>JAWWMO010000096.1:50413444-50428973 GCA_035047845.1 Dendrocincla fuliginosa | reverse complement strand
ATCCATTGTGATTAAAATAAATGTTCATTAAGGTTTGAAGCATGCCTGAAAGAAATGTTTTCAATTAGTCATCTACAGAATTATATAGTGAAGTTGTGTCTTGCAATTCAGTTTACCCTGTAGCTTGACTGCCTGGTGTCTTACCTCCAGCACAAGTGGCAGAACATTCTGACCAAGGCAGGTGATTCCATGCAAAGCCAACTTCATTGTCTCCACTGCCAGTGCGAGAGATGGGAACATTGAATTTATACTTTATACCCAAATTTTGTTCCTGTAGCAGAATCTGTAGTTGAAAACAACTGGTTATACCATTAAGACAGGTAAGCAGAGGGCAAACAGTGACATTTATTCTAGTCATGTGTTGTGCCCCGTCAAAGGGAACAAAACAAGAAATGAAGCCACAGTAATTCTTTTAGGTATTCCCAAGAGAATCTGTACTGATTCTTAAAACATATACAAAAGAAAAGTATTATTGTCTAAGGTGAGTTTTACCTTTTCTTTTTCCTCCCTTAACACAACTTTGTAATTTCTGTCATTCTTTGTTTCTGACAAAATTGTTCTAAAAAGCTAGTTTTCATAAAATTGATGTCTTCATGGACATTAACTTGAGAGTTGAATAACTATGGGAGGTCAAAGTTGGATAAGGACGTTACTGAGCAAACATGCAACAGTTCTAACTGAAATCTTGTGAGGAGTACAAGCCACACAGGAGCTATGAACCTAGCTCTGCCCTTGTTAGCACTTCTAGTGACTCCAATAATAGTAATAACAGTCACAGCAACAGCAACAGCCTTTTGCTAAAGTCATTGTTTTCCCTTAATGCAACAGACAACAGCATAAGCTTGATGGAATCACACCTGTCATTCCATGAAAGCAGTATCAAAACTCTTGCCACAGCCACATCACTGCAGATGATACAGTCAAAAGTGCAGCAATCACTATGAGTTTTTGTCTAACCTCACAGTTGTATTGCACTTCCAGATACTACCTGTCCAACACTAGCCTTTGACTTTATCAATTTTTTTTCCATTGCTAGTAATATATAATATATATATTATTAATAGACATATAATAGATGCAGCAATCTGACTCATCTTAGGGCTACTTATCCATTTCTACCTTCCGTTATGTTTTGCAGAATTGCACCTGCCTATCTCCACAGGACAATAGAACAGAGAAGTTTCAGAAAGCAAGTCAGTGATGCTGACTGAATGAGAAAAGGCACTATAATAATTGTATACTCATTCTGTATGGTCTCTCTAGCTTATCCACATCTAGAGAATCAAAAAAATGATTCAGATGTTTGAAAATGCTGCCTAAAATGTGAATATCCATGTAACAGTTATTCTCAGAAAAAATATTCCATCTGGCTCAGGCAGTTCCTCAACTGCAAATCTGGCAGCTGACAGAATATACTGGAAAAGCATCACCTTGTTCTTATACTCCTCCTCAATGCAGTAGCGAAACTCTGGTCACATCTTCTGTTACATTCTTGTACCTTATGAAATCTGCTCAGAGCAATGTATGCCACAGCAATATACTTTACCATGGGTCAAATCATGATACTCCTTCTGACGTAGGAGTATCTACCAGTATCTATTAATGTGTCACCCTGAGGCCAGGCTTAAAGCTACTGCCACCTCCAGAACTGTCAGGGACTGTCACGTATCAGTGGTATGAAGAGATATAACATATGGCCCATTCACAGTTTCTGCTACCATTACTGTGAATCACATTTAATAGATAAGGCATTTTCTGTGGGATTTCCTGGTGCTTTTCTGACTTTATCCCTGATTCACTACAATTTTTGCCAGTCAGTTTTAAAAGGTAGGAAAGCTGTATTAAAACACTCATGCCGAGTCCCAGCTAAGCAAGCAGTACACTCTGTGAAAATGCAATTTATTTTGATTTCATTCATGGCCTTGCCTTTTCTCAGAACACAAACACATATATCAAATTTCAGAAATATATTAATTATAACTTTACCATGACTATGAGATTTTCTGAAGTAGGGCCTAGTGCTTCCAAAGACTCTGGTTCATCTGTTGGCCTCTTGTAATGGAAAGCTGTTCCAGCAACATCAAACTTTCTTGGCCAGTCAATAGTCCAGGCACCATTAATATAGTAGTCATCCTCTTCAGATTTTAAAGCTTAAAAAAAAATACAAGCCACCTAAAAATTGGAAGTAGCATTTATAATGGAGAAGCCATTGTAAATTAATCTACTAATCTGTTAGAAGTATGTGAGCTTCAGCTCCATATTATGCTTTTTCAGGCAATATAAAGCCTTTTCTTTAGACCTGGTCAAAATATTCCTCATGCAAATGAACAATTTCACCTCTGCAATAACCTTCAATATGCAGATGTACTTTGCAAGTTTCAACATACAGACGCTCTACAGAACACACCAGATTGCCTCATACAATCTGCAATACATCTTCAACTTTAAAACTGAGCCCATGTGCAATGTAGGCTGATCTAAATAAAATACATGTAGGTCTGAAACATATAATCAATTATCAACCTCATCTTTAGATCAAGAAGCTGGGTCATGAAATAAGGATCTCAGATAAAATGAAGAAGGAAAAAAGAGAAGGAACACTGAGAATGACATATGGCGCAAATCAGCTCATTTTGTTTCTTTTGCCCACTACTTTTTTTTTCCTTACTAATACATAAATACAAGATATTACTACTACAAACCCCAATATTAGCTACTTAATCTGATATTTTATTGTTCCTAATTTACAGCCTCGAACCATAAAAGAACTGTAGAGATGAAACAGAAATTTCATAGCTAACCAACCATTAGCATAGACAAGCACATATTATTTAGAGATTTGTGTTTGATATTTTATCAACAATAATAGATTGTTTCTAAATGTGAAACTGACATTGTATCTTAAGATGAATATACTGTTAATTAGATATTGACTTCCTGATTTAAAGCAAAGATTTCCAAGTTACACGTATTTTATACATTTACTTTATATAAAACATCTTTTTAAAGGTAAAATGATGGTTGGAAAGCCATAATCAAAGAGCATATCAATTTTTGTTGAGACAAATAATTTACTTTACTGGATAGGAAAAAAATGCATATCATAACGTTAAGGACTATTTAGTCTATTTAACCTTTAGTTGTCTGATGCTTTATTCTCAACAATATGCAGTGGACAGTTGGTTTACTTTAAACAGTTAGGCAAAATGTCTCAGTGATTTAACTGATGTCTCAGTTAAATTTTCTAAAACAGATCAGAGACCATTCATATGAGCAGGAGATATAAGGAGAGGCAGTAATGTTCTGCTGGTGCCAGCGATATTCAGCAGAGATAGGTAACCATTTCCATCAGCACCATAGGGTCTGAAAAGGAACATCTTTCCATAGCATCAATCTAATTGTATCAACTTCCCTGGATTTACTGTGGAAATACTAATGTTTTGAGTGAAGAAACTAGCTCTGACACACTCACTTATCTGGAATTCTCAAAGTAATTTAAGTTCCTTATTGTCTATAGAACTTTTGCAGTACAAGAAGAAGATGATAAAAATAGTGATCATAGGAGAATTCTTTATTTTTATTATTTGAGACATATTAACAACTGCAAAAGAGATCTATAATTGAGGACAAGAGTACATTCTCATACATGTTTATGTAATGAACAACTCTGAAATTACATGCTATCACTTGTCTGTATGCTATATAGCCATAAACCAACATATATCTAGAAGCAGTTGATTTTTTAACTGACTATCCAAGAAAAATGCATATTCATTTTGCAAATAGATTTACCTAATGTCAATTGTTATGCACAGGTAAAGGCTACACAGTTGGGAACAGCATTCAAAAATTACATGGCAATAGCTATGCAGTGGCACAATGCTTTTAGTGTATGAGACAGAAGGAACAAGTTCATATCCTAATCAAATAATTCACGAGAACTTGAGAATGCAGGAAGTCCATAAAACATTAGCATAAGAGGAATATAATGCCAGATATCACCCTGGATCAAGCCATTTGAGGGAAGATAACAGCATTACTAAACATACAGTTTTTTCAGCAGCTCTGAACACAGATAATTTTTTTGTTGCTGGGTTATCTGTTGGAGTGATCAGTTAAAATATTGTACTATTTGTGCAGCTGCAGAAGTGCTTTTGCTGTCACATCACTAAGAGCAATATTGGTGCAGAAATGATCAGCCACAGAGAGGGTGAGGAAGGACAGGTGCTGACTGAGTTAACTGAATTGTCTAACTGCATCCTAAATTTGAGGCCATGGCTTAAAAAAGAACTGGATCCAAGTTTAAGGTGGGATTTTTGTTGTGACTTAGTTTGAAACCCTTGGTCTGAAGAAAGAAGCCACTGTGACAAATATAGAAAGAGAAGGGTTTATGTATTCAGCTTTTTAGAATCATAGAATAGTTTGCATGGGAAAGGACCTTTAAAGTCATCTAGTCCAACTCCCTGCAACAAGCAGGGACATCTTCAACTAGAACAGGTTGAATACTTCCAGCTGGAGAAGGTTTTTATACTTCCAGATGGATAAATTGATTTCTTACACTGTGATCACATATTTGGCAGCAGCACACATAGAAGAAAATATAGTAATATGTGTAAATGGTTATTTTAAGCAGAATGAGTTATCTAATCTAGTTCACAGTGTGGTCACACAAAACAGCTGTCCTGGAACAATAAAATCCCATAGAGTAGGAGCTGCAAAGCTGACACTGCCACTGAAGAAATATCCATCAAACAACACCTTTGATGTATGTATTTTAACAGAGTAAGTTAATTTTTAGCTACCACTGTGCTTGTCTAGATTTTTTAAGGGAGCAGACAAATTAGAAGCCTTCCCAGAAACTGCTGATTCTAAAACAGAGATTGGGTTCACACTCACAGAACAAAACATCCCATAACAAAATTATATAGCCCCTGCAACTTCATAAGATTATCTTTTACTGGGATGTAATGTCACTTTTGAAATCTGGAAACATAAGAAACTAGAAAAGGAGAGGAATCCCCCATTTGTGAAGTTAGAGCTCTGTGGCATGAAACAAAGTAGTGAGGAGAGAGCCTGGAACGGAGGAAATCCTTTGAAATTGTGACAAGCCCATAAAAAAAGTATTTATGTACAACTGTACATTTTTAGATCTGTGGCCAGATTAAATAACAGTGAAGTTCTATGTATTTTCTGTTTCAGCCAAAAAATTTCCATTTTTCATTCATTTTATTCAAATCGTGCCAATCAAAATACTTTTCCAGATCACTTTCCTCTGTTCTTTTCCTACAGAAGAGTAACAAACAATTTTAGCACCTTTGTTCTGTTTTTCAGCTGTCCAGGAAAGAGTTCTTCATAGAAAATGAATATGATAGTGTGCATTGCATGCATTTCTCCCATCACCTCTGTTTGGAATGTCAGTACAGGATATAGAAGCAAACTCACACATAGTATATTTTGACATGGGGGAGAGCCAAGGGAAGCACGATGCTGAAGGAAGAGTAAGCATTCAATTGCTAGTAGTGTTATTACTCCGGCAGAATGGAGGGTGATTGAATATCTGCTGAATTACAAAAGAGGGGGCAGGCAGAAAGAAAGGTAGGCATTCAACAGTAAAAGGTATCATTATTGTCAATATAATCCACTTAGGAATTTATGTAACTATAAGGATAATTGCCTAACCCACACTTGCAGGTATCACAATCCTTTCCCACATGTTAGTGTCATATACCAGCTACATGGACTACAGACAGAAGTAGCATCAGTGGCCGCTTTTCAGCTTAAACAGGTAATGGCTTTTGCTAGTGTTAATATATCAGTGTGCTGTAAAACTAACCAGCTCCCTAATCAATTTCTAAGAAATTGGTGCTCTTGCATTACTGTCAACTGACTGCTATGCAAAACCAAGGTACAGAAACTTGCAGAAATGCACAGTCTTGAGTTTGACTAAGTAAGATTTGTAAATACTAGTATTAAAAAAGCCAAAAAGCACACTCAACAGTCTTTAAAGAAATTAATAACAATCTGGGAATCTGAATTTAATTCTATGCTTTACAACTGGTTTCCTGAATTATCTCAATTAATTGTGTAATTTTTCTGCACCTCATTTTCCTTATCTATAAATCAGGAATTGCATCTAGTCCCTACAAGAGAGACACTGTCAAACTGATACATTAAATTGCCTTAAAGCAAGGAGACAACACTGTTAGCATTTAAGCAATATGGTTGCTGATGAAATAAAATTGTATTTTAAAACATTACAATCCCCCAAGAGAATTCCTAGATGGAAGATGTTACTTCACAGTGAGACACTAGACTATTTATTTCCTCATTATTGAGTATTTTGTTTCCTCATACTATTTCCTCATCCATTTCAATTCAAGTCTAACACTTTTACTGTGGTGAAGTTGCTGTGATTTTGCACTGACAGGACAAGGAGGAATCACGTGGTGTATTTCAACAGCTCCATTCAAGAGAATACATCCTAACTACCTGCTGTAACTGTCTGATCACAACCTAGTATTAACAGCTAACTATTCCCTCTGCTACTTCTACTGTGTGTATGGCTTGGACAAGCCAGAAAATGTACCTTCAAATCACAACATAAACTCTGACTTAATATCAGTATGCTATTGAAACCATGCTCTTACCAATGTAGTTCTTTGACATTGCCACTTCTCTTATTTCGATGTGCACAGAACCTCTTGGAATTTGAACCACTTCCATATATCCTGTAAGACAAAGATACATTTTATTTGTTGTTGCTTACATTCACCAACATTATGTAACATAACTAACCATTAATGAATTACTTACAACAAAAAATTAGTATGTGATGTGGTATTCAAATGTACTTGAACATTTTCTTTCATGTGATATAAGCTCCATACAAAAATTTTGAACTGATAGCAAGAACCTTTGTATTCAGGAATTCCTTTTTTAGGTACTAATAAAGCATTTTTATCAGTGTATCACAAGGAATTAACATTTAAGACAACCTTAGGATCCTAGGGTAATTCAAGTGGGTGAGAACCTCAGCCAGTCATTTATTCTGACTTCCAGCTACAAGCAGGGGCAGCTAGGAGATCAGACCAAGTTACTCAGTAGTTTATCCTGCTGGGTCATGAAAAGCTCCAAACATAGAAACTGTACAACCTTTCTGGGCAATCTGATCCACTGCTGGATTCCTGGGGAAATAACTTTCTTTCACTTGAGAAGCACCTTTCTTCTATTAATTTACTGCCATTGGCTCATCTCTCACCACGTAGCCACCACTTCAAAAAGCCTGGCTCTGTTTTCTGCATAACCTCCTCACAGGTATTGGAAGGCTGATACTAGGTTACCATAAACCAGGGGATTCTCCTGGCTAAAGCAAGCCCAGCTCTCTCAACCTCCTCTCACAGAGGGTCAAGAGCTCCAAACCCATATAATCTGACTGGTCCTTCACTGAACCAAACTAACTCCAGTGTGTCACTCCTTTTCCTGTATTAGTGCGTAGTCCAAAACTGATAACACTAAGATTACAAGATTAATATTGTTGGTTTGGGGGAGGAGGGTGAGCTAAGCTTTAAAATAATTGCTTATATACATTTCCTGAGTTCTTAATATGAAGAACTTATGAGACTTGTTATTCTAAAATGTCATGCATGACCACCAGATTCTACCACAGACAGCAAAATAATACGCATTACTCTTACTATACCACCATAACTAAGTAAGAAGAAAAAAAACCCACCCGTTTCTTTTGGTGCATGAAAGACCAACAGAACTAAGTATTCAGTAATAAACCCTGTTGTTTTATTTAAGATAAATCAAACTAATTCAGAAAAAAAAGGAAACAATGAGGCAAAAAGAGTCTAAGTGAAGGACCAGCAGCAATGCCATACTGGGAATCAAGGCAGCACTGATATTTACTAAAGGGTCATCTAAATGCCTTGTGCAACAGAATGGACATACACATACATACCTCCTCTGGGTAATGAATCATTGAAGAAACCTTCAATGGCTTCACATGTACTCCCGTCTCCTCCACAAACACGACATCTATCTTCCTTAGCATCAGACCCCAAAATATTATCACAACCTACATGCTGGAAATATAAAAGAACAAATATTTTAATAGGATGATGGTCTTGCACTACAATTTGTTTTCTTCCAAGTTTGAGATATGCAGTTTTTATCTACTCTGTTTCTGATAGCCAGTGCTTTAAGGGGGCTTTCAGTTGTCAGTGAAAAAAAATAAAAGAGGAGAACCCACATTTTGAGTTGTTATCAAATCTTAATTAATAAGAATCTCGTTGTTCTACTGTGACTTTCAGGAAGATATTTCACAGTGTTTTGCAAACAAGGCAGTTATTAGAGTTATCCATAAATGATTAGTGATGGTATTTAATGCTACAACAGCTATCTACATTGCTTTATTAAGGTAAACATTTCCTATGTGTTCTTTAAACATTTATACAGCATAAATAGTACTCCTATTCCCAAAGGCATTTCAATTTCATTGACTACATTTCCACATCCTGCAGAAAAACCTCACAATTTTCATTAAGTCTGAATATAAAGTGTCAATGACTTCACAATAAGAAGAAATGCAGGATGAAACATAGTGAAAGGCTGAATTGCATGGTGTATCAGATGAAAAGAAATTAAAATAAATGACAATAAAGACAGACCCTTTGGGGGAAAAAAAAAAAAAAGAAAAGAAGATTAAACAAGTAGGTTTTAAACAGAATGAAGACTGCAGCTTGCCAATTTTTTCCAGGATTTATACAAAAAAGAAGGTAGCTGTATAACTGTATAGCTGTCTTTGTTTACTGTCTAACAATATTATCTGCCATCTTACAAACACGCAATATATAGGTCATAAGATAAGTTAAAATACTCTAAATAACTGACAAAATTATTGCTTTAACCATTTACCATTGACTGATCACCAAGATGACAGACACCCAACTTTATTCACAGCTCATTATCAAGATGTTCATCGGTTTACTAAAACATGGCAAAAGCTTTTGATTTCACCATGTCATTCAATAAACATACATTCTCAGTCCTCATCTTAGCAAAAACTTAAGCATTAAGTTAAGCTCTAGTTATGTTAGTGCTTTCAGTGAAACCAAATCATTTTTAGAGTCACCAGTGCTGCTCCAATGTCTATATGTATGTAATAAATAATTAAGTACATAATACTTATATATAAGTAATAAGTAAGTACATAATTAAATGCTTTGCTAAACTGAGGAAGTAGTGGAATGTATATTACCAAAAAAGAGGGAGCACACCCCCAATACTACTGAAATTCTTGTAATGTGGTTCTATAGGAATCATACAAGATAATCAGATTTTTAGTAAATGGCAAATACTTGCATCATTATCTTTTTCCTAGAACTAAAGAGTAATAGTGACAACTTTCTGGTTCAATGACATTTACTGCAGGACTTTTTGCAATAGAATGAACTAGTTAGAGACAAACAAATTAGTATGTTCACATTTACTGGTTTTCAGCCAGAGTGGTGTTCTAACTGAAATGGTGGAACAGGCCTTGGAACAGTGCAAAGAATCTGTTCGTCTCCGGCTGCTCTTTTCATCAATTCTTCAACAGAAATCACGAGCAAGAAAAAAGACAAAATTACAGATTCTATTAATGTTTGTGAGAAGCTACTGAAATTTACATCATTTGTCTATTTTCTGCAATGCTTTATTTATCTGTTTGGCTCAATCTTACACTTTTATTAACAATTTGACCTGTCAACACTCCTGCTTCATATAGTATACAAATACCATAATGTAATGTAGGTGACAGCAGACACAACAAATTAATCCATAAGTACTCTATAAAACATTTGTAACCTTGCATTCTCCATTGATACAGATATCCAGTGAATCAGCATTGCACTGAGTCCCATCTATTACTGCAGGGGCACGTTCAGTGTAAAAATTATAGCCTTCAGCCAAGCAGTTCAATGCACATGGTTTAACCCCACCTGGACAACAAAAACAAATGAAAGTAAAAAAGAAAAAAAACCCAACAGACATCTTGAAAAGTTAATGTTTAGGTTAAAATATTTTGCATGAACTGATCTGAGATTTATAATCTTCTCTCATACCTGACATATATAATGTATACACTTTATTTAACTTCCCCTTACTGATTTCTTGTCTCTTCTTTCTTGTAATAAAGATTATTTCACACAGTAAGATATGGCAAGGTTGGTTGGCTCCATAACAATTCCATTAGGTTAACACAATCCTAATGACTATTGAACAGTTTAAAACAATAAGAATACCACTTCACTATTTGAAAAGGAAGAATAACAACGAAATATAGTGCTAGAAGTATATGAGGGTAAATTTCAAACCCAAGATCAGACTATTTACATGAGGAATTTAGTCCTATTTCAATTACACTTTAGATCAGACCACATGATCATGACTACCTTTCTTAGGTTCTTAAAATAAAAAAAATTGGTAAAACCATTTAGGCTTTTAACCTAAAAGTCATGGGTAAAACCATTCAAGTCAATAAAATACAAAAACTTTCTACAGCCCTTAGGCTTTAGAACAGGAATAAAAAATAAAAGGGCAATCTAAGAACTTTGAACAATGACAGAAATGTAACTAAATTTGATTAAACTATCTCAAAGAAAAAAGCAAACTACAACCCTCCTCCCTCCAGTAATATATTCTATAATTAAACAGTGCAATTACTTATAATTCAGTCGTTGTAGTCTTTAGAGACTCTTACAAATGCTTTTACTACTTTCTCATTTTCCTAATATTGTGACTTTAAGAAAGGAAAACTTATCATGAGGTTTCTTAATTTGAACTCATCATGGTAGCATGAAAGGCACTTACAGATCACCTATGGAATCTATAATTCTATTGCAGGTGGAAAAGGGCTCCATATTTTTAAAGTGGATTCTCATTCCTTTTCACAGCAAAACAAAATCTACCAGGATAGAGAAATGTTGCGCTTCTGTAACACTTTCAGCAACTGGCAAAAGATGAGCTTAATTTAGCCTGCTCTATTTTAATCAGAACATTCTGTTTGCAAACACTACTCTCTATGTAACATTTATATAATTTTGAAGACTTCACATATGATATTTTTGCAATGCTAACCATTACCTCCAGTGTAGGGTTTCCAGTTATAATACTTTCCCCGGAAAGGCATATTGTCAAAATCCGCACATTGCTTCTCTCGAAAATCACGGGCCCCTGAAGGACATGGCTAAAAAAATTAGACAAAAAAGTTAATGTATTCCAAATAGAAATATGAAAGGAATTGTTTAAATGCTTATACTACAAACACAAATGCAAGAGATTAGAAGATGGTTTTCTGCTTTGTCTTGTGGCTCTGATTCTGATATTTGTTTTATTAGTTTACAGTTGAAGTGTCCATTTTGCAACCTTAGGCTGTCATGAAATAGCTGAAGTAATGTAAAGAAAGGTAATTGTTACGCAACAGTTTCCATAACACTGGAAAATCAGAATCCTGTCAAACTGTGTGTCACAATCAATCCATCAACCACCTCCTTATAAATACATTAAAAACAGCTGGGAAAAAAATTGGTAAGAACTGTAGGGTCAGTTATACTGTACCAAGCAGCTGTACTGAGACATGTTATTAAGATATTAAGAAAAAAAATAAAGCACTTTCCAGAGAGCTGTATCACTCGTGCTTACTTGTAGCCTGGACAAAAGTATTGTTTTAAGGCTGAGAATGAGAATAGATAGAATGTCTGGCTCTGATTATTACCAGCCTCTAAGCATCAAGAAATAAAAATTTTCATTTAAATTTTCATTGCTTTTCATTACCAATTACAAAACTATAAAGGATCTCTTTTACTTAGAGTGAGGGTAGACTTAAATTAATCTCAGAAAGAATTATAGGAGAAACAGAATTCCTTGCTATTTCTCACATTTTTCATCAGCAGGTTCAAAGTAATAGTGACAACTAATCCTGAATACACCCCCAGCACATTAAACACTGCTGCCAGAACTTAAGTACCTGCTGAAATTGCAAACTTCGTCAGACAAGGTATTTAAAATACAGATTACAATTATGTTTAGACTGGAAAAGAATTTGTTTGACAGACATCAGAGGTGTTAATAAGTACTCCTGTTTTATCAGCAACAGAAGAGTCCATTTTATGGCAGTTTTACTTGTCTTCCTGTGTATCTAAGCCAGTTAGGACTTCTCAGGAATCTGAAATGCATTCAAGTGAAAGGGGCTCTATAAACATGGATGCTAAAAATTTTCTGCACAATGTAAATATTAACATAATAATTATGATTCTCACTATACGTTAATCAAGACCTTATAATAGCCAGCCCATGTGCAATAACTGCTTTATTGGGTAAGATATTTCACTGTCTTCATGTAGTTACAGTACACCGATAACTCCTGTCAAGTAACAGACTGCTTGTGTTTCCAAATGCTCTTTTATGAGATTGCCAGTCATGAGCTAGGAATATAGCAAATGTATGAGAACTTAAAACCAGGTCTGAGGAAGGTCCTGAGAGTAACACGTTTTGAGCTAAACAGGTGTTAACAAATTATTGAATGAACACTGACACAACACCAAATGTGTTTATCTTGGAGTTGGGGTCAGGTAGACTTCAGTAACTGAACTAACAAATGTCTCTACACCACCTCAGAAAAGATGAAAAATACAGTCAGAAGAGTGACAGTTCAAACCCAGGTACTGTTACAAGATGTAGTTTCTCACATAAATTCATTTTAGAAAAAAATTGCTTGAAAATATTAAAATTATGAACGCAATGAGTAATACCTGTGAATGTATGCATAACGAAAAGAATCAACAAAACCCACTTCCCTCTATTCTATTAAGAGAAAGGACTAAAGAATAACAAGCTTTTAGAAGTATATGCACACATCCATAGAAATAAAATATTCTCAGAACTTGTAAGCAAACCATGTTTCTCATCATATATATAAAAAGAAGGCTTTTACAGTTTTAGAAGTATATCAATTAAGATTCACATCCTTATATATACGATAAATCAATGAGTTACTTTAACTGAGAAATACTGTGCCTTGCAGTTCTATTAAGGTGTTGGTTTGGTTTGTTTTCAATTAAAACTACTTTAGGTGCAAAAAAACATACATTTTTGTTAGAGATAGTGTGTTTGGTGGTAGAAAGTAATTTTCTGTTGAGTGTGTTCTTTCTACCACTCTTTTGTTTCCAGAACTCATTAGCTAATGTTATTTTCTGCTGATCTCAATGTTTCCATTAGCAGATGCCTTCTGAATTAAAAAGTCATATATGGCTTTGGAAATGCTTGATGAGAAATAAGCCTAGTAGGAGTGTGTGCTCTGTTTCCAAAGGATTAAAATGGTCAAAAGAAAGGGAAACAGAACTAACTCATCTCTGCAAGAAAAACAAAGTCAAAATTAAGGGTTTTTTACATTATAAATAATGGGAGCTTTAGGGAGGGCTATGATGAAAATTGCCAATGGGCAATGAATGTTGACACTGCAAAATAAACTTCAACAGAAAAGATGCAAAACCAACACATTATTCATAAAAAAAAGAAACAGATTTGCATGCTTTAAATGCTTACATTAATTAAACATACTATCTATTAAAAGTGTCAAGCACTAAGGATTACAATAAATCTTGAAACAAAATCTACTAGTCTCTGCAATTCTTAGTGATGCTGAATCCTAAATATTACTACAAAAGAAACAGACTTCAATTGTAGTGTATAAACTACTGTATTTTCTACAATATATCAAAGACGAAGAGGTAAAACAGTACCTTTAGGTATAGATTCTCTCAGTGTTATGAACTTCCTTGATTTAAGACAAAAATTTAGATTCATTTAAAGCTGAAATAGTAGAAAAGCCTTTTCATGTTTGTAGTGCTACTGACCTGGAATTTGACTTGGAAATTTATTAATGACATCCTGGCACACATTTTTTCCTGGTTCAATTTTTGAGTTTGTAATTTAGGTTCATAATTTGACTTTATACCTTTATACAGTGTCCCACCCCCACAGTGGTAGGTCACTATTCAGTGGGCTCAGTTTTAAAATGAGTGCGTTATCATTCTGGTAATAAAATAACCAGATGGCAAACCAGAAGGGTTAGAGTACATTTTCACAGAATGTACAAGAGGATTATGTAACACATTAGCACTGCATGTTTTAAAGTTATAAAAATTGTAAGAGAGCTGAAAAGTGGATTCATGGAAGATACTTTAATTTGCAGCAGTTAATGTGGTGCAGATATGATGTGGAGCTTCAGAAATCTTTAGGCATCCAGCTTCTGTAAACTCACCCATACAGTAAATCCACAGAAAAATTACACCTTGGCTGTCCAAAGTGTATCATTTCTTCCTTAAAAAACTATTACAGGCCACTGCCAGAAGACAATTCAGTGGGCTTGACAGATTTTTGCTCTGATGTGGAATTCCCCTTTGTCCATCTTTAATGTGGAAGGCCGAGTAGAAGGTCACTCCAGACCTCAGTGTGAAGGCACCAGAGAAACACCACATCGAGACAGGGATCCTAAGATTTAGCAGAACATGTGCCTTACAGGACTGTTTGCCAATTAAATGGAGAATCACAGCTTTTCTGAACTGGGGAAAACAATGCAGCCATTGCTGCTAAAACGTAAAACAGTCAGATTGATCACAGTGGAACAAAAATTACTTACATCAGTATTACAGGAACGGTAACGCTTCCTTTCTCCAAGACAATATTTGCCTCCACCTGAGGGCCTAGAAAAACAATGGTTTCTATGTGAGTAGATGTATTAACACAAACACAACTTCATGAGATACACTAATGCATTATTACCATCCATATAAGTCCAAGAGATACATATTATATAAATAAAAATAAAAGTAGATGCAAGTTTTAATATGAGATTTTAAAATATTTAATTTGCAGATACAAAACAATACTAGGTACTGAAAAAGCATCACTCATATAATACTAATCTAGTCTGCATAAATTGCAAGCAGTACAGTTTAACTGTATTTTGAACACAGTAAAAAAAATGTTAGTGTTAATTGTTTGCTTGCTTTATAAAACTAAACCAATTAGCATGTAAACAACCTGTGTGATACAGGTTTTTTTAATCTTCTCATCTTACCTGTAAACCAGCAACATCTGGTTTTACGCCTAGAATCAGCAAAGATCATACATTCTAGTTCAAGAATTTGATACTGATTTGAAGTAATCAGTATTAAATCTGAGGAAACTTCAGAGTAAGCAGATTTCTATGCATTGGCTCCTCAATTCCCAAACTGTTCCAGAACCTTCTGTGTCTTCCACAGAGGTCAAATAACGAAGTAACTTTAATTTAAATGGAAGATTAATCAGACACCAGCTCTTTGGCTTGCAACTCGAAAGTTGAAAAGTACTTGGTGGGGCTTTTACAAAAAAAAAAAAAAAAAGTATTTACAATTAACTTAAAAGTAAATCAATACTTCTTTTCACACTACAGATATTTAAACAGAAAACAGTATCCTTGAACCAAAAGGAATTTTTTTCCTAA
>JAWWMO010000096.1:50394448-50413348 GCA_035047845.1 Dendrocincla fuliginosa | reverse complement strand
CCGATCTATACGTAGTGATAGTAGTACAAAAAAACTCTTAAGATATTATTTATGCTCTGAACAAATGTTTCACAAGCATTTTTGAACACTGCTGTGAAAAAAATAATGAATTTAATTTATTATTCTCTCAGTAACATAGTCTGACATGTTACTGATTTATACAGATTAATTCCTGCTTTTGGATTCATTAAGTAGTGACTATTTTCCAGATTAGATAGTTATTGCTAACGATAGGAGGCAAACAGACCACCTTAAGCAGCTGCAATGTGACATTATGGTGTCCGTCTTGCAGAGTGTGGGGGAAAGCTGATATACAGCCTGGCTTGCAAAACATGGATATATGCAACAAAAACCTAAGTGTACAGAGAGCAGAAGATAAGAAAGGAGTAACGAAAGACAGGGAATGGATTTTCGTGAAAGAAAGACAAAATGTTTTCAGAAAAATTTGTCTTAAAAGCCAATAGCAGTGATGAAAATAGCGATTATGGGGCATGACAAGAAGAGAGAATGGAGTAGTAAAACTATCCTGCAAAGACCTATAGCTGTGATGAGGTAACCAGAACAGGCAAAAGCTGCAACCGAAAAAAAGCAGTGATTCATTCAACTAAGAACAGCAATAGAAATAAGTATTCATCTGAGCAGCACTAGTGACAGAGAGAGGAGCACATTCCTGACAGATCTTCTCTGGAACAGTGCTCAGGACACTGGAAAACAGATTGTAAGGCCAGTAGAGATACATGCAACATATCAAGCTGTAGTGGAGAAGCTGGCCCCTCTTCAAAGAGAGCAAGTGGACCAATAGAGAGTAGTGGCAGTGAAGGAAATGCTGAATTGTTTCAAGAGTCAGTGGGAAATCACAACTGAAGTGTTGGACATGGCAGCACATAAATGTATTGTATGCAATATAATATTACTATCTATGGTTTGTAATAAGTAGTTACATGCAAAACCTTGGAAATATTGAGTTGAGTTTTTTAGTAAGTAACTGGTAATTGCTATTTTATATCTTAGACAAGCCTTAGAAGAAATATGCCCTAAGAAAGAAACGTAAGGCATAATTTAAATGTATTTTGATTAACAACAAATTGCATAAAGAAAACTTATTCTGGTTACTGGTAAATATAAATCCAACTATCTTTACTATACCTAAGATACATTAAAAATGTTAAAAGTATGTCTAGTGAACTTCTCCTGCTTAAGGGTTTCTGTCTGCTATTCCAAAGACAAACGTTGGCAAACTAGCAAAACATTTTTACAGATAACATGTGAAACCACAGTTTTGAATAATTTCCAAATGTGTCTTTTTGTTGGCTCCAGCTTACTTTAGCTACTTACGCTGGACTGTCACAGTGTCTTATAGATGAAGAGACTCCTCCCCCGCAGGTCCTGCTGCACTCTCCCCACATTGACCAAGGACCCCAGCCGCCATCTATGCTCTGAGGCCAAGTGCCAAAAGGTACACACTCTCCCTGATAACACCACTGAAAGATTTCACAAAAACCATAAAATCAGCTTGCAGGCTGACAGAGTTATCAGGACAGAAAAATATAAGGGTCAGACAATGACCAATTATAGGCATTAGCATTCCCTGTGCAGATAACAAGACTAGTATTTTACTTTTTCCAGCCATGTTTAGACATTGGTGGGAGTGTGTGTGATTTGTTAAATGTCTCCTCTAAGTCCTGAATTATAGATCCCTAACACACACCAGAAGTTAAAGCAAGTTTAAAATAGAGATTTTCTCTTTTTTTCTTCACACAGCCTCCTTAATGTTTCACAATTAAAGAACGGCAATTTGCTTATGTTTTTTTTTAAATGCTAAGATTCATTTCCATGCTTGATTTACTAAAACACACTCCACTTACGATTCATGTAAGGGATTCATTACACAAAATGAAAATTAACCCTAATAGTAGTTTTATGAAAGCATTCCTATACATTTTAAAAAAGAAAATCTGGACAAGGTTACAATTGAAGAAGAATTTGTTGTACTATTTAGTTTATACTAAAACTATAGACATAATAAAAGCAGTGCCAAAGCATTAGACATGGTACAGAAAATCATTATATGATATGACTGGCCACTTATTCAGGGACAGAATGAACATGCATACCTCACTCATGCTAAAGCTTAAACTTCACAATATTGTTACTTAAATCAGACATACAAAATGACAGGCAATTCGCACTAATTATTAACTATTAAACCAAGTTCTTAATTTCCTTCATCAGAAATCTTTTCTAAACCATTCAGAAATAAACCTGGAGCCCATAGTTTGCTCCACATTCTGGTGTCTATTCCATCACTGAGAGTTTGAAGTAGCTCAATTAGATGCTTGTTCCTTCTGTTACAGACTTAGGTGACAGAGTAGTGCATGGACTCAGGTCTACTGATCTGAATCTGCGTATTTCACTTCCAAAAGGTGGGCAACTGCTGTTTAACTCCCCTGAGTTCCTGTAACAGATACAGTATTGACTCTTTCCAAAAACAAATCCAGACAACTTCTGTGTCCAAAACAAGCCATATGAAATTTGATGAAACACACTGAGACATGCATGGAAGGCATGGACAGACAGATATATCCCTGGCCACCTGGAGGCACTGCTGGGAGACTCAGTGTTGACTGCAGGGTAACATGCACAGCAAAGCCAAGCTTTCTCTTCTGAAAAGTCCTAAGGCTCACCTAAGTACTCAGTCCCAGCAATGTGGGACATAAGTAAACAAGTAAATACTGCCATACACAATGACTTGCGTTGCTCCAGATTTTTCCAAAAGCAACTTAACAGATAATTTAAACCTCACCCACAATTAAAAGGAGCTTGATATGAACAAGGACAGACAGCACAGAGTGTTAGTGGAAGAAAAGGAATTAAAAAATCCCTATTTTCTTAATTAGAAATTTCATTTTGAAAAAAAGGTACTTCCAGATTGTCAGATGTGTCAGAGTCTAAGTGTGTAACTGTCAAAGATATACAATGAAATTATATACTGATATTAAAATTTTTAGACTTATCATCAGCAAAAGCATCTAGGTACAACATAGTTTTGCACATGAACACATGGTAACATTTACCATAACCTTTCCCTATATTAATTCCTTGCTATTTCCATATTAATAACTGAAACCTGTAACATTATTCTTCTAGTCACATCCATTCTTGTTTCTTCTCTCAAAACGTTTTTATCCTCCATGGCCTCTTTTTTTCTCTGTATGTGTTGCACCTGGTTTACAACACAGCTGTTACAACTCAAAACATCAGTTTATAGGCCTCGTACTCCATCAGTTAAGAGACAAAAAAAATGAAGCACTAATGTGTCTACACAAAAGATAAAGAGCATTACTTCAAGTTCAAAATGCACTGCCTTTTTCTACTATGACTGGCAGGGAGAGAGTTCCCCTCATAGCAGCCCATATCGTGCTGCTTTTTAGGTTTGTGGCCAGTGTGGATCACACACTGGTGTTCCAGCTACTGCCGAACAGTTCTTCCCTATGATCAGAGCTTTATCAGTTTCTCAGTTTCTCAACCTGCCATCAAAGTGTGCAGAGTGGGAGTGGGCAAGAGCTTGTGAGGGAACAAAGCCAGGACAGCTGACAACAGGGATATCCCATACCCTGCAACAACACACTCAGCACTAAGTTGGGGTCAGGGATAGTGCTCTTGAAGGAGCCACTGCTCAGGGACAGGCTGGGCAAAAGCCTGCTGGTGGGAGGCAGTGAGTGGCTCTCTTCAATACCTTGTTTGTTTTTTTCTTTTTTTTTTTTTTTTTACCTTTCACTTAACTAAACAGTCTTTTGCCCTTCTGATTCTCTCCATCATCCCTGGGGGAAAAAGGGGGAAAGTGAGCAAGCTTATTAGCCTAGCTCCTGGATGGGTTCAACCCACCACACAATTCTTCAGAAAAAAACCCAAACACACAAGGTTTCATGGACTTGTACTGAGGCTTATTCTTCTTGGAGTTCTAAATTTACAGCCTAGAGCAGGAATTCACCTGAGTAATGTACCCTTCATATGGAGCTTTCCTTAAGCCCATACGGTTACTGAATGTCTGCGTAACACAATTCAGGCCACATAATGAACTCACATTTTTAGCTAGTATAGATATATCCAAACAGCACAGTGTTTTGCAATGCCTCCAATGGCATGACTATTATGGAGAATGAAGTATTTATGTGAGCTACACAAGTGACAAAAATCACCGGGTTTTCTTTTCTTTACAGTGATAAATTCAGTGATAAAAATTTTACTGACTAAACACAAAAATCTCCTTGCAACATTCTATTAGAGATGCCACACAAGTACATGAATAGCTATCTCATGCTAATGTCAAAAGCTAAAAATTAAATTGCTTCTAAGAGTAGAAAGATATTCTACTAATTTAATGAGAAGTAAATTATATACATTACAAACAGATCAAAATCCAAGCTAAGAAATGCAGGACACTCAGAGTTATAAACCCAGAAGGATATCACATACATAAAATGGAACATGCAAAACATCCTAATTCTATACTCTTATGACTGTAGACAATTGGCAGGTGCAATTTACCTGCTTTATTTGTCCAAAACAGTGTAAAATACCTGTAAGTCCATAATTTCCTCTGTCATGCAACCATTGTCTTCCACATTCCCATATTCCCCTGGAAAACCTCCTTAAATGCTGGATTTTTATTTCTACGGAAGTTAAATCTGAGGATTTAACTGATCCTTTTGGTGTCTTTTCTTAATTTTCTAGTGAAAATTTATCTTTCACTAGAAGAGAGTGATGCATAGAATCTCTGTCAGAGTACTTCAAAATTACCAAAACGTTCATTATTTCTAATGGGGCTGCAGAAATATGCTTCCTTCACAAATGACAGCAACCTCATCTGCTATAATGAGGTAAGGAATACTGAGTAACTACTATAGGAAGAAAGAAGAGGAGGCGAAAGCTATTTTAACAGAACCGTTTTTCATGAAAGTTTTAGAACTGAAATATTAATTCTTCTCTAACACTGAAAAAACAATGTTCCATTAGTTCCACAGAAAGACAGCAGTGGTGTATTTGAATACATATAACATGCAAAACCCTCTGTGAATAATGTAAGCAGTCTGAAATTTTTCTTGGTGAGGTGATTAACAATAAAATAAAACATGATGCTGTGGCACATTTGAGAACACTGAGTATTAGTTGTTTAACTGAATTAACAGAATAGTACACTTTTAGAAAAATCACACAGCAAGTCCCTAATACTGAGGGAAAATTATTTCATACATTGTAAGAGGAAGAAAAACATTAATATCAATTTAAATTTTAACAATTTCTTTTCAGTAATTGATTCTACAGTTATTTTGCAAGAAAACTTAATGTCCAATAACAACTTACATTTATTTTACGTTAATGTCCAATAATAACTTACATTTATTTTATGTTAATGTCCAATGATAATTTAAATCATCCCATAGTCAAGCTATGTAAACTATCCCTTCAGCACATGTGTGTTTGCCCCGCATTTACACCCCTACCCTGGATGTAAGCTATGAGCTTAGAGAAGGGTTACCTTTCTCACTATAGTAAATTAAAACACAAAATAAGCAGTCCTATCAGTTTTGTCTTGTTTTATACACCTAATTTCCTTGATGCATATCTATCAGTTATAGACTGCCTTCACAAATACTCTCTGGGTATACCAGAGAGAAACTTCGTGTATATTTAAAATTTTAATTACAAATTAGGAAAAAGTGTTCCTTTTTGAAGCCAGTCAATATGTAAAACCCTTTATCAAAGCATAAACATATTAAAGCTTCAGAACAGAAAAGATGTAACAGTTCCATCAGCAGCAAGAAATCACTCTATCCTCTTTCTCTGTATGCAGAAAACAGCTGAGTAACTTTCATGGAAAACATTCTAGAAATCTTCAGGTGCAGACAGACATCTACCATGGAAAATTTCTACCCCAAGGGCTGAAAGCTTGGCAGCTTTATATAAGCAACTGAAAGAAGGTTTGGTATTAGAAAATTAGGCTATTTTAATTGCAGGAATCCTTCCACATTCTGTCAAGATGTTAGTGTACATTGCATCAAATTATGCTTTGAGTTAATAGTTACACAAATTTACATTAGTAAATATCTAAATATGGTGAAATACTCTTGAGATCTTGTTAGACATTTAGAGCAGGAAATGTCATTTATTATATATTTGGACAGAGTCCAGCCAAACGGCTTAATTTTGTTGTGACCTTTAGGCATGACTGTAATACAAATGTAACAATAATAACAAAAATAACAATGGGTTACAGAACTGCAATCTATTAATCTCACCTTATTCTATGGTAAAGAGAACTACGTATTTGGAAAGAGCTTGTGTTTTCTGGTTTACTGCTACCAGGAACTGTTAATTCACAGGAACCTCTTAGGCTGCAGTCTACAGATACTATTTTCTGCGGTTAAGAAGCATCTTTCATTTACAGGTTTAGCTTTTTGAAATGGCATGGATTCTCTCATTTTCCTCTAAAATCTAACAATGGAAGAAGATGACATTGACTGGAAAAATGTTTTGTAGAGAGTCCACTGATTAAAGCCTCTGACAAGTCAAGACAGCAACAGTGTCTAAAAGCACCTCAGCTAGTAGTCTCATGGTTTAAAAAATGTAAATTGAGGTAAATTACTCTTTACCATCAGCAAGGAGGGGTGGTTCAAAAACTTCTAACATTTTCTATTAATCTAATATAAGGCAACATTTTTGGTACTACGTGAAGGTCTCTCTATTTTTATCAGCTAACTCCAATCACTCTATATTTTTTAATTGACCACTTCAATAAATCTACTTAACATGGTTTACCAATATATCCAAACTCAGCACAGAAAAACCGTCAGAATGATACTAGGTCACAGATCCTGAATGAAGCCATCAACAAGCATTAATAAACTGTAACAGCTGCCCAAAATCTTTCACTCTGTTTAAACATCAGATTGCAAGCCAAAATGCACTGTTATCTTTGTTGAAACTAGCCCAGATACCAGGCCAAAAGTCAGAATGAGAATAGATGTCAATGGTCATCATTAGGAAAAAAATCCAATCTGCAGCAGTAAATCTCATGAACAGAGGCAGCAACTCTCAGACAGATACTGGAAATGTTTTTGTATAACAAAAGTTCTCCTCACTTTGTACAAACCTGCATAAAATATACTATCTTGAAAAAAGGCATACAGAATTCATTTTTTCCCCAGTACATATCTTGTAAACTAATTAAAATATTTTTCTCTCCTCTTTAAGATCTGTAGAGATTTTGCCTTATAACTGAGAAAGTCTTCTAATATTCTTGTCTGAAACTACTGATATACAGAGATCATTTTAAAATCAAAATTCTCATCTTCAGACAGATACAGTGTTAGACTTATCTATTGCAACATTGACTTTCTGTACTTTTCTGTTAGGTAGAAGAGTTTATCTGACTGTACACCAAAACCCTATGAGGCTGAACAGTTATGCAAGCGTAACTGAAAACTAAAAGAATAGTTCAAAATCAAAAAAGAAAGATCCCTGGGAAATATAGGTTTTTAGAAAATCCTTTTATTGAGTCAACATTTTTTCTATATACTTACATGATTCAGCTTGTAACTGAAGTAATAAAGATTTTTTTATCTTCTATCAAAATGATAGATTTCAGGCCCTAGATTTATCTTACACATTTTCAAAATCCATGGCAGACCTAAAGTTGTAATAGTCCTTTATGGAAGAGTGGTATAAAATTTAATAAAGGATAAACGGAAAGAGTTTCTACAACCTCCTCCCCACCAAAACAAACAAAAAAACAAAAAACCCCAAACAAACAAAAAAACAACAAAACCAAAAGAAAACCAAAACAAACAAAAAAAAAAACCAACCACCTGACAACACACAAAAACATACAGAGAGAATATAACAAGTTTGGGAGTTTATATATAAAATGTTTGTGAAATAATTCTGTAGGGCATTTTCATGAGGATGCACATGTGTTCTGAAATTCTCTTTTTCTGAATTGTTATAGTTGCTGTGAAATACTTTTAATTTTCTAGTTCTTTCTTCTTGTAGTCTTTGAACAACACACTGCTGCTTTAAACAATAAATTATTTGTACTCACCCCCTTTTCAATGCTCCCTGTTTGGCAAAGAGTACCTTCAGCTGCTGGAATGCTGTTGGTAACACAGCGGTTACTTTTACTGAGGCACCAGAGCTCTCTACACACTTCCTAGGAAAGAAGGCAGAAGCAAGTTGATCAGAATAAAAATCTAATATTCCTGCCAGTCCTTATACAAACATGTACACACAATTTTATTTTTTTTTAACAGAGACTATAAAGAGGTGAGCCAGGGAGGGAAATCTATAGAGGGCTGTGAAATATTCTGCAACTTTGAAGCCACTATATTTTGCCTAAGAATATTCTGCCAGGAAAATTAATCTGGAAGCTCCACATTGTCCACAAGAATATGTTATTCACACCTGTCATGCAAGTAATGTTTTAAAATTGTTTTTTTCTTGATTCATGCTAACACTGGGCTTAGTATATTTTAATGTTGCTAAGAAGTCTTCAGATGAGCTGTAGTGTCTCCATTACTGTCATTCTTTGCCTTAAAATTACCTTCTATAAATGGTATTATTCATTTTGAAACATGAAACAGCAACAATTATTTTCGCTTCCTTTAGGTAAAACCAAAGTTTTTTAGTTGACTACCTGCACTCCTCTTCTGTAACACTTGCTAAAGCAGTGCATGTGTAGTTAGAACTAACAGAGTTATGTGCTAAGATACTTCTCTTACTCATTTCAATTAAGCCAGTTCTCTTGACATGGTGATTCACTGCTAAAACTAGCTGAGGGTTGAAATTCATAATGTGGGCATGATCAAACGCTGGCTGAACAGTGGAAATCTTCACAGTTGCTTTAGTTGCCCTTGGATTCGGCTGTGTATGCACAATAGAATCAGGAGCAGTTTGCTTTTGCAGCAAACTATTTACATGATAATTTTTTTTGTATTACTTTGGGATCTGTGCAAGATTTCACAACTTGCTTATACATATTTTCCATTTTTATTTTTTAAAATTTGGAATAGAATCAAACTATTAAAATCATCTTATGGTAGTCATTACTGTTTCATTTTATTTAACAGCTGCTTGAAATCATATCCTACAAAAGAATCCTTGCAGATATTCTATGACTGAACCTTGAAACAAAAAGAAAAAGGAAAAGACAGTGTGAATGAATGAAAGTTATTATTATCCTCTCCCCTCCAAGTTCATTATTTCTCTGAGGTAATAAATGAGTATCTGCCACCTAGACTATCTTTTTTATACACATTAACAGGAACAACTGTTACGCTTTACCCTGAGATTCATGTTTCTTGCATTATATTGCATATACAAATTAATTTATACATTACTCACTAACAGCTGCAGCAACAGTTCAACAGTAGAAACTTTTCTTGAAAATGCAACATCCTTTCCCAAGTTTAAAATCAGCTGGTGCCATTCTTGTAGGATTGTTAATATGGTATATTTAGTTTCATGATTGGCAGAAGTAAGGTATCTTTCTTAAAATCCATTTAAAAAGTAACATATAAGAACGGTCTGACATTATATGGAATGAGTACTGATGATTTCTGGAGATTTCATCCAATTTTTGACAATTAGGCCTAAGTTAGTACACCCTATTTAGTGTGTGGCTCTATGAAAACTTCACCCAATTCTTAAGCCTCTTTTTAGGAGAAATACTGCCTCTTGTAAAAGCATAGCTGTAGTCAATGCAGAACTCCTCAAATTAGTTTTTTTATTGAAGAAATGCAAACAGTATAAGTACTTACTTAACTTAAATCTCTCAGTAAAACACTTTTTTGTCACTCAGCTAATAAAATTTTCAGATTAACACAATTAAATATATTCTTTAAAATGAAACAAATAGAAAGTAAAAGAAGATACACCACAAAGGTTCTTGAAAAATAAAACTAGATTACAAATTTCACAGCCAGTAAAGTTCTAAAATTCAACACTAAATCAATTTCACATCTAAATCAACCACGAATCCAAAGTTCAATACAGTATGGGTTTCAAAGTGAAAACATAAAATGGGTTCCTTTCAGATGCTGTATGAGGTTCCTGTCATAATCCTGCCTTATTTACTGTAAGCTTTAATTTACTTCCTTATTTTTTGAGCAAAATTAGTGTAATTTACTTGTTCACAGATGGTTTACATTGTCAAAAGCTAAGTAAAAGTGCTACACTGCGACAATTCTACTTCTGATCTTCTCTTTATTTCAGATCTGATCAAATTCAAATGCCTAAATGAACAGCAGTTCTGACTTTGTGGAGTTTGGTTCAATGCTCTGAAAAGCCAAAAACTCAGAAATAAGAAATAAAGATTTCACCACTCCAATATAGATGAAACCAAAAAATCAGGTCTGGATAACAGTCTGGAGTTTTAAAACATCCGTGTTTCAGGATAATTTGAATCCAGAATTCTGGGTTTTGCTCCAGACTTTATGTGCAGAATTTCACTTTTGAAATGCATGCACGAGTTTACCATCCATGTATTATCATATAAGTGAAAGTGAAATTTATAACACGTCTTTCATTGCCAGGCTAATATACCCACAAATGAGAGTAGGATTCTTTCTGTATATTCAGGCTTCTTTGGGGTATTAGACTCCTCCAAAATCACAGAATACCACCCAGACATTTTAATTCCAAAGAAAAAAGTATCTGAACAGTGTGAATTAATGAATATACCATTCCAAAACTATTTTAGTCATTCGTTTGCAGGATGATGCCAAGCATGTCAACTCAACTCCCTACTTCACAAAAAGAGAAAAATACTTACTGCTAAATTGCTTTGAAAAGCAGTCTATCAAAACCAGATATTATTACTGACATAGTCTGGTAGTCCCTATTCACAGCAGAAGCTTGCCTCAGTAAATCCTTAAAGATAAAATGATGGTAATCTAAAATTCCTATGGGCTTTACCAGACTATAACTATTTGAGTAAAAAACTCAAATCAGAAAGGAGTTCTGTTTGAGACAGATATCCAATATCCCAAAATCAACAGACTACTTTCTCACAGGAAAGTATGTGAAACATTGAAGATCTACAAAAATAACATGTGTTCATTTATAAAAGTAATTTATATTAAATCCAAGAAATTAAAGGGGGGGTTGTAATTTTTTTTTTAAATACAGCCAAACTTATTTAAGATGTTATTTTCCCCTGCTGCACTACATTTAAAAGTAGAATCTGAAAAATATTCTCCATCACCCTGTACATGAAACAAAAAATAACATTAATAGTCATTTGAAAACAAACAAGATACCTAAAAAGAAGTGAAAAATCCATCTGTGCTGTTATTTCATTAAACGAACATGGAATTATACCAGGTACTGCTTTGGCTAAGTCTTTAGTTTCAGCTGATTTCAGAAAGTTAAACAAAGAAGTTCTAACTAAGGTTCATAAAGCTTTCTGTTCTCCAGCTCAACCCTACAAACCCTAAACCCAGTACTGTCTTAGCTTCATAGTTATTGATTTGAGCTATTTCCTTATTACCACCTGTAATATCGCTAATCAATTGTTTTTAATAAGCCAGCCTTAAAAACACATGTGAAATTGCTCTAGACAGCTCAGGCCCAAAATCACTAATAGAAAGTATACTGCTTTATTACACACACTGTCACACGCATGCACACACATTCACCCACCCACCAACACAAGGTGACTGTTTTAGGGTAGGCTTTTCTTCACTGGAGGACAAAGGATGAAGCTATGAACATAACTTTTGCCAACATTATATTTGTGTGAATGATTTAATGGCTAAGAGAAATAAGCATAAACTGAAAATTAATCAATGACCTCAAAATCAGTCTCCAAATGTGTGGATTTAGTAACTACTAATTTGTAAAGCAAACAAGGGAAAATTTTAAAAATCCAGGAAACATAAACTGAAGCTGAGGCCTTTCAGAAGATCAAGACAAGATATATGACAACCTGTAACGGTGTATCTTAGGGCTCCATGACTTCAGTTTGGAATTCGGATGCTTGTATTTGCAGTAAATTAAACAAAGCTGAAACCATCTAGAGAAAAAAACACAGCAAATCAAATTACCTTCTTTTTGCCTAAGTGTTATAAATGATGGAGCCTCTTTCTGTTGTGTCATGCAGAGTTACATATAGGCATTTCAAATTATGTAACATCTAAGCATCCCATATCATAATCATCATATATGGTTACAATACAGCACAATGACAACTCAGTAATATGAGCAAAGATCAAATGTGCTGTTCTTAATGTTCTCAATACTTGAAAGCCTCTAGCAAAAGTTAGCAGTTTGGCCCATAATATTAAAAAAAAATAATATGGGAAATACACTCACAATGCATATTAAACTGTGATAATTTGGGAGGTTCACCTTTTGTTCATAAAATTTTAAAACCTTAATTAGGTTTGTATGTTACTTCAGCATGTTTAATCTATAATATGCTGCACCTCTTGATGAGCATTTGCTAAAATAGAGCATAAAAATAAATTAGCCTGAATTGCAACTTACAATTCAGACCTGAAAAGCATCAACATAAAGTATTTTCAGCCTCATTGCTGAAATACTGCTGACAACATGAATAAAACTAGAAGACTGCAATTACAGGTGAACTTCATAAGATTCAAAGTTTTGTTCAGATAAGCACCCAAAAGTTACCATTTTAGTGCTCCACTGCCTAGTGCTCACTAAGTGGTGCAGTATGTTATGAAACACAACATGCTGAAAGAATGTGAAATAGAATCCAAAGCTTAAGTTGCACCTTTATATTACATTACCAACACTCTTTCCTAAATATTGGGTGCTTATGTGAACCTTACAGAAACTACAGGAGCCCCACAAGGTCAATCACCTCCAGGTACCATTTTTCCTTTCAAACGCATGCAACCTATCCATCTTGATTCAAACAACACTCCACTATATAGAATCTCATTATTGCTTCTACTATCATCTGATGCACTCCTCCTGCTTTGATCACCAGCTTCTCCTTGCACCATTTGAACAGCTTTCACAAGATGCAGGCACACTGGTGTTAACATCTGTGTCTCTTGTGAAAGAGAGAGAAAAAAAAGACAGAGAAGACGAGAAAGGGAAGGGGGTTTAGAGGCAAGGTAGTCCTAAGAAAGAAAAGGGACTGCAGGAATTTTTTAGAAAAATATACAAAAAGGATATAAAACTACTTAAGGATTCAGAGAGAGGAAAAGTTCTGGGATTTCCCTTGTCTATTCACATCATAATCTTAGAAAAAAAGAAGGAACAAAATTGATTTAATTACAACAGAATCCTCTGAGTTCTTATGTAAGACAAGCTCAGAACTTGAATCAGTTGTAACACCAAAGGCGTGCACAATAGCGACGAGAAGTTTTTCAATTGACTAGACAGGCTTTATGAAGTTTAAAAAATAAAAAATTGGAAAGGTTGACAAAAAAGACAGATTATAAGCACAGGGTCTTCAATTCCTTGTTTCGTCTACATGTACTTTTACCATAATTTCGTGAGTAATGCAATATAAACCCACCTGATCAAACTACTTATGCTTGGCTAACAAATACCAAGTATAAATGAGAGCCATGGCAAGATGTATGAAGTTGGGGTCCAAAAAATGGCACTTCATGGTGAGTTACTAAGTATTATGTACAGATTCAACTGAATGTATGATCCTAGCCATGGTATCAACAGGTGATAGAACAAAAGAAAATTGGTAGCTCCAGGGCAGATACACCAATGGCTTCTCTGCCTTTAAATGGGAAAAGAAAATCAGCTTCCACAATGTGTTTCTACCTATAAAACCCCTGCACCAAGCTTAGTAACTCTATTTAGCTGGAGTAAGCCACAATAGCATTTAATGAAAAAAGTGACAGTTTAATTTATGAACTTTAAAATTTATGTTACCTGATTACAAGGATCAATTGCAACTCTAGGGCTATTCTGCCCTGGTAGAAATACTGTAGAACCATTGTGTTTAGTAATGTGTTTACTTTCCTAGATTTGAAAGTCAACTGACTGATGCTGGTGGAAAAGCATAAAATGCTTCAATTTAATTTTATTATAAGCTACTATCTCTGAAACCCTGCTGCCAGCAGCCAGCAGCTTCAGACTGTAAAATGCAACACAGCAATATCAATCATATGCATAAAATATTAACTGCTGTTAAAATGTCTGTGGTTTTAGTCTCTGTCCTAAAAATGTGGGACCATCCATAAAGCAAAGCATTATTTTGAACAACAAAATCAGTAAGTTACAGTCAGGCATATTCCAATTGTTACTAGGCAGAGCTCAAAGGATAAGGAGGTAAAAAGTCAATGAAAAAGTTCTTACAAACACCTAAACAAAAGGATTGAAAAAGGTTCTGAACTACCAGGGGACCTGACATACAAACAGAGCAAAGAACTGAAACACACTTAACAATCAGCAGAAGAAAATCCACACTGCATCATCCTAGATATAGAATATCCTGTAGCTACATAACTGAACAGGAATTAGCACTGTTTCAAACAACCTCAAGGTCTTCCACTGCAGTGAATCCAAAAAGATACCTGAAGGCATGTATTGTGTTTAGGATAAAGCAGTGCATCAGTATCATAGAGCGAGATTTCCACCATTACAATTTGTCTCACTGTAAGTCATAAATTTAACATTCTCCTGAATCTGAAAACCTACCCTAAAAATTAAATATTTTAAATAGCTTAGGACACAGCCTTTCACTTTCTTATTCAAGTATCTATTTCTTCAACCTAAATTCTGTAAAACTGTCCCTGTATCAGAAATAGTGGAAAGTATAGTAAAAAGAACAATGCACATGTAACATTAGAAGGATCACTGTCTACTTGTTAACATGTAGCTTTATTTTTTCAGCTAAAGTGTCACATTGAATTCTTGTCTGACTTAATGTGCTAAACAACACATTTTAATCTGACCATTAGCCACAATGCTTCTGCTGGGACACTTCTGTCCATATGTGACTAAACAGTTTAATTTGACCTAGTTCTTAAAATAGCATCAAAAACACTACCAAGGGGCTCCTTTTAAGGCAAATTGTCTCATTGTCAGTAAATAAGCACACACAAATGCAGAAACTTGAAGTCCCTTTAGTAGTTGAGTTCTGATGCTTTAATTGGTCAAACACTTCTCCATGTACTTAACTTCAAGTTCTAAGTAAGAATGGCTTCAACTTAACTGTGCAAAAATCATTGCAGAAAAAGGACACGATTATGATCAAAAGCAACAGGTTAACTAAACATCCAGAGGGAATGGATGAGGAAATATGGGAGAAAAGGCAGTAAGGTAACATTAAAGCTAGATGGTTGAAAGAGGTAATTTCTCTAAAGGTTAGTAAGATTATGGCAGAACTCCTAAGCAAAAAGAACATGAAGATTTCCCAAGTCACTTTAAAAACACCAATTGTATCAACAGCTGTATCACAGTCCAAAGGAGACTTGTAGATTTTTTGCTTCTGATTTGAAAGTTCAACTTTTTCTCTTGTCATGTCTTTCCATCACAAATCAGTAAAGGACAAAAGCAAGAGAAAAAGGCAAGCATTTTTCTCCACCATTTCCCTTTGATTTAGAATTTATTTCCCTTTGCTGGAAAATCTGCTCTACACCTTTTTTACCAGACACTTAAAAAAAAAAGGGCTAAAAGCAATGCTAGAAAGCAGTTAGTATACGAACTACTTTCATGGTTAATTAGGGATATTTTACCATGTTTTTCCATCCATAGTTGCACATGTGACTGCTAGAAAAAGATCAATGAACTATTAATAGCATCTTCACGTGAGTAACACACTGAAAACAAATATCAAAAGCACTGTTTATTTTTGATAATAAAATTGTTGAGCACAGTATTCAACCTAGTATGTCCTGAGATTTAGATCTAGTTCCCTTACTCAGTGCTAAACCCCTTTCATATATGCGTCTTTCTTAAGTAGGTATTTTCCATCTGGACTACAATCTTACAAAGGCCATTTTTTTTCCTCCTTCAAAATTATCACTTCAAATCTGCAGGATTGTAACCATCATGGTCACATATTCAGAGTATTGTGGCCATGGTGGACAATATTTTTAAATGTAGGTACTATTTTAAATGCATATTATTTCCTAAGAGCGGATATTACCAGACTTCTACAATAACTTATTTATTAATATATAGTCTGTATATACTATTATACTATATATACTGTATACTATTATAAAAAATAAAGTAGGGTTTTTTTCTGAGACAATTAGAAGTCATGTTCACATCAACAGCCCACTGATGGAACACAATACCCTATTATCAGTAATGAAGACATAACTTCATTTAACTATTGCCTCAATGAAATGTTGACCTCTTTTCTGTAACTCTAAGGGAATTCCAAAGAAAGGGCCTTTAAAAAAGAAAATGAAAGCGGAAGGCAGAAAGCCAAGATGACCTACACATCTTCATTACTTCCAGTTGGTTTGGAAAGTAAAAAAACTGGTTTAAGAAAGTGTATTGTGCAGCATGATCATCACAACAATGGTTTATTGGTGTTTAAAGAAACCCACATACATGTGGAAAAGCTAGGGTTTGCACATTATGAACTTTCCAGTGTAATTTAAAATGCAATATATCTCCAAAGGCTGTGCTATAAATCATGGCTTAAATACCTGCAGACTTCTGTAGTCCGCAAAAAAAAGAGTGAATGTGGTGAAAATATGTAAGAAGAAAGAAAATTTTTAAAAAAGGTATGGCTTAGATTAAGGGACAGGAAATGGGGCCATTAAAGAACAGTGATGGGAAGTGAGAATTTAAAGAGGAAAAATAAAGGCCACAAAGGCTCGAAAAGGAATCAGGAGTAGAAGACCCAGCAAGCTAGTCAGCCAGCTACATAGCTTTTAAATCCTTTCCACAACGCAACCTGCCAAAGAGGCATCCCAAGAATAATACTGTTTTTATCACTCCAGAATCCTCCAGAGGACTTTGTATTATTACATTGTTTTATTTGAATCTAAAAATTAAAAAAACTTTAATACTATTTTTTTTAAACCATGAGATGCTTCTCAAGGTTTACTTAGTGCAGTCTCTCAGCTGATTATTTGATAACAAGCACAGCAGAATGCATCCTTTAACTACATATTTTAGGCTGGAAGATTTTAAGTAAATATTTATAACACAATGATCTATATGTGTAGGTTTTTATTTGTGCTGTAAATTTGCCATAATTATTGCACAGTGGGGCTTTTACCCAAGTCTTTGCTAGTACTTTGCTACTCAGCATTCTATTCACTTATCTAGCTTCATGTTCCTCTATTCCCACAGCCATAATTCATCTTTCCAAAAAGGTGTATGAATAATGTGAGAAACAATAAACTCAATGTCAGGGGGAAAAAAAGAAAAAAATAAACAAACTCGAAACCAAACCCCACCAAACAAGAAAATAAAATCAGGTCTGATGAATCAATACAAGTACATAAGTAACTTCAAAACGTAGCTTTATGTTGAAAGGTTAAGGCCAACACAACAGATTTCATGTTTCAAGCTTAATACAACACAAACCTGATCTCAACTAACTGAAATCAGGGAAAATTCTCTATTACTCTTTACAAGGAGCAGGATTGAGTGTTCTGGGCTTTTTTTCCCCCCTATAATTAAAGAATGCCTTTCCCAGCTCATTGTTACCCCCACATTTTAGTGTCCAGTACACACAAATGACTCAAGCAAAAGATGCAGCATAAGGATTAAAATGGACCCTTTGCTTATGAATGATGGCATCAGACATGCTATTGGAAATCTGTAATGCCCTACTACAACTAACTAAAGATTTATTTTATAAAGGAATATATACAAATGACTAAGCAGAACACTCAGCATAAGGATTAAGACTTCTTACCCCATATTTACATTGGCGGGATGTAGCTCCATACTGGAAGCGACACTGTTCATCAGCATCATACACCTGACCTGGGGCCACAGCTGGATAAAGAAAGTCACGCTTGGGAGGCTCATTATCAAGGCAAGTACCACGGCCCGAACTGTTCAACATAAAGGACCAAATCAATTAGGAATTCTACTAACTGTAAATCACAGTAATGATATTATGTATCTAGCTCTTACTTTTAACAGCACTGGGTGTGAAACAAGTAGGATTGCAATAAACAAACAGTAAGATGGTACACCCATAGTAACAAGAGAAAATATTTAGAGGTAATTAAGAAATTAAAATATTTTTCATCATTATTATTAACAAAAATGCTTATTTTAGTTTGTGAAAGAATTTCATATATTATCTTTTTTTTTTAAAGTGTGATAATTTCTGAGCCACACAAGACTGATTTTCATTTTTGGTTTAGGATTCCTATTTGTTTTTCACTGAAGAACGGCTACATTTTGTCATAGAATGAAAAATAAACAAATTAAGCAAATACAAGAAATTCAGTTTACAATTCATAATGACCCTTCTGATCCTTCAAACATCTAAGTACAAAATTATAGATATGAGCAGCTCAATTGATTTATGTAAAACTGAAACACATTTGAGTTTCAACAAGATGAAATATTTATAGGATTAGGACCTCAACATGAAAGTTTTTCTTCCATGTCAGTGAAGAAAATGGTTACAGTGGCAAAAATTCTGCATGATCTTCAAATTTACCTCTACTAGGGTGAGAGAAAAAAATTGTATCCAAGATCTTTTCTTTTGTATTAATGATATTTTATCTTAAAAACTTCATGTAAGAAACAGAATAATCATCTTTGAAAATGTCAATATTTTCTTCTTTTATATTTGCTGTTTTGCTCGGTGGTTGACGGTTTTTTCCAAAATATGCCCATATTCAACCACAATATTTTACTGTAGTGGAGTAAATAACAAAGAAAGCCAAATGTAGACAGAGTTCTGTTTAGAAAACT
>JAWWMO010000096.1:50302953-50324414 GCA_035047845.1 Dendrocincla fuliginosa | reverse complement strand
CTGCCTCGACACGGGGGGTGGACTAGATGTTCTCCAGAGGTCCCTTCCAGCTCTAACTATGGTGTGATTCTATGATCTTTTCTAGTGAAATTAGCATGGAAAATACAATGGTGCTTTCCTTGACTCAAATATCTGGTGCTGTGACTGCAGAAAAGGTGAAAGGTGATGGATTAGCCTGCCAGTTTAATCATATAAATCAGTATAGGAATGGTAGGAATTTTTTATACTATTCCTGTTGCAGGCACAGTTTAAGTTTAGCTTGTCTCCTACTGGTTTAAAAATGGGAAGCATAAAGAAGAAACTATGGTTGGCTCTCTTTTACTTTTGTTTCATGTTGTCTAGATAAAAATCTGAATGTGTATGTTCTATCTTTTTATATTTTTTTTTTAATTTTTTTATTTATTTTGTGAAGGTCTTTGAGACTAGACACACAAGAAATCTCTGTGCCTTTGGAAAGTTCTTCCCATTAATTAGCAGATATTTCACGATAGAAACTTGCAAGACAAACATACTAGATAGAGTGTAAATTCGAGTAACCTTCACTTATCCTGTTAGACCTTATTAAGCTGGTATAAATAGGATTATCACTCAAAACTAAAAGGGAATTTAAGAACTGTAATGCTTGCAAAACTTAATGCAGTTGCTGATACGATTTACTGTAATTTCACTTGGAACAATCATTTTGCCATATTGGACAAAGAAGAAGATAGAACTGGCTATAAAATAGCAATAAATCAAAAGATTATCTGGGTTCTAATCTTAATTGATCTAGTGTGTTAGTAGTCCAAACAAAAACTATAAAATATACCTGACATTATTGCTAACATACAAGAGATCAGGTAATGATATAAAATATGGAAAAGGATTTATCACAGTTACATGTTTGCTTTTTGTATGTAAGAAGGATTGTCCATCTACTGTGGTTTTTAGCTGAAAACCTTGTCTAGGCTTAAACAGTGCTTTGTTTCATGTCAAGAGTTCAGAAATTCTTATACACAGTGGTCCAGCACTGTACTAGTAATTTGAATTGTTTTATCAAGGATTATTCCAGTGAAATTGTCAATATTAAGAAGCAGAGGTTGTGCCTCAAGGTGGTCTTTACTAGACATCAACTTTCTGCCTGCATCAGAGATTTTAGATCAGAGATTGATACAGCAGATATGTATGTTCATGCACATACAGGCTTTCAGATGAAAATAAAAATAGCAGACTGATAATGCTTGTTTTATGTTCCCTTTCTGTTAAGGAAAGGAATGCTTAAAATGAGCATTGAAATCTCCAGAGAAAAAAAATCACCTTTTTTTTTTTTTTTTCTGTGTTCCTGCAGTGGATACTCAAAATTGAGATTGCAGCTAATTAGAGAACCTGGATAACGTCAGCAGGGAGAGCAGTGTAATATCAATAGGGATCATGGGATTTTTGTCATATTATTTTTGGAGAGGTTGAAATCAATTTTTCTTGCTTTGGAATGTGTGTTGACTAGTAATTGAACATTTATGAAACAGCTCATGGTGGGAGTGCCCTCTTGCCTTCCATATAGAAAGAGGGGTATTGACAGTAGCCTTTTGCAGTTCAGCAGCAAATGTGGCAAACAAACAGGTGCAAGGTAGGAAATGTGAGAAGGCCCATGAACAGCAGAGACAGAATATTATGACAGTGGGGCTTTCTAAGCTACACTGGGCTCTACTTTGCGAGAGGCAGACAGTAGTGGGGATCTTCAAATTTTTCAGGGCATTTAAAGCCCTGTAGGAAATCAAGCTTCAGCTGGAATTGAATAAGCTGAAATCAAATGTTGAAAGCAACGTGTGACCAGAGTTTTGAAGTGAAAAAATGAAGTATGCATTTTGACTAAGCTGTTTTCACAAATGGGGTTAATATTTAGCTGGTCTGCAGGCAGTCTTAATTTTCCCGGTGTAACCCTTGCTCTAGAACTCGAACCTTTCTTTCACATCAGTGGAGTACCTACCAGTAAGCTCTGTGGAATCAGCTGAACCAATCACATGTGAATTTATAAGTACTGATTAAAATGCCAACATAAAGTAAAATCTCTAATTTTGAGACCTTTAATTACATAAGGGGCAGAAGATCTGCCATCATTAATGGAGCAAATTTATGCAAAAGACGTATTTCTGTTGTCTGTTGAAAGCAAAAAGGTAGTGTTTTGTCACTGCTGTCCCATGTGATTTTTCTGGGTGAAAAGGTGAGTTATTTGTGTCCTTTGTTCCTAGATTTATGCAAGTCTTCCCCTTGTGTGTGAAGAGTAGCTGGAGAGCTCAGTTCTGTGGGACTGAGAGTGATCACTGTGGGCACAGTACTGCTTTGACCGGACCCTGTGACTCAGTTCCCCTTAGTAACATAGCTTAAAATTTAATTCCAGTGAACTTTTCTCTTTCAGCTTATCTGATCTCTTCCAGCTGATGATTATGAATATGTTAAGGTAGAGCAAGGCCCATATCTGGCAAGCGGTAATGAGTCCTGGAAAAAAGAATAAATGCATTTGGACTTTTTTAGCCCCTTCTTTCCTGTGCAAAATGACTAACAAAACCAATTGCAATTAAAGCCTGAGTGTAGGCAAGTCTCTTTCATGCTGAAGGCAAAGCTTATCGTTTTATCTTCTAGTTACTGATTTCAACAAAGTTCAGCAGCAGCTGCAGAATTTTGTAGTGCAAAACATGATCTGTAGCTGGGAAAAGGAAGGCATCTAGATTCGTGTGAGCATAATGATCTCCAGCAACTATAATGTCAAGAAGTGTCAACACTGGCCACTGTGTGCTATGGCGGTGCTTTTTTCTTTTGCTTAATAGTAGGCAAAATCTTTTGTAGGTATGCCCATATAAAAATCACTGCTTTCTGTTTGATAAAAAACCCTAGAGATTCAGACAGAACTTACAGAAATTCCTGGTTTTAGTCGAAATTGATTCAGGGTTTTCCAGTTCTGGTTAACTGTGTAATTGTTTATATTTGTTCAGATGAACAGTTGTACCAACAGCTGCCATTTATGTCTTGTGTGATTTTTTTCCTTCTCATTTTCACTTAATATATGATAACACTTTTAAATCTAATGATAGGAGTATTCATGTGAACTTGGCAGCTGGAATCTGTTGAGTGTTGGTATTTCAAACACTTTGCAGTCTGTACATTTTCTGCATTAGTCACATGGTGATGTGATACTTTGCCAAGGGGTGAAATAAATTGTACTACAGCAGGTCAGAGTGAAGCATGGATTTTCTAACTCTCTGTTAGATGAAATGATTCTGTATACTTTTAGGTGGAGAGTTCATTCAGAATTTTCACACTTTTTTGTTGAAGAAACACGGTTATTGATTTTTCAATAGTTGAGCTAAGACTGCAATCTGGTGGGCAACAATCAAAACCTCGAAAGTAATATTTTTATGCTATATTTTACTTCAAAATATTTGAAAGAATATCACACCACACCACTTTGCACCATAATGCAAAGATTCTCTGAGCTAATGTTGGCAACAGTCAAATTGCTCTCTTTCAGAGGGATTTGTGCTTCTCATTAAAGGGAGTTTTTGCCTTTTAGTAATTACAGTAGCTACTCTCCAAATAACCTATGCTGCATTATTGTGGTAAGGAAGTGGAGTTGATGTGTTCTGCCACTGCTGCTTTTGGCTGAGAACATGAGATGTAGCAGAGATAATGTTATTATGCATAGTTTGAATAATTCTTAACTGCATTCCTGTTTCTCATTTGAGCAGTAGGTTACTCATACAGTGTTTGGAGTTACTTTTTTGTGATGATTTTGTACATCCATGAAACACTGAGTATTTATGGATTCAGTTGGGCTAAGCTAGGCATGACAATAAGCATTGCTTTTAAAAAAACTTGTCATCTCTCCCCCTCATTTTCTGTGTTGATGAATGTTATTCCCATAAATGGTATGTTTGTAGCACTTTTGATTTATTTTTTCTGTGGAATAAATAAACTCCCCGCCCCCTCCCCCCCAAGTCAGTTTGATTATTATATATTCTATTTCCAGGATCAAAAGATGGTATTCAAAACTTCTTCGAGTAACTGACTCCTGTATCGTCTCTTTTCAGGTTTTTGCTACTGTCTCTGTAGTATTTAATCTACTGTAAAACAAAGAAACAAGCAAGCTAGTTACAACCTATGCAACCTGGTGTAGCTGTTGTTCTTTGATTTATGTCAATTTATTTCAAAATTTTATTGGGAGTGTTATTTGTATCTTTTAAACAACATAATTTTTCTGAGCAACTTCTTGTGATTGCCAAATATTAGAACCAATTTCACAACTGGAGAGATTTCGGACTATAGTGTAGTTGATAGGAAAATCCTCACTGTTAATGCATGGAATCATTCTGAAATGTTTCACCTTTCACAGGGATCAATGTTCTTATTGCTATATGAGAATTTCTAGAAGAATACTAGGCAAACCAAAACTCATTTAACTACTGTTTACTTAGTAAATCTAGTCTATTATAATTCTTAATGTTGTATCTGGTTAATCTATAGGAAAAAAGATTCTTTAAATTGTTCATATACATGATGAAGTGATAGTTTGTATTGTATGGTTTACATATGTAGCCAGTTTTGCAATTTTTTTGATTAGGTTAATTTGGACTTTAATTGGTAATACTTGGCTTTAAGTAGGCACCTAGGTATTCCTTTTACATCATATCTCAAACACACAGAACTGATGCAAAGATATGTATCCCCGTTGAAGGACACTGCCAGCAGTGCCTTGTAACAAAAGCAGGGGAAATGAACTGAGGAGGTAAAAATGAATTACACAGAACACAATATAGAATTGGACAAAATCACAGAAATACAGAATATGCCAAGTTGGAAGAAACCCACAAGGATCATCGAGTCCAACCCTTAGCCCTGCAAAGGACAGCTCCAAGAGTCACACTCTGTGCCTGAGAGTATTGTTCAAACACATCTTGAACTCTGTCAGACTTGGTGCTGTGACTGCTGCCTGGAGAACCTATTCCAGTGCCCAACCACCCTCTGGGGGAAGAACTTTTCTCTAATATGCAACCTAAACTTCCCTGACACAACTTCAGGCCATTCCCTCAGGTCCTCTAACTGGTCACCACAGAGAAGAGATCAGTGCCTGCCCCTCCTCTTCCCCTCACAAGGAAGTTGTAACCGCAGTGAGGTCTCCCATTGGTCTCGTCTTCCCCATACTGAACAGACCAAGTGCCCTCAGCCACTCCTCACATGGCTTCCCCTCAAGGCCCTTCACCATTTTCATTGCCCTCCTTTGGACATTCTCTAAGAACTTAACATCTCTCTTATATTGTGGTGCCCAAAACTGCCCACAATATTCAAGGTGAATAGAGTGGGACAATCCCCTCCCTTGCCTAGCTGATGATGCTTTGCCTGATCCCCCCAGGACAGGGTTGGCCCTGCTGGCTACCAGGGCACTGCTGACTCAGATTCAGCTTGCCACTGACCAGGACCCCCAGGTCCCTTTCCCTGGCACTGCTCTCCAGCATCTCATTCCCCAGTCTGTCTGTACATCCAGGGTTGCCCCAACTCAGGTGCAGAATTTGGCACTTCCCTTGTTGAACTCCCTATGGTTGGTGATTGCCCAGCCCTCTCATTTGTCCAGGTCTCTCTGCAGGACCTCCCTGCCTTCCAGGGACTTGACATCTCCTCCCAGTTTTGTGTCACCTGCAGAATTGCTTAGTATCCCTTCCAGTCCTGTGTCCAAGTTATTTATGAAGATGTTGAAGAACACAGGGCCCAGGCTGGCGCCCTGTGGAACCCACTGGTGACAGGTCACCAGTCTGATGTCACCCCATTCACTATTACCTTCTGTGCTCGATCTGTGAGCCAACTGCTCACACACCATGTGATGTGTTTATCCAGCTCTGCTGGACATTTAGTCCAGAAGGATCCTGTGAGAGACAATATTGAAAGCTTTAGTGAAATCCCAAAAGATGACGTCAAGTGGCTTCCCTTGATCAACCAGGCAGGTTACCGTGTCATAAAAGGAAATCAGGTTTGATAAATATGACTTTCCTTCATGAAGCGGTGCCGGCTGTGACCAATGACAGCATTGTCTTTCAGGTGCTTTTAATACTTCCCAGAATAATCTTCTCCATAACTTTACCCTGCCCTGAAGTGAGACTGACAGGCCTGTGGTCTCCAGGGTTGTCCTTCTTACCCTTCTTGAAAAGTGACACTGTTCACCAGCTTCCAGTCAGCTGGGACCTGTCTGGATTCTCAGGAGGACCACTTAAAAATAATTGAGAGGTTTTGTGATGGCATCAGCAACTCTTTGAGGATTCTGGGATGAAACAAATCAGGCCCCATAGATTTACAGGGATCCAGCTGAAGCAGTAGATCCTGCAACGTGTCAGGGTTGATCATTCTTGCAGTCATGGTCCTCCAGCTCAGGGCACTGAGACCTCCTTGGTCCATCATCCGTGTTGAAGACAGAGGCAAAGAAAGCATTAGATACACCTGCCTTGTCTCTCACCCTGTTTGTGAGGTGGCCATCCCCATCCTGTAATGGGCCAATGATATATCTATACTGCCTATTGCCATCAATGTGTTTGAAAAAACTCCTTTTGTTGTCCCCCACATTTCTGGTAGATTCAGCTCCAGCTGAACTTTAGCAGTGCTCAGAAAATGAGTTTAAAAGGTTTTGGTTCCCATGAGGGTAAAACAGCATGTCATCTGGAAAAGTAAGACCTTGCAGTCTTGGAAAAGAGCAAATTCTTTTAGACATTTTCATGGAGTGGATCTAGTACAAAGAAGAACAGGAAAAGAAGAAACTGAGATGAATGAGAATCATAATAGGCTTGTAAAAAGCAGTGCTTTAGTATTTCAGTAATTAAGGACTTTGGGATACGAAAACTCAGGAAGTGCACAGATGCTTCCACAAACAAAGGCATCATCAAATATACAAAGGAATAAAGGCTAAATATTATACCACATTTTACAAAAAAATGCATGCGCGATGCAGAGCTCTGATCAACCTAGGATCCATGTGACAGATAACACCAGAGTATCTAAATACAACAAAACTAGCTGCTACTGCTTCATGACTTGAAGGAGAATGACATCTAAGCATTAGTCTAGAAGATAAGATCTGACAGGGACCAATATCCTTTCTTTTTCAAGGGATATAGTAACAGTTAAAATTGCATCTTCCTGCATTTCAGAATCCATCCATTTATTTCAAGAGTCTTAAGTGACAGCTCTCCCCACAAAACGAACATACATTAGTACCCTTATTTTATAATCAGCTAGCAGGCAGCCACAGTTAAGAGACTTGTTTTGCAATATTAGAAGCACATAAACTGAATAATGCTTCCAAACTAAAACAAGATGAAGTCTGACATTCCATAAACACAATTAACTGAAACTTAAAAAAACTGTGTCCAAAGAATGAGAGTTTTGTAGACAATCTGTACTGTAAGCTTAGTCAGCTGGTGCCAGTACACATTATAAACTCCAAAGGAAGTTGAAATAAGTTACATCAATGAACAGTGATATTATTTTATTCTAAGATTAGTAACTGTCAGCCTGCCCTGAGTCTCATGGAATACAACTGTCCATGACTGAAGTTTAAAGAACAAGCTATTACTGACATATAAACAAATGCAAGGTTAGAACATTTTGTAGTGTTAGAAGCTCATTACTTTTGTGCTCTCAAGTAACTTGTCAGATTTATTCCATCCTGTCTTTAAGAAGTTAGTTTTCAGCTTCAGTTTAAGCAAGTGAAAATCATGAAAACCATGAAAATCATTGAAAGTGTTTTTGTAGAAGCTACACCTACTTTACAAAGAACATATCTCTCCACCAAAAGTACACAGTCCTTCCCATAAGGCACATGTAAATCACATATTTGACCATTTAATAATATTAACCCACTGAAACAAAAAAACCGTACCAAAACACCATAAACCTCTGCAAAAAAGAAAAATGTGGACTCAGCTTCAAATGTATTGCTTATCATAATACTAACATATTTATTGCATACCAAGTTCTTCAAATGAGATGGAACACTTACTAAACATTGAGCTGTAATAGTCACTCAAAAAGGCTTTTCCAGTTGGGGAATGAAGTACATTTGTAGAACATTTTGAGGAAGCCTGTGCTCATTATTAAAACTGTACACAACACAGGCATAAAATAAGACATAGTCACACTGTTTCAATTTTTGAAAAACACTATATTCTTGATATGAATCTGAAAAAAAAGGCAAAGCTACTTTTCAACAAAACACATTATATCACCTAAAAGGAGGATTCCCATTGCTACATTCTCCACTATATCTTAAATGTAAGATTTATGATCTTGTAAGATCTTAAAACACATCTTAAGTTATAAGTTTTCACATGGACTGACTCCTTTACCTGAGACTCCACAGTGCGTGTGATCATAGAGGTGTTGCTGGTGCAAGGTAGATTTTTTGTATATAACATGAGGATGACCGTTCTCATAACTATAGTTACTAGAATCTTCTCTTATATTCCTTAAAGGCTCAATAAAATACTCATCATCTTCTGTGGCAATGACTCCATGCTTAAAGAAGAAAAGAAGAAAATAAAAACTTACAAAAGCCAATATAAAACTCGTATTAAAAACCTGAACTTCAACAAACATTCTTTGTGAAGAAAAAGCTAGAAGCCAACACATAAAAAGGTGCATGACCCAGGTTTTCTCCGCTGATTTTTGTGGGACCAGGAGTAGGTGCCTATAAAAAGCACAATGAGAAAAAAATAAAATTATCATATTTCTGGAGTTCTTTCACATTTTTTTGGTGGATGTAGTAAGAGAGCAAAAAACATTCTCAATGTATGACAAATAATATCTTTACAGAGATGTTCCAAAACTACATGACCCATATCCATTAAAAGTGATACCAAGCGAAAATGCCCTGGCTGTAATGGCAAGGCCATTATCACTCTGTGATGCCACAGCACCATATGCTTAAAGCCAAATGCTCCATCAAAGACAAACTCCATGAAGGACTAATTTCAGAACACATACTCAAGGAAACCATTCACTATTTCACATCCAGATGTTTAATCCCCAAACTGAGTGAGTTAATAAAAATCAAATTATTTATATTAACTTTATCATGATAGAGTGTCCACAAAGCGTTTATTCCTTAAAAGGTCTTACCACAAATCTAGCAAATAAGAGTTGTTGCAGACTGTGCACTAGACCTCATTCCCAATAACAAATGAACATTTTTTCCTCATACTGTGGTGCAGAATAGTAGATATTCTATCCTCACAACTTCCACATTTGTGAACTCAGCTTCTTCCAAACAAGTAGCAGTATGGAAGAAAGGGGAGATTTCAGGCCAACTATGCAATTTCCTGAACTTCCAGCAATTAAAAATGAACTTTAGCAGAAAATCCAGATTTTGGATCCTTTCAGATATAGAATTATTGGGGGGAAAGCCCTGATACTCATATTTGCTAAACAAATAATTCTGATACCCACATGTAGAAAATTCTGAATGCATGAACTTCCTGCTCGGGAAGAAAGAGCTATTCTTCAGATAGGAGCCTGGGAGCAGGAACTTCTGCATTCATATCCTGACTTGAATCACAAATTTCTGCCATACCTTTGATCTGTAAAACAAGTATTATGCATGAGTCTTCTTTTAAAACCTCTATGGTCAGCCATAAGACCACTTGCTTCATATCTGCTCTAAATGTGATAGAGCTATTTTCTAAGATACCTTGTCTTTGTACTCTTGGCCAAAGCTCTCATCCTATTACTGTTTTGTACATCAGATCCCTGCTGTTCTTACCTCCTGCAACCCATAACAATGTAAAATTTATAAACCAAAAAATCCTGTGTAACACTTCAGAAAGAACAGTGGTTTCCAAATAGAACTGTTCTATAAATTGTGAAAATAAATGTATGAACAGACTGCAGATTTCAAGTACCCATCCTTATATTGTGACTGTAACAATAATTGTTCCTCTTCACTGGTATTTTTCATTACAAACTCAATTATTAACTCAAAAAGGTAATAGACTCATCAGGGTCTATATTCACCTGGAAGATACCAGTATCAAATTCCTCTCACAATGTCTTCTGGTTACTTTAAGATCTTACTAGAAAAGAAATCATTTACTGGTATAATGCTGTTTAAATAGTATTGAGAATATAAACCAAATTGTAACTGGGCTTGCCAGATGTGAAGAAGAACTGCATCCAGTCTGGATGTCAGACATCTGAGCTCAAGGGAATCATGAGCCATTATAAGCTCCAGTATCATGTTCCCATAGGAAGAGTGGTTTGGCCAATACCATCAGGCTGTCCACATCATGCCAAGCCAGAGGAGATAGAGGTAGCAATCAACCTGTGGCACTGTCTCTGAAAGAGAGTGGGTCCTAACCTAAATCTGATTACTTCAGAGCATACATCCTCTCTGTATTCAAGTCCAGCCAGGTTAACAAGACTAAGCATGAATGAGGTAATTACCTCATATACTGAAATTGATAATTATACATGGTGAGAATACTTCAGTGTAACTAAATCAATTCAGATAACATAAACACATTGCTGCAGCATTAATTCTCTACACAAATTGCAGGAGCAAACATGCAAAAACTATTATGAGTCTGCAAACTATGATCACAATTACTTCAGGAACCAGCAGTGAAAATGATTAGCTATTTTTTCCTATGCCTAGCCGGTATCTGATTTCATCTGCCTGAACATTATGATGGTTTAAGAAAAGATATTTTAATAACATTTAATTGAGGAACTGAAAATAAATGTTAAAGTAGACACCACCAGGTAGGCTGACCATGGATATGGTCAGTTGTGGCAGTAAAACCAGTGATTTGATAAACACTGAAAACACACCCTGCATATGCCCTTCACATAAGCTTGGCATATGTATACCATTTTAAGCCTAACACCACTTTTGGTTGCAAACAGAACTGGCTTTCCAATGCTAAACTAATGCAAGTCATCTTGCTGAATCAGTGACTAGTTTTAAGAAGCACTTTGAATTCTGTACACAAAAAGTACCTGAGCCAGTGGCAAGCCAGTAAGTATTCTGACTTTCAAAAATTCATGTGGCTAGAGATACTTCCATTGTTTATGCATTCAGCATAATAGGAAATATACTATTATATCCAAACCAATATTCTAAACACCAGTTTTGGCTTATAATCCACTATTTCAGCAAAACAAAATTTCCGTTGAAAAAGGAGATTGAAATAATGCCCTTTTAAAGCATTAAAATTAATTATTTTTTATTTTGTTTTGCTATTGTAACTGTTTGTAAATTAAACTTCTGCTCCAAAGCATCAGAAATATCAAGCCATGAGAATGATCAGAAAAGTTTTTGACAAAATCCCATGAATTTAAGAAACAATGAATGCACCAAGTAGGTTACTACAAGGAACATTCCCAAGATTATTATCTAAAACAGATTGTTTGAGGTCCTGTGTTATCCAATACCACTACAGACTGCCAACTCATGCTAACATATATAAAGTCTGGTTCTAGCCATTTGACATGCTCAGACAAATCTGTGAATCCACACAGAGTTCTTCAGAATTTGTGACAAAGAATCTTTTTGTGTCCGGCTGTCCAGTGAGGGCCTTAAGCTCCTTCAGATGGGGGAGGTCCATCAGTTGCAGAAGCAAACCGAATTATGGAGGACAAGTAAGTTCCACACAGTTCAACTGTTTCATAATTTTTCCGTACTTTGAACTTTCTAGACTTTATGTTTTATCCATTTTTAATATAAAGTAGCAGTAATGGAAACTTCTGAAAATGTGTCAGTGTTGTTCAGTATGTCAACAGCTGGCTATACACTTCAGTGTGGTTTTATGAGTGAGAAAAAAGATTGCATTAGCTTACTATGTTCTCAAAGATGAAAAAAAGAGTGATCTGCCCTGAGACAGCACATCATGGAATCTAACAAGACAAAACCAGGACAGGGACAGCTTGTATATCATTTTCTGAATAATAAGGCTATACTGCAAAAGCATATGGGTACCAAAGATAGCCCTAAAGACACTGATCTCTTTTCAATATAAATTTTGATAATTATAGTTTATAAATTAGGTACTATTGCACAAAGAAAACCTCAAAAATACCATAGTATGTGCAATTTATAAAAGTAGATGCATTCTTTAGAGTCAGATCAGCTTTCAAATGAGCTAACTGAAGAAAAATATGAGTAATTTATACATATATATATTTAGGAATACATGAAGCAAGCATGAAGACTCAGCAAAATAATTCTTCCTTTAACCAAGTAAAATCATACTTTTAAGTGATAGTTGCCTACCTGTGTGTTATCATTTCTGTTTGGATGGAGAGAACTATGCTACGCAACACAAATGTTATGGAGTGCATGGAACTTCACAAGCCATGAAAATACTGGACCTTTTACATTAGGCATTTACTTGGGACCACAATAGCTTCAAAATATTTTACCACTACTGATCTTTTCAGCTCAAAATGACAAAATTCATTACTGTGCAAAACCTGTTTGAGTACTCAGTTAAGAGTTCTGACACCAGGCAGATGACAAAGGTGGGCCAGAATGCAAAAAAAATTGTTTGTTGTTCGATTCCACTGCTATAGGCTCCAAAACTTCAAATTTCATTCTCTTACAGTAAAGTTCTTCTCTCTTCAGTCAGTCCACCACCATTTCTTCTTTTCTCCTTCAGTACGACATAATCAGCTTAGGCGATGCCTCAGTCTTATTGCCTTGTGCCCAACCCAAAGGCCTTAAAATGCTGCTCATTGCATGTTCTTTCCTGATATGGCCAAACCTGCAATCCATCCACAAATGTAGCATCCACCACAGTAAATAGGAGTTTGCAAGCCAGCAAGCCTGCTGGGCAAGGCCTTCAATTTCCTCATATAACTGCTAACTGGATTATAGAGGTTTCCTCCCAACTTCTGACAATTTATAGCATAATCAGGCCCCAGAAGATGAGAACTGCTGGACTGAAACTTCAGTAAGTAGCAGCCTGTAATTCCGGGCACTAGGTAATGAGAAATATAGAGGTAGAGGCTGAAACAAGAAACAGTGAGAGGAAAATTAACTGACTGCTTGTCACTTTATTATAATGAATCTGAAAGCCCTCTTTAGACTTATCTCAGATATAAGTGCTGTCCAAAGTCATACAAAGTATGTTAATTAAATCATGTTCTCACATGAGCACTCTGCATAACTAAATAGAGTAATTCAAAATATTCAGTAAGGGAAAGAAATTTATCTTTTTGCAACAGTGATGCCTAACAGAACAACTGGAGTAAATGTAATTCATAATTTTTTCTTGTGAGCAACACTCCCTGTTAAAGATTACTACTTGCTTTAGTGTTAAACTTAAAATGACTGGCTTTGATACAGATGTTAATCAAAGGCTAATAGAATGTGAGTGGCATCATTTATAGAACCACGATCAAACTAGAAAATATGACAAATGCCTCAAGCATGACATATTCTGAACTACCAGTAATTCTAAAATAAGTAATATTGTCTTCAATATTCACTGCCAATTGCTTTATGAAACATGTTCTAACCAGCAGGTGCATAACAAAACATTGGTCACTAGAAATCATAATTTAAAAAATAACTTTGTGATGGATTTATCAGAACAGAGTGGTAACAGTGCTCTGGAAGACCCTGGCAACACTGGATGACAGAGGAGTTTCTGTACAGTAGAGGATGATACTAAGCCTACTGTTACACCTCTCTACAGGATTCCTGCCCCTCTGAGAAAGAGCCACATGTCACCCCTGCTTCTGCTTCTGGAGCATGACAGGAGTCTCACATGCTTATGACCAGGCCTTCCTGGTCACCCAGGACGTGCAGCAGACACCTGATACTTGCAGACCCAAGTAAAGAGGTATGACCATGAAGAACTTGAGTTCCAGTCATGGTGTCTCCAGAGACTGGATTAAGGCTGCCTTAATACCCAAAAGACACACACAAGAGCTGATAACAACCACAATCACTGCAGATGATGATTTAACTAGGAAACATTCTAACCAAAAGTTAACGTAGGAACAAAAAATTAACATACTGACACCTAGAACCATTGGCAGCCTCACTCCAGCACAACAACCAGGCTGAAGACAAAGGGAAAACATGCAGGAATGAAAATGCTAAATGTCATTCCAGGGTGTAGGGCACAGAAGAAAGCAAAAAAGAGATTCTACTTCACCGTAACATCTTCCATACTTTTTGGAAGAAAAGAAGTGCCATGAGGAGCAAGAGATGGGCAAAGACAACAGCAAAACACAAACTTTTTTTCTGCTTCATCTCACTCTTGTTTTCCTAATGTGAAAGCAAAACAAGACTCAGCTAAGACAAGGGCAGGCATTTTTGGCTCACTCCCTTAGCCAAGGTCAAAGAGGACCTGAAATGGGATCACCATGACACTTTCTGCAGGCTCCAAAGGGGCCAACTAGTCTGTGCATCAATTAAGCAGAAACTCTGGAGATAAAGAGGCATGCAGTCTCTTCTGAAGAAATGAATCCTGAAAGAAGGGATTTGGTCTCCATAGTATTTTTAGCTGGAAAGAACTCAAAAACAAAGATTGTGTATACTAGTTAAAGAGCTTAAATAACTGTGACAAAAAAAAAAGTTATTAGACGGCAACTGCAACCAAAGTGAAAATTGTACTAAATTCAGACTTATCTGCTACAAGTCTGCATTAGCCAAACTATGATACCACACTCAATGGAACACCATTTTAACTACATTTCTTTGAAAATGTTCACTTAGACCTGAAAATCTCCATTAAATTATTTTTCCTCAAGAGTACCCTGAAATGTTAAACTAGACTGTATCCGGGATGTCACAAGTAGCTGGATGTAATGCAACCTATCTAGGTCTGAAGCAGCTGGCTTTTGTTTGAAAATAACATCCCAAGAGGCATTATTCAATAGCACTTTCAAGGACGAAGAGGAATTAGTTTAGCAAGTCTGTGTAATCTTTTTTTTTCCCTCAGCAATTAGCTAGATCTGCCTATTCCTAACAAGAAGATTGACCAGCATTCTACTATAATAAAAACCAGAATGAGTAACCATACTATATATGCATATTTTTACTACAGAAAACACTGGCTCTTGATTTAGTATTTCATAGTCATGCCCTTCTATTTTAGTATTGTTACTTGATAGCCAGTTTTTTTACTTTTTTTGCATGTTTTCTAATTGCTTTTTCCCATGCATGTACTACTGTCATGTGATCAAAAGATCATCACTAAGAATAACTGAAATAAGAATTTCTAATGCTACTTTTAAGCGCATAAGTTTACAATTTGTAAACAAAATCTTTCTGAAAAAGTTAAATAATTACTTTCTGATAATGTTACTTGCTAAAGATCAACTTTTCTCTTCATGCCCTTGAATTTTTAACAATGATTTCTACACCAAACAATTCCTCTTCTGTTATTTACTCACAGTTTATATACCCAAATTCTCAGAGATAAGAGGGTGTTCCATTCAATCAATGTTTCTCTGTGGAGATCCAGCACCCTGGAGAATCCACTGTTTCCTCCTCTCCGCCCTTTGAGCTTGCATGGCTTTTACAACCTGTAAATAACTCAGCACAAACCTAATCTTGCAGCCCCAGTGCAAACACTGTAAACACTGAACAGGTTGCTTGCTTAAAGGACTACAGAATTGGGTCTTAGTACTTACATTAAGCTTGAAAAACTGATGACTACTTTTCCCCAGGACCTAGACCAGGTTTTAGGGATTTCCTGCACCTTCCTATCTGCCTGCTTCCAAAAAAACTTAAAAGATGTACCAATTAAATTCTTCTTAATTTGAAAGAGATATTCTGGTTATAGTGGCCAGGGCCAGTTTGTCACTGTGTGGGTGTGGCCAGGGCTTTGTATTCTACACCCTTTATATCATTTTCTCATGGACTGCTAACAGTTGATCATTTGCAGCAGCTGCCCAGGGCACACCTGGCCTCTCAGGCTACAAGATGGGTGTTTAGGAAGTCTGTGAGATAAGGAAGGTTTCCTGTCTTCACACCAGTAACTCAGGTGTAATAACTCCCCTCCGGGTAGTCCTGAGCACCTTCACACCCACCCTGAGGGGTCACATCTGCCAATGCACCATCAAGGAGTATCCCATGACTCATAGTGTAGTGAATCACCCATTGTGAAACTCGTCACCCTGGGGGAGGTACTGGGCACTCCCATTGAGCCTATCCATATGTAACCTTGGGGGTTTGGGACTTCGGGGATCACTTGTGGGATCCAGAGGAGGACCGGGACATCAACAAGACTGCAACTCTTGACCAGACTATGGCCATCATCCTCATCAATAGGTTTTCTCTTTCCTTTTACTTTGTACTAAGGAGTGAGCCACGTGGTGCTCAGCACAGGGGCTGGTGAACTCCATTCTGTTTGGGCCCCACGGTGCTGGGTTGTACATCTGTTCTTTGTGGGTAACAGGAATTTTTTTCCTCTGCATCATTGTACTTGTGGTGATTTTTTTATTAAACTGTGATTCTGACTTGCAATCTCTTTCTCCTGCTTGTTTACCTTTAAACCAGTACAAGGGACAAGCACACTACTATGCTAGAACACGTAATATGGACTTACCAGACCATTGCAGTTGCTCAAGGCCACTTTAGTTGTACTGTGTTGGTCTTGCAAATATCCTGTGTAATGACAGTGGTCTAAGAAATCATGCTTCCATTGCGGTCCATTTTTCCCCCAGTATTCTACTGTAAAATGTCTGGACACCAAATCTGTGTTGAGAGTCAGGTTTAAATGAAAGTGCTTGCCATAGGCAGAAAGTTTAAAAAATAATTTAGATGCTGCCAGTTCTTGGTCATAAGGGTCTGTGCTCCTCCTCCTTCTTGAAGGTTTAGCATTTTTCACAGTAAAGCTGAGGAAGGCTCCATTTTGATCAACCCTTATTGGAATTGTTAGTTGGTAGTGTTCAAGGTAAGACAGGAATTCCTCTTTGTAATCAATCACAAGGTAAGATAGTCCGAGGAGTGGGCATAGAAGAGAAGAAAATATAACAGGAAACAGCAAGTAGTAACATAAACACAAATATATTTGGGTAAACTTCATCACTCTCCTGAATAAAAGATGAATAAAAGTCATTTTCAGGTAAACACACAATGTAGTTTTTTACTAAATAAAATGCTGTTTTCTTTCTTTCTAAGTCAAGAAAACATGTACAGAAGTTTTTAATATATATCTCTTCCTATTTATCAAATATATGTAAATATTTGGGGCTAAATTCTAACTTTAAAAGGACACATTTTTCCCAGTGATGCCATTCAAAGACAAAAGCTATTAAATTCACTTTCAATAATATAATCAGTAATAAGTAAAAGTATTATACTGTAAAAACAAAATCAGATCCTTACTCCCTAGTCTAAAAACATGTTAATGTTATCATGGCAAGTCTCTCAACTATTATCAAGTACAACTTTTTACTAGATTTAATTGCTAGGCAAGGCTTTTCCTACACTTAAAGGTAGAAGGAACAAGGAAATTTAACCTGCATTACAATGAATCATGATAAAACTAAGAGCAGAGCCCATATGATCTTATGAATTATATAAATGTGGTTTAGAAACTACTACACAAATATAACGCAAAAACCAGATGCTTCCTGCCAGCTACAGAGATCAGACCCCTACCTTGAGAACTGTATGAAAGCCTGTTGTCACTGTGAAATTCCGATGAAACCATGACTAGGCTAAAAATCCATGTCCACGTCTTCCAAAAAATTTCCATAATTTAGAAAAACAGAAAGCTCTTTTTTCTTTCTCCTTGGAGAGCTACCTGCGTGCTGTAGAGTGAACTCTACTCCAGAATCGCACCATAACAGGTGTATTTACTTTATAATACTTCCAAATTAACTATAGGATGTTCCACTTTTTGACAGGTACTTTCTTCTATATCTGCAGTCATTTTCTCAACTCAAAGTAAGTATTTGTAAGATTCCTTTAAATATGGGTAAGATGTTAAACTGGACAGTTACTGAATTTGCTCCATTTCTTTCCCTGAAAAACAAAAGAAAAAGAGTAAAGGCAAATTCTTTCTACTAAAACAGATCTATGCTGCAAGACACTAAGACATCATAGTGAACTACACAACGCAACATGGTGAAATAGTATTCACTCAGTATCAATTTCATGATCCCACATCACAGTCTTACAAAAAAAAATAAGTTACCATTAACTCATTGAACAGCAGATCCATACAGCTTACAATGCCCTTACCAACTTCATGTTACTTTTATGAATTCTTACACTCATTAAATGTTTCTTGTTGCTCAAATACATTGTTCAGACTTGTTCCATCTATAATCAACGCTATGCACTCATTGATTTCAGCAGCTAATACATCCCAGTATCCTGGTAGATAAAGGAAGACCTGGGAAAGAATCCAGAATACAGTTACCTGATCTTTCTGCAGCATGTATTTTGTTATTACTTTGGCCAGGATTCTCCTTCACTTAAATGGGAATGCTGCATATTAGACTACTAAAGAACAAATTTCAGTATCTGAAGCTGTTCATCATACACGTTCTAATTTTTTAAATATTTGTTGCCAAAAATGTTTTGTCTCGATGTCAAGTACAGTTTGATAAAGTACAATATATTTTTATTTTGCCTTTGCAGGTCACAAGACCAAACAAATAACATATTATTTGATTTTATTTTTTCGTTGTTTTTGTTTTGCATTTAAAACACTTGCAATAATAGTTAAAAGCAGCCCTAGCTGTGGCCATGGACTAAAAAGAAGATCCATGCATTCAACTAACAGTCCAGCATCATGGGATACCAAACCATGTGTTGTGTCAGCTGGTACTCATCAGTCCACTTAAACACTTGCAGCACACCTGTGCACAGAGCAAATTCTGCTGAGGCAGACAATGGAAAAACAGAACACCTAAGAAGGGAAGCCTGTTTAAAAAACACTTTCCAAAAGCCTACAGAGTCACTTATATATGCACCAGATAAATCTGCCTTTCTAAAATTATGGAAATGATTTATAACATTCATTCAGATAGGTAATACAGCTACAGCCAAGGGATTCTTTGTAAAGATTTTATAAAGAGCTGAGGCATATAACCTCCAGAAAAAAAATCAATATCACCCAAATCCTATTTACCAACATTACAATGAATATTAAGCAACTTCTTAGCCAATTTGAAACATGAGGTTAATATAATAAATACCTACCTTTCCAAGTATCTTTCAAGACAGCACACACATTTAATCAGATTTGTTAAGAGAATAAAATATACTTTACTATCACACTTTGTGCTTAGTAGTTTGTTGCTTGTTTGGGGTTTTTTTTTCTGGGGAACCATAAGGATTTAGTGATGCTATTCACATGTGGAAGAGCTTCAAAGCCTATTAATAAAAATGTAGAAATTTTTTAGCTAGTACTTGGTTGCAGTTTTTAGATTTTTACAAGTTTGAAGATACAGAATTAACCCCATACTCTTCAGCTATATTAAGTAATGTGTCTTACTTCTGAGAATGTACAGTTTCAAATTCCTGTCACTGAATCTTGCTTTATCCCTATCTGCTAATGAGTTGCTTTCTTCTCCTTGTATGCACAGTTATAATCTGATACAAGCACCTCTTGACACTTCCTGATAAGCAAGTCAACCTATTTGGTTTATCTCACTCTGTATAATCTAGTTTCCAGATGTCTAAATACTTCTGCAGTTTTTCTCTGAACCCTTTCCAATTCATCAACATCCCTTTTCATCTGCAGACACCAGAACTGGACACTGTAGTCCAATCACAGCTCATTATTGCCATATATAGTGGTAATATTGCCTTACAACTTTTACTTAGCCAAAATATCCTAACAGGGAGCTCATGTTCAGCCTGTTAGGCTGATAAGAAGTTATCCTGACATTAAGATCTCCTGGAACTGTAGTGCCTAAGGAGCTACGTAGCTCAGAATACTGGGCATAAATTACAGTGTCCGTTATTTAGACACCAAGAGCCCACATGATGGGCCACAAACATATGTTGGTCACTCATGTCTAGCATCCTTGCAGGAGTCTCTGAAGTGGTTTCCCTCATTTCAAATTTTACACATTAGGCTTTCTGGAAGTTTCAGCAGAATTTTTCACCTCTTCTTCGAAAGCATTTATTGCCAGCCTGACCACTGATATCAGACCACACACAGTCATATTAATGCTCTGGATTAAAGAGTAGTAATGGATGTGAAGGATAAAGCACTTGAGTAACAGTACTTTCAGTATGTAGGAACCTCAAAGTGTCATCTCTCTATACCCTGTTTTCTTTCCATCTTCCTTGGCAGCATATACTCAGCATTCCATTGTAGATTGTTGTGAAGATGCAAAATTTGGTCAACACTCATCTAAAAGAAGAACTTCCTCTGTCTTGTGGTAAACTACACCTTCACCACAAGTAAAAGTAGGTGTGGCTCCATGTCCTGAACCACCACCTAAAACCACAGCTCCTGCCTCACTGTAAGAGCTCTGCCAAGCAGGAAAGGAAAAGTACGAGATGTTTTCCGAAATCTGGGATTTCAGTGACGAAGCAGCTGCAGGACACTGGCATTTCTGTGGAGACGCCGATGATAACTGCAGCAATCCCATCACCAGTGTCATGCAGTTCCTACCCGTGGAACTCTGCGAGGAGAAAAAAGGCTCCATAGTTTTTGGAGCACAAGCCTTATGCCTTATGAGAGGTGGCTGGGGGAACTGGGGTTGTTCAGCCTGGAGGAGACTCGGGAGACCTCACTGCTCTCCACAGTCACCTGAAGGGAGGCTGCAGCCAGGTGAGCGTCGAGCTCTTCTCCCAGGCAAAAAGATTGAGAGCACATAGTCTTAAGCTGCACCCAGGGAGGCTCAGGTTGGACATTAGGAGGAATTTTTTCACAGAAAGGGTGACTACACATTGGGATGAGCTGCCCAGGGGGTGGTGGAATCACCCTCCCTGGAGGCATTTAAGGAGAGACTGAACATGGCACTCCGTGCCACGGTGTAGCTGACGTGGTGGTGTTGGTCACAGGTTGCAGTCCATGATCTCAGAGGTCTTTTCCAACCCATCTGATGTTGTGCTAAAGCAGCCTATGAGGAGGTGAGTAGCCACACTCCTCAGAGAAGGCATCTTAGGAGCCTCCATCTTAGCAAAGCATCCCTTGACCTAAGTTACTTCAAGTTTTACGAGAGGGAACTATGTGGCACCACAGTCCCCCAGGGGCACGGCCACACCAGGGGTGCCACCCCCAGACCCGCCAGGCTCCAGAGCACTGAGGCGGCCACAGGGGACACGACACGGCAGCGCTGGACCAGAGCCCGCACCACACTGGGCTCACGACCCCAGTGCGGACTGGACCCGTGGCTGCGGCAGGCAGGGCAGGGCAAGGCAGGGGAAGGCAGGGCCGGGCAGGGGAAGGCAGGGGAAGGCAGGGCCGGGCAGGGGAAGGCAGGGCCGGGCAGGGGAAGGCAGGGCCGGGCAGGGGAAGGCAGGG
>JAWWMO010000096.1:50277573-50290119 GCA_035047845.1 Dendrocincla fuliginosa | reverse complement strand
CCTGCTTCAAAAAAGTCAGTATCTAGAGGAACTAGAACTGGTAAAACATAAAACTGGGGCTAGATCTATGTTTGTGTGGCAAATTGGTTTGTTGTCCTGGCATTCAGTCACACCTTTGCTTTGCCCTAAGTTTCATATGCTAATCTTCTGACAAGTGTTCCACTGCAATTGGGAGAGGAACAGCTGAATAATTCACAGGGCTCTGCTCTGCATCTCATCTGCATCCACAACTCTTCTTTGCCACATGAGCAGCTCGGGTGTGCACCCATCACAGAGTTTGATACTCATGCTGATGACTTGCTTCTCTGGAGTCAGCATGAAGGGACAGATGAATTACCCCAGCAAATACTGGTATGGTGTCCAGATCAAAAAATTTATGCAGGTTGTAGTTGAATGGAATGCGGCTTGGGTTTTTTTCTCCATAAAAAGACCACGTCCTTTGGGTTTCCTGGAAGCTGGACATGAAAGAGGGATCCTCTGGAAGCATTTACCTCCTTAGTATTTTGCAGCAGCATCTTCACCAGATGAAGACTGGCTGCCTAGAATGAGAAGGTACCTGAAGACCCAAGATGAATTCCAGTAGGTGATGATGTGTTTTCCTCTGGTTAAGACATGGCATAATGAGGTTCTAGAGGAAAATGCTCTTCCCAAATATCTCCCAATGTGTTGGGAATTGATTCGGTGTGATTCTGCACATTTCCATTCACAGTTTTGCAATATAATGTGTTAATCACACTTTTATTATTAAGACATAATATATGCATTAATAACTGCATGCTTATAGGGAAGTTTTTGGAAACATCTAAAAAAAACCCACATGTCCTGAACTGAAAATTTTTTGTTAATTTGAATGAAGAGCAACTGCAGGCAGTGGCCTGCTCACAAAGCAGCTAAAACTTTGCTTCTGGTAACCTTAATGGCAAAGGGACCATTTTTTTGCCCCTTAACTTCCTCTGGACACTTCCTTAGTTAAAAAAGAGATGCTACCTCAGAAAACAAATGAAAATATTTTTTAATGTATTAGCTTCGAAAAGAAAAATCTTCACAGAGAAAGTGACTGGATAGAGACTTAAAGCCAAAGATAGGCCTGTTTTGAGTTACAACAGGGTTAGGGAACACCCCCATGTGAATACTGCTTGACCTAGAAGGTACTGGTTTTGGAATGAGAAATGGGAGAAGAAGGAGAATAGAAAATATAAAAGAAAAAGTGAAGAACAAATTATAAAAAAGGGAAGTTAAAATGTGTATGGTGGAAGATTGAAATATGCATACATTTCTCAAGAAAATCTATTGTACCATCTCTTTTAATTATATGAACTAATGGTGTGAACATGATAGAAGCAGAAGAAGAGAAAATTTTAATTTTCTGAAGTAAAATGGTAACCCCTACTCTATGATTACTCTGTGTGTGATACATGGATGGAGATTTTAACATCATAGCAAGGAACATAAATTTTTTTTTTAGTTCACTAAAAGATATGCAAGCACTTCTATGTATTGGGTAGTGTATAAAAACAATAGCATGCTATTTGTACTTCATTACGTATCACTACCCTGAAAAGGAGAAAACAACTTTATAAAACTGATCACATCTTGTTTTATCCTTTAATGATCAAACTTTTTTAAATGAAAAATTATTATAAGCAATAATAATCTATTTTAATATCTAGCTATCATATAGAGTATTAATAAAGTATTGCAATGAGTACTTACTGCTTAAGTTTAGTTGAAACGGCCAATTAATAAACAATGAAGTTTTGAACTCTTCTACTGTTGTCACTAAATTAATGCAAAGCATTTCCTTAGCCATGCAAGAAGCAGGCATAGATCTTTGAAGCAAAACATTTTTATGGGAAAATATAACACTCCAATTAATACGTTAAAAATATTCTTTTTTGTCTGACTCAGAGTGATCTGTGTCTTACAGACAACAGTGTAGTTTGCCAATAATTTGCTAAACACCCATATCCAATAATGGTTTTTCATACAAGCCTGATCCCTGCAATACATATGTATGTTTAGTGGAAAACCACATACTGATATTATTTCAATATTTTTTACTTCTTAAATCAAGTTCTGAGCTGGTACCACAAGTCAGATGTTTGAAAAGGTAACACATCAACTTGATTTTTTTTATTTCAGTGTCTATTGTTTTTCTAGGTACTCTTGCTTTTTAAAGTTGGCACTGGGTTTGTGTCCCTTCACAGAATTATGTGCATGTTGACTACCACCCACACTGTATTTTTGAAAAAAGGCAGCTTGAAAACAACCTTGCCAAAATGTTGCAAAGATAACCTTGTTTAGCAATCATGGTGATTCTGTTTTGTGAACACTGATGCTGCAATAATCCAGTGGGATGGTTCCTTCCCTGGTGTAGCCCCATGGACAATCTTATCTCCAGCGGAAAAGAACTGCAGCAGGAATGAATTTGGCCGAGTAAAACAACTCTCTCCTTTCTTCATTTAACGTGAAGGTTTACATGTAACTTCTGGTAGTTCTACATAGAGTTAGCTGATTCAGTTTAGGACATTTCTGGCATGGTATAGGAGACTTCTGATTGTAAGTATTATTCCTGTCATACATCCTACTGGGACTCTGTCCTCTTCCAATTTACTTTGGTTTATGTGACTTGGCTCTCTGAAAAGTGCTGCTTCTCTTGCAGTAACTCACATTTGATGTAGAAATGTAATATTTCATAAAATTAATATCTGTGTTACATTATAAAATTTGAATACTGCTGCAGCTACAATTTTCTTGATGTAGAACAGACACTGTTTGACTAACAGTCAAGACACAGTTGTTATTCTCAGCTTCAGTGTTCCTGAACTGTAACCCATACATGAGAGCTTTCTTTCTGAGTTAATCATCTCTTAAGTTAGCAGTCCAGACACTTGCAAATGTTTTTTAAATTCAGCTTTGTTGTTATTGCCCACCAGTCTTAGCTGTAGAGGGAAATTTACATTCAAATTTGTGTGTTGTCCCTAGCAGAATTCTGTGGAGACCCTCACATATGCAGTTATGGTATTATTTTTATACCTTTGCCAGTTCTTCAATATTTTGTCTTCCCAAATAATAGATTACATGCAATGTTGCCAGAATCCTGTCATATACAGGGGACTTTGATCCAGTTACAGAATTTTTGTCAGGCTTGCACTCAGTCAAAGAATTTATTGACTGCACAGCTTTAGCTTTCTTAAGCAAAGAGTATTAAAACTGAGTTCCTCTTTGCAATCAGGGCATGTCTTGCAAAGTTAGGGCCATTGGGCTACTACCTGATAAAGTCCAGTTGAATTTTTAATTTGCATAGCAGGTAGGAGAACTGTTCTGAACAGGCTTCACTAACTTTAAATTCAGCTCTGTTGAATAGTTTCACCTTTCCATTATGAGACAAACATCTGCTCCCTTTCTATTAAGCAGCTTCACATTGACCTCAGTCTTTGGATTCTTCCTTTAAATGCAACAAATTACCTTGTTTTCTAGTGTTGCAGTTCACTTTTGCGGGACTAGAAGATACATGTTCCTGGAGCTAATAAAAATACAGCTTTCGATGTAATGACTTTCACAAAACAAAGCCTTCTAATAGTGAAATAGACACAAACACAGAAATTAATATACTGAAATAAAAGCATGCTTCTCATTCAAATAAAAACTTAAATGCAACTGCAATAGGTTATGCATATACAGTGGTATTGTAAGCTTGCTCTTTGACAACATTTAATATAAATTAATAACCGTAAGAGTTTTATAGTCATTGCAAATTGTCATAGAATTAATCAGTCTGTTAAATAAAAGCAAAAGAAGTACCAAAGATAAACTTTTATAAGAGATATCAACATTAAACACTGTAATTTGTTTCTGTGGATAATTTAGTGTTCTGATAAAGATGCGTTTAGATCATGACACCAAGAATAATGGCTTGCCTCATCACCAATAAAAACTCCTCAGTATTCTATTAAATGAAGAAAAAACACTTTATAATCTTAAGGAAACTTGAGCAGACAATTGTCAGGGAGATCAGGCATTATAAATAAGAAAAGACTGGTTATTTATCAAGTACATTGCACCATTAATCTAGTTTAGTTGTATTTTAAGTATTTCTGACTGAAACAATCTCCAGAAATTCATTCAAATGCAAACTAAATTATGATTAGAATAGGAATACCACCAAAATTACATTTGTCTTGGCTATGTCTTGGTTTGAGACAATTTGGAGAGGTGGAAGTCTCCTCCGCTGCATTTAATACCCCTGGTTTCTCCAGTACAGATAGAGAGACTAGATACTCTCAGACATAAGTGAAAAAATAAGTCTTTACCAAGAAGAAATGCTAATAACAACACTGGTAAAACTGGGTTTAACCAACCGATGAGTAGAACCTTCCCAAGCACCAGAACACACTGAGATGGTGCTTGGCCTCCCCAGCCTGGAAAAAGCACATGTGGCCACAGGACAAAGACAGGATGGCAGCCCTTCCATGTGGTTCCCCTCTCCCTGTCCTGGGGCCACGTGTGTCTTTTGCAGGTGTGGGGGGCCCACCACCATCCTGATCTGGTCCGGTTGGTTAAACCCACTTTTATCAGTGTTGTTACGAGCATCGTTCTTGATAAAGGGTTATATTTTCACTTACATCCAGGATATTTGCTCTGTCTGTATTGGAGAAACCAGGGATAATCAATCTGAGGGAGGAGACTTCTGTCTGAGGTCTCCGCCCTGCCAAATTGTCTCAAACTGAGACAGTTAACTATAATCAAAAGCTCGTTTGCAAGCACCTGCAAGCAGCATTTGTTGCCAAATAAGAGTAGGCAAGATTATATTTCATTTGACACAATAAATTTTCTAAAGTACGGAATTTAAAACGTTTGCAGAACAAAGAACTTGTAATCATGGCTGATTACAATTATGAGTAGTCCAGAACTGCTGAGGCACCTTGGAATTCTGTTAGAGTTTCAAATCTAAACTGGAATTCCTTCCAAAAAGCTTGGAGCCAACGCTTTAGTATCAGTAAAGATGTTTAACAAAGGAGACAAAAGACATGCATATTGCTGATGTTATTTGCCTTAAGCACAGCTTTTTGTTCTGATTTTCCCCCAGTCTGGGAGGGGAAAGACTGGCTGCAGTTGGGGCAAGGAACTGGTTTTTCTGGTTTTCCTGCACAAGGCAGGAGCTCAGTCTCTCACCGGAGGGAGGAGGACGGGGACACAGACACTGGGATCCCAGCATCACTGGATACTGGATTTGTGTTCCTTTTTTTTCCCTTTCCCCAGCATCGACTGTTTTCATCCGTGGGTGATCATAACCACTACAAAGCTTGCCGTAAGGAAAGGAGGTGGGAGAAAAGCCCGGTTTCCCTGCCCCTGCGAAGACAGGATTGCTGCTGCTTTGTTGCTTTCCATTTTTTCTCTCACAGGAACCACCCTGGGAACCGCCTGCCACCTCCCCGGAGGGGAGAGCCCAGCCGGCCGGGCGGGTGCGACAGCGCCCCCGCTGCCCGTGAATAGAACTGCAACCCCTGGAGAGGGCGAGCCGCCGGCAGCGGGCGTGCCACAGCGCCACCTGCTGCCCGTGGGTATAACTGCATTCCCCCTTCTGGGGGGTAGCCAAGAGGACCCTTTTGACTGTTTTGCCTTGTCATTTGGGGGGTGGAGGGGTTTGTTGCAGACTTGTTGTTTGGTTCTTTTCTGGAGAGATATATATATTTATATATATATGTGTTGTGGTTAAGAACTGTTATCCTTTTCTTTATATATGTACTATCTCCTGAGCCATACTTCTTTATATACAATAAAACACTATCTGAATAAACATCACCTCTAGGTGATGGAAAATACATTGTTTTGGGTTTTTTTCCCCAATATGTGTGTCAGAGCTTCAGTTTAGGACTTAAAAAATTGAAATCTCAAGGATGTGAAAAGCTACAGCAATCCACAGGCCATCTGTTTGCCATCACTGATATGTCAGATCTCAGTATAAGATGCTTTCTGGATTTTAGTTTTGTGATTACTTCTGATGTATCTGGTATATCAACATGGACAGTGTTTTCAAAGTCATATTTTAGGGCTGGTTTACTTCATTTCAACCGTGATAATTTTTCATTATTATCCCTGCTTTTTTTTTATTGTTCCACAATGTGTTAATTAATTGGCTTTGCTTGACTATTCATTATTGGTTGAATGCATTTGTATGGATATATATGTATATGGCACTGAGCATGTGGATTTGAGAATGTGACCTCTTGATCACAGAGCCACTGCTGATGAAATTAACGTCAAAGTCACCAACTCCAAAGTGCAGGTAATTATAATGATGGTAATTATAAAGATGATGGTATCAATACTCACAGTGGGGTTTTTATTTGTTCCCCTTGAAACTACAGATGTATTCTTTTGAAGCAAGGGAGACTGTTAAAGCTTCTTATGTTTTAGATGAAGGACAGTAACAGGTAAAAATAGCTCAAGAGCTCTACCCTGTGTACCTGTCTATGCCTTAGTGGTCTCAAACATTTGAGGGAGCAAAGATGTAACATACCGAGAAAAAAATGTTCATTAAGGTAAGAGTACTTTTTTCTTCCAATCATAGAATCACAGAATGGTTTGGGTTGGAAGACACCTGGAAGATCATCCAGTCCCAACCTCTCTGTCATAGCCAGGGACACCTTCAACTAGACCAGCTTGCTCAGAGCTCCATGCAATCTGGCCTTGAACACTTCCAGGAATGGGGCATCCACAACTTCTATGGGCACCCCCACAGTAAGGAATTTTTTTCTAATGTCTCATCTAAACTTACTGTCTTTCAATTTGAACCCACTCCACTTGCCCTGTCACTACATGCTCTTGTAAATAGTCCTGCCCTATCTTTCGTGAAAGGTCCATTCAGGTACTGGAAGGCCACAATTAGCTCACTCCAAAGCCTTCTCTTTTCCAGGCTGAAAAGTCTGTCTCAGCCTTTCCTCATACAAGAGGTGCTCCACCCCTCTAATCACCTTGATGTCCCTCCTCTGGGACAGTCCATGTCCTTCCTGTGCTGAGAACCCCAGAGCTGGATGCAGCACTCCAGGCAGGGTCTCACCACAGCAGTGAGGGGGCCCTGCTGGCCACGCTGCTTTGGACACAGCCCAGGACACAATTGGCTTTCTGGGCTGTGAGTGCACATTGCTGGGTCATGCCCAGCCTCTCATCCACCAGGAACCCAAAGTCCTTCTTGGCAGGGCTGCTCTAGATCTGTTCATCCCCAGCCAGTATTGATGTCGGGAGGTGCCCCAGCTGAAGTGCAGGACCTTGCACTTGATCTTGTTAAACCTCATGAGATTCCCACGTGCCCACTTCTTGAGCCTATCCAGGACCCTCTGAATAGCATCCTGTCCTTCAGGTGCATCCAACAGCACTAATCAGCTTGGCAGTTTTTGTGGAAGATAGTTTTTGAACTTACTCATACTGTGACCTCTTGCCATGAGCAATAAGAGGGGAAGCTTCAATGCCATCCTGACCTTTCCCTTCTACTAATTTAGTAAGTATGTATATGCAGCTCCAAGAGAAAGCTATTGAAGACTTCATGAACTTGCATACCTTAGGTACAAAGGTATGGGCAATGGAATCTACACCAAACCATATGCAAAACAGAAATTTTCCTATGAAGCAGAACAGTATACTCAAGTGACAGATTTAATAGTGCTGCTTTAAAACCACCATACAGGTCTGCCCCTCCCTACTGAGGTTTCTCATCACAATTACCAAAGTAGCAGAAAGCAAGAAAAGAAGCCTGGGGAACTCTGAGTAGAGAGTAATAGGGTTACATGGCCTTTGTTACCAACAGAATAAGGCAGGAACACAGTCAAACATCAGAAATGGTACACACAGGCTCATTTTGGAAACTTAACAATACATTGGATGCTAAGCACCTGAAGCTGTTCCAGGGTCGTAGGTTTACTAGGGGTAGAAAACTCATCTCTTTCTCCTGATGCTTTCTGACTTTTTCACAATGAGTTTTGTAACTGTGTGTGAATGTATATACTACCAATGCACCTGATATGTTTATCTAAAGAAAGTAAATGTCAGATGTTCATTGCTGGCCCTTGACTAGGACCAGGTACAAAATGGTTACCATGAAGGGACTGAAGGTTCCAGCTAACTGAACCTGGCAACTGAATCTTTGCTCTAAGAATGTTTTTAACTGTCCATGCTCACCCTATCAACTAACAGGTCACAATCAAAGAATGGATGACTACATTCATGGAATCACAGAATGGGTCAGGTTGGAAGGGACCACAGTGGTCCAACATCCCCGCTCGAGTAGAATCATCCTAGAGCACATGGCACAGGACTGCATCCAGACAGTTCTTGATTATCTCCAGTGAGAGGGACTCCACACTCTGGGCAATCTGCTTCAGTGCTTGGTCACCCCAGGTGGCACTCTCTGTTCTTCAGTTTCTGTCTTTTGCCTCTTGTCCTATTGCTCTCCAAGGAGAGCCTGGCTCCATCCTTGACACCCTCCCTTCAGATACTTGTATACATTGACGAGGTCCCCTCTCAGTCATCTCTTCTGGAGGCTGAACAGGCCCAGCTCCGTCAGCCCCTCCTCATAAGAGATGCTCCAGTCCCCTCCTAATCTTTGCAGCCCTCTGATGGACCTGCTCCAAGAGTTCCATGTCTCTGTCAACCCGAGGAGCCCAGAACTGGACAAGCACTCCAGGTGATGCCTCCCCAGGGCTGAGGGGCAGAATCAGCTCCCTTGACCTGCTGACAATGCTCTTCCTGATGCACCCCAGGACACTACTGGTCATAGATTAATTTTTCATCTTACTCAGATACTTGATACTCCATGTTCATTCAACTTCCCAGCTTTTTTTAGATGTTACTTTTGTAGAGTTAAAAACTGACAGTAAGCTAAACAAATCCTTACTTCATAGAACGCACAGAGATAGAATCCCAGCACTAGCATTTAATGGAAATGTTAACTGCAATTAAACAGCTGTTACTTAGTGTCATGGGCTTTAGATTTCCTTCTTGAATTTTCCCATGCCAGCCTAGGGCGGCAGGTACCGACTGTGGTGCATTCGTGGCTGCAATACCAGACCAGCAGCCTGTGGACAGGGGAGGGGGAGGCAGGGGGTAAGATCCCCTGGGGTGGAGACCCCATGAGACCCAGAAAGAATAAAAACCTGTGGTTACTGTGTTTTGCTGCTGTTTGTCTGATTGTTCTCAATTTTTTAATAAAATTTGTTATTTTGTTTCTACATGTCGCTTGAAAAGCCTCATCTTTATTTTCAAATTCACAGTAAGTTCAGACAGGAGGGTTTCTATTCCATTGGAGGTCCTGCCTCCCTGGTAACGTCTTTAACCCAAGACACTTAGACATGAACAGAGATAAAAAATGGAGAAGTTCCTCTACTGTTTTTCTATGTACTCCCCAACCCTCCTGATGGCTGAAACTACTGATGAAAGATCTTATTCCAAGCTTTTCTCCTAAGATCTGTTCTTCATCACTGCCTTGAATCCCATCAATTTGTCAGGATTTTTCTAGATTTCAGTGAGCTCTGTATCAGTCTGAACCAGCTTCCCTTAAAAACTGATAATGCATTTTAGGCCATGAGAGAAAACAGACTGCTGAGATGAGTCACTTAATTGAGCCTAAGGACAAAGCTCCACATTGAAGGTTTGGGTTTGGAGCATGTCCAGGGCCTAGGTAGAAAGGCTTTAAGGATTGCAGTAAGATACTGTGGAGCTGCAGGAGGATTTCAGGGAATAGCTATGTGTATCTTCTCAGGGTCCAACAATTACTATGATAGAGATTTCTGAAACAGCCGAGTCCAATTTTCTTTTAATAACCACTCACAAATCTGAATTCTATAAACTTGCTCTTTTGAAAATGGGTATGTAATCTTTACAACACATTTTATAGTAGTGAGTTCTATAATTTATACAAAGCTTTATATGAAGTACTCTTGTTTAAATACATTCTGATAATTTACTTGGATGAGATTTGATTTTTTAATGAGAAATAATGAATATTGCATCTTCTCTAGGGCAGTCATTTATAACTATCCTATCTCCTCAGTGGTTTGATTTTCAGAGGTGGATAGTGTAGGTTGGTATTTTTCTCCTTTTTGAAACACAAGAAACTACTTAGGGTTTCACATTTTTTCTTCAACTTATCAATGTCACCACAGAAGCAGTTATCCAGGGGCAGTGAACTACTTGAGCAGGTAGTATTAGTAATAAAGTGAAAGGATAGCAGAATACAAAGTACTTAAAAATAAATGAAGAAAAAACCCTAAGGAGCCAATGCTATAAAGCAAAGCCAAGCAACTTAGCTATCTGTATACTTAATTAAAAATACTGTAAGGTAAATGTGTATAGATTAGTCAGACATTAGAGCTAGTATTTGAATAAGGGAGGTTAAAATATAACAGGAGGGCATGAATCAAAAAGAAGTCAATGTTCATGCACAATAGCACACACTGGGATCTATACTCATGCCTGTCACAAGTTGTGTGGGCAAGATGAGCAGCTTTCCCTCAAAATCACACAAGATGTAGTAATATTTTTATTTAACATTTAATTGGACTAGAAAAGGCAATTACTCTGGAACTTATATTACATTGCTCCCCCGCTTCCTCTCCCATGTGCCCTTACATCATCTGTAAAATCATCTTTAAAAGTCATCACAAATAATCACAAAAAAAACCTATTCTGTGATAGTATACTTCTCTATCTACTGAAGAAGTCATTAAAGTTCCTATCTCAGTAAATGGCAATCTGCTTAATAGAAGACATACTTAATTTTCAAGAGTATAGTCACTACAGATAGACAGAATTGTTGTACTCATGGTCTACAATAACAATAGCTACAGAAAAGACTGGGATTACATAGAAAGCCAGCATTGCAAGCCTTGATAAACTAGGTCAGAAAAACTGGAGACAGAAACTGGTAGGCAACATAGCATAACACAATATGAGTCATGGGAAGCATATAGTGGTAAAGTTGCACACTCAACCTCTGCAGCACTTTGCACAGAAAGATGTTTCAACTTTCCCAGTTGTTATCTTGAAGGCAATAAATTTGTTTGCAAAGGCACAGAGGATACTTCTCTGTTAGTTCCAAATGTCTGCAAGGCCATGTACAGGAGGGGTTGCGTTATTCTGAATTTTGGCTCTACAGAAACAGCAAAATACTAAAGGAAATTGAGAAGACTTCAGGCAATCTAAAAAATCTATTACATAGAAGTATTAAGTATGAATTTTTAGGTAAAAAGGACTGTTAAACATATTTACTTTTATTATCCTATCTATTACCTGAATTTGCATCTTACAAAAGCAGCTGAAAAAAACCTCCACAAGGCAAACCTTGTTATAAAACTGAGGGCCAACTTTAGCAGTTAAAGTTAAGCAGTTAAAACAGAGACTTATTTTCTTTTGACATATTTCACACTCTTAAATTAAATATACATTTCAATAAAAAAAAAAAATCCAATAAGAAGTGGTTGCCAATACTAAAAAAGGTTATTATGAAGCCTAAGTATGTCCTATACCCTAATTAAGAGCACTGGTGTTGTTTTGTTTTCAAGTACATATGTAGGTCACACTACTTGTGAAAAGCTTCTAGGCGCATTCTGTTGGGATCTTCTGGATGTCTCAGGGCCATTCCAAATCGCAGCAACAGCTCAACGTAAGGTGGCCAAAATGACTCATCAATTGTTACATAAGGTTCATGTGGTGTGGTCATTAATTTGTTTATCAAAATCTGGAAGACCAAAAAGAGTAAGATTTAGGAAATAAACAAAACAGCTAGATTTTTATCTCCTTTAAACAAATTTATACGAATTACCGTAACATAGACAATATAAGAAATATAGGACTACAAGAGAAATACAAGACCTGTCCAAAGTAGAAGTAAACGAAACAACTTCCAATTAACTCCATTACATCTTTTTTGATTTAAAGATTAGAACCAGAACTCTCCTTTTATCCAGAATAAATATATACTAAATTCTTTATCTAAATACAGAATTCATTAATGGAGTCAAAATCAGTTTCAACATTCTTTTTCAGTTCATGGAGACAGTGTTCATGCCCTCATGATACTGCTCATGGGGAATACTGCACACATTACAAATTAAATAATCTTACCCATCCCATGGTGCTCTCTCTATTGATCCCAGATATTCCATTTTTCTGCTCAGAGCTTCTAAATGTTATACTTTCCCAACTTCAGTAAGTAGGAAATATTGTCTTCCCCTTATTGCTAAAGACAAACTCAAAATTCTTGCTACTCAATTTTACACCTTTTTGCTAGTAAAAAACCCCCACCCAAATACACAACTGTTCTTCAGAACATTCTGAAGAATTGTTCCAGTTATGTCTTTTGTACTTATTTGACCCGATTATGAGAATTTACTTCAAATGCATTATTTTAGATGAATTTTTGCTTAGTCTTAGAAAACACTTTTCAAATTTAACAGGTGCTTGAAGCTAGAATCACATCACTCAATAAATAACAACCTCCCAGAAAACAAAGACAAGGGACATTGACACTTCAGGCCAAGATAGTTACAA
>JAWWMO010000096.1:50239145-50251100 GCA_035047845.1 Dendrocincla fuliginosa | reverse complement strand
TTTTAATAAGTTTTGCTTTGGGGATCCCCTGAGAATGCTACCGAGAATATTTTTCTATAGTATGTTCTCTGACATATCTTTAAATAATTTTTTTTCAACCTCGGTAGTCAAGACTCCTCTCCCCATGTATTTCTTTCAGAGGTATTTGGGTTTTACCTGAAGTGAGCTCTCTAATTAAGAAGAGAACAGCATACTGCTTTTACCTAAGCATTGCCCTGAATAGCCTTTTAAAACTTAATGTTTGTTTCTCTTATAGTCTACATTACTGTTTATTGAGCAGGTAGTTTCTTTTGACATGCCTGGGAATTTTGTCCTGGCTGTTTGCTCAGGCTTGTAATGGTTAATATAGAATCGTAAGTTGTTTGTGGTCTTTTCAGCTCACATTGTCTTGCATTGCCTGCTTTGATAGTCATAAGCTGGTATATTGCAGGGCTGATTAGCTTTATCTCAAATTCTTCAGATCCTTCCAGTTCTAACTAATCTACACAGCGTGGATATCTGCAAATACCCACACTTTATCCTTCCAGCAGTGACCTGGAGAAGGTCAGCTATTTCTGCAGAGGCTTCCTATTTATTTGATCCTGTTCTTTCTAGTAAATCTGAGACGAAGTCCTGGTTACGCTTCTCTTTACCAGACAGGCACTGAAAATCCAAAATATTAGTGTCTGTTGTAGTAGTGTCAGAATATCATCAGTCCTTTAGTGTCTGTTAATTTGATTTGTGAAAGGATACTCAGTATGATTTCCTATGGAGACTGTATAATTTCTTTGAGCTCTGCCATTCCATTTGAGTTCTGGTTCTCAAAATCTGTGCTTACTGACTTTAAAACAGACGTATTATTGACCATATTCCTGTCTTATTTTATTTGCAGAGTATGTTTTTGCAAGTAGCAAATGAGTTCCTTCTTAATTAAATGCACTCACAACCCATACTGAATGCAGGAGGATTGTCTTAATTTTGTTTATATCACTTCTTGGGTTCTTTGTTGTGGGTTTCTTCAGAAGATCTAGTTGAACTTTTCTGTAAGTGCATGGCAAAGATGCGGTTGTCTTCATTCCTACTGAAGCATTAATCATTTAACAGATGGAAGAGAAATGCTGTTGAGCCATCCACTGAATGGTGTTGCTTGGAAAAGCTTGGTTATAACATAGTGAATTTTAGCAAGACATGTATTAGCAAGACTTGTAAATAAAGTTTAAAATTTGCTTTTGATATTTGAGTTCATGTTTGCAGCATAACTCAACTCTTATCTAAGTAACACCATTCCTTATTTTTTTATTTATTTTTTTTCCTTCCACTCTGTGTTGCAGTTACCACCCTGGCCAATGCGAATGGGTATACTGCCCTGGAGATGCCATATCTTCTGTTGCAACATCTGAGAAGAGCACAGGAAAAATATTCATATATGATGGACGAGGAAATAACCAGCCACTTCATGTGTTTGATAAACTCCATACGTCCTCGCTTACTCAGATACGGCTGAACCCTGTCTACAAAGTAGTTGTGTCTTCTGACAAGTCTGGAATGATTGAGTACTGGACTGGTACTCCTCATGAATATAAATTTCCAAAGAATGTGAACTGGGAGTATAAAACAGATACTGATCTCTATGAATTTGCTAAATGCAAGGCTTACCCATCCAGTATAAGTTTTTCACCTGATGGCAAGAAAATGGCCACTCTTGGGTCTGACAGAAAAGTTAGAATTTTTCGTTTTCTGACAGGAAAGCTCATGAGAGTTTTCGACGAATCATTGAGTGTGAGTTTTGTTTTGTTTCTCTTTCTTTGAGATGTCTTCTGTACTTACTTGAATTCATTTGCCAGCACATTCACCTAAGTTATCATTTGTTTCTAAAGGCGAGCTCCCTTCATATTTTTTTGCAGAAGAGGCCTTCTGTGTCTCTTTGTTGCCTCTTGTACTGCTTAGCTCCAAATGAATTCTTACTGATTTACATTACTTAGTGAAACAGAGATGTTTTTCATCTGTGTTTTCGTACTGTTAGATTACATTTTACTAGAAAGCAATTACGGAGAATTTCATATAATATCAGACTAATGAATTAAATATGTCATCTTCTAAGAAATTTGTTAGAAAACTGCATACTTTTCTTTCTTTGCTTAAGACCAGTCCTACAATATGCTTACTGTGTCATTAAAACAGAGTATTACTTGTTTAAATTTTTCAGTTATGTGGAGTAGTCTCACTTGAATTCAGTATTTTCTAATCATGTGGCTTAGTGTTTTGCTAGATAAAAAGTTTAAAGTATCTTAATATAATAGTGATGTGGGATTTTTTCTGTAGATGTTTACTGAACTTCAACAGATGAGACAGCAACTACCAGACATGGAGTTTGGTCGACGTATGGCAGTTGAGCGTGAGCTGGAGAAAGTGGATGCAGTAAGATTAATTAATATAATTTTTGATGAAACTGGACACTTCGTTCTCTATGGAACAATGTTGGGCATTAAAGTCATAAATGTAGAGACTAACAGGTAAGTTCCAATGACAAACATTGAGATAACGTTTCTGTTTCAAAATCTGTGTTCAGTCAAATTTTTAAAACTTGATTTGGCTGTGGAGGCCTCTAATCTTTTTGTGGTGTTATTTGGGAGCCTTGTGTTAGACTGTAGATAGGATACTCCCATGCTTTATAATGAGTTGTTGCAGATTAAAGCTTAGTGAAATGAGGAGAAAACATTGCGAGCACATGTATATTAAAAATGTGTAACTGATTAATTTCTGGTTAACTGGATGGGATAATGTAAATGTGGATCATTTACTTGTGATTTTTTATGTAAGGAGGCTGACTGGTAAATCAGATAGCAAGTTTGAATAGAGAAGCATCATAAGAGCAAATAGTAAATAATGACTTTGAGAGGATTTGGGAATTTTGCTCTGAGTCTTGCAGTCAGAAAGGAGACATTCTCTTAACTGTGAGCAGCTGACAGTAGTTACACGTCTTGACATCTTGTACTTCAGGTGTATTCGTATCTTGGGAAAACAAGAGAACATCAGAATGATGCAACTAGCTTTGTTCCAAGGAGTAGCAAAGAAACATCGTGCTGCAATCACTATAGAGATGAAAGCATCTGAAAATCCTGTTCTCCAGAATATCCAGGCAGATCCGACAGTAATCTGCACAGCGTTTAAAAAAAACAGGTTTTACATGGTGTGTGTGATTTCTGTTTAAATGACTCATTCTTGTATTGTTTTCCCTGCATCATTTTTGTTTTTCTCCTTGCACCTTTCTAGTGCATTTTGTCTTGAGTACTTGCAAACACAGGTTTTCCAGAGGAGTCCCTTAATATTGCAAATAAATTCTAGAATTTTTAGCTTGAACTACCTATATGTTTGCTAGAAATAACTTTATTTTTTTTTCATTATTGCTCTAGCAGTTAAGTAAATGGGTGTGGGTTTGGCTGTCTAAATTTTTATTCCCAAAGAAGATGATACACATTTCTTCTAGTTGAAAAAAAAGATAAGTAAGAACATTTTAAAAAAGCTAACTTGATCTTAAAAAGAAACAATATGTATAAAAAGTGTAGTAGAGAAAAATTTCAGACCAGCATCACAACTTTGTAGCAATAAGGACATAAGAGGCAACTAAGAAAGATATGAGTAACCTTCCTGTTCACAATTTGGTTTTTAGGTGAGATGCAATTAACCAGCCAAACAGGCAAGCAGTTCTAGAGTAGGTAGTTGTTGATTTGAGAGGTGATAGCCACAGAAGTTAGAGACTAGTCTGTCTGTTACGAGTTAAATTTGCTAATTTTGTATTAATGCAGTATTGGAATAAGAGGATTTAGTTTGATTTTGTAGTGCAACTAAAACTTGGCATGAAACCTGGCAGTTTTGTCTGAATATGACAGCTTGATATCCTGTGCCCCTTTTTAAAGAAAAGGTGCAGAACTGCTGAGGACTTCCTGTTCAAAAGGGGAGGAAGTCTAAAGGTAACAGATTATAAGAAGTTACTTGGGATTTGCATGTTGTTTTACTGGAGTTTGTGACTGTGGAAATGCTGGTAACGCACAGCACTGAAATGCAAGGATAGACTGTCTATGAATTGTCTTCCTACATTTCAAATTGCATTGGGTGCTTAGCCATTGAATAATGACATCAATGTTTTGGGTGCAAAGCACTGTGTAAGTTAAGGGCAAAAAAAGAGAAAATTAAGCAGTTAACCCTCTGTTCTTTTGTTCTTCAGTTTACTAAACGTGAGCCAGAAGATACAAAGAGTGCAGATTCTGACAGAGATGTATTTAATGAGAAACCTTCTAAAGAAGAGGTCATGGCAGCCACTCAGGCAGAAGGTCCCAAAAGAGTTTCAGACAGTGCCATCATCCACACAAGCATGGGAGATATTCATGTGAAGCTTTTTCCTGTTGAGTATGTATTTGGTAGTTTTTATCTTCTTTCGTTTTTGTTCCTTCTGTCCCTGTGGTTGCAATATTCAAGACTTATATTTCAAGCTAGGAATAATTCTTTTCTTTACCTTTTTCTGTTGTCCTTATTTCCTGACAGCTTCTTAGTGCACCAAGCTAGGAATGAGACTTGACAAACACAAATACAGTAGGGTAAAAATAGGTCTAAGTAACAGTTTGGGGCACAGGAGTTTTTTAAATTCTATTTTGTTTTATTTAGTGATTGGTTCAGGGGGACTATTCCTTTCTTAACTTTTGTTCTTGCTCAACTGCAGGTGCGGATAGATCACCGCACTCTTCTTTGTAAGCTGAGTATTAGTGTCAGGCAGTGCTGTTTGGTTCTGTCTGAAAACAGGATGATGATGTTGGCAGCAGTACATTTGGCAGGAGGTCTGTGCAAGCCATAGGAACAGTAGCTGCAACTTTCAAATGTGGCCATAGTACTACATTTTCTGTTATTGCAGGTCTTTTAAGACCAATACAACATTTATATCAACATATAATATTAGTGCTGTGTATATCCAAAATGAGGCATAAAACTGAAATGGTTTTATGCATGATAGTTGCTAAAGCTAGTGGGCCAGCATCTCTACTTTGTGATGCAAAAATTGCAAATATGTTTTTGTGTAACAGTAAATTTATGTAATATATTATAGTGCCATATATAGAAACTTAAACAATTTAAGATGTAGTTCATGCTTCTCCAAAAACAAGTTCATGTTTTGTCTTGAGAGGTAAGGAAACACAACCTCTAGGGCTACCAGAGTTGTGCCACAATCTTCATCAGTGTCTCTTTGTATCTGGCCCTAGTTTCTGGAATTCATATCTAGCATATAGGTTGCAGTAATGGTAAAGCCTTGCTGATAAGTGACAGGCCAAGCTGCAGTATTTCTGATTGTTTTTTTTAAAAATTCTCATGCCAGTGTGTCACCACAGTTGCATGCACAATATCACTAGGTGCTTCACTGCAATGATTGTATTAGCAGGGTTGCTTATTATTAATTTTGTCCTTTTTTGTTTTCTAATATTTTGTCTCAGCTGAGCTTTGAATCTAAATCTCTTTAATGTGATTAAACTTTGAGGAAGAGCATAGGATATGACATCCTATGCCCTTGAAGTCTTTGGCCATTTTATTGTGAAATGAAGTTGTGAATGACTATGTGCTGCTCAGCAAGAACTGTGACTGTAATCTTGTCTGTTCCATTACTTATGCCACTGGTGCTTTTTTTCACAAGATAGTCTAGAGTGTTAATAAAACCCAAGCTAATATTCCTTGTCACAGCTAGAGTAACTACAGCTATGGAGACAGCTTGGCCATTTTCTCATTATTGGGAAAACGTGTCACTGTAAACATGTCAGTGTAGATCTACAATGGCTACTTATCCCTTTTATAAAAACAGCAGAAGAGCTACCACAAAGAATTTTCACTCTGGAAGTATCTCTTAGAAGTAAAATATCAAGTCACAAAGGTTGAAGGGGTTGTCCCTTTTTATTCCATCAACAGTAGATTCCACCTCTTCACCAAAGAACATTAGCAAGTAGTTTCCTAGAAGGAAAACTGCCTGTGCTGACTGAAAGTTCTATAAAAATATTTTATTTTTACAGTTTTACTTCTTGTATGCAACACTGGACACCCTGCATGTACAGCTTAAAAGAAGTGTAGGGGTAAACAAGTGAACAGCTTTCTGCTTATGGAGCATACCTAGTTTATTTACAAAGTTAGTAGTCTAAGTAGAAAGAACCTCCAATCAGTGGTGCCTTGAACTAGGTCTTGAGGAGATAATTTGTTTTCTGACAGTCATGGTTTAACCTCCAGCCAGCAACTAAGCCCCCCACAACTGCTTGCTTGCATCCCTCTTGGTGGGATGGGGAGAGATTCAGAAGAGTGGGAGTGAGAAAACTCAGGGGCTGAGGTAGAGAGAGTGTAATTGGGAAAGCAAAAGCCATGCACACAAGTAAAGCAAAACAAGGAATTCATTCACCACTAGCCATGGAGAGGCAGGTGTTCCACCACGTCCCAGAAAACAGGGCTCTATGACATATAATGCCCTTTCCTGCATCCCCTGCTTCTTCCCTCAACTTTTATATGCTGAGCATGGTGCCATATGGAATGGAGCATCCCTGTGGTCAGTTGGGTCAGCTGTTGCAGCTGAGTCCCTTCCCAGCCCCTTGTGCACCCCCAGCCTCCAAGCTGGTGGGGGGGAGTGAGAAGCAGAAAGACTTTGATACTGCTGCTCAGCAACAGCTAAAACATTCCTGTGTTAACACTGCTGCTGCCTTCCTATGTAAACACTCGACTTTGTGTTCAAGTTTTTGTTTTCAGCTCTGGGTTTGAGGAGCTGGAGACTTGTTTTTTTTCCCTATGTGAAAGCCCTTTCTGCATTGAGCTGAAACACTGCTCAGCACAACAGAATCTTTGTCTCAGCTGAAATCTTTATGGCTTGTCACCAGAAAAATATTTATTGTAGCCTGTTTTTTCTGTTATGTGACTTTAGGTGCCCCAAAACAGTGGAAAACTTCTGTGTGCACAGTAGGAATGGTTATTACAATGGACACATCATCCACCGTATCATCAAGGTAAGTTGCAGCAAATTAATTTTTTGTTGGTTTTGATAATGTACTTTGGTGGTCAGTCCTCTCTGTTAACCCCTTCATTCCCCTTTCACACACAGGATTTTTGGAGTGGCTTTAGAATTCCCTATAAAATCTGAACAACTCTGATGTTCTAAATATCACTTACTAAGGTTTTTTAGTAGGATGGCAGAACACTGAAATTGAAAGATCAGCTATCCTGCCTGAATTAAGGCTTTGTTTCATGTCAGAAAGTCTTGTAAGTCTTCATATTTCTGCTATACCAGAATCAAGCAATACAGCCTAAGTGTTTACAGAAGGTGGAGATAGTCAGCTTTCTGTCTTTACTAGTAGGAACAGTGAGTGAGAAGGGAGAACTTGCTTTTTCACAAAAAGAACCTTAAATGCTTTGTCTCTTATCCATAGCATTTTAAGACTTCTGTTTTGCTGAAAGGTTTGAAGTCAGAAAAAATGTCACCTGGCATAAAACCCTTCTTGTTATTTATTCTATGCAATGATGTAATAACATCTAATTTCTGTGCAGGGTTTCATGATTCAGACTGGTGACCCAACCGGTACAGGAATGGGAGGTGAAAGTATTTGGGGAGGAGAGTTTGAAGACGAGTTTCATTCAACTTTACGACATGACAGACCATACACACTCAGCATGGCTAACGCAGGACCAAATACCAATGGATCCCAGTTTTTTATAACAGTAGTGCCAACTGTAAGTAATATTAAAAGCTGAATTTAAGGCCTGAGAGGCTAACTAGATAGTATAAAATACAGTTTTTCTGATGGAAAAAGGATCACATTAGTACTATCTAAATAATCTTAATATTTTGAAATAAATACTGCACACTATGATATATACTGTGTAGGCTTCAATTAAACTGTCCCTAAAGAAATAGAAAAGTATTTCTGCCTGTTGTGAACAGGAGGCCTTTTGCCTTTAATTGGAACAAGGGCGATATAAAATTCTTAGGCATGTTTGCAGTTATGTATTACTAGCATATCTTAATAGTAGTGGTTTAAACTTGGTGGAAATCCAGGTATTGCTTAGATTGTTTGGGGTTTGGATATTGTGTCAGGATGTCTCCTTAACTGTAGCTATACAAAGAGGCCAGTGTTCAGGTTTGAAGATTTCCATTGATCTGTGTATAATTTTCTGAGCCAAAACTAGGAATTTTGGTATGTGAGTCTTAAGAGATACAAGATAATTCCTTAAAAGTAACATTTAAAAGAACTGCATTCTTAAGCACTGATTTCAAAATTCTGTGTCCTTTTTTTAAAAAAGCATACATCTGCCATAGTTTTGAGGTTTATTAAGCTCTGTCAGTGGTAAACTGTATGAATATGACTTTGAATTAAGTAGTAGTCTGTCTGGCACTTAAAATTCCTCTCTGAAAATACCATGACAGAGAGAGACTGAAACTGTCCGTAAATTGAGAATACACTTTACAATCAACTATACAATGCTATGCATTGGTAGAATGTGACTTCTGTAGTACATTAAGAAAACAGTTGAGAAGTTAAGTTCAAATGCGTATGAATGTGTGTTAACTGCACTCTAGTATGTACTTGCATGCTGATATTTACATGGTGTTAGATTCCAGTCTGGACACATAATGTATCCATGTGCACTTACTCTCTTTGTGGTTTGGTACCTAACTTACATGCTGCTTTTTCCTTCTCCTCCTATGCTCTCAAACAGCCATGGCTGGACAACAAGCACAGTGTGTTTGGACGGGTGACTAAAGGAATGGAAGTTGTTCAAAGAATCTCAAATGTAAAAGTAAATCCCAAAACCGACAAGCCCTATGAGGATATCAGCATCATTAATATCACAGTAAAGTAAGGGAGGCATTGAAGGTTCCTGGTCAAGTAGGAAAAAACTGAACGAGTGGGATCAAAAAAGAGACTGAAAAAGAAACATTTTTGGTAATTCCCAGATATATTAAGTACCAGGACAGAGCAATCACCAGTACTACAATTTTTAATGTACCTAAAGTGCCCTAATTCTGTATTTCTGGTAACTTTGTATTTTAAAGTAAAAACATCTGCATGTTTCTTATGAAGTCTACTGTCTTTCTTGCAAAACTAAAGGTACCACCCCCCACCATGTCCCATGATAGTATTTTAACTTTTTCATGTTTACTTGCATCTCTCAGATTTAATTAATCCTTTTCACAGTATTGAAGTCTTTGACAGAGGAAAAGGTCAGAAATCCAAAGCTGCTTGAACTTTTCAATCCTATGTACATGTATCAAAAATTATGATACTGTTTGCTGTGACAAGCAAACTATATAATGTACTTCTGTTCTTTCAGCTGGTGTGTACATGTGAGCAATGATGAACTCTTAGAATGCCAGTGCATAAAGTCTTGTGCAATTTGGTTTGTGTTTCCAATGAATTTTTTTCCTTTCAGTGTGTGCCTTCTCATTTTTTCAGGATAGGGAGTCTTTTTTTCTGGATGCAATTTTTTCTGGGAGTCCTACAAAGATTACTGCTTTTATTGAAATGCTTAGTTTAAAAAAATTATGGTAATCATCTCAAATAGGCTTTATGTCAGGTTATAACAACTCCTTTCAGGTAGTTGTAGAGAGCGTTAACAACTCCCCCAAACCTCCTTTTCTCCTCAGCCACTCCTCACAGGACTTATGCTCCAGACACCACCCCAGCTTTGCTGCCCTTCTCTAGACTCACTCCAGCATGTCATTGTCCTTGTAGAGAGTGACCAAAACTGGATACAGGGTTAGAGGTGCAGCCTCACCAGTGCCAAGTACAGAGGGACAATCTCTGCTCTGGTCCTGCTGGCCACACTTTTTGACCCAAGCCAGGATGCCACTGGCCTTGGCCACCTGGGCACATGCTGGCTCATGTTGAGCTGCTGTCAACCAACACCTCCAGGTCCTTTTCTGCTGAGCAGCTTCCCAGCTACTCTTCCCCCAGCCATTACCTCATACCATCCCTCTGCAGAGCCTTCCTGCCCTCCAGCAGATCAACACTCCCACACCCCTTGGTTTTATCTGTGAACTTGCAGAGGGTGCACTTGATCAGTACCGATACTACCCAGGCCTGGCCACAGTGCTGGCCCCTGGGGAGCGGCACTGGTGATCGGCTGCCAGCAGGCTGTGACTCAATCCACACCACTCTGGGCCTGGCTGTCAGCACAGCTGGTTAGCCAGAGAACAGTATACCCATCCAAGCCATGAGCTGCCAGTTTCCACAGGAGAATTTCTGTGGGAAACTTCTCAAGTCCAGGCTGACAACATCCACAGCCTTTCCCTCATCCACTAGGCAGGTCACTTAGTCAAAGAAGAAGACCAGGTTAGTCAAGCAGTACTTGCATTTCACAAACCCAGGCTGGTTGATCCTGATTGTACTGCATGCATCACATGATGGACTCAGGATGAGCTGCTCCATGACCTTCCCTGACATCAAGGTTAGGCTGGAAAACCTGTAGTTTCCTAGATCCTTCTGACCCTTGCAGATGAGCGTTAAAATTGCCAACTTCCAGTCACCTCCCCAGTTATCAGGACTGCTGGTAAATTATTCAAAATGTTTTGGTTAAGTGTCCTCCACTAAGTTTAACAGTACCCTTTGGCAGATCCACTCTGCTCCCACAGACTTGCAGGTGTTTTAACTGACAGAGCAGGTCACTAACCACTTCCTGGATTATGGGGGCTTCGTTTTGCTCCCCATCCCTGTCTTCCAACTCGGTGGACTGGATACCCTAGGGACAACTGGTCTTACTGTTGAAGACTGAGACAAAGAAGGCAGGAAGTACCTCAGCATCCTCTTTATCTATTGTTACTGTTCTCCCCTGCATTCAGTAAAGGATGGAGATTCCTCTTGGCCCTCCTCTTCTTGCTGATGTATTTGTAAAAGCTTTTTCTGTTGTCTTTTCCACCAGTAGTCAGATTAAGTTCTAGTTGGGTCTTTGGCCCTTCTAATTTTCTTCTTGCACAACCTCACAACATCCTTGTAGTTCTGCTGAATTGCCTGCCCCTTCTTCCAGAGGTTATACACTCTCTTTCTCCCTGAGGTCCACCAAAGCTTTCTGTTGAGCCAGGCCGGTCTTCTTGCCCACTCCCTGGCTCATCTTTCAGCACATGGGGACACCCTGCTCCTGCACCTTTTTAGGATTTCCTTCTTGAACAATGTTCGGCCTTCCTGGACTCCTTTGGTCTTCAGGACTGATCTCTGAAAGGACTCTCTCAACTAGTTTGCTAAACAGACCCTGGTCTGCCCTGTCAAAGTCCAAGCTTGCAGACCTGCTGAACACTCTCCGGCAAGAAACAAAACCTCATTTTGTGATCCCTCTGCCCAAGACAACCTCTGGCCATCACATGACTGACATCACAGTTGTTCTCTGTTCACAAACAGCAGGTCCTCAATGAAAGCTGAGACAACTCCTCAAGCTGTTGAAAATCTGTGGCTGGGTATGGTTTATCTCGGCTGTTTATGTTCACATAGCATCACTGCACTCATAAAAGATTCAAGAGTTTACAGTTCTGATAACTTCATTTATGAATTGAGATGTGATGCACGATAGTCAAAGTCAGTCCCTCAAAAGTTGCTGTTACCACCAAGAAGATTATCTTCAGTGAGGTAAAGGAGCTTCATGGATCAGTAAGAAAAATACTACGCTAAGTTAATTGTAGCACACCTCTAATTTGAGACGACCTTAAAAAAGCCCTAAAATGCAAGTTTATTAAAATTAGCTTTCAAGGTTTTACATACTTTTATTGAAAAGAAACAATTTTCTGGTTAACTCAAATTGCAGCAGCTCATAAATTGTTTCCACTATAAGAGCCCTTTCTTTCAAGAAATTTACATAACATACACATCTACTCCAACAGTCTCATAAGCAAACCCTCCTAGTCCACAATAACTTGGAAGCTTTAATACAGAAAGACCATATCAAGTGATAAGACATTACCTTTTAGATCGGAAGAGC
>JAWWMO010000096.1:50227087-50238463 GCA_035047845.1 Dendrocincla fuliginosa | reverse complement strand
TAAAAGAAAGCCACAACACAGTCACTGGATGTTGCATTTACTCAATTTCAAAATTAAGTCAAAATCCTTTGAGAAGTTATTCAGTCTTTTCAAACAATCCTCTGTTAGTAATGCTTGAGTGAGTTCTAGTTAAGGAAATAGTCCAATTACATATTCCATAAGTCAGTACGCTAAAAACTAAAGTTCAGTAGAACTGATGAAACAAGCTTAAATTTTTAACAAGCAGTTTATATGTAGCATTAATATGTAATACAAATAAACCTCTTTGTGTACCTGTTTACACTGAAGAGTTCACATACAAATGCAACACTTTCACAGTTACTTCAAGTCATCTTAAATAAATTCGATTTTAAAACACTTTTATGGTAGCATTCCATGTGTCACAAGCAATCACTTGCACTCAAAAATATGCATGAGTGAGAATTTCTCCTCTGACCTCAATGTAACATTATATCAAATCCAAACTGGTCACCTTGAACCTTTTGAAATGGAACTTAGCAGCATGTGTAAATGAAGCCTAAGCCAGCTAAAATAAAAGTACAGAATCAGCATTTTTCTGAAGAATGCATGTCTTCTGTTAAAAATATTCCAGGAAAAGGTATCTACCATACTTAACAGAACTTGTCTGTATTTCAAAGAGAGCTGCGACAGGACAGTCAGCCCTAACTAGGTTGGAGCTGCTCTGCAGTACAGGCTAAGCAGATGCGAGTCAGAGCAGTCAACTGTATACCGTGCAAGAAGTTACAGGTTGGGAAGGATGAACAATTGGAAGTCTGGTAGGTGCAAAACCCCCTACCTCTCATTCTGTTATAAACTATTTCCAGATTTATCAGGTTGTCTGAAGAAAGAGTAGATACCCTGCCTCAGTACCTATATACATATGTAGGCATTGAAGCCCATTTTGCAAAGATTAAACTACTTTAAAGCTTAGTGTTCTTTCAGGTACTATTCAAGTCATTAGACTTGCTGAATCTGAAGCTGCATTTAACACCACTTACCTGAAATTTAAGTAACAAGAAAAAACTACAAATAAGTGACATTATGAGGAAGTGGTTACCTTAACTGCTTCCTCTTGAAGAAAAGTGCAAGTGTACTAAATTATTTGTTTATACATTCTTGGCTTTACCTCAGGTATGTAGTAGGAAAAGGAAGTGACAATGAAAGCCATAGCCACAGATAATGGCGAGGTTCAGAGCTCTCACAGGTAAGCACACTTTCCAGCATGGCAAAAAATATCCCCATACCTGCGGAACACATTGTTCACTTCCACAGTCTGGTTCTCCTGATTTACCTCTACTCCAGTAAGAAAAGTGATGATACAGTTTTGATCTATTGGTCATGCTTTTTGCAGCTCCTCTACTGACTTGAAGAGGGTCCATGACATGGTCTCTCCAGTTGGCAGTGGCCATGCACTAAAAGAGAAGGGCAGAAGATTCTGGTGCACATACCAGACAGACAAAATTGTTAGCAGAGTTGTATGTCCAGCAGAAAAAGAGACATCACTGAGTCATTGCAACCTTCTCTAAATTTAAACAGCACTACACCCATATTTCATGGGTTTGTGAATGAGTAATCTTCAAAAATAGAGGCATTGGTGACAGTTCCATACAGAAGATACAATAAGAATTGAAAATCTAATTATGGAAAGTTTGTATCACATTTTACTGTCTACTCTTCTAAGTAAAAGTTATAATTAGTGTACACCTGTTGTACATTATGATATTGAATATTTTAAGGCCACTACCTTAATCTGGAAGCATGACTTCTACACAAAAGTACATAGCTGGACTGACATTACACCACACTACTTCTTTAAGAAGGTATTTTTTTAATTTAATTTGACTTCTTGAGGAGTAAACTTAATCTCTAAAGGCAGATTATGTCCTCAAGTACACACAAAACACTTTCATCTCAGTATCACTACAGTGAATCCATAAATAATTTAGCATGAAAAATCCAACTAACCCTGCCCCCCAGATGGAAAACGAGTAGCTAAACTATGCCATAGTCTCCTCGCTCTGTTCTCCATTCTGAGACTTCTCTATGCAGTTATGCTGCCTTACAATAACAAACAAGGAGGCTAATAAATAACAGGGGAAACATTTTCTTATATGGTGTATTTACATGTAAGTTTGAATGCCACTTTTACATTAATTGATTCTTTAGATATTAAAGAGTAGCACCATTTATTTCTGACTAACAGAGCTGGCTATTCTAATAACTTGAGATGAATTTTGGAGTATTTTCTTGGGAAAGTATCTCTAAACCACTCAGAATTTTTCTAACACTAATTGCCTACTATATCATTGTTATAATTATTATATGAACTCCAATGCATATTTTATCAGGGAAGAATTTTAAATTGTGACAATTTCACTAAAGAGAATTTCATGACACCCTTGTAACAAGCCCATTCCACTACTTGTAAGTATCAAGTTTCAAAAACATGTAACAGCACAAGTTTACTGAACCAATTATCCAATCTAGGATAAAGCCTTACATTTTTCTGTAATCACCAAGTTAAATGAAGTCCCCTCTTCAGAGAGCAGACCCAGCAACAACATCTAGGTCATGCAAACAAGACCATAAACTACAACCTTAGATTGCAGCTGCTGTAAAATTAAGCCACATCCAGGACACCAGCAGCCACTAACTGCCTCGAAAGCCAGTCCAATCCTTCATAAAGTCCTGTACCACTTCGGGCATCACAACCCTGAATGTACCAGCTACGGCCACAGCAGAGTTTGTGGAGACTCAGCAGTTCTGTGATTTCTTCCACTGAAAGTGCACCTGCTACATCCTGCAAAAGAATCAGATACAAACACTCAATTATTCTTCTGTATTATGTTTGAAGCTGTTTTGTTTTTAACTGATGGCTTAGACTGAAGCTATAGATGACATAAAAGCTTTCCAAACGCAAAGGCCAAATCAAACAGTTAAGCTTTTACTACCTGTTACCATAAAACAAAACCCGGTTGGTTCAATCTACTAAGCACTTTAGCAACACTTGTTTTACCAGCATTACATGTAAAGAAAACATCTGCACTTTATACTTTCCACGTTACTATTCCCTGTCCACAGCAGAGAGTTCAGAAAGTTTGAATTTGATACACAAACTGAGGAAAAGAGTAAAATCACAAATACCTGTTTATTAGCAAAGATCAATAGCAAGGCATCCCGCAATTCCTTCTCTGTTAGTAATTTTGCAAGTTCACTGTATGCTTCACTGACCCTTTCTCTGTGACTGCTATCAACAACAAACACCACCGCTATGAAAGAAAGAGAGAAATGTTTTATGCATATTCAAATATAAACTCTGTCAAAATAGCTTTCAGCTTACACAATTCCTTTTTTCTAGCAGCTTTCAATGTGAAGTTTCTCAGCACTGCCCAACTTCAATTCAAATCCTTGAGGACTCAGAAATTCCTTACATACCTCGACACTTCTAACAAAAATCTAGAATTCATCCTAAAATAGGGGAAAAAAGCCTAAATTTTTTTTCTAGTCTAATATAAAGGCCGTGATATTTTAACTACTCAGGCCTAAAACCAGATTTACTATGTGTGGATTAAGCATCTCAGTTTAAACCATTTCTTGATCCATTTATACTCCATCAACTCCCACATGACTGTTCCAGTTTCCCTTAACAGGCTGTAATATCCACAGGTTCAGCCAAATCAGCACACCCTCCTTCAACTGCGCGCTACACAAGCCAGAGAAGATTGCCATGGACTCAACACAGCAGCAGTAGATTTTACTATCCTCTAGAGAGAGCAATCAAGATGCCAGAAACACTGGAGAGTCAGGGAGGCAGAGCGAGAGAAGAGAATTTAAACTCAGTGTTTTTGCAATGAAAAAAACCTCCAACACCAGAAGTAAACAAAACCCACTGCAGGTATGTACCAGCGTAAATGCTCAGCTTTCTCTCCAACATTCAAGTCCTCAGGGCAGGCATGATTCCCTGCTACTTTATGCAGTATGTTTTAAGAGTACAGTAGAAACCCCAAAATAAAATTTTTGCAAGTTTGAAAAGATAAGTAATTGAAAATATTAAAGTTTGCATTTAAGGCTGAAACAACACACAAGATGGAGCACACAAACTCGTGTTTGTAATTCGTAAGTATTTCAGATAATTGTAAATGAACCAACGAAGACAAACCCCTTTTTGAACTGGAAAAAAACATATGGAAGATTTACAGAATGACAGCATGAATTTCTAAGTTGGCACCATTTAGATCAATGTTTTCAGAATCAGTAATCTAGTTTACAATTAGATATTACAGTGCAATACCAAGTCAGAAGTTACAGAACTTTGTAGAATTTTTTAAGTTGCTAAATAAAGGCTCCTGAAAGCAGAGTATTTTCAAGTGCTATTTAAATTACACCTGGCAAGTACTGCTTCTCATATGCAGACTTTGGAACACTGCACCTTGTCTGTTGTCAAGTAGAACCAATTCAACAGAGGTTCTAATTTTGTTTGGCTCCATGAACTGTCTGATGGATTTATGGAGAATGCACCTTTATCATGCAGCAGAAAATATGACCAACTGGATTAAAATTTCTTAGCTCATGAATCCAGCAGCTGTACTTTGCATTAGATGAACAAATGTCTGTTATAAATTATTTCTATTAATAATCTTTTTGGCTCTGAAAGACAAGCTAGAAGACAAAATGCAATTTAAAACTTTTATCAGTATTACCTTGTGTATTGAGATAATAATGTTTCCACAAGGGCCTCAATTTGTGTTTTCCTCCTACATCCCAAATAGTAAACTTCAAATTCTTGTATTCTACTGTTTCAACATTAAAACCTGAAATAAAAATATTAAAGTTTTACGATCCAGCTCAGTATGAATATAAAATAACCAAAATCTGCAGATAAGTCAAACATTTGGAAAAGTCATTACATTTAAATTGTAGCTACTAACCTATTGTTGGAATTGGCTGCATGAATTCATCTTGCTTTAACTTAAACAAAATAGTTGTTTTGCCAGCTCCATCTAATCCTAGAGTGACAACCCGAATCTCCATTTTTGGTCCAATATGTACCCTGTTGTCCTAGAAGAAACAGCATACACAAAACAACAGAAAATTTAGGATATTAAATCTAGAAAATGGTTGTGTTTAAAATACATATTTTATCACCATTTATGAAATGATTAAATGGATGGACTCCAGAAACACAAGGCACTATCTCCAATCACCTCCAGCAATAACAGAAATTAAAATATCCAATTATCTCTGTAGTGAACCTGCAACTTCTACCTGAGTTACCGTGTCTTTTAAAAAGTCAGCCAATTTCAAGAAAGGATGTCTGTCCTTGACAAAATTTCAAAGTCTTTCATCATTCTTGGCTGAAACCACGTGAGCAGTTGCCTGTACCAATTAACTGGAATTCTCTGACCAGAGAACTCCCTGTTTTTTCACAGTATTAATGCCTCCATCTGGAGAACTATTTCCTTGCTGGAGGCTCCACAGCTGTTTCTCTTCACCTCAAGCCTCTTCCAATCCTTTACAATAGCAACATTATTAGCACCAAGAAGTAATCTGAAAGAGCGAAGAGAAACAAACAACTTCTACCCCGGTCTTGCTCCGAGGGAAGGAATGAGAATCAACTTCCTATCTGTAGTTTACACCACCCTATTGCAAGAACTGAACAGGCTGGCACTAACAATGTGATAAAGTGGCAAATAAATGGTAAAATAAACACCATAGGCTAAGATTACTATGTATCCCTGAAACACATTTTGAGGGACTCAGAGCTACTACCTTGATGAAACACCAGGGTTTCAATCATCAGAACCATGCAGCAGTACATTTGTTACCTTGCAAAATCCAGGCAGCACTGTGCTAGGCAAACCTGCACCTAATCCACAAAGCCTTTTTATTTCTCCTTACGTTAGAAATACTACTCAGTGCAAAAATGCTCCAACCTCTCCGGGTACAATACCAACAGGTCACGAGCATGACTGAATGTATGAACATCTACATCACACAACTAGAGATACCAACACACACAGAGGATCCATTATAGTACATATTGTCATCATCATCAACTGTGTTCTCCTGTCACAGATGAAGTAGCACTTTCAGAATAATCAATACACAGTAATTCAATGTCCTTATGCTATCACAGCCTCTCAAGAGAGTAGAAATACCTTGAGAAACTGCCTTCCAAAAAAACCTAAAAAAATAATTATGCAAATACTGAAATGCAAAAGTCAGCAACATCATGACTGTAAGTGTAAGAGTCCAATCAAAGGTTCACCTCATCCAGTATGCTGTCTGAAATTAGGCAAAGATGGATATAAAGGTAAGAAACATGGAAAGCTCTCAGCGATAATTCTCCTGAATACCTTCCCTGTGGTAGCTCAGGTACTTACTGCGCCAACAGTGCAGTTGCTGCAACTAACAGATCTTGATCTTGTATTGTTCACCTATGAATTTGTCTGTTTGCCGCTTGAAACCTAAATGGACCCAGATGATCCTTAATATTGAACTCTGCAGGCTGCCTATTTATTGTGAAAAAAGTGACTTTATATGAATCTGTGAAATAAACTTGTGTAAATTCAGCAATTTCAGTGCTGCTGCTACAGATGGCAGATGCTCCAAAACCAAAAGACTAACTGAATATTTGAGATTTAGAAAATAAAACAGTGAGACTTATTTGTTTTTTAATAAATGTCCTCTGCATTCTAGATACTTGGAGTCAGAGCCAAAGTTGCAAAATTCAATGACAACACTGCAAGACAGCATGCTGTCAGAAAGGGTTACCTCCTTCTGGAGAAGAAAAACATGTGGGCACGTTCTTGACAAACACTTCAGCAGCAAAGGTGCAGAGAAAGAGAAAAAGCAAGAAGTACACAAAAGGCTCTAAAGAATCTCCATGTCTCCAACACCCTTTTCACACTCAAACCTCAGTTCTGATTTCATCTACAATTTTTGCCAGTGAAAGTCCCTAGTTCTTCTCTGTACCTGAAAGGAAGGACAAAGGAAAAGCAGCAGCTCTAGACAGAGCTGCTACGTTTACAGGTTTCTTGCTGGAGGCAGCGTCCTGTTACAACCAGAGCTTGCTGACAGAGACCCAGCCTGGCAACCCTCTCCTGGCTCCACCAAAAGCACCTCTTTAGCTCCCATGGCTGGAGACCAGAGGCAGTAAAACTTAAATCATCAGGGAAGGAAAGGAGGTGAATGATGCTGTCAAACTTCAACCACTCTGCTGCCTTTTGCTTTCTGTAAGGTTCAGAGTGAAAACAGGTTGCTCTCAGTATGTCTGTACTCTCTCAAAAGGAATCCAAATGCAATCTATGATTGACACCAAATTTTCACTTTTTGCAGGACTGGTTCTGTCACTTCAAGAAAAACTTCGCAAAAAAAGTTGCTATTATCAGAAAACAACGTACAGCACCTGCAATATGAGTCAGCAGTAACTGACTATTCACGAACATAGCTAGAAATTGACATGAAAAAAGTCTTTATTTGTCAACTGTAACAGCAACTTTAACTGAAAAGGTCATTTAAAAAAATCCTGAGCAGTAAAACCCCTTTGTGTCTGTATTTCTGGAAGCTGCATAACTTGATAGCATACTTTAAAAAAGGCAACCCATGACTTCTGTTCAAGTAAAACTTGTTTTCTTAAATCTCAGTACTGAAAGTACAGAAGAAAAACTCACAACTGTGAACTCTGTTTTTTTAATCTGAAGGTTTTATTCCTATCTGATATCTGTTGCCAGACACAGACCTTTCCAGTACAACAAGCCTCACTGCAAGTCACAACAGTGGCCATCAGCACAACAGTATTAAAAAAAACACATTGTGCATGAAGAGAGCTTTATCAGAAGAGAGGAAACAAAAGTAAGAGACCAAAGTAATTATTTTCACCTTATTTTTTCATGGCTGCTGCTGTTTTTGTGAAAAACGCCATTTGCTTTGGCACCTTTGAAATTCAGAAATTAACTTTCAGAAGACTTCATAAAAATATCAATTTGTTACAGGAGTAAATCAGTAAATGAAGTCTTCTGGGTCCCCAAAGTCAAGACCTGTTTCAGATCTCCTGTGACAGCTTAGCTCCTACCATTCTCCTTCCAAATGCTCAGAAATTCACAATCAAAATTTTCTGAGTCAGATTAACAGCTCCTAAAGGCAAAACCAGACATTCAAAAAGCTCCTCTGACTCAGTACATGGTCGTCTTTGAAATGTGAATGCTGCTTCATTCATGGAATAATGCAGGTTTGCAGAAGAAATCTCCCTGACCCTACCAACTCTGGTCTCTTCTGAATAGGAAAGAGACAGGCAGAAGTTTAAATGTTGCATATACATAAAAATCAATAAACTGAAGTTACAAAATATATTATTTGTAATAAATTTAATTTCTGATAGTCACACTGACTGACACAGAATCCCCATGGTAGTACCCATTTCCTTATAGTACAAGTCTCAACAGCAATGGTTAAATCCTCAGTTTTATCTCAGCAACAATAGATCCTATTCCTCTTTCACCCGTTCAGAACTGAAAACCTCATAAATCAAAGTACTTCTTTCTTGAGTCTCAAACTCATTAACTTTCCTACGTGAAAAGTTTCATAGATAATAAATAAAGTATATATACACACACCAGATAAAAGTACCAAACTCCAAATAATTTCATCCTTTTCAATGAATGTGGTAATGAAATTATATTGAAGCAATAAAAAGGAAACCCATTTAGAAGATGAACCATGTCTAAGCTATCAGCTTAGATATAAACTGAAAGCTATAAGAGTAGCATTGCATTTAAAGTAGGTGTGCAATTTTCAGGAAATGATCAGGGATGTTTTCAAAGAAAGGTATTTCTATAACACACAAATGCTATCTGACATATTAAAGAGAAAACAGCTGATGTTCAAACGAAGTTACTGATGTGATGTCAAATGAATTTCTCACGCCAGTTATAATAGCACAGTGGGTTTGTTGCTCAAACACCAGATCACACTCATCATGTGATAAGACACTGTGGTTCTAACTGACACTGAACTGCCTACACTTGTTGCAACACATACAGCATCATAATGACCATATATTACTCCTGCTTTCTTTTAAATTAAGTTTGGGACTTCATGAGGCAGATAGCTGTACTTCCATGAGATTAAGAATACCTTTGTAAAAGTGACAGGTATGCTAGCATCCAGCTGTACATGATCTGCAAGTTCTGTAAACTGTTGCTGCTGTTTCTGTAACGTTTCCAGCAATCTTGTAATTTCCTGCTTGGCCAACACCACTCTGCAGTCATCCTAAACAGACAAAGAAAACAAAAGCATATCTTTTCTTTAGTAATTTACTTTAAAACCCCAAATACAAATAGATATGATTGTGAGAAATAAAGCATTTTAAATAGAAGTACTCTAGTTAAAGAAACTCACATTTACAAAATAGATTCATTTAAAATTGCAATACAAATGTGAATACCTTAACATTCTTCCTTAACACTAATAGAGACTGAACAGTTCCGCAGTTTAAAATGTATGCTTTGTAGCATACAGCAACACACTTAACAGGAAAGTATCAATATCCACCCATTAATGGACAAAACATTTGTATAGTTAAATCTGACAAAGCAACCAGGCGCTAGCTCTAAAGACATCTGGGAAAAAAAGTACAAATCACACATTAATGAACTAGTTTCTCACACTCAGTTTGCTATTTACTACACACACTATTCACTTCTTGCTATCATCAAATTAAGTGAAGACTGGACCAATCAGACACTCTCATACAGCCACTTTCTTCACACATTTAAGATGCTGAATTACCCATGTTACAAGCACTACTAAAAGTTAGTTAATCGTAACAGATTTTTTCTGCCAGCTGTGTATGGCAACTACCTTCAAACACCTCTATGGGCAATTGCAACTGTAAAATCCTTCCAATAAATCCTGTAGGGGGTTTTTGCTTCAGTTTTGTCTCACCTTCCCAGTAACCTCACAAATACCAGAAATTATTTCAGAACAGAGTCATGCCACTAGGCTTAAAGCAACCGGAGGACTATTATGCTTTTGTACTGATTATCGCTGTCTAACAGCCCCTTGTAACGGACATTTAAATCTCATGTTATATCATGACTATTTTAACTTTGTGAAGAAATAACAGAGTACTATCTAACCTCTTCTTTTTGTAGTCTAAACTTCTTTTGTACTTCCAAATATCCTGCCATATGCCACAGCTCACTTGTTGACCTACCTGTTGTAAAGTCTTTTCACAGTGAAGACAAGCTGTTGAAACCTGCGACAAGAGGATGGTCATGTCTTCTTGTTGTTGCCTAAGCCAAATTAATTTCTCTCTCACGTGAGCATCAACAACACTAAGAGCCATTTCCTCCTGACGACAAAGGGTTTCATGAAGGTCAGAAAAGTAGGCTCGGACACATGAGCGAGCATTCTCTGCAGTTCCTGGTACCTACAGTGTTGCAGAAAGGGGACCCAGAAGATTAAAGACACCAGTTGATTCCAGAAGCATACTTTCAATTTTATTCCAGGTTCTAACCTATGTTCATATCTGCTAGGTTACAGTTCAAGTTCAAGTTCCACCTAGAGCTGATAAGACTTTCTGTATAACATCAAGATCCTCCCAGAAGTTACTTCTATAATCCAGTAGCTTATTTGTATGTATACACACCTTCCTAAAAATGACCAGGGAAAAAAGCCTCAGTAGTACGAGCACTGAGAACACAGGCCATCTGTCACAGTATTTCAATATTACCAGTTATACAACTTTCCCCATTGCCTCCCTATTTTCACATAGCCTAAAAACACTGTAAGAGACTACAAGTACCCTTCTATCTGCTGATTAAGCCTCACTAGTGATTTGCTAGATATAAGAACTTAAGGTCTTGTCCGATAAAACCTACACTTAATTTTCAAAGACATTCCTTCTCTTGGTTACTACAAAGCCCCAGATATTCAGTGCATGCGGAGGAAATAAAGAAAAGCATACATGTTCAGTATGGGCCATTCCAACTCCATCTTCAACTATTTGTTCTCCTCCTTCTATGTGTTGAACAATTCCAACCAGTTTTCTGGAGTAATCTGAGATTTCTTCTGTGAAAGTTCTTATACAGTGAGCCATATCTAAAATGGATGCACGAATCTGGTTCGCTACAGGTTCCAAGACAGAATGCTATTAATTAAAAGCAACATATCAAAGATCAATCATAAATATCTTCCTTAATCATATTTGTTATTTTTCAGCATATCTAACGTATATGTGTATGTATATCAGCATAAATTTACAAATATATATAGGAAAGACAAGTAAGAATTTAAAGCTATCTTGCAATTTAAAACACAATCAGTAGCTACAGACTATGCTGAAAGTAATTCAGGCATCTAGTAATTACACAA
>JAWWMO010000096.1:50182880-50197725 GCA_035047845.1 Dendrocincla fuliginosa | reverse complement strand
TATTCCTTTTTTTTTTTTTAATGATTTGGATTAAAGCTTGAGTTGCTTTAAGTTGATAGAAGTCTTGGAAGTGGTAAACTTGATGCATTACAAATAAGCAATAGCTAGAACATAGCAAAATTATCCCACATCCATTGTTTGGCAAGATACCTGTTGACTAACACTTTTGCTCCTGTTGTTACTGGGATTAAGGTTTTTTCTTGCATTAATTAATTTGATTTGCAGGCATGAACTAAACATGTGTGACTTTTTTTAACAATAGGACTGTCTACTCCTTTTAATAACAGTAGTCACGTTTTTATGAACTTGCACTTCTGGGTTTTTTTCAGACGGATGAAGTGTTTCTGGAAGCTCAAATTCAGAATATCACTACCTCTCCAATGTTTATGGAGAAGGTTTCTTTAGAGCCCTCTATGATGTACAATGTTGCAGAACTGAACACAGTGGACACAGGAGGCAAAAGGTATGTTCATACTCTGGATACCTGGTTTTGCAACTCTTTCTGTTAGGACTCCATGAGACACAAGGATTACAGTCTGTAAAAGAAGGATTGCACTTCTTCCCTTGACTAAAAAGATCCAATTCCTGTTATGTATTCAACTGGAAAATTTGTTACAGTTTTCTTTTTATAGAAACTGTTCTTAAAACTTTATAATCCCACCCAGCAGAGAAATCTCCAGCTTAATGCTCAAACAGATTGTGACATGGTAACATGAAAACATACCATCAGTATCTCCTGTATAAAATTGAACCAACATCTGGTTCTGATTTGATCTCTGTTTACATACTTCGCCTTACAGGCCCCATCTGATCTGTCCTTGCTTCCTATCAGTAGGCTGGTAACTGTTTTCAGTTGCTCTAATCATGAGCTAGCAAGGCTGCAGTCAAGGTGAATCAGGATCTAGAATGTAAGAATTTATCATGTCAAAATAAATTTTCATTTATTGTCAGTTAGTAAAACACCAAATACCAGAATAACTACAAAAGCTTGTGAGGTTAACTGTGGCTGTTTGTGCTTTGTGGATTTCTAGCTCATTTCTCTCTGGCTCAGATGAATAAGGACTTTTTTTCCCTACCATCCTTGGTGCTACATAAATTCTAGAATTGTTTTCTGCTATGAAAACACAAAAATATTCAGTGTGTTTTGCCATTCATAAACTATGCACATCCACACACACTGAATAAGACTAGTGAGGGCTGGGGAAAAAAAGGTTGAGTTCTTAAGTCTTCTTCAAAATAACTGTTTAAATTAAGACCCAATTTTTTTTTTTCTTTCAGCGAGTCTACTTTTGGAGCAAGGACTTATTTACAACCTATGGATACACGTCAGTACTTATACTGCCTAAAACCAAAGCAAGAATTTGCAGAGAAAGCTGGAGTAATAAAAGGTGTAACAGTGATTGGTAAACTAGATATTGTATGGAAAACTAACCTGGGTGAACGAGGAAGGCTGCAAACTAGCCAGCTCCAAAGAATGGTAAGTTTAATTGAAGTTTTAAGGCAACTCAACAAACAATTTAATAACAACTTGGAAAATGCAAGCTGCTTGCTTTCTGAACCTCCTTTTTTATTCACATATTTGTTAGAGAGTTATTTCCTATATTTCTTCAGTGAAATGTTAATAACTTAATGGATATTGCACTTTAATTGCCAGAATTAAGTAACGACCGTTGCAAAATACATTGGTTAGAGTAAAATTGACTTCCTGGATATCATTTGACAACACACAGAACAGCACTGACAAAAGAACTTCTTTCTGTATGCCAACACTTGACATGGAAGTCTGCTCCTGAATCCATACAGACATTTTAGGTTTGATTAACAACTTTTATATATAAGATAATACTGTTTATCTTTCATGTCCAGTTTTGATTGAGTCTGTTCTATTCTGGTTGATTTATAAATCGTTTGTGAATTTTCAGTTGTATTTACTAGCTTGCTTAAGTCAGCTGCATAACCTGTCTACTCGAATGCCTAAACCTGACCTGCGTCTTTTCAGCTGAGGATAGTAGGAGAGATACAGAAGAGTATTTAAAAAACTTTAACAAATGAATATTAGCCTGAGTTTACAAAGCTTATAATTAGGCCTCTACCCCTGTCATCCCCCAGTCCTCGTCTGTTAGTAAACTGAGCCATTCTTTAGGGAAATCATACTGACGTGGAACTAGGCAAGCAAACTTGGATCCTGAAAATTCACAGCTAAGTCACTGAAACTTCTCTTTATTTTTAATTGAGGTGTTAAGTATGAGTATAGCCCCTAATCAAATTAGAAACTGCCCTTTTTTCTGAACTTAGTTACTCCTGTTACTTTAAAATTTGTTGCTTATTTTTTAACAATAGACTGTCTCATTTTTAACTGAGATTTCCTACAATTTCTCTTTAAATACAGATTTTTCCCCCTTCCCTAATCAGTATTGTCACACTCTGCAGCTCTTCTTGTTTACCCTTTGAGAATTGCATAGGAAGCACACTCCTGGATTAGTTTTGGTCATCTGTCATTGTTTTGTGCCTCATGATTAACAGAGAAACATGAGTTATTTTGTGTACTTTAAGCAACATATGTTTTTAGAAAAAGCAGCAAATAGTTGGGGTTTTTCCTTTTGAGTTGCAGTATGTGCAACTCCGTCTTGTCTTCTCCTCATCCTTTAAGTGCTATCAGATTATTTAATTTCTAGGCTTTGTTCACCTTTAATCATTTTCGTCCTCATTCATTTGCCAGCCCTATAACCCTTGTTTCTCCCCAGGGCCCAGAGTTTTACCTGCATTGTGCCCCTCTGTTATTGTTATGGTTCAGATCAGAAATGCACTTTTGCAACAAGCATTGTGGATCACCCCCACTATGATTTAGCTGGAGTTTTTTTGTGGAATGGTCTTGGAATTCGCAACTACATTCTTTTTGGGCAACATTTAACCAGATACATGTCCACAGCTGCTCCACCTGCTCACAGGTGTTCAGTGCAGGGCTAGACTAGAACCGGACCAAAGTTAAACGTTATTCTTGACTAGCACAAGCGAGGAATTCTCCAGTTGATTCCATACTCTGAGCAATTAATTATTTCAGTTCTGGATGAAAGCTATCTTGCTCCTCTTGGTGTTGCTTCAAGGCCTTTACCTGTAGCCATCAGTTCTTGAAGGTATCTTATTTCTAAGCTCAACAGGTATGTCCTGGAATAGTCTTTCTCATCTACTCTGATCCTGTTTTGGTTTGGTCAGTTGCTGCTAAGTTTATTCTAGGAAATACTGCTTTTATTGCGCATTTGTGTTTGGGGTTTTTTTCCCTTAGTATATTTCTTAAAAGGAGAGCTTAATGTTATGCCAAGCTACCTGTTGTTTAGGGAACTGAATATAATTGTTCCAGTCAGTTACTTCCTGTGACCTAATACAGCTGAATATTTTTGTGTTTTTCCAGTGCTGAAGAGTTACTTCTCTTTCTTCAAAGATTCCAAATGTCCATTGCTTGACTGGTCAAAATCCCCCTTGGTTTGACATCTCTTTGCTTACTGTAGTGTCCAATTTAACATGCTTTCTAGAATGTCATCTGTCATTAGTCTGTAATGACCTGTATGTGACTAAAACCTCTTCCAAGCACTGGCTTTCTGAACCTCTTCAGGAATATCTTTCAATCAAGCTGCAAATACAACTTTCACTACAGCATTGTTTTATCAGCAGAATTTTTGGAACATGTGCAACAACTAAGACTTGTCAGGCACAACAAATTTTTCCCTTATGTTTTCCTTATAAGCTATCATTTGTGGGAATTGAAAATCTAAACCTGCTTTTTATCTGCAGGTTACCATTTTGAATCAGCCCTGACTGGTAGTAACTAGGAGTAAGTCATAGGTTTGTCAGTAGCCCACATGAGATGGGTTTGGCTCTTGACAGAATTGCATAGTTGATAAGCATTCATATCATGTGCCTTTCTAACTGGTGGCAATTAATTATTTTGGCAGTGGCTTGGAGGACTGAAATGTCAAGAATGAGCAGCCTATTGTTTCTTAGGATGTGGAATAGTAGTGGTTCATGCAGGAAGAGTTTACTTGGGTTTTCCATACAGGACTGTTATCTGCCTAACAGGTATCAGGATAAAGCTGATCTCAGGAACTGTAAATGCCTATTTAGACTTTAAGGATGTAAACTATCTGGAGAACAGTAATAAAGATCATCCTTATCTAATGAATTGTTAAACCTATGAAGAAGGTGGTCATCAGTAGTGAATGGAGAACTGCTGTGACTTGCATACTAATCAAAAGCAGAGTCAATTTTCTTTCTTCAAATTCCTCTTACTCCAAGCGTCTTGCAGTAAAGTAAAACTTGAGTAGTAAAAACTTCAACTTCACTATTCAAAACCTGAGAATATACATTCTTGTACTTTCCAGGCTCCTGGCTATGGTGATGTAAGGCTTTCTTTGGAGACAATACCAGACACTGTAAATTTGGAAGAACCTTTTGACATTACATGTAAAATAACAAATTGCAGGTAACAATGTCATATGATTCTTGTGCTTTTTCTGGAGTGGGTAAGTTGTGGCGGGTTTTGTTTCATTTTTCAATACTTTCTTCTTATACAACTTAAACCTGGTCTTTGAGTTGTAGAACCATGAAACTACTTGAAACACATCTTGTGAATTACAGTGATTTAAAAAACCCCAAGGAAACAACAAAAATATACTTCCATCATGATCTGTTAATACTATTTGAACTAGGATATTGCCAGAAATTTGCAGAGGAATTCCATGGAGCTGTCTGCAGTATTATTTAAGATTGCACCTCATACTTAAATCACAAATTGTCTTAGGGTTGAAAGAGTGACATTTAGATAATTCTAGACAGAAGTTGAGGCCAGGGACTAGAGCATGTATCTGCTCTGCAGATACTTCTCATGAAAATCTTAACAGTCCATCCAAAATGTGGGCAGGATTATGCCATCCAGTATTGCTAAATGAATGACAGGATGCTCATGTCATGAATTACTGCATCACAGTACATCTTGCTTGCCACCTTATTTATAAATTCTTGATTAATAGTAACCTGAAAAATAATGAAGTTTTCACATGTCTGCAGTCCTTGAGTGCTTAAAAAAGCCCACAGGTTAATTCTTGTTTTTCCATTTCTTCTAGCAGTGAAAGGACTATGGATCTGGTTTTAGAAATGTGCAATACTAATTCCATCCACTGGTGTGGAGTTTCAGGAAGGCAACTGGGAAAGCTGCACCCAAGTTCATCCCTCCATCTTGCACTTACATTGTTGTCTTCAGTGCAGGGGTTGCAAGTAAGTCATCAGCACAGTTCTGTTATAAAATAGCTGGTTTATACTTACATATATTTAACAATTCTTTCTAATAACTCCTTTAAATATTTTTCCCTTCTAGAGTGTCTCTGGCTTAAGACTTACAGACACATTTTTGAAGAGAACGTACGAGTATGATGATATTGCACAAGTCTGTGTAGTTTCTTCAGAAGTCAAACAAAGCTGAAGAAAAAAATTCTGTGGTTCTGCTGCGCCTATGTTTTTTCAACCAACTTATTGAAGTTTTTGCAGTCAAATCATACTAAAATGTGTACAAACCAACCAAATCCCCATATAGCTGTAAATGTAACTGTGATTATTTAATTTCTCTGAGTATTTCTTGAATGTTTTAAAATATTTTAAGAACATGCATATGCATTTTATCTACTAAAAATAAAACCTTTGGAAAAAAGTGTAGCTCTAGCAAATTATATTGCATTAACATCACCTCAGGATGGGGATAAGATTGATAAAAAATAGTAGCACTTTTTACTTATTTTTGTAATTTTAATTATTTTTTAAGTATTTAAACCATTTAAAATCATGGTTCTGACAAAACTGCTTCAGTTTGAAGGAACCAACCTTTTAGAGACAATTTTCTCAAATACAGACCCCTAAAAGAAATACTTTGAGTACTTCACATGGCAGCGTATTTGCATGGCAGATGTACAGATGTACAGCCACGGGAAATACAGCCTGATAAAGGTATGAGATGAGAGAGTGCAGCTGGCACTGTTGGGGCACTAGCAGCTAGAAAGTGGAGTGTCAGCCAAAGACTGTGCTGGCTGTGGCTCAGTCTTTGCAAAGGAGTGATACAGCAAATCTGTCCCAATTATCTGCAGTCATGGGCTGTGTGTCCCTGCAACACAGGGCATGCTGTGAACAGGCATATGGTTTCCCAATAAGTAGGGAACCACTAAAATAGCACAACTCAGGCACTTTTTTATTGTTAAACTGATGTGGTGCAAATTATTCTTCCCATCCCAGAGGCATTTTAATAAAAAAGTTGAAACACCCCCCTGCATTGCTGCCTTAGATCAAGTTCTCCAAAACATTATCAGGACGTAATTCAGGACCTACTCGAGCACTGAAATGTACTTTTCACTAGCTCTGTTTTGACAAAAGATGGAAATATTTTTGGTTGAAATATCTACAGTCACCCAGAGTTAGCCATTTAATAGAAAAAATGGCAACTGTCTTTCCTAGTTTAACACTAGTTAAATTAGGGTTAAAGATTCTAATCAACAGCTTGTATTTCTCAGCTACCATGTTACTTAGCAACCTTAGTTTTGACAGTATGTTATTTAAGGCTTTCCTGTGTATAAAATCTGCAAGTGTAGAATTCAATGTTAAAATACTGGATAAATTTAGGCTAGCTTTCTAAACTAAGTCAGTACAAGAAAAAAGAAAGATAAATTAGAACTGACTAGAATATCCTGACTATCTAATAAAGTGCAGAGCAACCAGCATGGACAGGTAGTTTAAAGAATGCGATTTACCTGTTACATTAGATACATCAACAGATTAAACCAATAAAACCACAACTCTTCAGACAAAAAAGTAAATAACTTTATTTTTAATGCATCAAGATAAACTGACACAAATGGAAGGAGATGCAACCATGTGGCAGTAAGAGGTAGGAGATACAGAAATGCTAGACAAGCTGCATTATGCCAGTATGACTTTTTGTAGCCATGAAACAATTTATTCAAAGTTGCACACTTACTTCTCTCTCAGTATGCATGAGTGATTTTACTTTGTACTTGTTGCAAAACCAAAACTTCAAACAAACAATTTCTAAGCTGAACATTTCCTTAGGTGTCTTTAGGATCAGATACAGTTAGAAGAATATACTCCCATGCAAGCAGGGTTACAGGAGTTTACAATTGAGTGCAAAATATTTTCTTCTCTTTCTTAATATGCTGATGGAACAGTAATGATACAAAACCAATTAGGTATAAATCCATATTTGCTCAGTTGAATGACAAACTCCAATTGACCTTAAAGCAATTTACAGGGATCGTGGTTTACCACTTCATCTAGGAGGATGAAAAATTTTAGTGCAAAATAACGTGCAATTACTACACAGGAAAAGATTCCTTCTTCGCCCTATGATTAAGACACGTTGCATGACTGAAACAATCTAGCCTATTCAAGGAAAAGCAGACTTTAGCATAAATGATCTCTCTGTTCCCGGATTCAATGGAAAAGCATGTAATGAGAGCTCCTGTTACTGGTTTCACTGTTTTTTGTCTAGGCTATAAAGCACTTTTTGTTAATATACAAGAAACAAAGAATGTTTACTAGTTAAGTATTGTGGCAGTTGAAGCACATTTCTGAAGGGTTAGCTAATGCCATCTATGTTTTAAAAAATACTCTGTATTATCTCTGGTGGAGTAAACGCTAGACATCACAATATTGTAGCATGTGAAATACTACAACTCTATGATGATGATTTTAAGAGTAGTTTTTCCGGTAACTAACCAATGCTTCATTCCATTTAACCTTGGGACTGTTCTCCCATAAATCCAGTAAGCTACAAAGCTTGTACTTGACAGTACAACCTGTACAGCCACTCTTTGAATAGTAACATATTCTGTAGTTCTTAAGGAACTCTCAAGAAGTTCTTGACACTTCTGTCTTAAAGTAGAAAGGTAACTGACTGCATCAAGACTGCTGTCACAAAGTAAGGACAAATGGAGTTTGTAGAGAGATACTGGCAGTGCTGTCCAGTCCACTCTGAATTTATTAGTTCCCCCTATCAAAGTCAGTGCAACACACTTTTGAGCAGTTGAAGACATGAAAAGGAGAACCAAGACAGACTGTGAAGTTTAGCAGGATATATGCTAGGAGCAATGCTTCTCTCCTGACACAACACACTATTCCAAGTAGTAATTGTACAGTGTTTGTGGCCCACCTAGAACAGCCATGAGTCTTTACTGAAAATGGTATCGTGTCCTAATAAATGTAACTTAAGTAAGTTTTCTTGAATGGATTAGATTCAGGATCTGAGCTACCTCTGAAAAAAGATCCTGTTAGGGATTTTCTTTTTTGTCACCAGATGTTAAGTCAGAAGCTGTTACTTAGGAGGTATTTAATGTAAAGCTTAAGTATCTCCACAGCCTCAAAAAAAGGCAGCAACACCAACTTAAAGAGAGATTTTTAGAAAACATTTCAATGCTGTATATAGGCAAGCTCTATTCAATAAAGTATGAAATGTCTTAAAATTGCTTAAGTTGTTCTATTAAGCTTTACCTCTTTATTCAACAGATGCTAACATGGATTTCCTAGTTTTGTATTTTCCCCAATTCCTTCCATTTCTCTATAGATTCAGCTTCATTTTTCTCCCTTTCATAGAGGCATACTGGTAATTTGTTCGAATCAAGTACACTACTTATCCCCAAATTTTACAGTTTCTTCTACTTGAGAAGCACTTTTTCAAGCACAAGATCAATCACATATACAATCTGAGGTTCAGGAGTTCCTCTATATTTTTCCATTTTGGAGTCTATTACTCTTCCACATACCTTCTCCAGACTAACTGGCCAACAGAAATCACTTTGTCTTAAAAATCAAAGCAAGAGCCTCAAATTACTTTGGATATACAAGGATGAAGCCTCCCTGGAGTAAGAACAGGTGTACGTTGCAACAGAAAGCCGTGTTAACAGTAAGCAGAGTAAAAAAAGTTAGCATCATAAAAGTACAGAAGAGCAGTGGTCTCTGAAAGAATAAGTAACTGAGCAAGAAAAGGCAGGTCAGGAAGAGAAATACTACAGAGTGGAAAAATCTTGACTATATAACCATCACTTTAGATAGATATGTATAATTATACTTAAAAAAAATCCCCAATTGTTTAAGCCAGTGCTTTACCACACAAGAATAGAAAAAGAATCCTTCTAAGGCAGTTCTTTTTTTAATAAATTTTCAGTACTAGTTATTTGTACAGTCACAGGCTCAGTTTTAGCTTATTACAGTTAAGAATTTTAAGCTTATGCTAAATACTGCATACATACAGAATGTAATACAGCTTGCCATGCCTAGGAACATAGTGCCATAATGCTGATCTCCAGGGCTACCATCATGATGTGAGGGTATACATGGCAGTAGAAAAGCCTAGAACTTCTTAATACTCTTTCCCAAGCCAAGTTCCATTTTGATTTCTGTGTATTATCCTACACAGAATTACTGTCTTTCCTACAGTTTGTACTCCTTCATATGCAATCATTTTACTCCCTCCTGCCCAGTCAAGTTGGAAAATATTTTCTGTTACTCATGATGGCCCCTCTGCAGAGTTAAAGAAACAGACTTCTCAAGCGTTAGTTTTAGGTGCACTCTATACTCCAACACTGCTTTATGCTTATTGTAAAAGGGCACAAGCACATGGGCCTATGGTTTCAATATTTGGCAGAGAGTACAGCCATCACAATTCTCATTGTAAGAATAACCTGCTTTTCCAGTAGCATTTTAGAATTGGGTTGTTATGCAAGACCAACTCACTACAAAACTCCTCCCTCTCAATAGCCCTGGAGATCATTCTAATGCACATATTGAAATGACTTGGACTCAGGGATTTTAATAAACCACCTATTCAGTGTATTAATTTTCAGAGGAGTAACTATATATAACGCTATGTTCCAGGTTATGTGCAAGAGATCTGTTTAACAGATTTATTCTTGTTTGCAAACACGCACAAAGAATTTTCTGTCTTCTATTCAAGCAGAAGAGTTACAATGGTGCTTTTGCTACTAACTATGGTATGCATTTTGGGGTTATATATCATTCCAAGTCACATGCCTCCTTGAAGTCAGGAATGCTCTTCAGTGCTGCCACTCAAATATCTGCTCCGGATATGATTTCTCAGTTGCTCTATGAGCTCGGGATTCTGTTGCTGTATCTGCTGTGCAAACTGCTGCCCCCTGTGTTGAAGTTTTAAGTGAAATCAGCAAGTGAAAACAGCGTTTTCAAAAAAAACAGGACACCCCAATACAGCTGAAAGATGCATTACATTAAAGTTAAGATTAAAGATAACTTGCTTTATAGTCTTAAGGTATTTGTAGTACTACGACTTTATCTGGTTAAAGTGCCTCTAAAGAGGATTATCATCAGATATTTATTTTCATTCTTTAGTACTATTACTTCTACTTGATAATATGGAGGAAAAAGTATTACATTACATGGCAAAACAACACATCTGCTCCAGTGACTTGTTCCATTCTTTCTGAGAGGATTGATTCTAATTGCTCAAAATAACTACTCTTAAGAGTTGAAGTGCAACCTTATGTTAGCTTTTCCAGAAATACAGTGTGCAGCTGCCAATGTGTACTTGTGAACAAGATGTCATTAGTAGAAAGTATTACATCTGTATGTCTTGTACGACTGAAGTCATAACAGATCCATCTCTGTAACAGTGGTAGCTTAAGAGTTAAATTAATAGCTGACATTAATTCCATGTAAAAGATAAGCACAATGCTGGTTTGCTAGAAAAAACAAGTAAGTAAAACAATACTACTTCACAAAAACAGCCTAGCTCAGCTTCTCTATAATATCTGCACTTTGCCTAAGCAGCAAATTATCAAGACACCTTTAAACCACAGTGCAGGTTGAAGGAAAGCCACCATTTTCAGATATCTCTGTATAGTACAGGTTTTTTTTGTGAAAATAGCCTTTGGTTTTTGCAGCATTACATCCCTGTCTGTGATGTAAACTATAAATCATTTTTGCCCTGAGGGGGCAAAATGTAAAAATAGTTAGAAATGAGCTAGAAAGCTGAAATAAAGTAAAAGTTTATGTCCTTCAAGAGAACTTGGCATAAAAGCAAATGGTATGCCTTTGTGGAGACCCGTACAGGTGGATTTTTTCATCACTATACCAGAAAAACCTTAGGTCCTGGTTTTAGTACAGATACTCTTCATTCCACACAATTTAGCCACACAATTTGAATGCACATCTAGGAGTACTTAAAGATTTAAAGGAACATACGAGAACCAGAAAGTGCAACTGAGCACACAGCAGTTCAGTCATTTCAATTTATGGAAATACAGAAAACAAACTAAATCATGGGAAGTAAGTCTTAAGAGTTCTCAGTTTTAATAACAAACAGGCATACAGTGGGAATAGGCCACAGTACAACTGGCTTGACACTATCCCTTTTAAATAGGTGTTGCACAGTGATCCTACTACAAATGTAACAGTGAGAACTACGCAGCTTTACTTACGCATGGATCAGGCTGGACAAATCCGACAGGCCTCCAACTCCGGCAGCAGGGCCCCCAATGGCATTGGACATCATCCCCGACATCCTGAACAGGGAGCACAGTGTTGGCACTGGGGTGCACAGGGACCTTTGCAGCAAGCAGTAAACCCTAGTTCTTTTTTTAATTGCTGGGAGGAGATATGTTGCAAGGAGAAGAAACTACAGTAGTTTTATTTACACTAAGCAAAAATAAAAATATGTTTTCAGAATACAGTACTATACACCTTTTCTCTTATTAATTCAAACCTCTAAAGACATTGGTTTTAATGGTCCTCCATTTTAATACTTACAATTGTTGAACTTGAGGATTTTGCATTAAGCTTGCTGCCTAGAATAGACAACATATGGCTGAAATTATGATATGTTTACTACTTAGGTATCACTGAGAAAAGCACAGGGAAAAAACCCAAAACCACACACATGCTGTATTCTGCTTCATTACAAAATTAAGTAAGTTTATGTACACAGAGTGGTGTGGTCTTCTGCAAAAAGAGTAACTACAGGAACATATTTCAGGGATAGGAAGTAGAGACAATTTGTTACATGTTGGGTAAAAAATTGTGGTTACAGATTCAGATATGAAAAATAAGACAGGAAGACCTTGAACATAAAAAACACAGTACCAAAAAACTAAACAAACAAAACATTAAAGACTTTCAAGGACAAAGGTTTTCTACTAGACTTTTTGAAGAAAAGTCTGTATTTTGTTGCTTCCCTGTCTGGATAAATTAGTTTTCCAACTATTATTACTACTAGGTACTAACAGTTACGATTACGGCAATAAAATATTGCAGAGTAAAGCAGAGTGTGGACTTCCTTTGTAACACAGTTTTGTGGTAACATGTATCTTCTTACTTTGTAGCAAACATGAGGTTATTTAAATTTCTCATTCATAAAATACCTCTAAAATTATACTGTATTTGCCGTAGTATAAGGGTGTCTATGGACAGATACAACAGAATAAACCACCAACAGGCAAAACACAGTACCTGCTTATTCAGATATATCCAATATCCATTTTATTGATCAATATATCATCATATGTAGTTATCTCAAAAGGAAGTTGACGTTTTTCTTTAGTTAAAAGTTAGATATAAAATGCCAAATTTGGGTCAATTCTATGGTTAATATAGGATTCTGGTTTAGTTTTTTTCCATCAGTAATAAGGCTGTTCTTGTTTAGGGGCCCAAAATGGAGGCTATAAGCAACTTCCTCTAAGTCAGGCAATTTTTCTCTTAGAACAAGTAACTACACCCCAGGAAAATAACTCATTAGTTCTCAAACGAATGCCCTGTGTTCTAGCCACTTGACTAGGCACCCTCTGGAAATGACGCAAAAAATCTTGCCCAAAGTTAGCTCCATACTGAAGAGTGTATTGTCAATTCTAAACAGACACAGGCCGAGTACATCATGTGACCAGAGAAATGCTACAGAGCTCCAGTGCTATTTTATCATGAACGCCACCAGAGAACTCGCTCACTCTGTCCTTACCTGCCATCTCTGCTATTGGGACCATGGGTGCTGGTTTTGGCTGGGTTAGAGTTAACTTTCTTCACGTGGAGGGCTGTGTTTTGGATTTGTGCTGAACACAGGGTTGATAAGAAAGATGTTTTGTTATTGCTGAGCAGGGCTTACACAGAGTCAAGGCCTTTTCTGCTATTCATGCTGCCACTCTGGTGAGCAGGGTGGGTGTATGCACGGGAGGCTGGGAAGAGACACAGCCAGGACCTAAACTGACCCTCAAGGGACATTCCAGACATCATGACCAATATAATGCTGGGGGGAAGAGGGAGGATGAGGGGACATTTGGGGAGATAGTATTTGTCTTCCCAAGCAGCCACCACATGTGATGGGGCCCTGCTCTCCTGAACAGCTGCCTGCCCATGCGAAGCAGTGAATTAATTCCTTTTCTTTGCTTGTGTGAGAGGTTTTTGCTTTCCCTATTAAATTGTCTGTATCTCAATGCACAAGTTTTCCAGCTTTCACCCTTCTGATTCTCTCCCTGACCCTGCAGGTGCGGGAGTGAGTGAGCAGCTGTGGGGCTTGGCTGCTGACTGGCTGTGAAACCACACCACCATGGTACCAGTCCAGTGGGTGCATGCCTCACTTGGAACACACTGCACTTTCACACAACAGCACTGGTGGCAATGTCCTATTGCAACAAAGCCACCAGAGGGCTAGTAAAGTTTTAACTGTGTTCTCAAAGGAAGTAAGTTGGTTGGTTTGGGGTTTTTTGGCTTTTTAATTTTTTTTTTAAATTTCTTTTTCTCCAAATTCCAGTCTACAAAGTTAATTCCATTTACCTGAGAAAGCCATGAATGGAAAAAAAAAATATACTGAGGCAGAAACACATGATTTGTTATTGTATTGGAAGTAAAGGAATGCACTATATGTTATTTATATTCATTGTTTAAACACTTAAGGTTGTCAGGGATAATTTCAATGAGTAAAACAGAAAGGTGTCTTGAGTAGTTCTCCCCAGGTAGAGTTAGTTTAGTTCTTATATTCACTGTTAACTGCTATGTGGAGAATAGAAGAAATTTTCATCATGCCATTGGGAATTGTTTTGCTATGATACCGTCTATAAAAACAGCATAGCTAATCTATGTATGTTGTTGTTCATAAGTAAGATAGAATCAATTGGAAGCAAGACAGGCACTATAGGAGATCTATACCTCAGTTCTTGTTTTGAATGTAAAATGACATAGAAAAGTTGAAATTCCATGTAATAAAGCCATTGCTATAATAATAGCAATTCAAACTGCTTGGGTTATTAAACAAGAGTTTTTCTTAAAAATTCAGGTTTAAAAAACAGATAATGTAAAGCTTAAGATATACTCACCATACTAATGAAGGCAGGATTGTTTATCAAGCTGGCCATGTCAAAACTCAGTCCAGTTCCAGTCTACCAACAAATTGGAATTGAAGGTAAGTTTATCTATAAAATCCCAGTTCAAACAATTGTAAATAAATAGATACAGAGCTAACTTACAGGACTGGACATGTCTCTCAGTTTCTGTTCTGCTATTTTCAAATTTGACTTATAAGAGTCATTCTCTGGATCAAGATCCAGTGCTTTTTGATAACTGGTAACTGCTTCTTCATATTTATTCACTGAGCTCAGAGCCAACCTAATGTGAATAAAGAAATGCTGGGTAGAACATAAACGACCATCAAAAGTTAATAAAACATTTTCTGTTCTAAGTAAAACAGTATCTCACAACTGATTTTTAGCTTGACCACTAAATTAAAACAAGTTTTGCTATTGTGTTACTACTTCTTAGTGTAAGCACTTGTTTTGGCAGA
>JAWWMO010000096.1:50168246-50182755 GCA_035047845.1 Dendrocincla fuliginosa | reverse complement strand
GACGCTCTTCCGATCTGTTTCATATATATGTTATGCAAGTTTCATGAAAAATTCCTTGGCATCGTCTAGTGATTTAGTCTGTATTTTGAGAGCACAAGCTGGATCCAGCATCTGTGACTTTTTGCATAAGCTCAGAAATTCCTCCTTGATCCAAAAGATTATTTAGACTCCTACATGAGTTCTAAATCTTGGACAAAGATACGACTCCTGCAACTTCAAGAAAACAAATATGGACCCACAAGTTTCAGCATAATGGATTTTTGCCTCGGGATTAGTGCAAAGGTTTTCCTTAAGGATCTTGTGCTTCAGCAGTTGACAAATGGGTTAGATGGCATAGCAGTAACGTCTGTAAGATGCTGTAACAAACCCTTGTATAGGGAAGCCTTTCTACTGTTTTGAGAAGCACTCTGCTCCAGCAGTTCATGAGAACACAGACAGATGTGTGTTCAGACATCTGAACAGATCTACTGTTCAGGACAGTTCTACTACTTTTTAAACAGTATTGTTTTCAAATCTGGTTACTACATTTAAAACACCATCTTTCTCTGAACTGTTCCAGAAGTCCATCTGGTTGTAGTTTCAGTTCTATCCTCTGCTGTGTTTTCAGTTTATATTGACCAAAAACCTAAACTGATCTTTTCCACATTTTGTAGAAGATCTGTGTAACCCACATTCAACTATTTAGTACTCTGGTCCCCCTTTTGAAATGTGCTGAGCTAGAAAGACTGGGGTGATAACTCTGTGCTAATGCCCAGTAACAGACCTTAGTCTTTTATCTCAGGCAAGCAAGTTCAGTGTGTTAGACACATCGGTGACAGTCATCACTCTCAGTAAAAGTGTGAAACTCCAGGAGTTTCCGATAGTGCTCCTGGAGGAACCCATGCAGTATCACTGTCTTCTTTCTTAATTCAGTTACCCTCAGAAAAACATTCTCTCTTTTTGGCCCATTAACTTGCCAAAATAGTTTGTGACCAGACAAGAAATGCAATCAGTTATTTTTGTGATGCAATAGAGCTTTTTAGAGAAAAAACATTTTAGAGTATTTTTACAGATAGAGTTTCTTGGAATACAGCGCAAGTCAGAACAGTAGGCAACAATTCCTTTGCTCACAATTCCTACCCAGACAAGTGCTCTTTCAGGGTCATACTGGAAGCATCACTTTAAATTGACACTCCCACTTTAAAATGGCTCCCATCTCTGTATACTTCTGCATCTTTCTGTGACATATAAAGAATTTCTGTCAAATTCTGAGAAAAAAACGATATGCCTACATAATGTCATCAAAAACCACATCTTTTTCAGCTGAGAAGATGGTTTCTGCACTTGGGTTTTTTTCAGTTATTACTAAACATCGTTCAGCCTATGCCAAATGTCTGCTAAGCAATGGCTTATAGCTCAAAATATGTCCTCTGTTAAAACAACCAGACAACCAAAAAACAGAAGCTTGACTGCTTGAGAATGGTCCCACTTATACCGTGTATCAAAGGAACACTAGTCCTACACCAAAAACTCTAAAATAACCTCCAATCTCCAACTAAACCAGGCTGTAGCTTCCATCCATATCACTGAAATCGAGGGATCTTGAGTTGTGCTATAAAAAGAAATGATCTAAAGAGAGTTAAATAGAACAAAACCAATTCAACAACCAATTCAACCTAAAATTTCAAAGTGAATTAATCATCTCAAAAGCTAGTTAGTTTATGTCTGCATTAGTAAAATAAACTATCACGCAAAGTTTTCAAGTGATAGAATTCCATTATATTTTATGTTCAAGTAAATGTCCCTGGCATGGTTTTGTTCCAAGCCAACAAGCATTATCACAGACAATTCTGGGGCATGGTTCAGAACTTAACACAGACCAACACAGTTTAGCAATAGGTCGTTTGGATGTGGCCACTCCATACTGCAAACCAGATTTTAATAACACAGACATGAGCCATTTTGTGCCAACTGACCCAACAAACAATCCCAAACATTTTTTAATTTACTGGTGTAGATAAAACCTCAGAAACCATACGCAGCATTCCGCCCACAACCACAATGTGTTCAATTATTGAAAACGCAAAGCTACGCATCTTGGAAGAATGGCCCTTCACTCAATTCAAGGCATTCCTGACATTGTTTTCAGATAACCCACTGACTCAAGAGGCTATAAAGTTAATCTCTCAGATACTACAGAGGAAAACTACCACAGAGAAATAGCTTAGTATTCCTAAAATATCTGCTTCCAAAAGGCTATTGAACAGAAAAATTTAGCCTCTCTTCCTGCTAGTGTGAAGCCCCAATGCTGTTCTCCAGCAGCATCATTAACAGATTCACTGTTCCAACTGCAGAATTTTGATTACTCATAACTAGGTAGGAGGTAGAAAAAACACATGACTTTCTAAACTACATTTGCAAAGTTCTTAAATTGAAAGGAAAATATTGCAAACTGGTGAAATCTGATGAAAATGCTGATATCAACCACACTTATAAAAAGAACTGACAGCCTGATAGGGTCATCCTCAGAAAACTGCCAGACCTTCAGAACAACAATGTCAGTGAAGTAAAACAAGCTGGCTCCACTTATTTCAGAAAATCAATAGTGATTTACATGTGGGTCTTTAGTATTTACTCAGATTTGTATTAGCTTACCCCAATCTTCCATATGCTTTGCTGTACTTTGGATCTATTGCTATGGCACTCTCACAGTCTTTTATTGCTTCTCTATAGTTGTTGAGCTTGCTGTGAGCAGCAGCCCTAAGAAAAAGATGGTAAGGAGAGACCTTTGTCAAAAAAACCCAAACCAAAACACCAAAATTCCAAACTAATAATAAAAGAAAAACCCCAAGCTTAGATACTCACATGCCAATCTTAACTGACTTTTCATTCACTGTTCAGGCAATGCTTACCTGTCCTCAATTAATCAGGGTAAGCAAATATTATGAGTTAAGTATGTGCATAAATGCATTCCTAGACTATGGTTTTGCAGAACACACACTCACCTCTGAGGACACAAAGAACAAATAATTCCAAGGAACAGTTTTAGATCCAGCCTATGACTATGCACAAAATAAATCAAAAAACCTATTACAAGAAGTGAAACTCTCAAGCAATAGTGTACATAAAATCATTATTTAAGGAAAAGCACTGTATAAAATTGGTGTTTTCCAGCAAGAAGTATAGTTTTGCAGGCATTCACAGGAATGCTGTGATTTTTCCCTGCTCAATTTTTTAGAAGTCAACTCATGCTTGCAGGTAGCTCAGGATAACATTCCTCAGTAATCTCTGAATTACTAAATTACAATTGCATCTCTGTACTGGTGAAATACTACATGTTGCAGACATTAATACATTAAGATTAAAGACTTGGCCAAATTAAAAAGGACACATTAATAATCAAAACTTCCCCAGTTTGACAGGTCTCAAAACACTCTAATTTGTTCTTTCTTGCCTTAAAAAACTGTAGTAGAAATAAAGCGTTTTTCTCTTTTATTAGGATTTCTTTCTCCTGTGATTACCTCCAAATGGCATGATTTTTTCTGACTTTGACTAAAATGTCTTCTAAATGGGACTACTTACCTATTTTAAATATTTGGACAGTTTAACAGTTGTCCAACTTCACAGATGCCAGCGGAAATTTACAAATAACAGCTGGGTACAATACTTAACCTTGCATGTGTTTGGACAGAAAAATGTTTTTATTCTGTTCGCAAAAAAAATTTTATATGGCCACTTAAAATTTCAAGGGCATCTCAGCTGTGAGTAAAAAGCAATACCACTGAAGGCAATATGTCTCCATGGCTCCCAAACACGGTCAAGAAAGATAAGGTCTGTATTTATCAAAATGCCACATCATCCACAGAACTCCAAGCATCTCCTATTTTCTTTTAAATAAATACACACACTACTGGGCTGATCAACATCAAGACTCATTTTGGTGCTCACAAATGTGATATGTGATTATACAACACACAAAATATTTCTACTCTTGCCAATTACAGATTTGGTGCTTAAGACCCTTCTTCTGAGGAAACTTCCTCTGATTTTGGGAAGCTTTTCAATCTGGATTTAATTTCCATTTTATATCTGGAGTCATTTATGTCAAGGAAAATGGATGATTTACACTTTGAACTGCCGTTTGAAATCTGTGAAATATTAACCATCTGTCCATTTCCTTTCTATTTGCCTCAAAACACTGAATCTTTCATTTATATTTATCATAAAGTCTGGAGTAACGGTAATACTGCTTCAAAACTAAAATAATAAACTGGGTACACTACCACAAGACGAGACTGACAGCACTTAACATATCCTATATCTTTAAATTAGTAACAGAGGTACTCCAGAAGCAGGCAGGGTCACAGATGAGACTGCCTTTGCTCTTATGCTGCTCTTCCAGGCAGTGTACAGCACAAACTTCCCTGCTGTGACTAGGTTAACATGTACTGCCAGGCTTATCTGCTGACAAATCACCGTCTTTGCTATGGTGAAGAATAGATTATATAAAGGAACTACAACAGCAGCATTGTTATTTTTCAACAGGTCACACTTTAAAATGCTGAGTATCTATAAAATGCATTAAATCTCCAAAATGGTATTCCCACATTGATGATTTTTTTCCCCAGGGATAGCCAGTACCAGGAGAGATAGATATGGCAGCTCAGTCACTAGAACACCTGAAAAAAAAGGCTTTTACTACTCTCAATGGACTGGAAATCACAGCCTATGTTATGATTTAGTAGAGACAACCTAACTTACAAAACCTGATCTCAAGCATTATCAGTCATTTTAAAGCCCATATTACACCTTTAACTGATACAGATATGATGAATGAGCTCACTTTAACTTTAGATATTTTACAAATCTAACCAAATTAGTTTCTGAATAGTAGAGTCTTCTAGTCTTTTGTTGCTTTGACCGCCTTCACAATGTACCTTTAAAGCAATGTTACCCAAATTTGGGAATGAAAGGTGTGTATCGTTTTGCTTTTACCTGTTGCAGTAATAGACTGCATTGTTTGGATCCAGTTGTATGGCCCTCGTGTAACAATCCACTGCAGCACCATAATTTTCTTCTTTCATATGATTATTACCTGAAATGAATTATAAAAAGCTCTTAAGTATTTAGAAGATACAGTGCTCTGTATGAAAGAAACAGAGCAGTTACATTATAGTATCCATATAACGGAATTATGACTGCACTTTTATGAGATATTTTATTTTAAACAGAATTGGCATGGAAAAATGAAAATAGAAGTATCTACTATGTCTGTAAAGTTTATTATGCATGTTGTAGTCCACCACATAAACCTTCCTCTTTTCACCTTAGTATTTCACTTCAGGTAGTTTCTGCTGATAAGCAGAGATCACTTCATTGAGAAATGGAATTGTATTGCAGTTCCAGCCTAATATAGACTAAAGTGCCTTAATTATCTTTGCAAGACCCATAATCCAGTAGGCTATGTTATTTTTTTAACTATATGTCAAAAAAACTTGCTTTTATCTATATAACAGGAAAAATCAAACAAAAGCAAAAGGATGTAAGTCCCACCTTTGTGATACTATGTAACTCATTCAATAAGATAGTGAAAAGTATTTATAGCACAAGCAATCTAAAATGACTCAGAGGTAAAATTTCTCAACAACGAAGTGCAGAACTTCTACTCTAAAACAAGGCTTCACATTTCATATTTTTTAAGTCCGGTGGAATAAAACCTCAGAAACGTCTCTACTGACAGAAAATTCAGGAGTAAGGTCTTTCAAAGCAAAAGACACCTTACATATTGTTTTGTCCCCAGCACAGGGGAGTCCTTTCAGTTTCTGTCATTCCTGATGACACAGTATTAAAGAAATAAATCTTAGTTCAGAGTGCTCAAATTTAAGGTCATCCCTCGTCCTGCAATTATTCATTTTTGGCCTGAGAGATCCTACAGAAGCCTTGGTTTCCCAGAAACATCAAGAAATTGTCAGGAAAATTACAGACTTCCATTGCCTTCCTTGTATTTTGGCAAAATATTTAAAACTTACCCTAAAACAAACAAGCGAAGGGATAAGTCAATAGGTTACTAGTGATGTAGATAACTGCAAAAGCAAAGGCTGGAAAAGTGCAGTCAGTGCAATAGTTTGATTGAAATCAAAAGACTGTGGAGCAAGCAGTCCCAGGTGCCCGTACTAACCGAAAACAACTGTTCATGCATTTCTTTTTAAACATGGACTTAATAAACAAAAGGAGATTGAAGTAACTAAGTATCATCAAGGTAGTACAAAATTAACTCGTCCCGAAAGTGCTACTCTGACAGTAATTGCAGTCAGCAATCCCTTTCAGCGAGAAGACAAACAAACTGTCATTGCATGTATACCTTCAAAATACAATCCAGAATGTAAAAACATCTTTCTAATTTCTGGAGGCCACTATCTAGAGAGCTTCCTTTGTTCTAAGGTAAAGGTCTATACACTAAATCCTGTTGTAGATTAAAAAATTGCAATTTAGCTGCACTCAATAAGATTGCAACAGTTAATGTTCCTCTAAAATAAAACTGCCATGAATGGTTATCAGTATTAGAATTTATGATACAGCTCTGCACTAAAGATGATCTGGGGTACAGGGCTAAGCTGGAGCTAGTACCAGAGCATGTATCCCTCTTGCTCTCTCTCTCTCCAGCTCCACCTTGGCTAAAGAGAAACATAAAAATAGCTAGATCTACCAACTCTGCTAACATAAGGAAAACCAACTGTATTATTCTATTTTAACACCATAAAAAAATTCTTAAGACCAAAAAACCCCCCAAAAATGGTTACACTTTTTGAATGTGTGTCCTCTATAATGAATATATTAGTTATAGTTTATGCTGTGGTAATACACAGGTCTTTTTAGGATCAGGCCATCATTACACCAATACAAACCTGAGCACAATCTGTGCTCTTATACAAGCTTACATTAAGCCAAAGTTCCAAGCGATATTCAAGTGCTGGCAAGCAAATTCAAGTATTTACTAGTCTGAAGGGTACATTTACTTGCTGGTTTTACAATGACCAAGAACAAAAATTCAGCTAATCAAATGATTTTGTTTTGCCATTCATTAGTCAATTTCTACAAGTATTAGGGCTGGTTTGAAAGCACAGGAGGACCAGGCTGGTGGCCACAAAGAAGAGGGAAGTTATTCCATTGGTAAGGAGATACACATAGAAACGAGGAAATCAGAGTTATAGAATTACAGTATTATAGAAGATACAGGTCAAATGGACTTCCCCAAGCTATCTACTTCATCTCCCTGACTCAGGGTAGAAAATACTCCTAACTGAAAAGCATGACAGTGGTGATAGGTAATACGTGTATGAAAATGTGGAGGATTTAATAAAGCAGTGTAGCATTAGAAAGCAGTAAGCTTTAAATTTATTATGGTAAATTAACCAGAGGCATTTCAAGCAGTTCCAAACTGCTTACTAATGCCCCTGACAGCTGGAAATAGTCCTTTGTCAATGTTTTTGATTTTTTTCAGTACAGCCATGGAATTCCTTTAGTAAAACTATACACAGGCACAGTTTTTAAACAGCTGTACCACCCACACCCAGAAAGTGTTGACCTTCCCTACAGTCCAATAACCCTACCGAGAGCCACAAGTGTTCACTTTCCATAAGCCAGGACAGAGAGAAAAAAAAAAAGCCAGCATGCAACACAGATATGTTGCAAACTAATTTTCACTTGTGACTTAATCACGTTTAAGATTTTATCCCTAGAACTAAAGAGGTAATGAGCAACTCCAACAATTAGGAAAACTTACTTTCAGAGCCAATAATGGACTGCATTCATGACTACAGATGACCAGTTTTAAGGTAAGACAGACACGGAATTACATTTACTTATTTTCAAAAACAGTAGAACTTTTCCCACATTATTATCTTGCAAGTTTTGAGATAATTACATCTGCCTTGTAATTAGATGTTTACTTACTTTTCCTATAAAACTCAACTATCTAAATCCAGCAGGTCACAAAAACTCATTTATAAAGCACCAATCCATAACAATTCATAACTCTTATTAGTGCTACATGTTTCTTTTTGCCCCCCCTTCTCTCTGAGGGGAAATAACATGGATTCTTTCTTAGGTAGTAGTAGTGAGGACTTCTAAGGTACAGCTGCTTCTCCTTGCAGAACAGCAATAACAGCTGTCAAAGGGAAAATAAACAACTGGCTTGTCTGCAATTATAAAGTACACAAACAATTTCACATATGTGAACTACTAACTCTGATAAGTGCACAAGAATTTTTCCATTGGCTTCAGCTGGGACAGCTTCTTACTATCACATAACCATTTCAATATAAGTAGAAACTTGTATAGCAATTCCATGGACAAACAGAGAAAGCTATACTATGCCAAAAAATAACTGTTCATTCTTTAAAGCTTCTGCTGCTCAGGAATGTTGCTGACTTCACATGTTATCCCTTAGTTTTTAAGCAAGGAGAAAAATAAACAGTATTTTCTTTGCTCCCAGATGAAACTAATCAATTAGTCTTCTTACAGCATAACAGTCATCAGAGAATACAGGCTGAAGTTTTTTTGTGGGGTGTGTGTTGCCGATCTGCTACTCTACCACTACCCATGATATCCCCAATATCTAGCTAGGAGCGTAGGACAGTTTATTTCTATGTTTATTACAAACCTTCATCCTTCAGTTGGTCAGCCTTTACAACATTTTCTGGCAAAGAACCTGAGAGAGGCAGCATGTCATTCTGTATGGAGGAAAAGAAACCAAGATTTTTTTTCATTGAAATATAAGCCCTGATGATATTAAACATTTCTTTCATCCTGGGCAGCATTGTGTCAACAAGCAATCAGATTTTCTCTCTAGTGCACAGGAAGTATGAAAGAATTAAACATCACTAAACATGCTTACAAGAAAAAGATAGCTTGCTTTCTAGTACTGAAAAAACCTTATGGCTCACCACATGTTTTACGGAATTCAAGGGGAAGATAGCTGATATCTCTACAGTCTTAATTTTCTTATCTCTGACTTTCCTGTTTACTGTCCTGATGGTTCCTGTCTTTCATGTTCTGGGGATCTCAGATAATATGCATTATTAGTACGCATTTTTCAAGTTCCCATTTTAAGGTTAGTGTTCAAAACTGAACAACTAAATTATTTCCAGAAAGGAATGAGAAGCACTGGCAAAGTACGAATGACCTTAAGCATATCAGATATTTTTCTCTGGCAATTGCAAAATACATAACTGAAGGATAAAAACCTTGAAGTGAGAATAAGACATCCAATGTTGAGTAATTTTCTCGAGTTGTCCTTGCCTAGCTGAAATTAATTCCTCCCACTGCCCCAAAAGATTCTCAAAATGTAGCTTTTATGGAAATTTAACTTTTTTCATGTTTTCTTTTAAGTTTTCACATCATTTTGACCTATGCAGCACTTTGAGACTGTGCATACAATATGAAACTTCAGCATATATTGGCAGAGTAATTCTAGAATCCAAATTAAATTCTTACCTTGTGAAGTGAGTTTGTGAACATTTCTATCAAATGCTGTGGTGGTGCAAGATGAGTATCTTCCAGGTTAATCTTAAACACAGTCTCCAGACACTGAATTGCAACTTACAAGAAAAAAAAAAAAAAGTCACCAGTTTCTTAATATAAGCATAACTTCAATAATTTATTTATAAAGCTGTGACTCACTTTCTTATTCACCTACTAAAAGCAGCTCTTTGGAATATATCATGAAATAAAGAGAGGCTATCCCCATATAAGTGGCTTGCTTAAAAAGATCTATGATATACACAATCCACAGAGAGTTTGGCCATTATTTTTCATCCAATTTAAAAACCTTATTTCAATTCCTTCAGTAATTTAAAACTTTTTTTTATATATATAAAAATACAAGGATTTAACAAAAGCACCACAACTCGTAACACAACTATGCATGTGCACATGTCACACACCACACCTCAAAACACTGTAACTACCGCATGGCATAACAGCTGGAAGGAAATGGCTCACCTTTGCTATAGAGAAAAAAGCATGATACCAACTAGTCTTATAATTTGTTTTTGGAACAAAACATACTCATTTGAAGACACTGTTTATTAATGAAATGCTTTTCAAATCACAAACCTTTATTCTATAAAAAAGATATCTGCAGTATCCTTTCACATGTTCTGTTGTGTAAGGATTAAATGGCCCTCCCAAACCTGCAATAATGCAAATACACTCGCAGAAAATAATTCTAAAAAACGGAGAGCATATACTTAACTGAAGCTTTAAAAGTGCTCCCATATTTTCAGGCAAAAGAGGATCAGTGGCAATTACTGTATACAATTCTGCATACATATTTATATATTCTGTTATTTACATAATGAATTATATAATTATTTTCCCTATTGTCTTAAGAGTCTAGTAGAAAGCTTTAATTAATGTATACCATCTAAATGGTTTAGACTAAAAAGTGAGGAGGAACAAGAAAAAGTCTTTGTAGAGCGTGGTTTGAACAGAAAAATGGGGTTTTTAACTCAAGCCAGATAACCAGGAATATATGAATTCAAATGAGGTATTACTAAAAATGTATTCTTAGCATTTAAATTGACTTACAGTGTTTTGTTAATATCATAAATATAATTTGAATTCTTATTTGCATTAAGATGAACCTGAACACTGGCCCAAAATTGGAAAAGTACTGAAAGTTAACTACAGTAAGGCCAGTTTGAAGTGCCTGTTTTCTATGTCACAGATGGCAGAAACTGGGGGGGAGGTAATTTGGAAAACAGACAGTACAACCTGAAAGATGCAATTTCTAGAAAAGCCCTGGTAATATACAGTAAAAATTATTCACAAAGAATTATGATGCAAAGTTCAAGTTGAAAGCATGTAATAATTGAATACACTGCTAAATATTTGTACAAGTTGTTTCTACAACTTATAAATGCTAAAAATTTATCAATTTGTCAGGTTCTAAACTATCCAGTAAGGGTGATGAAGGATTTAGTATAAACTCCTTCATCTCCTGCTATGTAGAAAAACTTAATTCTTGTAACCACTGATTTATGCTGAATTCTGAACTATATACATTAATAGTATTTTTTACCAGGCTTATAATAAAATCAGTGGAATTACATATCTCTTTTTTTCCTTATATGACTTAATAGGAAGCCTCTTGCAATAGTTTACTTACCAATTTTCCCCATCAACTTATTTTTACCTAAAGGCATTCCTTTTTCTGAAGGAAATTTTTCTTACCTCATAGTTTTCAATAAATTTAAAACACAACCACCCCCTTATCTTCCTCAGAGCATTAAGTCTGTGACACCAAATCTCTATGATATAGGAGAGTTTTACAAAACGAAACAATGCAAATTATGCGTAAATAAAATAATTCTGAGTATAGTATTATTTTATGGAAATGCTGAGTAATAATCACTTGTTACAGTGAACTCCCCTACTTTTGAGTGAAAAATGGGATTTATAATCCTTCTAATCTATCTATCATGGATATAATAAAATTAGGAGCTTTTATGGGATATATAATAAAATTAGGAGCTTTTATGGGATAAATCCATAGGTTAGAATAATAACCACTGGTTAACATGCAAGTCAACAACAGAAACCCACATAATGATAACCATTGCTGAAACAGAAACTTTTTCAAATTAGAAAATGTAGTAAGTTGTGAGAAGATCAAAAACTACACTGTTTTAATGTTACGTAAAAACCTGACCCCGGTAAAGTCCAAGATGAGAAGCCTTGTTTTTGCCAGAGGTATCCCAGGAGGCCAGGCTGCCATCATCTCACTATCCCATTATCAAAGCAAGCACTGTCCACTGCTGCAAGCTCAGTATTATCAGTGAGTTGGAAAGACCTGATGCACTATGTGAGCTATTAATCTTTATCCTATGTCTGATTTCAAATGCCAGAGTTATCTGTTCTCCACCATCACACACACTTTCAGAGGCCTAGGCAGTGGATGAAGCTTGAACTGACGCCCTTGCAAAGCCACAGAGGTCCCTGCTGGACAGCTGGGACTCAAACAAACACCCACTATCTGACAAAAGGAGCAACTGGGCTATGCTGGAGCCTAGCTCTGTGTTCCCAGTGTCACACAGCTCCAGGATTTTTTGCTATCCTTAAACAAGTTGCAAGCTACATGAAGGCGTTGAAGGCTCACTGAATAATGAGCATTAACTGGGCTGCTGAGGCCTGTTTAGTAATCCATACCATCTTGCTTCATCTTGCATATAACCTTCCCTGTGTCAGCTACTATATGCATCCACCTGCCTGCCTGCTTTGGAAACACTGTCTTAGGGAAATTACTTGTGGTACATCAATCATAAATATAAGGAAAAAAAAATTACTGGAGGGAGAGGGACGGAGGGAGAAAACCCCACCCTGTAAACAGGAAAGAGAAATAACTGCCATATAAATGCAGTCTAAAGTATGACTTAAAGAACTGAAGTTTCTAGTTCATATAAAAGAGTTGAGCACTAACCACACAAGACCTGTATCACAGGTCTCAATCCTAGGGCAGTATGTTTCTCTGGTCTACCTCCCAATTACTCACCTTTGTCAAAATAAGGCATTTTTATTCACCAAGCAAGTACAAAATTCCTCGAGGAAATTTACACTATTATTGATATCCCTATATAATTCAAACATACAGAATGAAGGTTATCAATAAAAACAGACTGTGAATACATCCTAGACTTGTAGTTTCAGAGGGTCTTGATTTTATTTGCAATGTTCTGTCTCTTGTTTTGTGGGAAATGGGAACTGTTTGACATCCTTGTTGGAAGTGACTGAATCATACAGTGTTTTGTCTTTTCATAGACACCAAGTCGGTACATGAAGTACCAACAAAAACTATCAGTCAAGTTTTTTGATCCCTTATGTCTCCATCTAACATTCAACACTTCAGTGGGTAGGACTTGGGCTACTGCTACTCTACATGCACTGAAGATATTTTCCACAACTAAAATGAGTCAATTTTTCAGAATGCCCGCCTTCCATCCTCTAACACATAGCATATGGTACTGTGCTTGTGGCAGCACACAGCTCTAAAATTAGGATTTCAGATCTGTATTAAAATGCTAAGTTTTGCATCAGAAGTTAAGCACAACTGAGGTTTCATAATGCTTTTTATTTAGAAAACTGAATCTTAAAAGCTGATTCCTTCATATAGAAATTGGCTAAGGCTGCTCTAGAGCATGTTACTGGGTAAAATTTCAATCATAACTCAATGTTTATCAGTTTTATTATAAAAACTAAAGGAATACTCTTCATCTCTCATTATATATGATCTTCAAAAACATTATTTTCTTTCATCAGCTGAACATCATCATAATCTGATACAGGTTAAATTCATTTGATGGCTACTACTTTTCAAAAGTAGAAAATGCTCCAGATTATGATGCAAACCCAAATCTTTTGCCTTTATTCCTTTGAAACTATCTTTTGAATATAATGACACAAAGGTTTCTTTCTTATTTACTTTAGTGAACAACTGCACTCTAAAACCAACAGGCACTAGAAGGAACTATGCTCCATGCTTTAAGTTTATGCCTCTGAGAAGCAGGACTTGCTTTGCACCTCAGCACTCCAGATTTCACAGAACTCAGTAATCAACTGTCTGACATTACCTATTGCACTGCTGGTCCTATACTTCTCCCTCTTACTTCCAAATTCCTCCTCTCATTAAGTGACACAACCAATGACTGCTTGAAACAGTGCAGAGGTCTTTTAAAAAGATGCTGTGAAAAGCTCATTGCAGAATTGACTTTATTCTTCTCTTTCTTAATTCCACATTGTGATACCACCTGACATGAAATCTCCAGGAATTAGGGAAAATGAATAAGAGCAACATGAAGAAGAAAGGCAGATACCATGAAGTTAAAAAGACTTAATGAGTGTCTGTCAATACACACAGAAGTCTATCCATCTGTCTGTAATAATGTATGCAGACGGATGAACTTGGGTGTATAGCAGAAGTCAGACCATACTGAAAATATTCATTACCATGTGCTCTTTGGAACCATTACTGAAGAGAAGAAGAAACACAAAACATTTATTTTGTTTTCCGTGCTCTTAGGATGTCTTAGCTTTCCCTCATAAATTACATGAATCCTTGCAAGTACAAAACAGGAGTTCTTCCCTTAAATCAAAGTCAATATGCAGTAATTGCTCTACTTCCTCTGTGGCAAGGAACGCTACTAACAGATATGAAATGCAGAAAGAAACCAAACATAAAAACGGCAAAAATTTGTGGGACACATACACAAGTTATTACTAGGGTCTGCATTATAGCACTCCTTAACTTAAATCATAGAGCTGTTGAAGTTTGAAAAGATCTCTACAACTGATGTGATTCAAAGTATCTGTTGCTCAAAATTAAGGTAGTACACATGTAACTTTAGAATATTTTTTCATCTGAAGATGTCTTAAAATTAATAATCTCAGAAACACTAAGATTATATTCACCGATACTATTTGGTGGCAGTTTCAGTTACATCACTCCAGATACTTTCAGTGATACTATATATAA
>JAWWMO010000096.1:50068332-50083272 GCA_035047845.1 Dendrocincla fuliginosa | reverse complement strand
GCATCTCCTCTGACAGTAGGCAGTGTGTGTTGTCTTTGCTTCCAGTGTGGTTCTGTGCTTCATATGTGAAGACTTGATACTGAAGGTCAGTGGGTTGATGAGCAAATTGATCCAAACAGAAAAAAATTCTCCCCTGGTGTCTTGCAGGGTTGGGCTTTTTGGATCAGTTACTGGTTGGACCTATGGTATGGTTATGCAAACCCTAGATTTAATAAAAGGCAGGTGTGAGGGGAAAGCAGGGATTATGCTTTGTTCAGCAGGCTCTAGTTGGAATTTAGCATAATGGAAATTGACTTGCTTTTTGAGTTCCAGTTGCTGGTTTGGAATAGTCTTTCACTTAGTCACAGCAAATGTGAATGTTGCTGTTCATCATCAATGATTTGATCCTTGATAATATATCAATAAAAGTCAAAAGTGGAGATAAAAAATTGGGATACTTGCCCAGTTTTATCTCTTTTTGGGCAGATTTAAAGTGTACCACCTCCCCTCTTTCCTATTTTTTGTTGCCATAGGCAGGTTGACTTCTGGACTTGAAACAGGAGGCTGGGAATTTAATGTCTATCTGTAAAATTTTGTTTGTTTGTTTGATTTTTTTAACCTGCTGCAGGAGTGAGAAATAACTAACCGGAGTAAGAACTCAAGTTGGAAAAGGAGAAGAAACAATAAAGTCCTTTTCTCCTAAAAGCTACCTTGCAGAACACTTGCTTTTGAGACTTATGTACCTAGTCTCTTTATTTCCTGGGGATTTCTTGTGGCTTTGTATTTTTAATTGTCTAGGGAGATCTTTTGATTGAAATGTGTAGGTCAACAGTGTTTGAATGTGGCATGCTGTGCCTTGAGATGAGGCACAAGGCTAGTGTGAATGGGGAACTGACAGGTGATGGGTAGTTGGTATTATTAGTAAATATGTTATGTATTATCACAAGTAGAAAGATGGACTCAAAAATGTTGCTCACTTGTGTGTGGGATGCCATTACAGTGTTTTACTTTTTGATTTCAGATGGGCGGTGTAGAATCACCTTGATTCATGGAGGGATTAAAAGTGCATCATAATTTAGGGGCAGGGGATGGAAGAATAGAGAACATTTAGCTTCATCATTGTAAAATCTACTGAGAAGTTTGCCACCTGTGTGTGGAGATGCTGTGTATCTTCAGTGTGGGGCCAGGTATGGTAGCCTTACTTGGCTGGGCTGCACTCATGAAGTGCAGGTGGCAAAAATTCTGATCTCTCCCTCCTCTTTCCAGAAGGGCCAAGCCCATACAGCGGAGAGGAGCTGACACTGATGGGCACAAGCTAAACAGAAACAGCTGGTGCCTGTGGTGTTACCTGTTTTTTAAGACTCTGATACTGTGCTTATCTCTGCTTCTCTGCTGAGACTAGAGTGCAGTGGTCTATAAAAGCACTAGTGAGTAGAAAACTTATTTGTTGTTATCTGAGTTTAAATTGCACCTTGCAATGCATTTCTTAAAGCCACTACCTCAGAAACCTTTAAATTTAGTTGTAAAGTCTTTTTCCTTCTTCAGGCACACAAGTGCTTTAGCAACGATTACATCTGTAAGAGAGCTTAGTTGGACATTGCCTGCTTACTGCTATAGTAAGGAGTCAGACGGATAGTTCTGAACACATCCTTAAGCAGTTAATCTATTTCTCATTACAGTAGTTGTCTATCTGTATGTCCTGCTCTTAATCTGCAGAAGAAATGCTTGTTGTCTTGTTGATTGATATGTATTTGATGTACCACATCAGGGGAAATAGTGATTGTTGGAAGATAATTTCCTTTCCTAGGGTTCAAAGATGGAAAAAAAAGCTCAGCAGAATATATTAAGTCCCAAATTATCTTAAATATTGTATTTGAGAAGATAACGTGTGTTAGGCTTTTTCTTTCAAATTATGTATTACAAGGATTAACCTAAGCAAGATACGGAGATTTGGAGTGAATTCTTTCCTTAAGGTAGTTTCCAAATTATGATCTTCTGCATGCTTGAGAGGAACTACTGTAATGATATTAAGTTTTATGGCACTTAAATTCTGAAAATGTGGTGCAAAAGATTTTTTTTTCCTTCCCCCACCCCCAGACTGAAAAAATACTAGGATTTTTTCTTAAATGCCTTTACAGTCTAGTTAAGAATTAAAAAACTATTGTCTGTGACCTTGCAAATGAGCATGACACAAATGGACATTTTTTTCGTGTTCCCTTCGTATGTTTGCTTCATTTGGGAGAGTATCTGTAATAAGGATCTAGAATGTATTAAATTGGAATTGACTCTGAACCTGAGGGCAAGTGTATCTTTTTCGTGCAATTTCATGTTTGTACTAATTCCTCCCTCTCCAAGTAAGTATGTGACTGAAATATTATCAACTGTATTCACTGTTTCTGGTTTTTAAAGTTATCTTTCCTCCGAATTTTTCAAACACTAAGTAGTTTTTTGGGTTTTTTTGATGCTGTAGTTTTGGGTTTTTTGGGGAGGAGTCAGAGGCTTAGAGGGACTGGAGTCTAGTTTCAGTACATCTGTCATGCCTTAAAATGCTGGGGCAGAAGAGGTCTGTGAAAGATAACTGTGTATATATATTTACATTTATTCTGCTGTGTGATTAGAATAAAACTGGGGCACTGCTTTTTAGATGTATGCACATATATTTGTATCATTGTGTCTTGAAATAAGAGGGGGAAGAATTGGTATTTTAAGATCCAAAATAAAATTGACTCCTGCTCCTAAGACAGTGCATTTTCTAGTATCAGATATGATACTTGGATATGAATCTTGCATGCTGGAATAACAGCCAGTAGTGAAGCAGAGCTTAGTGAGATAAACATGTTAACTGCTGAAGAGGTTTTCTTTCCTCCCTTCCCCTTGAGTCATTCATGTAGAGAAGAATTTAGGAACCAGTGTCAAATTCTTGTGTTTAGGTTGTATATAGATCAATCCAGTTGCTCAACATGAAGTACATCATCTCACTAAGCACCTGCAAGTTGATGCCCTCTCCTGCCAATAACCTAGCTTCCAATAACCAGATTATCTGTTAACACCTTGAAGGCTGTGGTGGTCAAGTATGTTTAAGCACTTATTACTGTTTTTTTTAACAGCAGAATAAATTTGTATCAAAACAACTTCTTGTAATATAGGCTAACTATTTTTTGTGTGTTATCTGTAATGATATGCATACTCTGTCCCACTTAATGGAAAATGGTCAGATATACAAAGTATTTATTTGCTTTCAGAAGGTAACTGAGGAGAGCAGTTGGTTTTTCTATTCTGTTCACACCCAAGTGCATTAATGTAGCTGCTAAATTGTCGATTTTGTATATGCATACTAGATGAAGAAAATGGAAAGGGAAGAATCCTGTAGTAATATATGACTTTTTTCCGTTCATTGTGAAAGCAAAATGTTGGATCTTATGCATAGATCTATTGATGCAGTAGAACTTACTAACAAATATCTCAAATAGTCTTTTTGACATTGTTAGAACTTGGTTAATGGCATTTTTCTAAATTAATTTTGCTGCTCTGCATGATCTTTTCCATTGCCCACTGCTATCAGTAGTTGCAGTTACATTGCTAAGATAGTGGTATGGTGATGGTTCTTGGCTCTGGGTGGAAATGAGAGTAGCATCCATTGCAATGTTCCATCTGGCATCTTTCTGCAGTAAGCCTCGTCAAAGTGATAGATGGCCTAGGTTTATAATGTGATATTACTAGTCATTTAAGCATGGGATCTGGAGCATGTTCTTTCAAGGTCTGAAGTGCTTGATAACAGTACTAACCACACCTAATTTTTCACAATACTTAAAAAAAATTTCATATAGCTAAGCAGACCCTGATCTCTCATGTCACAGAGCTATTATTGGAAAGGTGGAATCAGTAGCAGAGGACTAGAAAAAGTACAATGGAAAAAAATTCTTCTGTTTTGTTATTCACAGCTTTTTTTGAAATGCAGCATGGTTCTCACAAGTGTGGTAATGGAGTAAAATCCAAGCTGAGTGTTCTCTGTCTTAGCAGCCACAGAAGCTGTAAGGCACTGTCTGCAGGGGATGATTTTGTGTACTGAACAGCCTGAATACATCTAGTTCTGAAAATTCCCGGTTGTTCATAACTCTTCTGAAGTGAGTTTATAACTCAAATGTAATATGGGTGCTTTTTCATATAGTGACCTCCCAATCAGGGGTTTGAGTTGGAATGGGCTGTTGGTATTGTAGAGATTGTTTTAATTTAAAATTACGAGTCTGTGGTAATGAAAAAGCCAGAAATGGACTGTAGCCTTAGTTCTTCTTACTTTCTAAGTAACTTTACCTTGTTGTGGGGAAGAAATGTCAGAGTAAAAGGTCTTTCTTCTATAGATGTGTGAAGTTCTTATTTTCCTAACCTACCTCAACCCTCAACTTTTGGGGTCTAAGTTACCACGGATTACTTGTATCATGGATGCCAGATAGGCCATGGTCTGGAACAGAGTCAGCATGTTTGGCAGTCCACTGTTTATCTATAAGGATGCCACTTTTTTATTGTATCAAACTGAAAGTTTAACCTTGCTTGGAAGATTACAAGATGAGTGAGGGAAGTTAGTCTGCTCTCCTTAGTTAAGAGCTAAAATAGTTGTTCCAGGCTTTACCTCATAGGACTTGCAGTTCCTAAATGGCATGCATATGAAGGGAGTCCCTGGCTAGATATCAACTTGATTTAATAAGATACTTATGTTAGCATTTTCAGTCATACAAAAATCTTGGCTGCAGGTGGGAAAGCACTAGGAAAATTTTAGAGCGAAAGTTCCAGAGCCACTGCTATAAGGGACGGCAACCCAATTTTTTTTATTCCTGAGCAGTCTAAGAAAGTAGCAGTACAGTCTTCAACTCTGGCACCATCGGGAGCTGATACCAGAAGTGTTTTGGAAAAGGGAGTTAAGATCTGTGAAACAGTTGTCTTAATATGGAGGGTTTAGGGCTTGTTAAATCTCAGTCTTCTGGAAGTGGCAGAACAGTTATTTTAATGACAGTTCTGTTGCTGTTTCCCTTCGAAACTTTAGGAATCACAGAACTCCAGTAATGATGAAACTCATTTTTATGACTGCATATTGAATGCTAGTCAGGATCTGATCTCCTGAGGAATAGTTTCTTTCAGGAAAGATTCCATTTATCAATTTAGAAAGGTAGAGTTACTAGACCTTTTTTCTTTTTGGTGGGGTGTATTGACTGTTTTAAAAACAGATGAAAAAAAAAAAGTTCTGTAATCTATTGTCCTCATTTCTGTATTTTGGCACTTTATTTGAACTGGGTTCAACAAATGTCATCAAGATGAGGCTGAGTTTATTCCACATGCATCTTAGATTTATTGCATTATTCCGGCCTACTAGCCAGGACCACATTTTAAAACTTTGTATCTTCAGCATACAGAGTATATGGCAATACTCCATAAAAACTCACCAGGCAGAGTAAGCTTCTCAGAAATAGATCTAACTCCTTGTAAGCAATTGTCTCCACTCTTGCCAATGACTATGGCTCCAGACGTTCAAGAAAACCTCATGTTAAGCTAAATGAAAGGCAGCTGTCAGGTCCAATTAAAATAATTGCAGCTTTTTTTAAAGGCTCATCAGTTGCAAGGAATTGTATTTCCCCAGGAGGGCCGTGGGAGTATTTGTGTCAGTGTGGGTGGTATAGGGTCTCCTTCTGAGGATGTGTTTGAGAGTCACCAGAACAGTAGTGCTTTAAGAGGAAGTCATTCCTGTGAGGCCCTGAATATAACTTCTTGTTGGGTTTTGGTCACGTTTTGTTAACCTGATAATTGCAATAGAATTTCATTCATACGAGTAGCAGAAAGGGAGCTGTTTTGACCTCTAGTTTACTAGCAATGCATATGTTTTAGTTTTGAATGCAATAGAAGGAGGAGATGATAATCAGTTCTACCTTCTCTATGTTTTGGCACACTGCTTTCTCTGTTTGCATTAATTTCAGATTTGACAAAGGACAAAAATGAATGTTGGTAGAATAGTGGTTGTGGTGGTAAGCTACATATTTCCACTCCTGTGTTGTCTATGTTTGGTTCTGGTATAAGTAAATATGTGGGTTTGAAACTGTCTTGGTTTTTGTGAAAGGCCCATTACACCAGTCATCTTGAAAACACTTCTTAATTCTCTTTCACAGATCCATGTGGATGGTTTAATAAACTGTTCGACGTCCTGGTGAATCTGTGGTCCCAGTTGAGAAACTGATTCAGGCTCCTATGGTGTAAATTGGCAGTGTTGGAGTGATTTGGGTAGGTGACTGTCCAGATGCATTGAAGGAGATAAGGGGAAATAAATGTTTTGGGCACACTTACTGTTTCAGTTACACTGTAAAGTTGCTAATGATACTTTTTCTTGCCCTCAGATGTAAGAATGACAAACTTGTAACTGCTGTATTGCAGTAGCTTGTAGGGCTGATGCATAAGAACTGGGAATTGTGCTTGCTTTCTCTCAAGAGGCACTGGGGGTATCCACTGCAGTGGCACATTCTGTTGCACTTAGGACACAGAACATGATCTGTGTGTCTGCCTTTTGAAGCAGATGCGGCTCTGTGTGAGCACTTTTGTAGGATCAGCCCGACTTCCATTGCTTCTGCTATGTTTTTCTGTATTAGCTGTTTACCTTGAATGCTACATAATATATGCAAGTTAATAACTCATTTTATGGTAATGTATTCAGGTAGCTGTGGCTGCTGAACAAATACTTCTGCCCTGGACAAGCTAAGGTAGATGCTATTCCCCTATCTAAAGAAAGGTTAATATGTTTGGGGTTGGTTTCATTTTTTGAAGGGGCACCTTCCCCGCCCCCCCCAGTTACATGCATGTACTGATTTGGTTCTGTATACTTGTTGCGTTGTTAGTGGTATATTTTGGGTGGGCTAAGACTGAAGGGATTTTTTTTTTAAAAAACTTATTTTTCATCCCATAATTCAATAGCAGATGCACAAAGCTTCTCAGAAACGGGACATAAGGGAATAGTGACAAAATAATGAGAATGATATGACTTTTTAATGTGTATGCCTAATTGAAGTGCACAAAAATCTTTAGTAGATCACAGTATATTTTGATCTAAATATACTGCAGTAGGATAATATAATGTCTTAGTCCTAATAAAGGCTATTGAACAAACGCATTTTTTATTCTGCTCTCATGATCTCTTGCCCTTATTCCTATGGGCATAGGAATGTAGTTAGAATACAGCCACAAATATTTGTAACCAGCCACAGAAAGTGTTGGACTTTCAGGAGGGGAAGTATTTTAATAACAAAAATACTGTTTTAAATGCTTAATAGTGTTGTAGAAATCGTGTGCTTGGAAATGCAGTCATGTGATATTTAAATTAGAAAAAAATATGGAAAGATAGTACAAGTTGGAACTTCTGTTTGAAAATGGATTTGTGAGGAAGGAGTGGGTTTTGATAAATAAGGTTAGAAAAGAAGAAAGACAAGAATTTTTATTTTGAGGAATGTGTTCTTTTTTGAGAGGAAAATCCTAATTATATGTACTAAAAGCAATTGATATTCTGTGTGGGGGCTTTGAATTACTGTTTCTGTAGATCCTTGTTTACAGAGAATTGGATAAAGTGGCATTTTTCTCTGTTAAACTTTTGAGGTTTCTTTCACAGTTCGCTGACTAGCGAGCGATAACTGAAAAAACTGTCACAAAAGACAAACAATTTTATCATTTGAAAAGACTGAGACTTCTAATAAGCTATTATTGTCCTATTTACTGCCAAGCTAACAATAATGAAGTGGAGAGTTCAGGCAGCAGTGCATAGCTTGGATTTAGAAGAGGTTCTTTACTTTGTTATGTTACTAATATTGTTCAATAATATTGAATATGTATAAATAATATGCAAATACACATATTTGAATGTCGCTAATAATTCTGTGTTAATTGGAACATTGTTTAATAATCCTAATTTCCTTGTGCATCTGCTTGTTTTCATTTTGAAATACTTAAGTTTTATGAGGGTAATTCAAATGGTATGGTTAATCTAGAGTTTATTTCTTTTTGCTTTGCAGTAGTTTGCTCTTAAGTCTAGGCCCTTTTTCAGTCCTTTTTCACTGTTGATTCATTAGCAAACTTGATTAATGAGCCCTTAGTGGGGTGAGATAATCTCTACTGACTAAAAACAGGATTGGGCAGCAAATGCTGGCTTTGCAATGGGCTTGTGGCTGCATGCCTATCTTCAATAGTTGAATTGTAAAGCATGTTGTTATGAAATATTTACTGTAGACTTTCCAAGAGACCTAGTAAGTGTTCCAGATGTTTTGCGATCATCTTGGATAGAGGCTTCTTAATGCCAGTTGTGTTCATGTTCTCCAGCTTCTAAAAGTTTTGTAATGAATAGCTTTCTGGGAAAGGTGCTATAGTTTGTCAAAGTCAGAGTGAGCACAATGCTAAATGCTTAAGTCCATTGTGAAGGTAATGTGTATTTACAGTAGCATAAATTAGTTCTTACTTAGTATTGCCAAAGTACAGGAGAGAAACCTAAGACCAAACATCAAATATTAAAATTTGTGGTGAAGGTTTTTTTTGTTAGTTGGTCGGTTGGGTTTTTTGTTGTTGTGTTTCTTTGGAAGTTTTTTGGTATTTTGTTTTTTGGTTGTTTTTTTGTTTTGTTGTTTTTTTGTTTTGTTTGGTTTTTTGGGGGAAGTTTGTTTATTGGTTTTTTAATTGTTTCTTTGTTTTTTATTTTTTACTTTTTGCAACCCATACACTGCCAGCTGCCTGATAGGTAAATTTGACAAGACCCTGAAATCTTCGCTTGTACAGAGTATATTTGGTCTTCTGACAATGCTTTATTTAAGGACACAATTTTGAAGCTGTGTGTAATTACCGTCAGTTAAGAAAAACCCTGTTTCATTGTCTTGCTATCAAGATTTCCACCCGAATAACGAAAACAATGTTGAGTAAAGGGACCCCCTCCATCCCATCCCCTCAGTATTCTTGTGGCTTTTTTATTTCTTTAGGTTTTGGACATGTTCCAAGGTTCTTATATAAGCTCTGGTTTGCATATTTAATCTGTGAGCCTTCCTGACTTGCTGATTCATTTTTCCTTATAGCAATAAATGCTGTCCCAAATCTCCCCCCTCCTAGTTCTATTTGACGAGTTCTGGCATGAAGTGCCTACTCAAACATATCTCAGGTGGCTCAGCTATGAAGGTTAATCCAGTCAGCATGTGATGAATTTTATCTTGGCAGTGCACTTGGGGAACTCGTTGTTCTGTCCGCGTGGTGTTCCCTGTAGTACACAAGAGGTAGGGACAAGCTGTCTCAACAGGTGAAATAATTCTCAGGTCCATGGGTGTTTCAACATTAACATATTTTAGACATCTTTGTTGAACGGTATTTTAGTTTAAGGACTCAGGAAGAATGGTCGTAAGTTTGTCCCTTAAAATGTGTGTACTGCTAACAGAGTCTAAACAAGATTAGGTTATCAGAAGGTTGGCTTGTGTAATAGGCTGACTGTCACATGGCCAGAGTTGGGTATTCTAAGGAAAACATTCTGTCTCCGTCCAGGCAAATTTGTTTAATTGTATGCAAAGGGTAGATGTTGGGAAACTCATCCTTGCGTTACATAGGCAGTTCTTGAATCTTATTTGTCAATTTAGCAATTAGCAAAGGAAAGCATCTTATACAGTGCCATAAATGTGTGTGGTGGTGTCAGAGAAAAGTGTGCAGGGATTTCTTCTAACATAATTAAATAGCATGGTGCATGCTGGCTTCCTCTTCTCTCTCTCCTTTTCCACCTACATTGTTCTGTGGGGGTAGAATCAGGTGCTAGCCAATGTATGCAAGTAAACTTCCTTTTGACAGTTTTCTTTGAATGTCAGTGCCTACTTCTTCAGTTAATAAATGGCTGTATGGTTTCTGTGCTGTTCACAGACCTCCCTGAAAATTTCCTCCTTTCCTTTTGTTTGTTGTTTCCACCCTTGGTGCCCAATTTTTTTCTTCTTTATGATGCAGTTGTATCCATTACAATATGAAAGTATATTTTCCTCATAGTGGGAAGAAATGATGGTGAGACCCCAAATTATTGTAATACAAAACCAAGGTACTGGAAATACTGCTCACCAAGGACTGATGAATAATTCCAAGAATCTTTATAAAGAAATAAGTGTTGGGTACTCAATATGGAGAAAAAAGTAAAAGCTTAATGGTTGGTCTATGTAGTATTGCTCGCTCTTGGCAGGAAGAGTGATGTGTTCAGTGCCTACAATTCAGGAACAACAAACTGAAGGAAAAAAGACTGTGCTCTTTTGATTGTTAGCATTACCTCACTTTGACTTCTGAGAACTGAAAGAAAGAATAACACTTATTAATCAGTTTTCTCTCTGGTAAGCCACAGCAGAAATAGCTTGCTATGGACCATCAAATTGCCGTCACGTACAGGATGACTAACTCCCTAAGTACAGGAAACTTAATTTTTATGTGCAGGTGGTCTCATACTACTAATACTAACATGTTCATTAAAAAAAGATGATGAATGCAATATTCTTACAAGTCATTATGGAAGGATTTGAAGTCGCACCTATCATTGAAGGGAGACAAGTAACCAATTGCGTATTTCAAACCTCCTTGTTTTTGATAAATTACTATGAATTGATTCTGATTGTACATGATAAATAGCAAGTTTAATCAGCAGCATTCATTTGTTCCTTTTCCCAAAGAGCACTTCGAAGCTGTTCAGCCAAATTATCTGTATATAAACTCCTTTTTTACTCAGTTTTAAAGGGAAATCAGTTAAAGGATGATTTACTAGATGCTTAGAAAACATAAAATCTAAACAGGGCTAATGTTACAGTAGTCAGAACTGTCCATCTGTTAATTAAATGAAGGTAAAAAGCTATAGTGATGACTTTTGGGTTTGAAGCTGAAGACTTCAGAAAGTGAAGGATGGAGTCCACCTGAAATATATAGAATGCTAATGTTAGGACCACTGAAGTGAGAATGAGTTAAAATATACCAACCCTTTGCCTTTTATAAACTTACCAGATATGTTTCATTTACTGGGCAGAGTAGGAGATACTTCTAATTGAGAAAACAGAAGAACTTGATGGTCAAACAGATTCCTTGTTAGGCTTCTTCAACAGACAGATGGCTCACTTTTGAAATTTTTTGATCAGTCAGAAAATTACTGGGTTGTAGTCTTATAATTAATTTGGTTCAGTCTGGTTTTAGGTTAGAGGATTCATATTTTCCCCAGTGTACCGTGTAAAATAATGTTCTATGCTGGTGCTCCCTTTCTCTACCCCTTGAACTAGTTGCATAAATGAGAAAGGAGCACTGCCCATTTCTTGAATGTAACTGCTGCTGCAAAACTTCTTGATTTGCCTATCACTCTTGGCTAGAGGTAGAAGTCTGTGTGGTCTTTATACTAATAGCAAGCAGAGATCTCAAGCAGGAGAATGCTCGTTCTCAGTTTAGGTGCGTATATGGCTGTTGCTGATCCTTCCTTATCTTTTGTGTTAAAATGCAGACTTCAAGTAAAAAGTATTCTAGACTTACTCTAAACCTCTATTCAGAGTTACAAATGTTGTGATTTATTTTGAAGCTGAAATACCTCCCCTCTGATCCAGAGGAAAAACTTCCTGAAAGTTTGTGCCTGTTGTAGTAGGTCCAGAGGAGGGCCATGAAAACAGTTGCAGGGCTGGAACACCTCTTCCATGAAGAAAGGCTGAGAGTTTGTGTTGCTCAGCCTGGAGAGGAGAACGCTCTGGGGAGGCCTTATAGCACCTTCCAGTACCTGAAGAGAGCGTCCTAGAGAGCCAGTGAGGGACTTTTTACCAGGGTATGTATTGATAAGACAAGGGGGAATGGCTTTAAACTGACAGTAGATTTAGATTGCATGTTAGGAAGAAATTCTTTACTGTGAGGGTTGTGAGGCACTGCAAAAGGATGCCTGGAAGTGTTGTAAATGCTTCATCCCAGACTGGACTGGTCTTTAAGCAACCTATCTAGTAGAAGGTGTCCTTACACATGGCAGGGGGTTGGAACTAATGGTCTTTAAGGTTGCTTGCAACTCAAACCATTTTATGATTCTGTGAAAGCATGAAGGTAGTTTCTACAGCTGAAACTGAGCTAATTGGAGCACAGGGGGGAAAAAACCCCCACCTTCTTTCAGTTATCAAGAAAATTGCTTGATTGCTTCCTATCAAGGTAGAATTATGGACTAGTTCTTCTCCCTAAATGAAACAGTGAGGGATTAGTGTATTTTTTCTCTTGAATTTTGCTTTTTCTTAAACTTCATTTGTATTTTTGCTTGCTGCTATTTAGGACAAACAGGGGAGGTAAAGAAAGAGGTAGATATGTCTGCTCTAAGTTTTCTTCTTAGAAAGCCTAAATGCTTGTTCCAGCATAACTTTTTATTTTTTGTGTGTGTATTTTTATAGATGTAACATGTAGTGCATTTTCATGCAGAATGGATAAAATCCATTCTTTTCTTAAGCATTATGGTTATCCTTTGTGTAACCTAAAGGAGTTTCAGTAAATGAACTGGAATTGCATGTCATGATTCCACACAAGTGTAAGATAAGTTGTGTGTCCTTCAGGATGATGTAGCTGGATAGAGGAGCAGTATCGGGCTGGTGATGGGAAACACTGGGTAGCATGATGAGCAGCAGTATTTGCAGAACAACAGCCTGGTAACTGTCAGGATTTTAGTTCTAACTGGTTTGTGAAGGTGAGAGATAAGCAAAAAAATGAAGGAATGCATAGGGAATTCATTTTATATCTCTGTGTTGGGGTGCTGTCAAATATCACTCTGAAGAATAGATAAAGGTGAGAGGAGCTCACTTTATTGACTTAGAAGTCTCCCTTTTTATTTTGAATGGGAAAACAGTTTGAAAAAATAAGTGAAAATAAGCTCCTTATCTCTGAAGTGGAAAAGGTGGAGAATAGGGGTACTTAAACCAGCAGTACAGTCCAGCAGTGTCCTAGAAATGATTTTTGTAATAAATGGTGCAATTTTGTGGGGTTAAGGTTTTGTTTTGGGTGCTTGGGGTAGGGGACAAGTGTGACTATAGGAGCTCAAGGGATAAAGAAGGAGGAGCATATTGTGTGTCAGAGTAATGGGCAGAGTAATCGAAGCATGTGATAAGAGTGTGTTTGGTGGTGATTGAGATGGTTCTGGGTTTTATGCATTGAATTTAACTAGGCAATCCCCAGATACGCTCATCATCTGGAGCATTCACCTGAGATGAAAGTGTGTCAGGGACACTGTAGTGTTAGAAAGGCAGGGGAAACAACTTGAGGTGTGAAAAAAAACCACGTTGAAAAAGAAGAAACAGCAGAATTCTGTAGAGGAATGGGCTAACCAACAGCAGAATAACAATGGAATACATGCGGATGCAAGAGTGATGACTCTTTACAGGCTTTCAAGTTATTAGACTTTGTTGTTGGAAGGATCACCTGCAGAACAGTACTAGGTCTCTCAGAAACCTTGGACTGATAGAAAATATTAACAACCCAACTAAGTTTTTCTTTTCCCTTTTCTATATTTTGATAGTTCTGTTTTCCTTTTTACTCCCATAACTCATAAAGAGTCAAACTTTGATTGAGAGTCAGGACTCCTCTTTTAAATTTCTCTGATTTTGAAGTGTCTCAACTGTAGTTTTCTTTACATGTGCATATAAAGCAAGCAAAAACAGATAAGAGATAAGACGTGGTTTCTGTAGGGAGCGATTACTTAGGCATTTTTACATCTAGCAAGACCTAAGTTTAAGGCTCATTAGTCTTAAACTAGTGAGTGGGTGTTAGATAAATTGTTTAAGCTCTGTCTCAGTGTTTGCTATTTCGGGTTTAGATACTGGCCTGCCGATCTAATCAAAGCTGTTGAGAATGTTTCTTTCTTTTTAAATGAGGTGCTAATAGCACTACTGCTATCTAACTGCTATCGCTCCTTCTGGTCTCTATTTTTATATGTCATGCTGTTAGCATTTATTCTCAGCCCAGTCTCTTACTGGTGTGAACACCAGACAACTGTTAACTTAAAAGGTATTATTATTTCAGGTTTGTGTTGTTTTGTGAAAAAACTGGGCTGTGTCTGTTTCACAGAGTGTATTAATACTGTGTTGAATGATTTTATCCATCATGTTAAATCTGTCTTAGTTCTGATCACTTAATGGTATTAAAATGAAAGCTGGTATCTAGAGTGGATTTAGTCCATTAATCTCACTACTGATCTTTACTACTGAGATTTTTTTCTATACTAGAAAAAATTTCTAGTGCTTATTCGACTGTTAACAAAGATGACTGGTATGTTAATAATCAACCTGTTGGAAAAGGTTGATTTTCTAGTTGGCGTTTTATTGCTAGACAGAATATTGTATATAGGTGTCATCTAACGCAGTTTTCCTAAGAAATTTGAATCCAATAATCTGCAGGCAAACAACTGATTTGCTTTATTGCTATGGAATCTTTAAATATAGACTTAACTGTTTTGTTCAGATCTTGTATTTGCTTGTTGGGGAAGATCCGAAAGATCCCAAAAAATTGGGTTTAGGTTGGATGAAACAGATGTCAGGTAGTTTTCAGAGCTCACATCTATTTTTGTCTTTACTCAGGAGTGAGAATGGAGCTGTATCCAGAAACGCGAAACCCCTAAAAACCTTCATTGTTTGGCTTTCAAATCTAATAATGCAATTCAGTTATTACTGGAAGACACTTTGAACTGTAATGGGCAACTACATTAAAAAGGTTTTTGGAAGATGCATGGATATAATCTTCAAAATGCACTTTGGGCATGCAGTTTGGTAGTGCTTCTGTCTGTATGTGAAGGGCACATTGCTGCAGGCAGTATATTTTCCCAAGATGGCCCTTCAAAGAGTGAGAAATGGGGAATAAGGAGAAACCTACCCGTGATTTGCAGACTACACACGAACAGCCCTTTCTGTGTGTTAGCTGTGTTGGTTTAGATTGTTTTGCAAAAGGCCGTTAAGAATT
>JAWWMO010000096.1:49995574-50020115 GCA_035047845.1 Dendrocincla fuliginosa | reverse complement strand
TCGTTCCAACAGAGCTTAATGATTTGGGTGAAATTATCTTTAGTGCATGTCAGCTTCAAACTGTTTTCACAAAATATTAGACAAAATGTTTCCTCCGTTACCAAGTACGTATTTTTTTGAAAAGTACACAGCATTGTGCTTAATTTTAAAATAAAAAAAATTGATCCAGAAAAAAATATTGCTGACATTTACTTTGAACTGTATCAAAAAAAGCTAGGCCCCGAAGTTTTAAGACCTTACCAGAAAGTTATTTCTGCACGGCTGTGAAATAGTTAGGGAGGCAAGTAAAATTCCAGTAGTAATGCCATCAGGAGATAGGTAAAGAGAGTTAAATCTCTTTATTTCTCCACTTTCTTCTCCCTGCAGGTAAGGAAAAAGCCTGTGCTGCTTTAACAGAAATGGAGAGGGGAGGGCATGTATTAAAATTGAAAGCCGATGAGTTACAGCATTTGTTATTCCAGGGCACAGTGTATTCCAGTACACTGAGAGAGGAGTAATTAAAAACGTCAGCAAAACCAGTAAAGTGTGCGTTGCTTTTAGTGCCTTCTAATGCGTCTACAATACCTCTGATAAAATGTGAGAAGTATGAAATGTGGAGATTCATTGAAATTCAAGATTGTTCCTGAAAGCATTCACTCCATTTGAACCCTTTTTTTCCTCAGGTGTCCGGGTTTCTTTCTGTCGACAAGGAAAGGGTTGTTTGTTGGGCTTAAGCTGACAGAATACCTGCCTTTGTGGTGGTCATTCCAAATGGAAGGTTTAAAGTTCAACACATAGTTTCTCAAAATTTAAAATTTGAATTTCTTTTTCCCTAAAATTCTCTATCAATTTCTTTTTTTGGTCAGGAAGTCTTAGTGATAATGAGGTCTATTGGAATATTTTCAAATATGGTAAAATTTTAAGTTTGTCCAATAAATACAGAGTAACAAATATTCCATTGCACTTAGTGGCCACTCAAATTGCGGGTTTTTATTTCATATATAAAAGTCATTATTATGAACAGGCTTGGTATTGCTATTGAAGGACAAGCATTTGCTGCAGTGGTAGTGGCAGATTTATTAGACTGTTTGGCATGCTATACTGGCTGATGTAATATGCAGACATGCTAGAATAAGATACAGTGGTACCTAAAAGATTTTTTTTTTTGTTCTCTTGTAAAATTTGTTTGTAAAACCCCTGCGAGTTGTATAACTTCTGCAAAATCACACCTTTACCTTAAGTGTTAGATGCTTAGATTTTTTTTTTTCAGGGTTAGTAATAGTGCAGTGTTTTTTCTATAAGTCATTCTTACTCTTCATTTTTAAGTTTTCATTAAATTAAATCAAATTAGTGTTCTTACGTGTGCTTAATGAGACCAATTCACTGAAGTTAGGTTATATAAATCTATACAGGTATCATTTACATTTTTTTATATATATATACACACACAATTTCATATTTATATATAGAATAAAAACACTTTTCAGCAGAGTTCTGGAAATTTTCTTGTGTGAATGTTAAGATTAGTGTGCAGCTGGGTATATGTTTGTGGGTTTTTTTGCAGATAGAGATTTCACTAGTATAAAAATACAGCCAAATTCACATAGTAGTGGCAATGCAGCTAGTCTTCAATTAGTGGTGCTGCTAGTCTTGTAAGAACGTACAAAAGCACACCAATCCCATCCAGGAGAAAGAGTTTTTTATTTTGCATGATATATCCTATTCTTATAAGAGCTTCTTTGGGTTGTTTTTTTCTTTTAGTTATGTTCATATCCGATAATGAAAGTTTCAATCCGTCTCTGTGGGAGGAGCAGCGGAAACAGCGTGCTCAGGTGGCATTTGAGTGTGATGAAGACAAAGATGAGAGAGAGGCACCACCTCGGGTGAGTACTGAGTTTATTTTTGAGTACCTAGTGCTTCCCTCCCTTTTACTCTACCCCTTAATCTCATGCTTTTCCTGACTTTGGCTGTGGGTTTCGCTCTGCTGAATAAATCAAGTCATCAGTTAAGTGTACCTAGCAGGATGAAACACCATGGTTTGGATTGGGTTTTGCTTTTAGTTTGGGTGTTTCCTGGGCAGATAACTTTAAGCAGGGCGCAAAGGAAGAACTCTCAGTTGATACAAGGCAATGTGTGGCCTAGCTGGGACACCGCCTGACCAGGGATAGTGTGGAGAACATTAGTGGGGCAACAGTGATTAATCCTGTTGAGTTTTTGGGGTCTTTTTAAAGTGAATTACAGTTGTCATAATCCTTGCTTACAATCAGTGGACACGCTGGTGAGATGGGCAGTGAAAGTTATTCATAATCCTGCTGGGTTTTATAAGTCTATGTCTGCATCAGCGCAGGTAGACTCAAATAGCAAAGTGGAGATCCTAGATTGTTCAGTGCTTTGTCCTAATTAATTAGTTGTTTTAAAGCTTAAGTTTTAATTATGGCCTTCAACTAAATGTAAAACATTATTGCTTTTTGTTGTGCAGGAGGGCAACCTGAAAAGATATCCAACTCCATACCCAGATGAACTGAAGAATATGGTCAAAACAGTCCAGACAATTGTACATAGACTAAAGGATGAAGAATCTACTGAAGATGCTGCCAAGGAGTCTAAACGAGAAGGCCAGACAGTTTCTGTAAAAGATGTGGGAGTAAAGGTTAGAGATAATACTATCTTCTGGTTTTGCAAGAACTTCCAATCTTTAGTATCATTGATTCCTTTTAATTCTCTTCTCCCTCCCCACTAATGCTTTAGCAAGAAAAATTGTCAGATTACAGAAGATAATTTACCTCTTCCCCACCTAAGAAAATCTGTAATAAGTGTCTGGTTTGCAGTAGCAATTTTCCTCCTACACTAAGAACAAGGAAAGTGAAAAAAAGTGAAGAAACTATGGATGAGTTAAGGAGCTGACTTCTTCAGTTTCTGGAGGAATGGCATCTTTGTCATTCTCATATCCTCTTCTATCTGCTACACTTCACAATGAAATTTTGGATAATCTCTAAGGGTTTTATGCTGCCCTTATGAAGGTTTTATACAATAAGTTGGGAAGGCAAAAATAGCAATCTGGCAAAGGTGTCAAAGAGTCCCTAACAGGTTGATGCAGTGTGATAGGTGGTAAGACTACTGTTGCATGCCGACATAGAATCATTGTAAATACTGGCTCTTTTGGAGTTTTTTTGTTTAACTGTAAATTTTATAGTACAAATTGACACCAGTAAGGAGAAGAGTTGAACTGATGGATAAAGGGTGGAGACTGTACCTTTTGTAGTCTGTGGAGATCTCTTAGCATTTCACACCTGGTTCATTCCATACTTTATAATTTCAGAGCTCAGATTTTCCTGTCTTTTCCATATTTTCCCAAAATATATAATGTTGACACTAAATATCCATATGCTATTGAGAACCTTCAGGATGTTTTTTCTGCTAATGTTCTTAATTCTGCAGACTTCAGAAATCGGTTCAATAAAGAACAAAGTAGATGAGAGAAAACAATATTCATCAGGAAGCTCTGTGCAGAAGCCTAGTGAACCAGAAGCTGAGCACAGCACTGCTAATTCACAGATGACTGCACTTGTTAAAACCTTGCAGAACACAAAAACAATTGTCAACCATGAAGACATGCTTGAGGTATGGCATTGCAATGAACATTATAGCACTGAAAAGTTGTTCTGGTGTTGTATTGAATTTGTTACTCTGGGGGATGAAAATTTTTGTTGACAGTAGAATAAAATTGCCACCCGTAAGTGTTGTAAATTCAGATGGTTTGTGGTGCAGTATTTTTCTTGCTTCAGGTTATAGTAAGTAAAAGTTGAAATAGCTCATAAAAAAATCATGATGAAAGATACATGCATCGAAGGAAAAAGAAAGTAAACTCGATTAAAAGTTGATCTAAACTGAAAAGATGGCTAGAATTCTCCATTTATTGTGTGATTGTCAGTACTTCATTAAAATCAATTGTCGCTGAAATGACAAAATATCTGATTAGTGGCAGCAATAAAAATTTGTATATCCAAATGACGATGCACATGTGTTTAAAGTGAAAAGTGGAATGTGGGTTTAAAAATATTTATTCCTCTGTGTTTATTAGTGAGCTGACAAGAATGTTACTTGGAATGTATTTATCTTTTATAGTGAGCTGACAAACACCATGTATTCATTTATTTAGAAAGTTTGATATTGATGACAAATTTTGGAACTTGCCATTTAGTTAGTTCCCATTTGATCAGTCACAAACTGTAAAATACATTTTCAGAGTTTCACAAGCACATTACTTTCCTTTTGCCTGTGGTGTGTAAGTAGTGGAACACACATATATCTGTGTGTGATAAGAGACGTGACAGGCAGTTGTGGCTGTTGCTGGCCACATCCCCACTACAATGTTCCTGCTTCTACTTGCTTTTCAAAAATACTGGGTTTGACGTTTAATTTAAAAACATGATTTCAGAAGATCATGTTGTTCGTCTAATGATAGTGACAACAGTTCTTTGTAGGTAGCTGTATGGCAGTCAGTAAATGAGGCAGGGATAGTGAATTCCTTATTTCCATGTACTAACCTGCTGGTGACTCTTGCAGAATCCAGGTGTCTGAACATGTATGTGTCTAAGTTCTTCATTTCAGCATTGGTTATACTTGTATGTCACACCCAAGAGGAAGGGTGATGTGTTAGATGCAGTGAAAGTTGTTGGTTGTTCTGATTGCAGATAAAAGCTGATGGATTTTTAGGTTTTATTTTTAATGAGGACTATCATAGCTTGTTTGCTACATCTCAGTCAGGTTTGTCCTCCCTGCAGTTGCAAGAACTGGCCAGGTAATTCATATCATGGGAAGGTAGTGCTCCAATAGGTTGCATGCATCAGATGTTATAAACCAGTAATTAAAACTGAACACTGGCAGACTGTTTTTGCAATTTGCAACATGAATTTTGTAGCATTTGTATTAGGAAGCACAAAGAAATTTTCACTTTAGGGAAAGAAGGTTTGTTGAGGGTTTGTTTTTTCCAAATATTACTTCAAACCCAATTGGTTTTTGAAGGTGATTGAATGTAGGGCTGGCAGTAGGATACTGAACCAGTTCCATGGCTGCTCTTGCAGCAGCTTTGTCTGTTAATCTCTTTCATAATGCACTGAGCTCCATCTTATGGTTCAGAACCAGTGATTTCTAGCTTAAATGTATTCAGCATTGCTTTATTTCTCTGCTGTTGCTCTTGAAGTTAAATAACTCCTTTTCCTTTTGGAATTTAACCCCATCAAGCTACCCTTACTCTTTTTGCTAGACTAGTCAAGTCAAGCCCATTCAGTCTTTTCTCACAGCGCAGCTCTTGATTCCTAAAACTGCATTGGTGTGCCAGTCTATAGCTGTTCCAGTTTGAGCTCTTTGCTGCAAGACCAGTTCTCAGCTATTTAGTCTGCATTGTATGCTGGTTCACTGATCACTTTGGAGAGAACTTCCAGTTGATTCAAAGTCACAGTGGTAGAACGAAGGCTACATCTGCTTGCTCCAAACAGTTTTTTGCAGCTAAAGTTACGTGTTTGATTGTCATCCTATGGAGTTCAGTAGTGATAATGCAAGTCTGCATGTGCTGCTACTTAAAGAGAATTCAGTTGACTTGCATTACATATGTACCACAAAGCTATGTTATGCCTATGCTGTGTGGCTTGTTTATCTTTTTCCCCCACTGTTGTTCAGTGGGTGATAGTTCAGGCAGTATTTATGTCACCTTTAAGCTGCTTTTTAAAATGCGTAGCATAAAGCTGTTTTTTCTTTAGCAGGGGTCAGAAGAACTCTCCTCTGATGAAGAGATGAAAATGGCAGAAATGCGACCACCACTGATAGAAACCTCCATAAACCAACCAAAAGTGGTAGCTCTTAGCAATAATAAAAAAGGTAAGATACCATAAAAAGCACTGGAAGTATTGCATGATTTGAAAGTTTCTTGACTCAAAGTGTCTAGTTTTTCCAATTAAATAATGTAAAAGTAAGCCTAATTTGTATGTTTTAAAATAAAGATGATTAATTCTCTAGTTAAACTGTGAAAGCAGGAAAAAAGGTCTGCAATACCATACTCTTGAGTGTGTGATACAGCAGATTGTGTTGACATCCTAGTTTTCTTGACTCTTGTTACCAGTTTAAAAGCAGAGGGGTAGAGGAGGTATATGTGTTTTGGGAGACTGTGAGGTTGCACTTACTCTTGATAAACTTAAGAAAAGGATTGCAGAAAGTGGTATTTATGTTGGAAATATACTTTATTTCTCTCTCCATCCAGATTTTGTGAATTATTGCTGTTCTAATTACTGCTATAGGCAGCAATATCACTTGTTTACATACCTTGGAGACGCTGTGCTCTCTTCCTAAGGTTTAAGTTTCCTTTTTGGCAACTCTTTCTCCAGCGTTATTTTACTCTTTTATTTTTCTTTGTTCTTCTAACATGAGAGAACATTTCTTTCATTAACTAAACATTATGTTCTCTGAAATATAATTTTGGTCTGGATAACCATTTCTTTAAGAATAAGGAATTGACTATGATTCAGAGAAAACATAATTTTAAAATTGTATAGCAAATAGTATTTTACTTCATATGATATCCTAGTCCAGTACTTTCCAGGAAAAAAGGCTTTTCTGACCATTAGTTGTTAAAAGGTGAGATTTAGTGAGGAAAAGCACGTGGACATAAGAGGAAGAGTCTGCTGAGGATCACACAAGGATAAAAGGTTGATGTTTATCAATATTGTCTTCCGGGTTTTATGTCTGACTAAAATATCTGGTCAAAACTTCTTTCTTTTCTCTGAAGATAGACATTAATTCTGCAAAATTTATGCATTTGGCACCTGTAACTTTGTCTTGAAGCAAAAATTTAAATTTATATGTTTCTACAGTCATGTAAGAAGCACGGCTGGCTTGACTTCCCCCAGAGAAATTATTTTTATGTGGATGTAGTATGGAAGTATGCATACATTATGAAAGAATTGATGTGCACAGGGGTAAATTACTCTGAAAACATTGTCGTAAATGATCTGCAAAGCATGGGGATGCATTGGATTCTAAATCTGCGGAACATTTTCTTTTCTTTTTTTTTCAATGTTTACAAAAGATACATAGAGCTTATCTACTGATCTATAGATAGTTCCATATGCTTGATCTAATAAGCAGCAGTTTAACAACAATATGATGTTCAAAATCAGGAACTATGAACACTTTCACAGTCCTGTGTGTGAAGCAGTGCATTTAATTTTCTTAGGGACTAAAAGACTCATGTAATTCAGAACTTTGTAATCATTGTAAAAACAGAAATATGATTTGATAGATATTTTGAGGAAGCATTCAGTAACGTAGCACTATCTTATGCAAAGAAAACTGGGAATAAAGCAGCAGCTTACATTTAACTAACAGGTAAGGGCTGTTTATGTTGAGCCAAATATTTAAAAAATAGGCGCTATAGCCAGTAGTTGAAATTAACTTTGCAAAGGTGTTAGCTCACATTTTAGTTTCTGGTAGTAAGAACTACTGAAGGACAAGAGACACTTTCTAAATACAACACATACACACATGAAATGGCTGTTAAAAAGATGTAGCTGTCTAACTAAATTGGCAAATTTTTATTTCAGATGATGCAAAAGACACTGATTCCTTATCAGATGAAGTTACCCACAATAGCAATCAGAATAACAGCAACTGCTCCTCTCCTTCTCGAATGTCAGATTCTGTTTCCTTAAATACCGACAGTAGCCAAGATATTTCTCTCTGTTCTCCTGACAAAGAAACTCATGCTGCTGTTTTATCCAAGATCAGGTTTGTAAGATACTGTATACCACTGAGCAAATACAATAGAAAATTGTTATTTAGTATGTTATATCCCATGTACATTCCTTTAATTTATTAATTTCTTACTAATGAAATAATTTAAATTTCAATATTTTAAAACAAGATTAATAATGTTAAGTTTAATACGGATCTTGTAAAAAAAATCAGATAGTAACTTTAGTATACAACACATGGTTCCATCTTTTTAGTAATAGGATGTAATAATTTTAGCTTTTCAATTTTTTATCCTTACAAAATACTTCAATATACCATTTTAAAAGCTTGGTGTTTTTATTTGCTTAATTTCAAAGATGAATTTGATTGCTAATATAACAAAGGCTTTTAGAAACTTACGAAGAATGTAATTACAGTTTGTCATTCTTTAAGAGAAAGTCACTCTTCAGAAAGTAATTTCTTTGAAGAATTGCCAGTTGTCCAAAATTGTAATGGAAATTACAAGAAATTGATAAAAAGTTTAGTATTGTCACTTTGTACTTCTTGACACTTCTAAACTGTTTTTAATAATTCCTGTTGAATTTAAACAAACTTCTGAAATCGGATGACACAAATGTTGCCCAAATGAGTCCTCTGTATAACATATTTCTGTAGTGGTAAGATAGCAAATCGTAAATCCAGGGGGATTGGTCCTGTTTCGTATGCACAGTGTGGCTGTGCTGCATGTTATTGATTTTTTTTTTCTAAAACAGATCTTACAGAATATGTTGGTTCCTTTTGGAATTTCTTTCAAGAACCATCTTTATTTTTTTCCAGACGAGAAGACGAAAATTTGAATAATCTTTTGCAAAATGGAGGAGAATTGAGCATTACAGTAGAAGAAAAACTAAATGTGCAAGAGAAGGTTACAAATTTGTCTGAATATGAATTAAGCATTGAAGAAAGATTAGGCCTGATAGGAAATGGTGTTGATCTAAGTACTCCTATAGAGGAGTCCCACAAATTAGACCAAATAAACATGAATATCAGTAAACTGGTTAGTGAAGAGGCGGTGCCAGTTCCTGTAGAAAGGTTAGAAACACAGAAAATGGCTTCGGTAACGGGCTTTCTGAATAACAACACAAAAGAAGAAAGTGAGCACTTGGAAAATGGAAATAAATACCCTATAAATAAAATAAATGGACATCCTGAGGAAACAGTGCAGTCTCCCAGTAAAGACAGACTAGTGAAAAGCACTACAGTTGATGATGATTCTGCTGAGCTGTCTGTTTCAAGGAGCACTGAAGATTTGTCCCCACAGAGAAGTGGTCCTGTGATAAAATCTCACAGCATCACCACTATGGACAGTGGTGGTCTGAAAATCTGCGATACTGTAAATGAGAATGGATCTCAGCAGTCAAACTCCGTGGCAAAGTCAGCATCTGATACTGCAGATGGAAAAAACATAGTCCGAAGTAAATCTGCTACTCTTCTGTACGATCAGCCTTTGCAGGTTTTTCCTGGGTCATCGTCATCATCTGATTTAGTATCTTCTACAAAAACGGTGTTCAAGTTTGACTCAAATCACAATCCTGAAGGTGCTAACGTAGTAAGAGGATCAGTGACAGGTGGTGCACAGATGCTCTGCACTCCTCCCCAGTATAACATTCAGTACAGCAGCAGTGCGGCAGCAAAAGATGCCCTGTGGCCCCAGAAACAAAACACCCAGGCAGAACAAAGTAGCTTACCTCCTTCACGTCTGCTTAGGTCTGACAGTACAGAAACTCCCAGCTACGTAAAGCATTCTGCCAACATGAATTTCTCCAATCATAACAATGTCCGAGCCAGTGCTGTGTACAACACTCATCAGCGGATGGCTGGGAGACATATGGATATGTGGGCTGTTCCACCTAGTGACAGACTGCTCCCAGGAGCGACCAGACACACTCTCCAAAGGCAGAGCAGTGTATCTTCTACAGCTTCCATAAATGTTGGGGATAGTGGACTTTCAAGGCGGGCCCAGGTTCCTGAAGGGGACTATTTAACATACAGAGATTTGCATTCAATGGGAAGAGCTCCCCCAGTAATGTCGGGGCAGCAGAGACCTCTTTCTGCCCGAACATACAGCATTGATGGCCCAAATGTAACCCGACCACAGAGTGCTCGGCCGTCAGTGAATGAGATACCAGAAAGAACTATGTCAGTCAGTGACTTCAATTACTCACGGACTAGCCCTTCGAAGAGGTCAAACCCAAGGGTTAACTCCGAGCACTCACTGTTAGACCCTGCAGGAAAAAGTAAAGTCCCTCATGACTGGAGGGAACAGGTGCTGCGACATATTGAGGCTAAGAAGCTAGAAAAGGTAAAAATAATTTTTTTCTTCTTCTTCTTTTCTGTTACCTCGATCTTTAATAAGATAGATACTCTATGTTTTGAACCTCTTTTAATTACTGGTGAAAATCTACCTTTGATTCTGCTTTAAAAAGGGTCAATGTGCTTGTGATGAATATTTGAGAAACACTCGGGTGGTAGACTGTAAATGAACTTTTCCCCCAAATTAAAAATGGTGCTGTTGTTTTTACATCATACTTGCCAGCTTAACCAAATTACTTTTGAATATACTAAATATGTCACGCTGGACTGCAAGGCCAGGTCTTGTAAGCCAGGTAATTATTGTAGTGTTGTATTCACATTATACTAAAATATTCCCATCCACTTCTTGATCTTTTTGTCTTTTTTCCCTTATTTCTTCTCCTTGAGAATAAGGAAAAGAAAATCAGTAAAATCTATTTGTAAGTATAGGTCTACAGCTTTAGTTGCTAAAGAATTCAAAAGCCATAATTATCATGTATTTGCCTCCAAGCCAGTTATCTTTTGAAGTTGAGTATCTGACAGATTGTTGAATGAATATTTATTGCTGTGAGATGAGAACACTTAAAAATCGTGTTCATTTCAGAAAATCACAGTAGGTTTTGATATAACTAGAGATGATGAACATGATTCTTTATGTACTGTAAATGCCATCAAGAATTTGAGCTGATACATCGATTTGAACAATTACATATCTTCAAAAAATTTGAGTAGAGCCTGGCAGAGTATAATCTATGCTGTCCAGCTAACCCAGTGAAAATATCCTTACTAAAAAATGGATAGAATGTCATTAGCCTGATCCTGTTTCTTTGGAAGGGAAGTGAGTAAAGCAGCTAAAATACATTTTGTTTATTCTAGCTAGATGGATTTTGGTTTTTAGTTTCTTTTCTAAAAACATATTTTGCCTTGTAACTATTATGCTAAATACTTGAATATCCATGATAGCTAGAGAAATTTAATTGGAGATGGTGGGAAAAATTGCTTTTAATTTTTCTTTAGATATCCCAGCATTTGGAGGGAATAGGTTTGCTTTTGGGTTTTTTTGGGGGGTTGGGTTTTTTGTTTGTTTGTTTGTTTTTAATTGCAAAGCTTCTGATGGGAGATAGAGATGGATTTTTTTTTTAAAGAAGCCTGCACAACAGCTGTGTACCTGTTCTTCTGATCCATTATGACACCTACAACAGAAAATGTTTTAGGGCTTTCACAGTACTGTGCTGTAGTCTGGGGACCCTTTGTGCTATAAGAAGGTCAAGAACCTCACCATGTTCCAACTCTAATAAAATGTGCATTCCCTCATTTTCAGTTCTCCTGGATAGATATATCTATCAAATCTTAGATGAAATTACAAGAGAAGCAGAAATATCAGCGTGCCCTGAATACAGAGGGAAACATAACATTCAGTGCACTGCTAATGCAATCTGTTTATTGCTTAGCATTGGCATGCTAAGGACAGTGTTTAATACAGCAGGGATACCTGCTTGGGTCTGCAGCTGAGTAGCCACCTTTACTGAAATGACTGATTGGCTGCCTTGACTCCCTTTTATCTGTCCATACTTTGTATTATGCTTTATACGTAAACTTTAATTTTTCCTACTATATTGATGTGGAATGGCAGCTATTAAGATATTAGCTGTGGATCTATTTTAACAGATTTTTAGTCTGTTTTATATGTGTGTTTCTTTTGTTCTGGCCTTGAAGTATTTTAAAGTAGTTTTTACTTAACAGTTATCTGAGACGTATTTATGGATTTAGAAGTGAATGTGTATATAATTGTCAATGTTTTATTCTCTGATCTGACTTAAAAAGAATCTGAAGTGTGAAAAATGTAGATACGATACTGTATGGCAGCTGGCAAATATGATAATGTGAAAATTCTAGGAATTTACTGGATATTACTTTGTTGTTTTTGTTTTTGTTTTTTTTTTTTTTTTTTCTTTTAAATAATGGTTTGAGTATTCCTGTTTATAATTCAAAATTAGCCAAATGGTGGGGGTGCTTAATCTATAAAGAAGATTTATGAAAGTTTTGAAGTCTGAAAAAAAAAATCAGTAATTAACAGAACTCATTTAAGGAACAAGTTCAATTACAGAGCTCATTTAAGGAATGTTTATTGGCAACTACTTCCACAAAGCTTTCATGGATTTAAAATGGCTTTTGTTTTTTTTAAACTGTAAGACACAATACTGGCAAAAACCAGGTATACAAAATTAAACATTTTTACAAATATTTAATACGTATCTTCTTGATCAGCATGGATTAATAGTATTACTTTTACTGTGACTCTATTGAATCATGTTTATTATTTCTGTGCTTATTAGTAAGGAGGATGTAGTGGGCTTTTGGAGGTTGATTTTGTTGTGGGTTTTTGGAGGTTGATTTTGTTGTGGGTTTTTGGTTTTGTGGGGAAGGTTATTTTAAAAAAGCTCCTGAAAGATACGCTGATTTTGTTTTTATAAAATTTAGTAACTGAAGAGAGAGGGAAGAGTCAACTCACTTAAACAGTGTCTGCTTGTTGGACAAATTGGAGAAGCTAGTTCTTTATTTTTTACCTGATATAGGTAGGAAAAAAACTCACAAGAGTTTAATTTGTGTGAGGAGAGAGACAGAATAGTCGTGAGTCTACCAGAAATGATTAACAATGGGTTCCAGCCAAGTAACCAGCATTTGTGATACCTTTAACAAGCTGTAAGGGGCAGACACCGATTGGAGTTCCTGGTACAGGCCATTTACTTAAGAGAACCTCATGATCCTTGTGGATCCCTTTCAACACAGACTATTCTGTGGTTCTGTGAAACTGAGAATAACTAAAGTTCTCCATCTGGCTGAATAAAGGCGAAAACAGTTCCTTGAGACCATTTGTAAATAGAAATTATATATATTAGAAGAAACAACTTGCTTGCCTGATGCATAGCGTGTTTTGTTGGGGGAGAAATGAGCTTCCTGAAATGTCAAGCTGCTCTCTAGTGGTTATATATGTATGCTGTTGGGAAGCATGTAGGCAGTTCAGCCCCACCCCAGCCTCATAAATGCAGTGCACAGGTGAGCTTTAAAGACAGTAATACTTTTCAGCGTATTTTTCTTTTTGAGTATGACATGCCAATTTTACCACCTGGTGTGTCACGGTAGTCCCCTGTAGTAGTCTCGCTGGTTTTTATTTAGGAATTTAAATGAAAATACTGCCGGTGTATAGACACTAGTGTCACACACATTTCAGTGTGTGGAAGAGGAATTTCTCATCGATAAATTGCTATAAGAAATACCTGCAACAGCTATCTGCAAATATCTTACATTTCCATACTGAGTACATGAAAACAGTTATTGAGCCTGAGTGTGCTTCCTTTACATATATATATATTTTCCTTTTATTGTTGTGGGTCTCTTGGGAGACCCACACAGGTGTGCGTTTGCTTTCAATTGTAATTTCATATGGAATGAAGTCCTCTGTTTTTATCTACTTGATCTACTATTTTTCTAAAATGCAGAGCTTTCAGAGGAGAGATCATATAGTTACTTTCAAATTCAGAAATCAGAATAGTTGTTTTTTTTCTCAGAGTTGTCAGTGTACAGTGCCTTATTAAAACAAAAACATCTGTTTCAGCATTGATACAGAATTGCAGTTTTAATCCAAGTTCGAAATTTTTTCTTGAATGCGTTTCTTTACACCACATACCTAACATGCAAAAATATTTTAATTGTTAAGGCCTCAGATTTTCTCCAAGTTAAGATTGCTTCAGTGTGTCTAACGACTGTAATTTCAGTGGGGCTGTGCATACATCAAATTAAGTGCTTGAGTGTTTGCAAGATCATAATTTGAAGGATATTTTGACCCCGATAAATTGCAGAAATGTTACCCACTCAGTAGTAGTTAGTTTTAAATTTTTAGTTTTACTTGTATTTTCTCCCATTTTGAACGAACTCCTGAACGATCAATGTGCTATAGTGGTATTTTGTGGAGTTCAGAGGTCAAACCATCACACTTTAAAAGGAATAGAATTCCTGTGCATTTGGTATGTAAACAGCAAAAGTTCTGACCCTGCAAACATTTTATGACAGTAGAACTTAAACATCATTTTACATGTGTAACTCTTCAACAGGAATGCTGTAATTTATGGAGAAGACCTAAATTCATGGCTTATTTTATCTCTTGTGGTTGAAGAACAGTTTCATAATGGTTAACTTCTTTGGGATAAACTGGTATCTTACTAATATTGTCAGATTTCAAACAAAGCTGCCTTCCCGCCCCCCCCCTCCACCCCGCCCCGCTTGTGAGCATTTACTCCAAAAGGCTTAAAATAGTAATTTTAAGCATTTTGAGTGTTCCAGAATACCTTGTGCAAACTTCTTTTGAAGAGTTTTAGATGGTCGTTGGGAATGAAAACCGAAGAGATTTCCAGACATTTAATATTGTCTTAGAGGATAACTTCTGTCCACCTTTAGCCTGCAGTTGATTTTAAGTACTGTTTAGTAAGTAAAGAAGTAGATAAATAAAAGGACTAATACTTGGGCTTAACAGTTAAGTTACCACTTAAGGCTTGTCCAAGATAAGTAGAATGTACAGTCTTAGTCTCGTTCCCTGCAAATACTTCAATGTCTTTCTACACCAGAATTTCATGGATTGTCATGACAGATTCCAGTCCGTCTTACAATTACAACAATATTATCCAATAGAAATTCTCCTAAAAAAATGACAGTGTTTATTGTCTTGCACCTAAGTAAATGCATTAAAGCACTTCAGTTCCCAAAATATACCCTTTTGGAGTCTGAAGTTGTTAATTCTTTTGTAACTGAAAAATGGAGAATATGTTCTGATTCCATCATTCAAAAAAATGTAAGTAACTCACAAAATTGTTCTACTAGCTGCCTGCATCTCAACTGATTCCATTAGAGGCTGATTTTGACTACAAATCATGTTTATGGTGAACATAAATTTGTTATTTTGTACATAACCATTTTTCTTGATATATTGTAGTTTTTAATAAAGGCCATTCATGTCTGAATAACTGATCTTGAGTAAACATAGTTTTCTCAAAAGTATGGCGGAACATGACGTATATTTCTTAGTGTGTATCAGTTTAGAGTAACTGAAATAATACTTCTCAAGCCTCAGATATTTGAATTACTGTTTTGCAGGCCATTATGCCATAAAACACTGTAGCAAATCAGGTGGAGAATGGAGTTAGTAAATGTAATTAACAGCCATATTTAGTCTGAGGTTTAGACCATACATTTAGTCCATATTTAATTTTTAATAAATTGAAATAAAAATGAGGGGGATTAATGGCATCTGCATATTCAAATATCAGGAAGTAAAAGGAATGCTGTTCACACTCCAGATGCCTCAGTTTCTCTCTTCCCAGCTAAAAATATGTAGAAGACAAATACTATCTAATTTTGTTCCTATTAATCTCTTCCTGTGTTAAACTAAAACTTTCTTACAAGCCCTGTAATTTTAAATACTTTTTGTTCTGAACTGTTTGTGCTTGTGGATTCCTTCTAGGTTAGTGTTGAGGTGCGGCACTCATGCAGAGAAGGACAGGAAGTGGTGTTTGCAGTACTTCTTGAGCCTTCCCTACATCAATTGCACAGTCATTTTTTTGTACTCTGGAAAAAGACTACCAAGAAAGATGATTTTACAAACCTCGGAGAGGTTATACTCTCAGGTTATGTAGTCACCTTGAAACTCACTTAACTGAAATCTTAATTCCTGATGGACAAGTTTATACTGCTACAAATTTTAGGAACATTCTCCCTCCTTTTGCAGATCTGTCTTAGATTTTAAATACAAATCTGCATTGTCATGTATTTCTGTTGTCGCATAGAGCATCAACATATATTGACCATCTGTCTGGATCCATCTAAGATGAGTGAATCTGGTGGATCTAGGGATCTTTATAGTAAGATGGTCTGCTAGAGACTCTTTGAGGTGATAACTTCCTAATTGCACCAGGCATTCCTTCTTTTTTTATCTTTTTGCCACTTAGAGAAGATGGAAAGATAGAGGAGCATCTAAGAGCTTCCTATAAGGAGACTTGAAGGAGCTGGCTGTAGAGCTGGGGGGAGAAGGCCATCTGGCTAACTGTAGAGACTGTTTTGAGAAGAGCACTAAGAAGATAGTTTGAGGCACTAAGAAGCAAAGGAAAACTGGCTTTAGCAGTTTTGTCTGGGCGTTTGGCCTGAAACTTACAGGAGCAGTAAGCTCAGACTGAATGTTTAGTGAATATAGATTTGAATGCTGAGTACAGTCTTCCCCTCCCAAGAGAGATAAAACATCTATACATTTGTCTGGAAGCTTGAAAAATTTGTAGGGTAGGTGTAGGAGAGGAACATGAAGAACGCTCACTGTGCCATTGAGACAGAGGTTATCCAAGAGCCTTGGCCAAAAAACTCCCAAGCATTCTCAGTAAATACTGCTTTCCAAGGGAGTTTCCAAAGTCTCTGCTCCCAGAGCATCTGGGGAATATGAGTATGCAGGGGCATATGACTTTGATAATTAAACTAGTTTTAGTTTCACAAGATGAAGCTAGTATGAAAGAGATGTCTGCCTGAGGACCAGTGACTTATTTTCAAAATCAGATTAGTATACATAGTCAACAAGTGAATGGCAAAACGTAACTGGGAAAAATTAGAAACTTTGCAAAAAACAACTTTGAATTTGCGGTTTGATGCTTTGTGGTGTATCTTTTCCTGTGATCATATTCTTTCAGGGTTTCATCAGAATTTCAAGAAAGGTGTGTTTCCTTTATCAAGTGGCACATGGAGGATTTTCTGTTTCTTCCCTTGCGTAGTCTTCCGGGGTTTTTTGTTGTTTTTACAGCTACAAAAGTCCACAGTGGCAAGATGGTAATGTCTCCTGCTTTTTTTGTTAGTCTTGCCAATATTGCAGGACTGCAAGATAATGAAGCTCAAAACCACACCACTGTCACTTTTGTCCTTGAGGTCATGTTACTTGTTTGATTGCCTACAGTAGCACAGGTGTGGGCTCAGTTTCTTTCAAACCTCCTTTCCTTTAAATGAGGCTTGTTCACATTCTTGAATGAGGTGTTACTGGAATGCATTGCTGATGTTGATGGGATGGCTGTAGCAAGAAAATCCAGTCAATCAAATCTCTGAGTATATTTGTATTTGTACCTTACCAGTAGCAGGGTGGGGGTGATGAGATGAAATAACTGCTAATTAGAAAATTTTCCACAGGTTCTTGACTGCCAGCTTCTCTTCCTACAACATATTGGATATGTTGCAAATTTAATGAAAACCTGAAAATTTTGATAAGCACCTTTGTTGTTTTTTCAGACACACAAATATTTGAATTACTTTATTTACATGTAATTCTGCATGTTAACTGCTGATTGCATGCTGATTTACAGTAAATAAAGGTAAATAAAGGTAAACACTGAATTGTGTTTTATACATCACAGCAGGACTGTTCTTGCATGGTTTTTATCTTGCATGACAACAGAATATGTTTGTAATACATGTATAACATGTCTTTGTGGTTTATGCATGCTGCACTAATCTCTGTGTTAAATCTGTCCCCTCTTTATTCAGAGCATGCTGTCTCGGTCCTTTAATTCCAATTATGCTGCAGTTAGCAGCTTTCACTATGGCAGCTCTAGGGATCTGCATGGCAGCCAGGGTAGTGTTGCCTTGAGTGTTGCAGACGGAAGAGGTTCTGGTGTGCACATTGTTCGAGTGAGTACCTACAGGAGGCTATTGCAATATATAGAGGGGGAAAGAATAAACTGTGAGGGGGTCCTTAAGTTGATAGTTATCCTTTTACGTATGCACAATGCTTTAATAAATACAATATCTTTTATGTGCTGAAATTTTATTTTTTTAGGCATTAAATACTTTGCCTTCAGTTAAGAATATGCCTTAAACTTACTCAGGGCTTTTCATTTTAATGTCATGAAGTTGAGTTTTCTAACTGGCTTTTGTAGATGGCTGAATATATGTAAAACTCTGGTTTTGTTATAGCTTTGGAACAAGAGATAACCATTCTGAATTTAATCTAAATTGATAAAGGTTTGAACAAAATCTTATTATGCTTTTTCCTTCCCAAAACAAATTTTGAGGATATAAAGTGTACTGTAAGATACTGCAGGCATTCAAGAAAATTAAGTTTGTAAGAAAATGTGAGGAAATGAGGTTTTAGCTCTTAGCACTGTGAGTGATGTTATGGTGTCCACAGAGAGCAGGATAAAGTCAACAGAGGAAGGTTAATCCTTGATTAGTTAGTCCATAGCATTTTTGTTGACTTTTCTCACCAGTACTGGTCATTAAAGAAACCTCTACAGTTCTGAGTTTTTGTAAATGTTTTATGGATTTATGGTGTCTTTGCTAGTGGGATTTTCTAGTTAATCAAAGAAGATAATGATAAAACCCTTAAAATGTTTTATCCTGGGCTTTTTATGAGAATTTTACATGAAGACAGCTGTCTTTATTGTTTCATTCTATTTAAAGCATCCCCAGGCTTCTACTCCAGGAGACCAATGCCAGGATGAAGTATTCATTTCAGGACAGCAGAATTACTCATCTGCCACACTTACTCTCAAAGATGTTCCTCCAGACAGCATGAAGAAAATAGCTGTGCAGGTAATTATATGCATGACACAATGGATGGGATATTATTTCCTATTACTTGTAAGGATGTATTTTTTCTTAATAGTAGGAACTTAAGGTGGGGTAGCAGTTGGAACTAGGTCTTCTTTAAAATGTAATACCCAGGTTTTGAAGCTGGTATGAGTGAGATAGCATCCTCTTTTTGGAAAAAAAAGGGAGATAGTTCTTACTTGTCTTCAGTAGGTGTTTTGAAAGAAGAAATCTGCAGCCAAACAAGTATTTGCAAGTGGAAACTGGAATACGGCAGATGATTTCTGAAAAACAATATTACAACTTTTAAAGAACAAACTTGAAAAATTTTGTGATGAAATTGTGATGATAAACCAGAATTTCTAGGGGATGCTGTATTCATCTCCTAAGCACCAGTTATAGAGGCAGGACTTACTACAATGAGACAGAATAGATGCTTGTAAACTATTATGATGCAGCAATTGATTTTATTCTTAAACTTCAGTAATTTCAGTTGCATTCCTACTGACACTGGATATTGGAAATTTGCATGTGGATATATATTGCCTATGTAAGCTCTATCTCTGGCAGTGCAATAAAAAAAGTTTGTCATATGTCAGGTTTTCAGAAATGGCAGTGGGAAATTGTGTAAACTAAATATATCTGATCTGTAAATGAGCCAAAAATATACACACATTACAATTTCTCAGAATCAGTTTAACATAAACTCATGAACAGAACAGATTCTGATATGTGTCCATTCACATTGCATGGTTAAAGATTGAAATTTGTACACTTCAGTTATTTATAGTATTGAGAGAGGGAATATTTTAATATCTTTGTATCCTGTAACTAATGGGATAATGGTGGCATGCAGAAAAGATCTGTAACTCAAGCCTGTGGCATTTTTGGAATCATACAGACGAATGAATGACTAATTAGGGTAGATAAGAGTATGAGGCATCTGGGCAAGGAGGGAAAAGGCTGCCCATCTCAACACAGAGCTGCAGAGCTGAGCAGTAACTCTGAGGCTTCAGTAAAAAACATTGTCACCTCCAGCATCATTCCTGGTGACATGGTTTGAATGCATTGTATCCTGACAACTGTGTACCTTACTGCTGCTTGTCACCATTATACTTATCAAAACAGCGATATATGTGTTTACAGAAGAATAACATTTGTTGGAAATGTTGCAATGTTGATATTAAAATCTTGAGCTTGGAAGGTTTTCTTGTGAAGTGGTCACCTTAGGATGCATGGGGAGCATGTAGTTTCTGTGTGCTAGCTGGGGAGGATTTTTATTTTTGTACATCTACTGGAAATCGCTACAAAATCTCTGAATTTTATGCAAGGGAAGTTCAAACTATAATGATATCAACCAAGTGTTAATACTGTAGTTGCACTGCTAGAAAATAATTTTTAGGAAAACTCAGTGAAACAAGTGCTAAAAAGAAAGTTATCTAGTCTGTTCTAGTAGACTAGCACTCTTAAGTTTTTGGTTTTCATATTTGTTCCCAGTAGGTCAGAGCTGATAACCGTAAAGGAAATGGAGTATTACTGTACGTGCTCCAGAAAAGTAGTATTAACGTTACTAAAAATTAAGAGTTAAGTGTGAGAAGTATTTCAATAGTAAAGGAGGAATTGATGATTGCTGCTTAAAAAATGTTTGACATTGAGTATTTATGTTTTATTCAGATGCCTTTGACAAATGGACAAATGTGCCAGCCTCAAAGACTTCAGGCAAACTACAGCCAAGTCCATCATCTCCCTCCTCAATCATCAGTAGGGAGACATCCATCTAGAGAGCAATTAATTGATTATTTGATGTTAAAAGTTGCCCACCAACCTCCCTATACCCAGTCCCAGTGTTCTCCAAGACAAAGCCATGAGTTGGCAAAGCAAGAGGTAAGAATAAAATCTGATTATATGACATCTGTCAGCCAGTGGCAGTGAATTGTTACATTGGTTTTGTTTTATTGTAATTTCTCTGCAGATCGTGACAGAAAAAATATAGGGATTTATCTCCAGCAGAAGACAGTGTTATCTAAGTGCAACTCTGCTCCTCATATCACACATTCCATTCAGTTTTGAGAGAAATATGGTAGATTTTTAAGAGAAAGTACCATAAACTTAAACTTTGATCTTTTTACTGAGCTAGAAATTTATTGTTCAGCAACTCATTATTTAGCTAGTAACTGAAAAAAATAAAAAGTAGCAGAGCGACTTCAAGCACTTTGCATCTGGAATGGTTCAAAAACCTGCAAATGTAGAAATGTGCATCCAGAAACAAAGGTCCATAAAAAGTGTGAGCAATCTGATGCATGCCTGATAATGATCAGTTTTATTTATGATAGATGGATGTGGTGTGTATATAAGAAATTCTTGTACCATTTAATGGCTCTTTCAGTGTGGCAGCATTCTTTCTACATAGTTTTGGAGTTTTTTGAGAAAATACTGAGAACTACATTTTCATTCTGTCCTAGAATGAGAATGTCCACTTACTGTGTAAAGTAAGTTTTCTAACCAACTCTTCAAACAAGAGAAAGAAGACAATATTGGCTACTTAGAACTTAGAGTGAATGTAGGAATGAGGTTTGACTTTTAAAATTCAGCTAGAGGTAGCAAAAAATAGGAGGAATATAGACTTTCATAGGAGCATGTATATTTGCTGAGGGGCATTAAAGTAATTTCCATAATATCAAAATATCTTTGAATTTAAAGCCTATGTGAATTATTATTATAAGAATAGTGATATTGGACTAAAACTTAGGTACATGATGCTGTTGTATTGCAATATTATTTTTGCATTAATATAATGAGATTTAATAGTCAAACTGCCTTTTTTGATTATTTTTTTTAATTTTTAAAGCTTTTCTTCACTTGAATTCTTTAGCAATAATTTCATGATAGTAGCTTTGAATACAAATTTTCAGCCAGTTTATCTAACTTGGGTTGTAACTACTTAGATTCGAGTGAGAATTGACAAGGATCCAGAACTTGGATTTAGTATATCAGGAGGAGTTGGTGGTAGAGGGAATCCATTCAGACCAGAAGATGATGTAAGTATTTCATACTACTGCTTATTAAAAGGATTCTGATTTATAATGTTTCTCATGTTTAGCAAAGGAAGAAAAGAAAGTATATATATTTTCCAAACCACTAACCTCTGGGATTGGAAGGGAGGAAACTGGGAAGAAATAATGTGGAAAATCAAGGTTGTAGGTGAGCACAGTGGTCACATGACAACAGAGAGGATTATTCTAGCTCAGTGCTTCTTGCACAGTTCTAGTAATCTGTCAAGAGATTTGAGATAGTGAATTATGGAGGTACAATTACAAATCCTGTTAAAAAAGAGAGCACAGCTTAGCCTACAGCTGTATTTCTGGTGGTTGATAATTAATTTTAACATATACATCTGCCAAATTAAACCAAGGCAGATCAGAATTTGCCCCTCAGTATTTCTTTAAAGAGAATTCTCATCTATTTAACATCAGAAAAAGAAGGCAAACTCAAAAGATAGTAGACCTGTAAATAAAACTGTATTCCCTCCTACTTGGGATGGGAAATTGAAAAAAATGTTTTGAATTACATCTGTTTGATGCTGTCCTTCTGTTCACAAATAAGTTGTCCAAATGTTCTCCACTTCTGTTTTTCAAGGGAATATTTGTAACAAGAGTGCAACCAGATGGACCAGCATCTAAGTTGCTGCAGCCCGGGGATAAAATAATTCAGGTACTGTATTCACCTAATACTTTGTGTAATATACCAGTTCATTTTCAGTTTGCACCTAAGAGCAGCATGTTTAATTTTTAGATAGATTACTAGTATCTTTTCCAGATTTTTTTGTTAAATTCTGGGATGGTGCTTTTAACTTTCTTCCCTAACATCAGGATAGGTGATATATAGAGTGAAGCATGGTGGATTGATCATTTTTTTTCAAATTCTGAACATTTTTCATACTTCAAAAAAAATAGAATAACAAAAGATGTAATTTGAGATGGAACATGAGCCTTTCATTAAGCTTTACTGTCACTCAGTTATTGTTTATCATCATTCACATGCAGTGTTCTGAATAATGTGTTGTCTGAAACCAGCCCCTCTCTGCAGCTCCTGCCAGCCCCTGCTGCCTCTCCCCCACTGGCAGGCTGGGCATGCAGGAGCTGCCTCTTGGCTGGTCAGAGCATGGACCTCCTGGCAGCCCCATCTGCTGCCAGCCAGCCAGGCCAGGCATTCAGGAGCCATGGCTTCTGGACTGCAGGCTCTGTCGTTCTCTGTGTCTGCACCTTTCAGACCTCTTCTGCATCAGATTTATTTGAATCTGTCTAATTTGCTCATAAGGCCATTTGGGGAGGGGTCAGGGAAATGAACAATAGGATTATATAAGCCTTAGTTTCTTAAGGAAATGGGCTAAGGAAAGGACATTTGAACATTGTAGCCACCCTTAAAGTTGCAAAGCTTGTTAAAAATAATTATTCACCACACTAGTAATTTGAAAATGTTGATGGAGTTGACTGCTGCATTTGTTTTCTAAAAACAGAACAAACAAAAAAAAAAAACCAAAACCAAACACCACTTCTCACTTGTATCTCGATTAAACCACAACATCCTGTGAACAGTTTTCTGAAACAAAGTCACGCTGAAAATTCAGCCTAATTCTTCAAATGAAATATAAAGCCAAAAGGCACACAAGAAAACTGAACTGAAATTAAGGTTGTTCCAGTTAAAAGATGGCCTGTTCTTGGGCACAGTAAATAATCCTGTGCTGGTTCTTCCTCATTGGGGTGAGAGGTCCTAGTTCTCTTACTGATAGAGGGAGGGTGGTAACCCAACACACCACGCAGGAACAAGAAGCATGTTAAACCTTTGAAAATACTGTTACCACATTTGCTATTTATTTGTAGAGTGGAACATCTGTGAAAGGTACTTTCTGGTTTATTGTTTATTCCTGTCTTTATAAATGTCATGCACACAAATCAAATTCCATAATGAAGTTTTTTTGTTGTGTTGGCACTGCTTGGGTTTTGCTTTTTTTTTTAATGAGTATTTCGTAGTTTGAAAAAGAGGTAAAGGAGAAGTTGCATTTTCATACATAGACAATTAGAGGTTGCTTCATTTCTCATAACTAAAAGTATTTTTTCATGTAGCACCACATTTTTTTATACCTGTGATAGTTCCAGTGATGATGCAATGACAGCCCCACTCTGTCTTGTTGCCACTCGGACAACGTGCAGTTTTTTACTGAATATTATATATTCCAGAATGCCTTTGCTATGCTTGATTTTGCAATATTGTCTGTAAAACATGCAATAGGCATGCATATGATAATGTATCTAATAAAAATATTCTACATGACCAGTGACTAGATAATTGCAAGCAGGACTTAAGACTAGGGCTTGGACATTCTGTACAAACGATGTTTTGGAAGAGTTGCTGCCACTTTTGCTCTCTGAAGAGTCTACTTGAATCTTCCTCTGCAACCCTAGAAAGATTTGAAAACTGCTGGTTTTCTAACCAAGGATTCAGCTGGTAACAAAATACGTGTTCATTGATGGGATAAGAAATGGCAGCTTTCAAAGTGGCACAGCTAAGGCCAGTTCTCTCTGGCACCACGTTAGTAGCTCAGGGAGAACGGTGGGATGCACAGCGGGAAGCATGAACAGTTTCAGCTGGATGAACCTGTCCTTCCACAAGATTCCACTGCCCAAACTGGATGTGAATTTGCAGTAGTGCTCTGAGAAGCTGAGTCTTAGCCATGTTCTTCCTGTCTTTTGTAGACCCCATAGGCCTGCCTGTGTTTGCCAAGACAAACTTGTCCAAGAGTAACAATGTTGTTTAGAGTCAGGGAAATTCAAGTTGGGGATGATGCCCAAGGTCTCACACCCTAAAATGGGTCTCAGTG
>JAWWMO010000096.1:49963047-49974431 GCA_035047845.1 Dendrocincla fuliginosa | reverse complement strand
AGTAAGATTTCATCCTTTTGTTTTTGTAATTTTCAGAAAAGACTGTTTACCACTCATAAGTACAAATGCAGCCTGAAATTTTGGTTGAAATGTGTTATGTGAGACACATTGTCTTTAAACAGTGTTATTCGTGGGAAGATTGAATCAGTTCTCTGTGTGTGTGCGTGTGTATGTGTGTATATATTGCATTTTGATATGCTCCAGTGGTAATTATTTTAAGAAGAGGTTTAAATAAAAAACAGGGAAAAAAAGTATCTTCTTGATCATCTCATAGTCTCAGAAGCCCTGGCAGTTCATGCTGGAGTGAGTGAGATGGTTCTCGTCCCTAAATACCATTTTTACTTCCTGTGAAATGGAGGCCCTGAAGCAGAAGTGGTGGACAAGGTGGTGTGTCTAGTCTTCAGGCATAGCTCTTCCCAGCCAGCTGCATTGAGACCTCTTGGTTTCGCTCTGGTAATGCACCAGGCTATGCTCTGCAGCTGGGAAGAGCTTTGCTTCATGGTCTTGGTTGGATTTGGCAGTTGACGTTCTTGCCAGGACTGTAATCTCTCTATTCACTGCTGCTAAATCCACTAAGATTCATGAGTTGGATCACATAAGTTATTTTCTATGTAAGTGTACATGTTCCATTCACTTAAAGTAGCAGGAAAATAATAACTCTTTTACCTTTAGAGTAGATGTGAACAGTATTTCAAAACAAGCAAACTCACTTACTGCAGAAGCACTTTTGTGGGTGAACATTAACCATGTAGTTCCACTACAGAGATAGGAAATTAATTTCTTCTGAGCACTCGAGGAATAAAAATACTGAGATTAGTACTTGCTTAATGCAGCTACTTCTGTTCAGCCTTCAACAGAATGATTCTGGTATGAACTAGATTGGCTAGGGCTCTTAGGACTTTGATGATAACAGAAAAGTTGCAATCACAATCTAGGCAATGCTGAGCTAATCTACATTTGCTTCTAGATTCCTTTGCAAAGTGAAGAATCAATAAATAAATGATCATAGAACCCGTAGTTTACTAAGCAGAACTTCTTAGAAATCTTTCTAAGGATGTTGTATAGACATGGCATATTTATTTTGTCTGTTTCTCTAATTAGACAGGAAATATCTTCACTCCGTTTCCATTCAGCTTTTAAAATACCATGTTTTAAAAATGGAAGTGTTTTTCTTAAACTAAATTATCCTAGTTTGTTGTGTCATAACCCACATTTTGCTGTATTTTTGTGGGCTTGTATTTCATTTATAAATAAATTCACAAAGATAAAAGTCCAGAATTTAAAGCCTGTAACTCGTGAGGCTATTTGGTTTCACATGCTAATTTTTTTTTTCAAAACTGTTTTAATAACAGGGATGTAGATTCTAAAGATATTGCTGATTTTTTGGGGTTTTTCTGGTTTTTTTTTTTTTGTTTGTTTGTTTTATTTCACTTTAACAACGTTCCACAAAATTTTTGGAAACTTTGACCTGGTCTCAAAAACTGGAAAATATTTTTTTAAAAGACAGTATCTTTGAATTTACAGGCAAACTTCCAAGGTTCTTTCTGTAGAGATAGACCCGTTCTTTTTCTTGAAAACAAAATAACTGAATCTTTTCTTGTGTTATAGAACTGACCAACTAGATTGTATTTAAAATGTAGCTTTACATTATTGAAAGGCCAAAATATTCTGGAGATAATGCTGCAAACTTTACGGTTTCCGTATGCATGCTATTCATTCTTTGAGCTGCTATAATGGTGAACATTAACTGAAATGTTCAGTGGATTCCTTGAACAACATTTGAGTAAATAAATAATTCCAGTTATTTTGGTGCTGTGACGTATATACTTAGACTTTAGGTTTCTATTTAAGTCCCTTTCTGAACTTTACTTACTGTCCTTAGTTATGTGCCTAACTGGGTTCCGATTTAAAAGGGCTAAATGCCTATGCCTTTTGTAAATTTACCTGGTTAAGTGTGTGTTGAATTGGCTGTGTGTAAGTGCATACTTAAATTGGGCATATGCTTATGTACAATTACTGACCAAGGATCTCAATTAGTATGCAGACACACCACTTCAGGAGCCATTTCTGCCACTAGATTTACTTGTGCCATGTCTCTTGTTCCCTAGAAACCTGCATGAGTATTTGGTTAATTGCAAGATGCTCACTGTTCAGGATAATTCGGGTGCATTAGTCGTTTGAAAACACTTAAGTATTTAGATTTTCAGCAGAACTGGTACATAATTCTATGCCTAATTTGCATGCACAGCTGCTGGAACTGTATATTCAAAAGCCTTTCAGTTGGCAACATATTAGGCATTGTGTACAGCAAAGTACCTAATACTTTTGAGCAGTCAGACAAATCAGGTACGCCTCTCATTGCATGCCTGATTTCAAAATGAGATCTGTAAAGAGCTCTGAACATTGCGATGTTGGCTTAGATTCATGCATGTTTTTTTAAAAAAAGCCCTGGAATTCATTATTGCACAGTTAATTCTTAAGTGCTAACTATTTTCCTATTTTTCTCCTTTAGATAGCAAAATCAAGTGATTTCTTACATATTAAGGAGCAAGGTGTCTCAAAATATAACATAAATAAAATAAATGTAAATAGGAAGCATGAAAAAAAATGGGTACTGTGATTTTATCTTTTCTGTTCACCCATGCTACATACAAATTTGGTTTCATTTAGATTTTTTTTTTTTTTTGTCCTTTGGTCATACCCAACTGTAACCCAGTCTTTCCTGCAGATCCATAGAACAGATTTGCAAAACTTTTTTCATTTAATTTTTTTAAGGTAGTATGTTTTCCGTGGGGTCAGTTGGAACTCACATAGCCAAAACTGCGCGGTGTTTTGAAACTTACCTCATATTTTGCTTTTTGATAAGAATATTTGTATATTAATTTTTAAATCCTGAATTTAGAGGTCTTGTAGCTGAAAAAACCGCAGTTTGAATCAAAGCAGTAAAAGCTACTGGCACAGCTTTTTTTATGTTCCTTTATTATTAAAACAGTGTTTAAATAAGAGCATTTAGTTTATGAAGGTTTGTGAGGTAATGCCAAAGATCTTAGTTGGTCAGCATATGTACAGTTATGCCAGTAGTTTTGAACAGATCATAGATAAGTAGTATAATTAAAATTTCAGTAGGGTTTCAGTTTAGTGTTTAATTTTTGTACATTTTTTTACATTTCAAATTTAAAATGTACTTTTAATTGTAATTCTAATTGTTTAACTACTAAATCTTTCTATTTTTGGAGATTTTTTGGGATTCATTTAATGGTCTAATTGTGACTAACATTGAATGAAACCTACATTTAATTTAGATTAGTTATTACTTAAACTTTTAGCATGACAGGAGCGTTGTAATCAGGTTGAAATAGCAGGAAATACATATTTTGGGAAAACAGAACTTATTTAGCTGTTCAGTTGTGATTTTCTTCAGTCTCGGTAAATTTAAAGCTAATTTATCAAAGTTTCAGATGAACTGAGGTGACCTAGAATGTGGGACAGTACAAATCTAAATTTTTTCCACTCTTCCTTCCTCCACCTTCAAGTTCACTTGTAGTGTGTATTGTGTGCAGTCACAGTAGTTCAGTAGTTTTTTTTATTTTATGTTTTATTTATTTTTACATTCTAAATAGGTAACACCAGAGGAATAAGGAAAAGAACAGATTTCAGTTAGCACATACTTTGTTTTTTTCTTTTTTTTTTTCTTTCTTTTGCTGATTTGGTTATTTGCCATTTCTGGGGATTAAACTTTAAAAAATGTTCTTCTTTTCTGTATCTGATGTTCTGTGTGCTATTAGTGATGCAGCCAACACGAACGGTTGTCATGTGTAAAACAACTTTCGATCACCGCGAAAACACCGCCCTGGGAAAGCGTCCATGCTTGATATCGTTTGGTTCATGAACGTTAAGTTTCCAGTACAGGTGACCCATAGCTCAAAGTGTTAAATAATTGTATACGTTATTCAGTTTTTAAAATAATAATCCATTAATGAGATTGCTAGTCTTTGAAATTTTTCTCACTTTTGTTTTTCCTAGTAGAGCAGGGTAAAAGGAAAAACTTAAGTTCTTATTTGTTTCTTTGTAAGGATCTGGTAGATAGATTCATTGTTATTTATTACATTTTTAAATGCAAGGGTAATTGTAAAATCATAGAAAGAGTAACATCTGTCTAGTGTTCCAACTCTGTGTAATGCTTTCATTTGCTTCTTCAGGTAAAATCCCAGATGAAGCCAAAGCCCTTTCTCTGTTGGCGCCTGCTCCTACTATGACAAGTCTGATGCCTGGTGCAGGGTTGCTTCCTATACCTACACCAACCCCTTTGACTACAGTAAGTAAAATTGAGTAGCTGTTTAATTTCTGATTTCCTCTGTACTTGGTAGACTCTTCTGTGTTCAGAGAACAAGGACTGTCTGCTCCACCAATGTTGCAGTGCGGGTTTTTAGCTGTGGTGCTAATGGCTTGCTGAGGATTGATCAGAAGATGTCCATGCATGACTTCTCTGGGTTTTTCTTTCAGATTATTATTTTGCATAATAATAGGTAAACACTAGATTTGGTTGTTTACCATTTTCATTGTTGTCCTTCCATACCTAAAGCCATTTATTTGATCCAGTGGCAGTGGCACCTCCTAAAAATTTATTGAAATAATAGTTACATTAATACCATTCTTCAGAATATTAAAATGATGCAGTAGGGTGCTTTGATACCTCTACAGCAAGGTTTTTGGCTGTTGGTCTAACAATGTTTTCACTACAAAAATTATAGGAGCTTGGTGCTGCTACTTCTGCTCAGTTCCCTTTTGCCTGTGTAAGCCATTCTTGACATCAGCAAGCTGCTGTGGTTTATTCGGGAAAAATTTCAAGTTAAAATAGACCAGTTTTTTCCTTTGTTATATAAAAAGAGTTATGGCTTGTTAAGAATTTCTCACACGAGAGAATTTGTTTCTTGAAAAGACAGTTGCTCTTTGGGTAGAGAAAATAAAATTGAAACCAGGATCTCAGCAGACCAATTTTGTAGTGATTTTAAGTGACTCTTTCTGGCATTTCCCAGGAGAGATTTCAATTTCCAGTTCCAAACATGAGAGATGTATTTTACTCATTCTCTAGAAATGGGGAAAAGAACTTAGACTGAATATCCTTTGCATTTCAACTGTAATTAATTTTGACTTACATGATTTATTTCTCCAAAAGGTGCCTTATGTGTCCCTTTGATATCTGTCGGCATTGAGCATTGCAACATCCCTTCTTTCCTTACTGGGCAAGGTCTCAGCTGTTCCTCATCTAGTCCAAATACTTTTTGTGTCAAAAAAATAGGAACATTAGCAGCATCTGAAGGTATCTTAGTCAATTTGATTGACTCTAAGCATTAGAAATTCAAGCCTGTATGTTTTGTGATTGATACACTGCATATATGTATATATCTCCCTCTTCAGTCCTCTTTGTTAAGATATTAACTGATAACCCACAGAAAATCGTAACTATAGAAGGTTATTTATGGGTAGATTTTTGTTCTGTAAAAAAACTTGCAGTGCTGTGACATCTAAGTATTGCCTATTCTTATTAGATCTGTTCTTACAGAAATGCATAGGGCATTAAGAAGTGAATTATTTCCCACCAGTGCTTGGTTGCAGAATGTATTTTGGTTTTGTGTTTTCCAGCTCGGTGTTTCGCTTGGCACTTTAGGGGCTATACCTGCAGCAGCATTGGACCCTAACATTACAGCACTGGGAGAAATACCACAGCCACCAATTATGGGAAATGTGGATCCATCCAAAATTGATGAAATCAGGAGAACGGTCTATGTTGGAAACCTAAATTCCCAGGTAGGCTGCTGGGGCTTTTGTGTTGTGAAACTACTAATAGAAGTGTGAAATCATAATTTATGAATTCTAATCTTACCTGTTAAAGATTTTACATTAGTTAATGACAACATGAATTTAAACAAAACCTCCTAAAATTTGTTGCTTATTCGGGATGTTTGGAATACTCCTGTGCCAGTCAGATCAGTCCAGACTCTGGAATTCATTCTATCAGAGTATCAGAGAAATGACACTGTAACTGAATTCAAGAAACATGCTTGTAGTTGTGTGTGCTGATCAGACTTCCACTTGTGTTGTGTTAGATGTGCAGTGTCCCAAAAGTCATGCAGTCGTGGCAGCTGTCTCCTGCAGCACTTGCACTTGTTTAGGTACAGTAAGATGGAGTGATGTGTCCTAGTGGAAGTTGCAAAATTGGCATAAATACCTTTCAGTCAGCAACTTGGTTTTTCAGCAGTTGATTGGATTAATTGAAAAATATTTGCTTTTGATAGATAGCAATATAACTGTTATATTTTGGATTTTTCTGGCTGCCCAAGTAGCTACTGAGTGTAAAGGCACTACTGATTGTAGTACTGCTAGAAACTAATAGAAAACCACATAAAGCTAAGTCTTGTAATATTGTTTGTATTCTTTTTGTTTTAACTGATCAGAAGTTATGATCAGTAGCTTGGGTACAAGTGTATAAGGAAATTCCTCATCAGATATTTCAGATGAGTTACCTGAAAAGTGCAAAATCCTGTGAAAATGTGGTTGTTTTAACCTAGATGAAGGACTAAAGGATTATGGCTACACTATTGTAAATCATCAAATATTCTTTAGATCAGTGGAAGAAAAAATATGCGTCTTTCTTACTAAATTCATGTCACCTGTCTAATAACGGTGAGATATTCCGAAATGTGTAGCTAGCTCTTAGTGTGCTTGATATATTGGATAAGTGGTATTCATTATGTATTTTACTTCAGTTGAGTTCTTGGACTCTTTCTAGACTACAACAGCAGATCAGCTGCTTGAATTCTTTAAGCAAGTTGGAGAAGTGAAATTTGTGCGAATGGCAGGTGATGAGACCCAACCAACACGATTTGCTTTTGTGGAATTTGCAGACCAAAATTCTGTACCTCGAGCTCTTGCCTTTAATGGAGTTATGTTTGGAGACAGGCCACTGAAGTAAGAAATTGATTATCCATATGACTACCGAATGAGAGATTTCTTTTTATGCTTATTTATACATTATGATTCTGATGTATTGGAAAACGCTGTGACTAATATTTTTTTAGTATGAGGACCTATCATTAACTTACCAGAACATTTTTATCAATTCCCTTCTCAAGGTTTAGTATAAATTTCTCTTAGAAGGATATGGCTTGCATTGGATAAAATGTATTTCTCTTAGTCTTGAGGTAGTGGCAGCTATAATAGTGAAAGAATCTGCAAAGTTCCTAATACTAAGTTTACTGTACGATGTGTATGTAATTAAGAGGTCTTAACGTAGAGATTTGAACTGAAATAGAGAAATAACTTCCTAGACTTCTATTAAAAATGTTGTAACACAGAAATATTGTGCTACCTTTATTTAAAAGTGGTAAAATTTGAAAATAATAAAAGATGTTTCAGATACTAGGAACAGATCAGATGAGTGTTGTCATAAATCTGTAGTTTTGCTGAACTTTTAGGGTTTTAGTCATATGTGGAAGTTGTTTTCCTTTCTTACTTGTTTTTCATTTTCCCTTTTCAAATGTTTAAGAATTAAATGTCTTTATTTTTTCTCAATTTAGAATAAATCACTCCAATAATGCAATAGTGAAGCCTCCTGAAATGACACCACAAGCTGCTGCTAAGGAACTGGAAGAAGTGATGAAGAGAGTAAGGGAAGCCCAGTCTTTCATATCGGCTGCTATTGAGCCAGGTAGGTGTATTGTGTTTATTACCTAACAGACATATTCTCTGTGCACCTTGCAATACACTTTTAAAAGCATTTTCAGACACACGAAAGGGTACTCAAAGTACTCAGTGTGTGTGTTGGTAAAAAAAGAGGATAATAATGAAAATTCTGTTCATGCAACAAAGTAGTAGAATGAAGCTTTTTATTTCATCATGTGTTATATTCAGATACAATGTTCCCTGTTGACACTGAGATGCAAAGTCAAGGTGTTGTGTATTGAGAGATTAGACACACATTCCAGTGCTGATTTATCCTGACTTAAACTGATTGTGAAACTGCAGTATAAAAAATTCTGTTTACTAAGCTTGCAGTTGAGATCCTACTTTTTTTCATCAGTGACTTTTTGCCATTCTTCTTACTTAGCAAACCCAGATGTTGCCTTACATAGATAAAATAATGTGGAGTCTTCAGGGGTTTTTGTGGGGGCAATGTTTTCTATTGTATTTTAGGGTTGAAAGACATTTTATCACTGTTAAGCAACAGAATAAAAATCATCCTGAGTCTGAACCATGGTGAGATCACTGTTAAGATTTCTCTTGACTTCATAGCCTGTCAGTCAGACTTTTCACCCTGTTCTGTTCATTCCTTCTTCCCACAAAACAATGTTTGAGGAATAAAACTTTATACAGTTGAAATATTTAGAAGTGTAGACAGTACTAATTATTATTTATATTTTATGCTTGTTTTTAAAACTATGCCCTCTAAATTTATTCTTCTCAGGTTATTTTAAGAAAAGAGTAATTATATTAAATAATAGGCCAACAGGAGGACATGTTATGATCTTGTGCATTGTGGCAGCAACATAAATCCCATTCTTAATAGAGCTAGCTGTTTATAATTATCTGGTTTATGTGTACTGCTGCAGGATGGCTGCACTCAACGAGTATATGCAATGACTTTCTTGGATGTTTCTGAAGGATATTTGCAAAGAAGGAAGATGTACAGAGAGTAGGCCCCTTGCACTATATGTGGTACATTCCACTTGTGCCAGATTGTTAACTGGGATCTTTAAATGTTCTGAGCTTACACTGCAAAGTGGTTTTTTCCTCTCAGAGTCTGGAAAGAGCAGTGAAAGAAAAGGCGGTCGATCTCGTTCCCATTCTCGTTCAGAATCCAGATCTAGTTCAAAATCCCGATCTAGAAGGAAAAGATCACACTCAAAACACAGGTAGGTATGGTTTTTTTTTCCGACTAAGATCACACTGGAAGTTTTTTTGCATGGTGGTGGTTACTGAGGTTTTCAGTTATAGGACTAGTATCCCTGTAGAGATTACCGGCCTGTGTTCAGCAGATCAGAATAACCAGAAAACTTTGTTTCTGAACAGATACTCTTTTCCTCTAAATCCTAAATGTTTTCAGGATTGCTTTCAGTTAGTATACACTAGAAGGCACCTTTTCTGCCATGTAATGTAACAATTTATATGGGTTTTTTGTACGTATTGCAGTACATAGCATAATATCATTTTGTGACCTGTATTTTAAAAAGAAACCTGCATTTGGTGGATTGAGCATATGACTTACTGGTAACACACTGAGCAGATAAGTTGGCTGTTTTTGCTAGTGTAAAATTACTTTTGTCCTGAACTTCTAAATTAGAGTTAATAAATGCAATGTTTTTATTTACCATCCTGTAAATTAAAAACTGTGGCTTTTTAAAGCATAGGATCGGCTTTTGGGGCAGTTTTTCATTCTTCAGATCTTGTTTGCTTTGCTAAATTTTTTTAGTTCTGAAACAGGCTTTGGAATATGGGAGTAAAGAAAGTTACTAGATTATTTTTGAAGTATACCCAATAGGATTTTCCCCAAGAATGAAGCAGTCTTCATATGTGAGACTTACAAATGCTTCCTGGAATGGTCCCGATTTTTTCAATGTCAGGAATGTCTTCTGAGCACTTAGGTAATCAATCTAAAGATATTTGGCTATGTCAAATATTAAGAAGAAAGAAATTTGGAATGTATTTGTTGGCTTACACTTTAAAAAAGTGTGTGTTGTCTGAATTGCAGCATTGGCTCTGTTGCATCCTTTCATGAATGTCTTTTAAGGCAACTGGCTTTCTTTTAGCTACAGAAAAACTGATGAGAGGAAGTTATCATCAGTTATACTATGAAAAAGATAATGGTACAAGTTGAGGCTTTAGTAGTGCAATAATGAGGCACCACAGTACATGTTTTCTAATGGCATCAAAATATTAAGTACCTTTTTAGTGCAAGAATTGGAGTTTTTAATAGGAGTGTCTCCACTTTATTTGCATTCCTTATTTATTGTGTGGTAAATGCTCATTCCTTTCCTTGAAAATTCATATAACTGAAATCCATAATAACAAATCATTTCAACTGAAGAGGTAAAACTTGACTAATTGCTGACCTACAGATTGTTGGAGTTTTTATTAATTTAAGTTGTAAGAGGGGAGAACAAACAAAAGGCAACTCATACAGCCAGTGGCATCTTTCTTCAGTAATGAAGACTTCAGTAAATGACTGGGCCTGGAAAGGAAATAAACTGTAACTAATTTCTTTACAAGATGCTAGAAATTGCCAATCAGATTTTATGCAGTGTCATTTTGTAGGGACAGCTGTTGTAAATTATACTAATTTATATTTTCCAGTATGTTCATGGAGATTATTATGAAACATGGGTATAACTTAAATGGTTCATTGTTTCAAAGGAGATCATGTGCATCTGGTGAAACATATAGTATTCATATTTGCAAAATATTTTGTAGACGGTACGTTACTAAGGTGTAATTCTTTATATAATACTGTGTGGTGAAGCAAGATTTATGTATGCTTTCTTCGTTGGTTGACCCCATTTTAATGAAGTTTCAATATTTTAATATTTTTCTTCTGGCATTCTTCATATAGAAGTAGATCAGGCAATAGATCTCTCTCAAGACACAAGGACAGACGCAGATCCAGAAGTCCCCTGAAAAAACGGTCTAGATCTTCGGAAAGGCGGAAATCACGAAGTCGGTCCCGTTCTCGGTGAGTTCTGTTCTGTACTGTTAGCTCACAGTACACAGTTTTGGAAAAAAAAAAAAATTTAAGAGACCTTCTAGGTGGAATCTCGTCTGTGGGACAAAATTACAGAAACTAAATTTTAATTCTGAGTGTAGTGATCTTGGCTAGGATAGAGTTAATTTTCTTCCTAGTAGCCTGTATGGTGCCAACACTTGAAGTGACCACACTGAGGTACTTGAACTTTGATAGTCTAGTCTATATTTATACCTACATTCAAGCTGACTGAAAAGAGTTGACTTTGTCAGACTATAACCAATAGATAAGGAATATTCTGTGTAGCTTGTGTTACCCACAAAGAAAATGAATGATGCTTATTTGGTCTGTATTTGTCGGTTGAATTCAGGCTGACCTTGATACCTTGTGTTCTGAGAACAAGTGTAAGGGTTTTGTGCATGAGCTTTTATTTTCACCTCTGGCTTTCTTATATGTCAAACAGGAGCAGAAAATACGTATGTCTCTTACATGGTGTATTTATATTCCAGGATGTTAGACATTTGTATTTTAACTAGCCTATTAGTTTTTATGTCTGATCATCTAATTATTAGACTGTGACATTCTAACAAGATCATAGCATAATATTTTTAGGGATGAAGTAGTGAATTAAGCTCAAACCAAAAGTGCC
>JAWWMO010000096.1:49941381-49953701 GCA_035047845.1 Dendrocincla fuliginosa | reverse complement strand
TGTGATAGCTTTGTTGTCTTCTTGCTGTAAAGCAAGAGAGCACGGACCAGTAGTTATACCATGAAAAGGCAGATGCCATCAGAACTCTTCATCTCTGAGAATCCATTCATTTCCATGATGGCTGTACTTACCTGTAAAATGATTTATGTTAAGTTTTGCTATACGCTGTTACAAATACGTAGAAACTGAAAGATGTAAACGTATACTTCCCCAGGAAAGCTGAAGATATGCATTGAAGGTTGTTTAAAATACTGCTTGTTGATGACTTTTGTGTTGTTTTTTCCCTGTGGGTTAAAAAATCCCAATGTGTAATGTTTGATGTGCTTGGAAATGGTGCATAAATGTACACACCACCTTTCCTTGTAAATGACAATTGTAGGGAAAGGGAGTTTAAACATAAACATAGTTTTGCTTTCTTATGTTAAATACTCAATAACTAGTATGTTTTTCATTTGCTCACTGCTTGAGATTCTTGGAGTTCGTTATTTAAAATAGTTTCTTACTAGTATCCCTAAAATTAATATTTCTTTTAAAGTATTTGAACAATGCATGCTTTTTTTCTGTTCCTAGAAGGAACATTGCCATGCTGTCATCATTAGGTTAGCTTACTGGATTGTTTTGTTCTGTTGTTTTCTTTGTCCTGACAGAAGTGAGCACATCCATATTGTATTGTCAGAACTTAAAGCTTTGAGATGTACTGCAGTGTGTCTGTTAAGCTGCAAATAGTACAGGTGCCATTAAGGAAACAAAATCTTTTTCTTTGTTTGAAAAATATTGGGAGCACAAGCAGAAGCTTTAGTGCCTTCTAAAAATATGGTATTTTCTAGAAATGTGTATGTGCTGTTACACATTTTCAGCAAAACCTTATATGATCTCTGTTGCTATTTTACCACCACGATACTGTAGACAAAGATGCAAGTGATTTGTCAGAACAGTTGTTTGGTTTGCTTGTTAAAATACTGAAGGTCCATTTTACTTTTTTTTTTTGTTCTTAGAGGAGATTTATAAATGAGACTGCAAATATTATTTCTAAATTAATTGCAAAGATGCAATTTGGGGACCACCGCTGTTCAATATTAATAGCTGAACATAAAGCGTGTTCTCATTGCCTGCATCTAAGAAAGCCCTTAAGACATTTAGTCTACATTTGGATGGCCTTAATTGTTACCTCTTGATCATCGCTGATACCTGTTGGGTGACATAAAAGGAATTGTATGCAAAGAAGTGGGGGATAAATAATTCGGGGAAAAAAGTTTAATTTACACAGTGCTTACATAGTACAGACTTTTTTTTCATTCTTCAAAGAGAAAGCATGTAAGAAAAGAATTCAAGTATTTTTGTCAAAACATGGCTTATGTTCTGTGGACTAATTTAATTGGTTACAGGAGATTTCTGAAAAGTCATACTTCTAAAACATAATTATACCTAAAATGGAGTAGATTATTTTTACTACAACTTAATGCAATCAAATTACTTAATTGCCTTACCTCATGGGAAGTGTTATTTCTTTCAGTTAAAATAAAAAAATAATAGTGTATTGGCTATTTGCTTTCTATTTGTTTTACTTTTCCTTTGCATAGTTAATTCTTTCAGTGTGTGGGGGGGGCATATTACAGGGAACAAAAAATTTGCCCAATTGCTAAGGTAATCAAATCCAATTTGATTGTGAAGCTGCTTGATCACTCTTTATTTTTTACAAGATTTAATGTTCTTGCCATTGTGTACATTTAAGACTACAGGAAGTGCTTTACAATGTAAAGTGTAGACAGCCATTTTTGTGATATTTAAGCCACATGCTGTTGGCTGGTAAACAGCTAATTCTGCTAAAAGAGTAACAAATCTGTATGCTTCCAGGAAGACTGAAGGATTGTGTCTTGCAACAACAGCTGTCCTATTTATGATGTGTAAGTAGCATAGAGCAAAGAAATTGTTTGTATACTTGTTATCTTTGGTACCATTTCACTAACAAATTTTAGTATTTTAGAGGGAAATTTCTGCTGGTATATACTTACTAAAGGAATATTTTTAGACCATCTGATCTTACACAGTTTCTTTGATTCAAAATGTGGGTATTAGTGAAAATATACATGTATTATTTATGGTATCTTTGAAAAGCTAAGTTTCTGCTTTGGGAAGAATTTAGAATTCTTGTAGTATACCATATTTTAGCTGATACTAGTTTATTATCTTGAGTTTTGTTATCCTGCAATAACATAGGCCTGTGATGTATCAGTTATGGATTATGTAAAAAATTGTTACACTTAGCTGAGAAACATGCCTTTGGAAAGGAATAGTTAAGGATGGTAGCCTTAACTTACAAGCTAACATACCACGCTTGAGGCTGTATGCTACATATTCTTATGTTGCATGTGAATTATGGTTCCCTTACAAAAAGTTTTTGTGGGTTTTTTTGTTTTGTTGGGTTTTTTGTAAAGGAAAAAACCAACCCAAAAAGCCAGCTACCAAACACACACATTTCCTCCCCCTCCTCATGTCATACTTTCTCACAAATACTGTGTTTTCTGGTTTGGTTTTGTAAATACTGTGGAGATCTTTGTAGGAGTTGAGTTCCGTCTTTTCATACCAGGTATTTTTTGGTTCCTCTCTTCCTATAAAGCACTGCTAGGGAACTATTGGTCTATAAAATGTGTGTCTCTGCTGAGGGTAGCTGTAGTGTAGCACAGTAATTAAGTTTCAGCTTGCTCCTACAGGATTGTGTGCATTATCCATTCAGTATGTCCATCTTCCATGGGAAGTCCGTTGCCTTGTCATTAACAAGCTTGCATGCTGAGCTGCTGTGTCAGATCATTTGTGATTGCACTTTATAAACAGGATTAAATGGAGTGAATGTTTTGAGAATGGTGTAGTTCACAATAACTATTGTTTTTATGTAATTTCATCTGAATCAGCCTTTTTTTGAAAATGTAACTGCTCAGAAAAGTGGTGCCATTTTGCAGAGACCATGTAAAGCACATATGCATAAGCTTCCATGAGTGCCCAGTTACTTCCCAACAGTGCTTCTAGATAACAGACAGAAATTTTCTTTGGATTTTGGAAGAAGAAGATAGCAGAAGAAAATGGCTGGTGGATGAAACAGGATTTCACACTCAAGATAGAGGTGGCTGTGGCTTAGATAAATTCATCAAAGTCAATGGATTTACACAGGTGTGAGGGATGGAATTTTGTTTGCAAATAGTGATAGTAGTATGGTGTGTAAAGAATTTCGGTTTTCTTATTTCAGAACTAGAAGTAGGGATAAAAACACTGGGTTAGAAGCTAGAAATCTGAAGAATACCTTGGAAATCAGTGACGTGTGAGTTCTGCCTACTTATTAATCACCTGCTAATTTTTTTGATGGCAGTTTCAGATGCATGTGAACTAACCCTACATTAGGTGGCTGACAGCAGCAACCTGTGCACAGCTGGGAATTTGAATTGAGCTGGGGACACTTGAATGCATTTACTTCAAGGAAAACAAATTCTGTAGTCTGTAGCAGGCTTTGCTGTGTTCGCTGGCCCACTTACATCTCAGGCAATACCTCAAATTACTTTGAAACATGGTAGCTTCTATGTGTTGCCCATAGCTTGTCCTGATACTTTTTAATAGTTATTAGAGTTGGGATATTCTTTTGGTCTAAGAAAGAGAAAGTAAAGGCTTCTTTGGTATGTTACCAATTATTGTATAGTTCTTATCTGTCCTTACCTGTCCTTATTATACAGTTATTTTTTCATTCATGACTATTGTAAGCAGTAATGCTACAGTGATGTGTGTGTCATTTACTTTTAGGTCTGAAGCATCTTTGCATCACTGTCTTATTGTTTGTAATGAATGTATTGTTAGAGGGGAAGAAAAAGAATCCAAGCAAACTCATCTTGAATTTTGTAAACAGTGTGATAATTGCATCATAATGTCAAAAGACTCTTAAAGATGTGAATTCTGAATAATGACCTGGGGAATATTATGGGTACCACCTGCCACTTGGTGGTACTTTCCGTTTTATAGCAATCAGTTATTGCCTTTGGTGTTACCATGATTTTAAAAGTGAAAATTTGTTTTAATGGCGTAAATGCTGAGATCTGTAAATGGCTAAAATCATGTCAATCAGTAGACAATTAGTTCAGAGAGATGTAGTTTTCTCACTAGAGATTGATGTGTGGAGAGTTGAAATATGTAGATATCATTCAGTGTTAGTCTCTAAAGAGAATCTAAAATTTAATTTTGTTTGCTAGTATGTCAATGAAACAGAAGTTTTTGGCTTGTACTTTAGGTTTATTTTTATATGTGAAAACTGTAATGAAAATTATATTGAAAACTAAAAGCACAAAAGGGGATTTTTTTAATGTAAGAGAACCATACTTTCAATTGTTTAATTTTTGACTTAAAAAATGTGTTTGCATGCAGTATTTATTTTTATTTCAAATTCAAGAATGCCTTGTTTAAATGCCCTGTTGCAGGATCTGAGCATGTTAGTGTGTGGCTTTCTTCTGCATTCTCTTCAATGGAAAACAGCTTAATAAACTTGTCTAACAATATAGAGAAACAGCTGCTTTACTACTAGTTTGAGGAGATGCAGATATTAACACTTCAATTTTTTATTGTTTAAGTAAATACTACATTTGAAAAGCTATCTACAAACTTCAGTTTTCTGAAAATGTGTACTCTTACTATCTAGAGGGGGAATTTTTTTTTTTAATTGGCAGTGAATTTTAAGATTGCTGAGCTTAATAGAGGACAACATGGACAGCAAAAGTGAGTTTTTAGCTGTTTACATGTTCTGTTCTGGAAAGCTCCAGCTTACACTTTTTTAATTTCTTACATTTTTTATGTTCATCTAGTGCCAACTTTGACGTGAGATTAGAGATTTTTGGTGTACAAAATGTGATCTATACTAATCTTCTTAATGAAATTATTCTTCTTACACTAAAAACGTTAACGTGTCTTTTTTTGCCTGAAAGATGTATCAGCAATGGTAAAAGAATAATTTTATCTTCCTTTCACTCAGTCCCCAGTTAAGTAGCTCTCTTGGAAGAAATTGTTGCTCTACTCCTTCCCTAGTGCAAAGATTTAGGACTACTGCTGCGCCAATGAGTAAATCATGGGCCACTTAGAAATTGCTACATATAATTTAATCAAAACAATGAGTGATCTGCTCCAGAAACATCAGGAGAGTAATTTAACATTCACAGTTTAGGCAGCCTGTCAGTACATCCTTTCTGGTATTTTCCCCACTGATATGGAAGCTATGCCTAATTTGCTACACACAAATCACACCTATCACAGGCTGGGTTCAGATACACCTGGAGAACCTAAGCACCACAGCAGCAAAAGTATTTCCTTCTCTAAGTTTGATATTTCTGTTAATAATGTAGGTATTCTAAGTTCAATTAACAGGTAACGAAACTTGTGCTATGTTGGTAGAGTATATTTTTGCATTAATGAAGCAACTATGAAATGGTACATGTAAAGAAATGTTAAATGCTATTATGTTGTTGTTATTTTCATAAATAAACAATGTCCCAAAGTTTTAATGGTGTCATAAACTCACTCACTTCCACTACATTTGGATATGGCAAATGACCATGAAGCAATTCTCTCTCTCCCACCCCCCCCTTTTTTTTTTTTTTTTCCATAGGCTTCTTCTGCCCCTAAGTCTAATGCTTTGAAACTGAGTCTGTTGTACTCGAAACTGACAAGAATGGTACAGGAAGAATGATAAGGAGTTAAGTAATTGAATGTATCATCACTGTCTAGTTGCCGAAGAGGCCTCTGAATCCCCTGTCTAAGCAGGGGATTTTCTTCCGCACAGAAAACTACCATAGTTTCACCAGAGGGAGCTTGTCATTTTGAAACAGTAAATCAATAAATGTAACCGTACAAAAGACTATGTCAAAGTAGGGTCAGGAATTCAGTCAGAGCTTCTGCCATTAACAGTCATGCCAGTTTATTGTCATGGATATTTTCATAGTGAAATTCACTTTACAATGCATACATTTCTCTATTGATTTGTATAATGTCTTAAGAATCTAAATAAAACTAGAATGGTTAAGAAGCTAATGTTTGAGATGTGCTTCTCAGCAGACTTTAACTTGCTCAGCAGTGATCTGATCTTGTGATTTTTGAGATCAGTCATGTCTGTAAGGGGACTTGTGGCCGGTTGAGTTCCCGCTGATCAGGGGTCTTAGTCAGGATATCTGTGATCTGGATAACTGTGTTTCACCATGCTGCTGCTCTGAGTGTGAAAATAGGGAAAAACAGATCTGAGAAACATATTGAGATGACCTTGCTATGGTTCAAAAACATATATTACCTTTCTCTGTTATATTCTACTTAATTTACTTACGTAATTACTGCAAAGAAACTCTTAGAGAAGGGGATTGAAGATTGACAAAAATAGTGATGGTCTTTTAAAATCAAAGTTCTGTGTGCATGGCTTGTTTTGTCTCCTTGTTTGAAGAAAACAGGCAGACACGAGTGTTAGTACTTACTGTGTGTGTCTTCTGTATCAGACCTGGGGAAGATTGTGCTTCTCCTCCTGTTTTTCTCTCTACAGATATTATATTCTTTGAAACACAGAGCCAAAGCAAACCTTTAAATTTTATTGAAGCAGTATTTTAAAAGGTTTCTTCAGGTTACTGGGCTGAGAAGTTGAAATCAAATGTGTTGGTCCACATGAAATATGAACATTGGACAATGATAATCATCCGTTTCTGTTGGGTTCATGTTTTATTGTGGTGAGGTAACATTTTTCACAATTACTCCTCTGCTTTGTTCAATATTAAGGAGATGATACTCTTATTATTTTACTAAAAATCATTTAATACGTTTTCTGAGCTGTTAAGTCTTTCTATTAGCTTGGCATTTTCCTCAGAAGGATTCAACTCTTACACATCCCAATCGTCATCAAGACTAGGTATCTAGGAAGGGCTAGTTGGGTCTGAACTATACTGGAAATCATACTAACCCATGCTACAGATCAGTCTCAAGCTAAATGATCGGTATATCTGAATGAAAAATAGTAGAGGATAAATAGATGTTATGAGGTGGTATGTATTAACCAGTAGCAAACATGCAGTGCTTCTGTTTTGGTGTGCCAAATAAAACTCTGGCCAGAGGAGATTTTTTATTTGATCTATCCAAGTTTCATTTGTATCACCAAGGAGATCCTTTGATTCACCAAGACCTTCAGAGATGTGATATGTTTGCTTTGTTATGTTTGATTTGTTGCCTAATTTCCAAAGAGGATGGATAGATGGCAGTTGTACATTTATGTATAAGCTTGGGAGAGGTGGAAGTTGCTTTATAGGAGCCGTTTCTCAGATACTGTTGGACATGCAATAAGTGACTGTAATACTCTTCACCGTTCTAATTTTATATCAGAACTTAGAATCATTTCTTGCTTCAATCAGAGTGTCAGTGCTGAATTAATAAGCTGGAAGTATACTTCAGAATCTTTTGATGAAAGAAAGTGTTAGACCTGGGTCATTGCACTGCACTGAATGCAGTAGAAAGGGGCATTGACTGTGGTTTTATGGCTGCATGAAAGATGGCAGGTACTGCATAAGTTAATTCATTCTAGTAAATCAGATTCCTTTGATCATTTTAACCTATGGAAATTTATGGATGTAAGGAATGTAGTCATTCAGTAGGTGATAATAAAACATACAAATCCTACTACTTTTATTTAATAATTTTCTTCTGTCAGATGTGTAACTCTATTCCAATAGTAGCTCATAACTGCAAATGGAGAGTATTATATCCCTTTTGAAGTGATCGTGTTTCATGGCTTCTCTCATGTTCTGCCTGTAAGATTAGAAGTTTTTGCCTTTCTGCTCCTTATTGAGAGATGAATAGAGATCTGTAAAGACCATAAAGGCAAAAATCTTTATTTTATAAGCTATATCTGCCTTCCAGTTCATGATTCTCAAGAGCTTTATAAAAGCAGCCAGGCATCGTTCTTGATCTGTCTCCTGTCATAAAGAGGTAACTGTCCAAACCCACTGGTAGCACTGTTCAGTGTTCCCATCTTCTGGGAGTTAGGCTGTGCTGCACTGTAGTATAAAATTCAGTGCTGGAGCACCCCCTCCTGAGCTATTGCAGTAACAGATCATGTCTGGAAGCATGGCATATTTAGACATAGAGTCTTCTACAGGTTTTGTCACAAGCCTACTGCAAAAACCCACTGTTTTTAGTACTCTACCAATGCTATTTTTGTGCCCTAATGTAGTAATCTGCAAAAAGGCACTGGAATATTATGTACCTATATATACATTAACAGGAGATAGGCCATGTACAATGCAGGGCCTTTTCAGTCATATTGGAAATAGGTTTGTTTTGACTTTGATGTTATGCCCAGTTCTTTACCTGGTGCCTTGGACCAACACTAGGGAAATCAGGCTGATGTACGTTGGAGGTTTGCATTTTATTACTTACGCTTAATTAGCTGATGAAGTGTATCTGAGCTGTTTCTTTTGGAAGATGGAAGGTAAATTAGAATGCTTGGGAGAAGGAAGGTGCTTTTTATTAAAGTGAAAAGAAAATTAAGTAAATCTGAGCCCTGTAGTACTTTCTGCAGTGCAGTTTATGACTGCAATGAGAGTTTTGCCAGTGAAGAAGAGATGGGAACTATAAGGCTAGATTCTGTAACATGGTTTTAGGCAGAGTACCATGATGACAGTGTGGAAAACTGGACTGCCTAGGTAAACAAACCAACAAAAACAACAGCAAAAACAAACACCACCAACAAAAACCCCCAACAACCAAAGAAAACACAACTGTCCTTAGAAGTTGAAAACATAGCATTCTGTTGTGCTTGTGACTGGTTCTCTAGCACTGCTTCTCTTGTATTAGGATCATCATAGCTTTTCATCAGATCTGGAGAGCAGAACTTGAGACCCATACAGTATTACAAAAGCCCAGACTACTTGCCAAGAAAATATTTGGTGAATTCAGGATTTGAAGTTCACTGCAACCCTGCAACTTCACAAATATGAAAACAAAGAGGATGCTTAAAAAATGTCAGAGTAACATTCTTAGAGCAAAGGGCATCAAAACAATTGTATAATGGGTTTATGAGTACACACACAACACTTTTTGGAACTGCAGACTCCTGAAGCACATCTTTGAATATACAGCCTATATACAGTGAATTCGAGTATACTGCCATACCCTCACTTTTTTTACTTACTTCTGTGAAATCCCAGGCAGCTTCTGATGAAAAGCTGAACAAACTTTGAAAGAGAGTGAATAGAATCACATACTACTGGATTATTTTAACTGTTTTCAGAGCTAGGGATTTTCTCAGCATCTACAAAAACACTTATGTTAGTAGTGAAAATATTTGTATTTTTTCCTAGTGGGATCTTTAATAGCAATATTAATTTTCACTGAGCCAGTGCTCTTGATGTAAATTTTATTTAATTTTTCCACACTTTACAGCGTTAGAAGAACATTTGTATGACCCAGCATAACCAGTTAGAACTTCAATGTGACTATGTGCTATTGCCTTTTTAATTATGAAGTGCTGAACTGTGTTGTGTTGAGAAGCTACAGTCATAGGAGCTACAGCTCAAATGTGTATGCATTGTATGGGCATTGGCAATTACAGCTGGTTTGACACAGCTATGGCAATTTAAAATTGCAGAATGACAGGTAGCCTCTTTTCCAAAAGTGAGTATGTAGCTTGATTATAACACAGAAGTCCCAGCAGCCCAGTTCATTTCAAGACAGTGTAACCCATCAAACCACTGAATACACAACCACAGGTGTCATGCCAAAAGGGCATTACTGAGTCTTATGGATCCTAATGCTGTTGATATCTGGTAACCACACACATGAAATGAAAGCCAGAATGGATATTTAACTACAACTCACAACAAAGGTGATTGTTGCTGATTGCTGAGTACCTTGGCTTGAACCACTACTGTCAAAGTTTAACAGTAGCACTTACTGTTTGGGAAAGGTCAGAGAATATCCATAAGAGCTTTATTAATGGTTCTGCTATCCATTTCTGTGGTAGTAATCTACCAAAAACTGGATGCAATATGAAATTTTTCAGGTAAAGTAGCATGTCTACAACTCTCCAGCCTGCCTAGGGACCAGGGTCGCAAGTAAGGACTTGAACCCATTTCATCTCAGTGTCCCTGACAGTGCTGGCTGTAAACTTGCCTATCAGTCCCTGGGATATTCATACCCGTGTCTACTACTTCAACAAATCCAGATTATTTCCTTGGTTAATTTTTTTCTATAAAGTTTCCATCTTTGGCCAGGGAAGGTTTTGTGCAAGGATGTTAGAGCACAAGTCCTGTGAGGAGCTGTTAGGGGAGCTGGGACTGTCTGGCCTGGAGAAGAGGAGACTCAAGGGAGACCTTATTGCAGTCTGAAAGGATGTACTGAGGTGGGCTCTGGTGTGTTCTTACAGGTAAAAAGCACCAGGATGGGAGGAAATGACCATGGAAGTTACACCAGGAGAGGATTAGATTGAATATTTGGAAAGATATCTTCACGGAAGGGTTGTCAAGCCTTGGAACAGGCTGCCCAGTCAAGTGGTTGACTCACCATCCCTGGGGGCACTTTAAGGACGTGGTTTTATGGTGCACTTGGCAGTGTTAGGTTTGCAGTTGGACTCAATCCTAAAGGTCTTTTCTAACCTCAGTGATCTTGTGATTCTGTGAAGTATGGAAGGGATCTCTGAGGATGGGCAATGTCAATGACTGCTTCTAGCACAGCAGGTTGTTTTCAATTTTATTAATCAAACTGGTGCTTCTGCTGTAGAATTGAAATAGATGGGATAAGATTATTCCCACCCCACCACCATTGACATGGAGTGATTAGTGTTAGTTGCAGTCTTCTATAAACAGTGCTCAGAAGTGAGTGCTGTAAGCTGTCACAAGTTTTATTACCCAGGTTCATACAGATTCCATCCATGCAGTGCTGGGACCCAGTTAACATCATTCAGGAAGCAGACACACAATGCCATCAAGAGAGAGAGAAATAGGCAAACCAGGAGACCTGTGACACATGGTCAAGAGCTCCAAGAGAAGTATTCTCTGTAAGCAGGGGTCTTTCATTAAGTGCTTCATTATTTTACCATTTTTGTACAATTTTGACTCAGATTGGCAGGACGCCACTGTTCTTTCTGTTTTCCAGATGACTCTGCTCAAATTCAGATACCATTGTGCCATAAAGGTGGCTTTTAGGATTGTCAAAGTACCCCAAAGGCTTAGATTTTTGGGGGATTTGTAGATACTTGGTAGTTACTGTTATTCATTTGGTAGCTAATACAGAGTGAAAAAGACCTCTGCAATATTGTTGCTGCACTCTCCAGTTCCAGGATGAGTGCCTGTTTATTTTATCTCTGAAAGACTAATGATTTTCACTGCTAGCTACTGCACTGTAGTCCAGCCTTATGCATTAACAAACAAAAAAAGTGTAAAATGTACCTTCAAGTCTATGCAGGAAAAAAAAACCCTGAACATCTACTCTGGATACCAGAAGAAAACAAATGCGTGCTAATTTTGCTTTGTGCCTGTTTTTAGAGACAATATTAGAGACTGAATATTTCTTTTCTTTCTCTGTAAATATAAAATGCTAACACACTGTAGCTTTGCAGTATAATATCCCATGCTATAAATCACTATGCTGATATGCCTCCAGTTAAGTGTCTAAGTTTTTACCATGTCAGAATTCTCGCTAATGCTAACAGTGGTCATCTAGAGCTATTTGACTGGGAAAAGGAAAAAAATTAGCTATAAAATGCCTTGGTTTTGGTGGTCTCGAGCCTTCATATCTGCAATTTTATTCTTAATAAAACATACATTGAAGGTAAGAATATTGAAGCTGGAAACACTCCTGAAACCACTTGAACAGTACCATAGCACATGGGATGAGATATCTTACATGTTTATTAGTACAGGAAAGTTTCTGCAGTCACATCTCATATGCACACACTTTTTAAAACTGCTTGGAGAGGTCAGGCAGTACAGTTAAAAATCCCCATACAAGAAACAACAAAAAAACCAAAGCACAGAAAACTATTTGACCTTAACCTGAAGACTTGAGCACAATTTGTCTTCTAATCCTGTGTCCCTGAGTAGCTACATTATTCCAACAAAGCCTCCTTTTTGGCTGTATTTCCTTAAGGAGTGAGGAAAAAAAACTGCAGACAACTTTTAGTAGGAGATAAGGTAAGTGAGCAGGAGCTTTAATGAGCCAGCAGGCTCCAGGAATACATTTACACAGGAAACTCCCTTCAGAACTAAGTTACAAGATTTTATAATAATGTCCATCCAATCCCATTCTGTTATTTCCCTCAGTCCTGCCCC
>JAWWMO010000096.1:49809793-49826371 GCA_035047845.1 Dendrocincla fuliginosa | reverse complement strand
AATTGATATATTTTGTTCTGGACTAGCTAACAGAATAGATTGTTTACAAAAGGTCACATGGAAATCCTTTAGCTCAGTTTGGTTTCTTTACAGTTTTGATGAGTAGATGGGCTAATGTAAAGCTTCTGAGTGTGTTTTAACTTGCCATCAGTGGTTTCTCCCCCTTCCTGTTTGTTCAAATACTGGTGGTGTTAACATATTACCCCAGTGGAGGACATGTTCCAAAGTTAAAGATGTCATTGATTTCTTTGGAGCAGCTCTGCAAGGAGCAGAGTACTGCATAATGAATTAGCTCTACATACATTTAGAAAATATTACAGACTGACTACAGTCAGACAACAAGGAGGTTAGCTTGGACACGTGACTTATTTGCCATTGAGGAGCAGTGGCAGTCACTGACTTTCTTGAGTTTTCTGAACCACAGGCTGTGTATTGAAATTACTGTGTGGGCTTAGGGTTGCTGAATTATGTAGAGGGATGTATATACATTCACATGGACTATGTGTTAAGGCGGTTACGTGGAGCTATTTAAAAGATGTGTAGATGTACTACTTATGGACATGGTTTAGTGGTGCTAAACCATGTGGTTGAGAGGCTGGGTTAATGGTTGGACTTGATGATCTGAAGGCTCTTTTCCAACTTCAGTGATTCTGTGGTTCTGTGAAAGACAACATGAATTAAACAATATCACAGAATCACAGAATATGCTGAGTTGGCAGGGACCCCCAGGATCATTGAGTCCAGCTCCTGGCCCTGCTCAGGACCATCCCCAAGGGTCACATCATGTGCCTGAGGGTATCATCCAAATGCTTCTTCAACTCTGTCAGGCTTAGTGCTATGACCACTGCCCTGTGGAGCCTCTTTCAGTGCCCAACCAGCCCCTAGGTAAAGAACCTTTTTCCAATATCCAATGTAAATGTCCCCTGACACAACTTCAGGCCATTCCCTCAGTCCTGTCACTGGTCACCACAGAGAAGAGATCAGTGTCTGCTCCTCCTCTTCCCCTTACCAGGAAGTTGTAACTGCAATGAAGTCTCCCCTCAGTCTCCTCCTCTCCAAGCTGAACAGATGAAGTGCCCGCAGCCACTCCTCACATGGCTTCCCCTCAAGGTGCTTCACCATTTTCATGGCTCTCTTTGGACACTCTCTAGCAGCTCAATATCTTTCGTATATTGTGGTGCCCAAAACTGCCCACAATATCCAAGGTGAGGCCACCCCAGTGCAGAGCAGAGTGGGACAATCCCCTCCCTCGACCGGCTGGTGATGCTTTGCCTGATCCCCCAGGACAGGGTTGGCCCTCCTGGCTACCAGGGCACTGCTGACTCAGATTCCACTTGCCATTGACCAGGACCCCCAGGTCACTTTCCCTGGCACTGTTCTCCAGCACCTCATTCCCCAGTCTGGCCGTACATGGAGGTTTGACCCATCTCAGGTGCAGAACCCAGCACTTCCCTTGTTGAACTCCCTATGGTTGGTGATTGCCCAGCCCTCTCATTTGTCCAGATCTCTCTGCAGGACCTCCCTGCCTTCCAGGGACTCAACAGCTCCTCTGATATCCACACTGGTTTACAATGCTGTCACTATGCTGAGTGTTACCTTCCCTCCTGAAAAATGCTTTTGTGGTCTCCCCTGGTTTGCTTCCACTCAAAGCCAGGCTGTGTAGTTTTGAGCTCTCATCAGAGGTAATAACTAGTAACTAAAGATTGAAGCAGCTGAAACTTTAAGGGGTACATTCAGATAGCAGTGGTCCTAAAGTAAAGCAGGGTAAAGATGTGAGGGGAGAAGGATGAAGAGAGAGATTGGGTTAAGGCATAATGAAGTGCACTAGGGGAAAACATTCTCCATAGTGTTCAATAAACTTTATGCGTCTGTTATTTTTTATTAACAGGACTGATGAACACAAATTGAAGAAAGTAATGTGTTAAAAATATGCAAAAACTTGAAGACACTGAGAGGCACTTTAGGTGTAAGCTTATTTTTAGGGTGAGGAAAAATACATCTGAAGTTTGGTATGTTGGTAGCCACTCAAACAGCAGGGTGGTGCAAACCCTGCTCTTACAGCCCTGCATTACCTCACCTGTGTGCTGCCCAAGAGAGCAGCTGTGCCAGAAACTGGGGCATTGTACCTTGTGCACAGCAGAGGAATAGCCTTGCACTTATACATGCCCTGGTGACTTACAAGCAGGTAGAGACAGGTTTTGTAGCAGTAGGAGGTAAAGCACCTTCACTCCAGCTGTGCTTTCCCAATAAGACTCTCATAAATAGTATGTTTTTTTGACACGGTAATTAAATTAAGAAAAAGTAAATTGCAGAAACTGCAGATGATAAATGTAGATAAGTCATAGATCTGTCAGTGGAAGACAGAATTGGAATTAGCAAACTAAACATTTTTGAGAACCTGGGCTTTAATCCAGGACAAGTTGGGAGTGTTTTTTCAAGGTAAGGATGTCCTAGTATCTTGTTTATATCCAATTGGAGTTACTGGAATCTTCCATGCTTTTTGAATTTCTTTAAAACTAATAAAAACCCCTTCTGCTATTGTAAAAAAATATTTTAATACTAGTGATGAATTTGTTACTAAAGCCTTTCCTTCAGTTTCCTTTTGAGAGCTTTAATAGACTGTGTTGCAGAAAAGTTTTTTTGACACTGAAACTTCATGTGTACAGCTTCTGGAAAAAGGATCCTACAGTTGCTGATGAGCCTTATATGAAGATAGACTTTTTGCAGACATCTTGTTCCTACAAAACAAATGAGGAAACAAAAAGAACCTTGCCTGCCCAAGAAAGTACCACAAAGCAAGGGGAATGAATTTGAGGTATGAAATGTTGAGGACAGCCTTCACATTGTATGTGTTTTGGAGCAAATGACTTCAGATTCACACCAGCCCAATTGCAAGGGTTGATGACCTGGTACATTGCCAGCAGTACAGGACCTGTGTAAGCCTCAGGGTTTGTTAGAGTCTTTAGGTACCTTGGTGACTTGGGCATTGGTGGTGTGGCACCCAGATCAGCCCTGTTTAGCCACCTGAAGTTTGTGGTTGACATCTGGCCAGATTTTTGTAATGAGTGTTGTGCTTCAGGCAGCAGTTGATTCATGCACACTTTCTTCTGCATAAGCTTAAGTCGAATGTGTTTGCAAGAGCTGCCTCTGGAGCTTTGGTTAGGCTGTAAACACCAAATCATTTCAGTTGAAATGTCTGGGTGTGGTGTTTTTTGTTAGTTATTACTCCCTCTGTCCTCATTGGTTGTTATTGAGGTAATATGCTTTCATGAGAGAATTAACAGGTGGTTGGTGTGTTGATCCTTTCTGTTTAGATTTGAGTTTGGTAATCCACCTCCTAGATGTCTTGCCTAAGTTTCTGTCTGCATTATTTTTTTTTGAATAGGAACTACATGTGGTTAGTGTATGGCACTATGTTTAGGTATAACTGCTTTTAAATAGATTTGCCCATCTCCTAGGAGACAAAGCAATAGCACTGTGCATGATTTTAATCCTTAAAGATGCTGTAAGTACATAAACAAATATGCAGAAATAGATTGTCTTCCCTGTAGTGGGTGTCAACAAGTAGAATGGCTTGGTCTGTTTTCACTTCTGATAGTCCTGCTAACAGATGCCTCCTGCAGTTTGGTATAGATAACTGTACGATATCTCTTCTTGCTCAGATACTATCCAAGTAAAGCTAGTTAAGCTGCTTCAGTAAACCTGTGGGCAAAAGACATTCCCATAACAATAGATGTTTATTTACTCTAGCTATAAAGCTAGAATTTCAGGGCTCTGCTGAAACCACACAGTTTTAGTGCATGTGCATAGGAGATAATTGGTCTTCAGTGGGTTAATGATACTTATACACTAGAAATCTTCAGAATAAGCTTTTTTGGTTTTGATGTTGCAGATCATATATTGCTAGATGTTGTACATAAAAATGTATGGTATGGCTGTATTCATTTCCTTTAGTGCTGGATGCTGGACAACTATAAGCCTTCCTGCAAGATTTTTATAAGCACAAGCATATACCTTAATGATCCAAATAATGTAAGTAGAAGTGGCAGTGAGGGTAAATGACTTTGAAGGTTTTGTGCTACAAACATAGCGCTTAAAACACTGGTGACTGCATTTGTAGGAGATGTAGCAGAAGGCCTTCTGAGGTTTGAGTGTGTCCTATACACTGGTGATTGCTTCAGCGCAGCTCCTGAGTATTTGGAGTTGTAGCTCAGCACTATACAACTAACCACTAAAGCACTTGAAGGGCTTTTATAGCAAGACTTTACCAAAACTATCATCGTCTGGTTTACTTTATTGTGCTCATCATGCATGCTAGAGTGTTCTTGCATATTGGCTCTTACTTAACTATTTCTTTGTGGTTGTGCAGACATGAAATGTAGGGTCATGTAAAATGGCATGAGGTAAAGCCAGTGTTGGATGGAGGTAACACAGGTGAGTTGGGCCTTCATTGCTTGGCTCTTGGTTAGTCATAGATGTAAGGCTGCTGTTTTTGAGGCTTCCTAGTATCTGGCTGAAATTGTTTAAGGGAGTGAAATTCTGTTTTTCCTCTCCACTTTCCTGTCCTGTGCTGTTAGTGACTGAAGGGTGTCTTTGCACAGATTGGTCTTGATGGCTGCAAGCGCAATTTGCTGGGGCTGTCTGTAAATAAAAATAAAAATCTCTGTTGCCTGGCAAAACCGCAAGTTGTCTGCCTTCCTCGGCTCTCTAAAGCTGGAATGCAGGTTTGGGGCTCATGAACACCTCTGTAAATCCATTGCATTTGCTGAGCTTCAGTAAGGACATGAAGTCCTTCTCAGGTGCTGTTGTTTCCCTTCACAAAGTGCAGTTGTACTGGGTATGGCTGGCCAGGTGCTGGCAGCAGGGGGGCTGCAGAGGTGCCCTCTATGATGAGCAGGGCAAAATCGTGAGGAGGAAGGAGTGGCAGAGAGGAGCTGTTGTGGAATGACTCCAGTGTCCATTCCCAATTGCCTTCACTGCTTGGCTGGAAAAAGGTGGAGTTGGAAATGAAGGAGTGAAGTTGGACTTTGAAAAAAGTAGGAGCTGCTTTTAATTAGTATTTGTTTCTCATGAGCCAGCTGTCTTTTAATTTGAAATAAATTAAATGAATTACCCCCAAGTTGAACCTGCTTTGCCCGTGATGGTAATTGATAAGGGATCTCTCTGTCTGTATTTTGACTCATGAACTTCTCCATCTTATTTTCTCCCGTCTTGTTGAGGACGGGAGTGAGGGAATGGCTGAGTGGGTGGCTGGCAGCTGGCCAAGGCCTCAACAGTTTATATATATATATTGCATTTCAAAAGCTCTCTAAAAGGAAATTGTCTGAAAAACAGTTGTTACATGCATTTAGGTAGATGTAGCTCCGTGCACTTTTGGCTGATACAGATTGGCAGCTGAAACTCTGCTCAATTTGCAAATATATATATTTTTTTTGTTTCCTGAATGTAGCTCTATAAGCTCTTGCTGGGTTTACAGTTAAATGCATTTAACATCAGCTTTGGAAACCAATGCTGGGCTCTTGGCTTCCCAGCTCTAAACTTACTTTTTTTCTAAATGTGCCTGGTGGTCTTGCTATGTAACAATGCCAGGAAATTACTTCAAACTTGTAGTAATAGCTGCATATCTTATGAAGAGTAAAGTTGACACAAGGTAATGTCTTGTTTGCAGAGCTGTTGGAAGTGGCCATTGATGCTGGTTTCCAAATGATCCCAGTACAGTCATTGAAATATGGAGTGGGTTCCTAAGTGTTTTGTTGTTTGCAATAGGTATGCAGTTATGTTGCAACTCCTTTAGGGAAGAGCTGGGCTTGATTTCTTTATGAAACAGTATTTTTAGAAAGTCGCTTAAGGTACGTGTAAAATGTTTCTCTAGCTTTCCCCCCCAAAGTCCCTGACTGTATATAGGGAAGTGGGTACTACTGTTGCTGAGTCCTGTAGAGCTGAACATAAGTGGGTTCAGGTATGGGACTTTTAACAGCTATCCTTGTAGTGCTACAAGCTGTGTCTGTCTATCAGCTGTCACCTTGTAAGAAGAAAAATCTGTCATTTGAAAACTACTAAGTGTAAACAGTGACACTGATACTGATTTCATAATATAGAGTGTTGCTTTTGAACTGGGTGCATCTCCAAAGTGAGATGCACTTTTACTGTGTGAAAAAGTAAGACTGTTCTCTTTTATTTAGTGAGGGTATTGAATAGTATTATGGATAAGGTGGAATAAATGAGAGCTTGAAAAAATTTGATTATCTGTCACAATCTCCTAGTTATTATTGCAGCCTCACTGCTGCCTGTTGGTTCATCTAGGTAAAGGTATAACTTCCTTTTTACTACAAGGGGACAAGATTAGTCTAGTAAATGGGGTCAGTTGAGAGATCTTTAAAAATCAAGTCAGTATTTTTATTTTTTTATTTCAATATATTTTTGAAAAAAAAGAACATGCTGAATTTGTCTAAGGTGGATATTATAAGTATCTTAAGAGTAGGAGTATGTGGCAGGGGAACATAGCATTAATTAATTTTTTTTGTTTGACAGTATTTTCAGCTTTATAAGGAAAGGTTGCCAGAAAAAGCCTTTAATGGCAAAAGTTGAGGATTTGCATGTTGTGAAGCTGGATTCAGTGGTCATCTTACTGCCAAGGATTTAAAACTTATTGGTCATCTTAAATCAATCAGTCTCATTAATGGATATTTGTGTACGAGTTTAGGATTTGAGTTGTGTGGAGGTCAGAATCATGCTGTAATTTCATAGGGAAGATTGAGAATGCCATGACTAATTGGGGTAAGGTGTTTTTTCTCTTAACAGGTGTGCTCTCAGGAAAGGTACAAGAAAGCCATCTATTTTTCCATTGTTCTCGTGATTATAAATTGGCTTTCTGCAGGAGGGCAAGGGCAGGTTTGAAGGAATTTTGCAGTGGTGTGCTAAGAAACCTGCAGTATGGGACTGGTGTTGGGGTTATCTGTGGCGGTGTGCAGCACGCTGGCCTGAGGTTGTCCAGTTTGATGGCTCCATTCCATGTTCATGTGGAATGATTAATATATGCAGTCATGCACCTGGAGTTGTGATTTGCTGCCTTCATTTTGTTGCTCTGTGCCTGGTATCAGCCTCCAGCACTTACTAGTGTGGCTGATTTATCATCTGTGTTATAGCCCTGGTATAGGTTTAAGCCTGTACAGAATTGGTTTTGTAGAGATGGATTTTTTCCTTCCCGTATTTTTAGTTTATTTTCTCCACACTACTTGTTGCTACTTTTATCTTCCATGGGTGGTGGTTCTTGCCTTAATTCTGCCACCAATGCTTGTTACCTTACATGAATTAGGTATAAGCTTTTTTCTAAGCAATAGTATTCTTTTAATGATGCTTCAGTTCCAGAGGTGCATGTGTTCAGTTGGATGCTAAACTTGGTTGTCTTCATTTAAAGGTGAAGAGGTAAGAACTTTTTACAAGTAAAGCAAGAGGTATTTTGAGTACTTAAAAACAAATAGGAAAAAAGTAGTTGGCTTAATTGCATTGACCCATTTTAATGACTTCCATGGAATATGGCTAGTTTAGCTGCAATGTCAGTAGCAGGTCCTTACATACATATGTATAAAGTAGATTTTTGAGTGGAAAAATTGCTGGTGCTGAGAGACATATTGCTTTAAAATTAAAGCTGTGTGATTGTATGACCTACTGAAAAAAATAGGTATGAGAGTCTGGAAAGGGTTGTGGGTTTAGCTTTCTTGGGGTTTGTTTGGTTTTGAGTTTTTTGGTTAATTTTTAGAGCTATCTTGTGCGCTGTATAATTACTTTCCAGAATGCGGATTTGTATTAGTCATTTTGTCTGCTAAAGACTACCATGCATAGAAGTCTTTTCATAGTGGCATTATGCTTCTAGTGAGACCTTGTTCATTCTCCTCTAGTCTCACAGTCTGAATCAAAACAGTTTCTCCTTTCTGCCTAGCAGTGGTTTTGTAGTGTGTAGACCAAGGAGGAATGCAGTTATTATCTGTATCCACTGTGCTACAAGAGGATGATGAATTTTGAATGCAAGTCAGTCAAGTTTTAGTTCTTGGTAATAATACAGGCATTGAAATCTCTGCTGCAGTTCTTTTCCAAGTTATGCTTTCATTGAAAATAGGGCATAGGAGAGCAAAGGAAGCTAGTGGTAAAATTCTGCTGACAGCTGATAACTATTTTTCTTCAGTTAATGCATTTACGGAAGGATCGTGAAAGAAGGGCCAGTTGGTACTAATGTCTAAATGCAACATCCAAGTTTTTTAGCATACCAGTAACTGTCTTGTTACTGTAAGGGTATGGTGTTATCAAGAGTAAGAATGATGTAAAAAAAGCGTCTACACTGAAACCCACTGCATGAATAGTATTACGCTGACCTTACGTGACATTGGTGGGCTGTTCCTTCAAAAAGCTGCTGAAGGAACCTTTGCTACTGCAGTTTATCAGTACTCTGGTATAGCTGCTGTTTTGGTTTTCAGTTACTTGAAGATAATTTACTATTATCACTGTTTTTGAACTGCAGTAATTAAAGAGAAGAGGGTGAAAAATATGTCCATTTTGTGTGACCTAACTGCAGGAATTCTGAAAATTCTCCTGCAAGGATTGCTGGCTTGGCATCTGTGCAGTGGCCTCAAGACTGTCAGGAAAGAGGAAAAGCAGTTTGATGCAGTTTCATTTGTTCAAGCTGTTTTTAGTTGAAGAGGTCATTTGGTTATTTGAGATACTGGGCATCTGTCAAGCCAACAGCTGAACAGAAGATTTTTCCAGTAACTTCTCTTTTGCATTGCAAAGAGAATACCTGTAAAAAAAACAGGAAAAAAAAAAGACTGCTTATAAAATTTCTGAGTTCTCAGATTGATTATCTTGCCAAATTTAGTCTCACCATTTGAGAAGGTGTATTGATGTCTGTTGACTGAGCTTTTGCTTTTCTTCCTTATCTGTCTGTTCTTTGCTTGCCTGAACACATCAGTTTTCTTTTTTAATGTCTTTGTTCAGTATCCTCAGGCTAAGACTTGGCCAGTGTGTGTCACCTGAGGTTTTGGACAGTGGTACTGGTTTCCTTATATGCATACTAAAGGGAAGTGTATGTGGAATGCATGTTGCAGCATCGCTGTTTGACATATAGTAAGTGCACCAGCTTCATAGTGGGGCTAGACTGCTATTTGTGCAAACAGCTATCTATTCTACACCTAGCGCTAACCTCTTTTCATAAGGCATTTAGTGATGCACAGCAGATGGAAAAGATTCATATGCGTTCATATCCATGACTGGCTAATGGAGCAGTGATATTCCTGGAATACAACTCTCTTATCCATTTGCTTCTGGTTAAATGTTCATGTTATCTCTTGCTTGGCCACAGTTGAGAATTCTTGAGCAAATACTTGCAGTTAAAAAGCACAGGAATAGGTTGCTAAACTACCATTACCTAGGAGAGAACTGAGCCAAATTACAGTGTTATGGATTTCTCCCAATAATCAAGCCATTTTATCAGAGACACTGCGGTTTGGATTGTCTGTCCCTTGGTGAAAAGCTGATTGACTAGAAAACTGAAGGTATTTCCAGGGTGGTCAGGATAGCTAGATTCAGAAAACCAAAAGAAAAAGGAATATCTTAAATCTCTCTTACCTTTACAACAAGTCTACCGTGAATGCTGCTTAGAAATTCAAGTTCAGGTTTTGGAGGACTCATGAATGCATGTGAAAATCCTGGAGCTTGGAAACATGATTAATGTCTGCATAATATACCACTTTCTCATTTTAATATATGCCAATGTATATCCTGGTAGAGAGAGCCACTGAAGTGGACCCTCTCTGGTACAGAGGAAGTTGAACTATGGACAACCTGTCATTAGTGTGTCATTAACCTTCTCTCTGATAGGAATGGTGATGGCCCAGCATGTCCAGGCTGTCACCACTAGTTAATAGCCTTAAAGGTCATAAAATCTCTACTGGATACTCAACTTCTCTACATGTATGTTGAAGAGGTGTGTGATAAACTTGCGGGAATCTGGGCCTGCTTTCCACTGGCTTCCTTTCTGAAGGCAGAAACTGTACTTTTCTACTTGCGTTGTTCATTACAGCCTGCTACAGACTCAGGTGTAGGTATCTGTTCAGCTTTCAAACTTCTCCCGTGATCGGAAACTTCATTCAGACTTGGTAGCATCCTAAATTAAGTCAGGATAAGAGCATCTTGACTATATGCTTCAGATCTGATAGATTATTCAAGTACAGGCATTAGGTTGGTATTGGATCAGTGTAGAAGAAGATGGTTTTTAAATCCTGTAAGGGCTTTAAACTGGAAGTCAGTAAGCACGCATAGACATGGCTGCTGAAAAGACTTGATCCCATGTGACTCTGTGAAGAAATTTATGCTGACAAGATTTTAAAGCCATAATTACTTTCCTTTTATATTGGGATAGCAGAAAGCACGGTTAGAATCCAGTAATCTGATTTTTTTGAGACAAATGTTATCAAAATAACTTCTTAAATATTTGTCTAGTTTAATTGGAAGGCCGTAGAAAATTGTGTGACTTGCTATTCCTAGTTTTCCCTGTCTGTTTTGATGATACACTACATTAGGTTGCTATTGAATATTCTAAGCCATTGTAGTTGTTGACATGTTGCATCTGCCTATGAGGAATTTGTTTGATCATTAAGTCACTGGGGATACAGCTCTGTGCTCTTTTTTTTTATTTTATTTTTGAAGTAAATGATTTCGAAGCTGAAGTGTTTCAAGGTATGCTGCTAGTGGCAGGCTTCTCAAATGTAGCATTGACAGCATTAAAATATTCTTTTAAAGCCCTAAGAGCAGACATCAGTAAGACTTCAGTCTTGCACCATTAATTATCTGTTTAGACCTTGAATTTCCACAACTGCAAGAAACTCAGCATTTTTGGTTTTACCTTCCCCTCTTGCAATGTTATGCTGTTCCATATTATATTGTTGTGAAGTTAAAATTTGATGAAAAGGTTTCTAGATACTCACTAGAGGACGAGTTACTTGGAAAAGAAGATATGTAGGTTTTGGGCGCCAAGGCACAGTTTAGTCCAGAGTCTACAATATATGTGGAATAATCCTGCAGGCAGTATAACCAAATGGAAGTGAACTGGATTACCTGCATGATGGATTACACTAGATGAACAAAGGCAGGAGATCTGTGAGTTCGTGTTAACAGCAAGTATTTAGACTCTGTTTTTAAGATGTGCAAATATTGAGCTGCAGCACTTGAATATTAGCTTCTCTTGATCTGACAAGTTGAAGTTCACGCTTTGTTGATCTCTCTGCAGCAGCTCATGACAGCAGAAATGTCACAACCACTTTGTTAACAGATTTATGTTCTTCAGTTAGAAAAAAATATGGATAATCCAAGTGATGCAACCACACAAATGTACTCCCCTTCTTGCTGATTAATGCCAAAAGGTAAATTGGTTATCCTGTTTCTCTTGGCATTCTGTGTGAACTCGTAATGATTTGGTAGCTATTACAGTGTTAGAATTAACGATTAAATGTGTTGCATAGATGCCTTGTGTTTCATGTTAGGAAACACTTGGTGTATGTTTGGTATAAAAGACAGCTAAATACTCATATAGAAAGCTAACTTTGTGTATTCAAAGTTAGATTGGAAGATTGTTTCCCTGGCATTGAGTAGCATGTGAATAGATCATGTGATTTTTTTTTTCTTCTTTTGATATTGATTTGTTAATAATCATTTAGTGTATTTGCCATTCTAATGATGGGAGGCCTAATACAGGGGAGAAGCTAATTAGAAAAATAGTGCTATTAAGAAGGAAACTTACTGAGATTTCAGTGTGATAAGTCTGAGTATCCAGGAACGGGTAGAAGTACTATAAAAGCCTGCAATTTTTGTAAAGTAATGCAGCTTATTTGTCTCAGGTATTCTAATGTCTTTAACCCCTGCTATTTGACAGGCATGTCCTTGTCTCGCTGGCTGGCTTCTGCACCAAAGCAGTTAAATGTTGTGTATATTTCTCTAACCTGTTTATAAATGTATTTATAGGTTAACCATTTAAGTTTTAAGCAGGCTGCAACTCTACATTAACAAGCATAGAGTCGTTTTAAATTGAGACATTCTAATACCCTAAAAAAGTAATGCTTCTAGTATAGTAGGCAACTGTTATTTCATAGTAACAGAAGCTATGAGCAATAGACTTTATTTAAAATTATATTCATGTGACCACTGTCCAAGAGAAAATACGGTCACAACATAGAAATAATTACTGTGAATGCTTATGTGTTATGCTGCAAGGCAACACTGAATTAGAAACCTGAGAGAAAGGGGTCAAGCATAACATGCCTAGGTAATATATAACATAGCTTTTCACTGAATAGAATAGTATGGTATAAATATGGTAAGGATTAATACCAGTCAAATAACGTACTCAGAACCCTTTTAGGGGACCATGTAAGAGTTTGGCTTGTGGTTCAGGTTTTTTTCTTTCCGGTTTTTGAAGACACACAGAAAAGATAGTAGTAGAAAGCAGAATTTTTAGAGGTTTGTTCTTGCAATGTCTTTGCTGCTGATCTGGCAGTATAAATGGAAAATAAGTTATCTGAGATCTCTCTGCTTTAAATTTATGTCGTTCAACTTTATTCAGTTCTCCCCCTCCTTGCAACCGAATTTGTAACAGCAGATGTTTAGCCTGGGTCTTCATAATTGAGATGTATTGTTGTACATGCCTTGCAAGATGTTCTTGTAGTAAAAATGTAGTGGTACTTGATTACAGCACTAATGAAAGTCTTTGTCAGATACCTTCCTTCACTTACACTTTTTAAAAAAAATTGAGTTCTCACTTAATGAGATATTTCAGTATAAAATAAGATTTTTGCTATATTTTTTTCAGGACTTGCAGTCTGATCTATATTGAGTTGTGCATTTGAGACTGATTTTTGAATAGAGTGTCAATGTTGCTTTTTAGGTGCTTTTTAGGATTTCCATTAACACACTTGCACGAGTTGTTAAAGTAATTAGGAGTAGCTGAATCTCTTAACATAATACTCATGTGGTTCACACTGCTTCTTGCATCAATTATAATTTGCTGTACATGTTCCATACAGGCTGTCTCAAGTGTTATTTAACACCTGGAGCTGTTCCCTTAGTGTGTATCTTACTCCTGTGTTTGATTTGGTTCTGTGGTGGTCCTTAGACTGGCCTTTGCTTGTGATCTGGGTTGCTGTGGCACTGCGCTCTCAGCCTTTTGGGTGCTTGTCCCTATAGTGTGTAAGCATCCATTGCTTCCCATGTTTTCAGAGGTGGGAAAAGGTGAGCAGGACTTGTGGATGTTTGCAGCTTTCGTCTGCTTGGTTGTGCTTGGGATTATGCTGGTTGAATGGAATGTCTCTCTTCTCCCTTGGAAAGATGTTACTCTTTGAAGGCAAGCCTGGTTCTTATTACTGCATGTTATTTCTTGCCATAATGCTAAAACATAAATGACTTTAAAAATGATTTTATGAATGTCTTTCTGTCTGTCTGTATCTTTTCCAGATGAATGCGCACTAGTCTACTACAAGTCACTCCATCTTGTGTGCAGAATTGCAAATCAGGAAAAAACTCTACTTCTGTGCTTGAGGATAGTGTTGTCATATTTTGGGGAAAATAATTACTACCGTGACATGTCCAACATAGAAATTAATCTGCTGCTTTGTGCTTGGAGGTGTAGTTGCCATGAAGTTCTAACTCACTCTCTGAGGTGATATTGCACATTTATTGCTTAAATAGACAGTTGGGCTTGTGCTTTTTGAGATGAAAGAAAGTGATCTTTCTTTTATCATCTTTAGAAATAATAAGAACCTCCTGCTTAAACCAGAAAACAGCAGATATATAGTATAAGAAATAATAAGAACCCCTGCTTAAACCAGAAAACAGCAGATATATAGTATAAGAAATAATAAGAACCCCTGCTTAAACCGGAAAACAGTAGATATATAGTATAAGAAATAACAAGAACCCCTGCTTAAACCAGAAAACAGCAGATATACAGTATAACACCTGATTATTGAATTGTCATAAAGCTGGACCTCTCTTTAAATCAACATCTCTGCTGTCTTAGATTTAAAAATTGAAGCATATAGCTATTGATATTAATGAAAGAATAAACACACAAAAAGACTAATTTTTATGGCAGGGATTATCAGAGAATCAACTAGTATTTTAATCTGTTTTGCCTCCAATATTTGACAGTGTCATCGTATGCTTTAAGGGTTTTTTAAATAGAAAATTTACACACACAGAAAAAAGCCCACCAAACACTGGAAATGTTGAATTTGGCTGATGTTGCTGGAAGACACCCTGTGTGAGCAGCACATACTGTGAGTTTGCAGAGCGTCTGTTAATAATGTTGGGATGGAACCTTGAACCTCCCTAATGAAAGGAATGCTGCAGTAATTGCTCCTTAACTTGGAGCAGACTAAATGCAAGAGGAATGACTCCTAACTCCTGGATATTATTTTGTGCATGTTCTATTGCACTAATAAAGGCTCATGTTCTGTTTTTAAGTCTTTTCCAGAACTGATCTTCTGTTGATAAATGAAGCCTAGATGTTTGCAGCAACAGCAAACTTTTAAAAATAATACTGTTAATGAGTTTATAATGTCTTAATCCAAAAAACATTCAGTGCACCTCTGTCCATGCACTAGCTGAGCACTGTGGTTGTATGTGCTAGGGTTTGCTTTGTTTAATTCAGATGAGACTGAAGTCCTGGGGGTTCTTGGGGGCCATTTCCCTCTCGTGGGAGAAGGCTCTGTAACTGTTTCTGTCTGTTTGTAGCTGTTCTATGTGCAACATCCTGCTGAGTGTTCACTAGGTCAGGCAGAGGGGGACTTCATGTGTTCTGGTATTCTGAAGCACTTTGTGCAAGGTTTGAAGACCTTTAAGTGGGAAATTCAATCTTAGTATAGTTTTTAACGTGTAGCCTATCATGTTAAATTATTCAGTGGCTGGAAGTTGTTGAAAAGATTGGACAGCCTGGCAGGGCTGAGGTCATTTTCTGAGATGAGTTTCTCTTCTACTAGGAAGGAGTAGTCTTTGATTAAGCTGCAAGGGAGAAGTACCATGACAGCATTTTCTGATAATGCAGACTGTGAAGAAATCCTCAGTCTGAAGAGCCACTATAATCTGTGGCTGGGAGGGTGCGGCACCAAGTCAGAGCACAGGGCAGTGTGGGCTTCGCAGCAGGACTGAGGGCTGTGAACGCCCACACTGTAATGCTGCTGCTATGGCTTCATCGTGTTATTTCCAGGCAGTAAACATTGAGAAGCTGTGCCCCCAAAGCTACAGGGACTCAAGACTGAGGTTTATAAACCAGTAAATCTGTAGTTGACATCAGCCAGTACATGTACGTGCATGAGAAGCACACACTCCCCCTGTGCTGCTGGCCACATGCAAAGGATTAGGAATGCTTCTGCTACTCTTTTTTTCCATCTTGGAGTAGGGTTGCTCAATATGAAGTAATTGGGGTTGCTTAAAAGATTTCATCCCTGTAATCTGCTAATGCCTTGTTTTACAGGTAATTTGTATTTTATAAAAAAAAAACACAACCTTGACTAACATTTATAAATATATTCCTTCCAGCAAGCTGAATTGATCTGTGAACATGTCCAATACCTCTTGCACACTGAAGTGTGCATGCAGCTTAAAAGCTTATATATAAAATTAACAGGCAGAATTGTTTCACCTTAGGGGCAATTATTTTTTCAAATAATAATTACGGTGCAGGGCTAAGCATATTATCATGGCAATGCTTTAATCATGTACTGCAGCTCTTACCTAGGCATCTTTAATTTCTCGTAACACTGGAAATGCAGAGTAACTTGAGAAAGGGCAAAGAAACTAATTTTTAAATTCTTATTAAAAGACCTGAATGAAATTTAGGCTCTTGTTGATGTAAACTACTACTGCTTAAAAAAAAAATAAATTCCTAGTGAGGTTAACTTTCAGGCATCTTTAATTCTCTCTTATATGATTCAATTTGGTTATCTTCCTTTTTAATCAAATGTTCTGCTTTCAGGCTAAGGGGATGAGATCAAGGGATTGTACCAGAATAGAACTGTAATCTAGTGATAAAACCTCATTGAAATTGTGAATGAAACTGAACTTCTGGACCCACTTCATACTGTGCATGATTTCTTGTCTTTAACTCTTTATTAATTTAGATTAAGGCGTGTTCATGGTAGAACAAATTGTTGATTTAATGTAATTCTTGGGAAAAAAATAGTTTTTACATATTTCCAAGAATGAAGGTAAGACTGCAGAGGGGAGTAATTGGCAATTACTACGACTGCTACAGTGGGGTTTCTGGTGTTGTCACTTCCTTGGTTTAGACAAATTCAGTTATGTCAGGAAACCATTCAATTCAGTTCTCTCTGTCTCTTCCTTCTGTGAAAAGTCCAATCCTGATAGAGCTGGTCAGAAAATTGATCTCTTGACATCCATTTCATCATGCACTTGTTCTGCAGACATCCTCTATAAGCTATAGTTATTTTTCCTTGCCCATTATAAAGATTGAAACAGACTAAATTTTGTGAACTGATTTTCAGTTTTTTAATGAAGTAGCTTGTATACTAAATGTAA
>JAWWMO010000096.1:49797913-49809693 GCA_035047845.1 Dendrocincla fuliginosa | reverse complement strand
TATCTTGGTAAACTTTATGGTAGTATTCATAGCATTTTCAGGTCTGTTGGTGTCTCATAGGTAGGATTTAATCACACCACTAAAACTTAAAATGATTTAATGTTATTCTTCCACATTTAATGTTATTCTTCCACATTCCACAATGTACCAAAGTTAGGTTGTCTTTGTAAAATGAATACTACTTTCAGTTCTTTTTCTATAGACAGTGTTTACCTAGTGCAGGGGAGATGAGGAGTGGGAGAAAGAAAAGGTACTTTGATGCAATGTGATGCTGTCATGGCTAATGTGAAATAAGACCAGAGACAGTGATTTGCATTATCGATGCAAATTATTTTCTAGTATTGAAGAGAAAATAAGCCCTGAAAATGTCTGGTTTTTCCTTTTCAAGTGAATTCTGTCTTCCTGCTAATAAAATGAAAAAGATTTTGATTCCATCTCTTGGATAGACTTGTTAGAGAAGGCATGAAGAATTAAGTTCGCTTAATCTATTTATTGCTTAATGATTCCATAAAGAGATACTTAGGATTAAGCATTTCCCTGAAGCTGGAGAAAGTCCTGCATTGTTTCTGAAGTCTCTAATGTGGATTTTAGTGAAGTTGTCATTCAGATTAGCTCTTGGAAGCTTGGCCACACCCGGTTTGACAATTCTGGTCAAATTGGTTTGTCATCTTTATTTGTTGAGATAAAATGGTGGTTGCTAAAGTGAAAAAAGGTATTTTCTTAATACTGTGAACATGTAAAAAGGCAAACAGCAAAGACTGATGTATATTTAGTGACAGTGAAAGGAAAGGCTCTTTTAAATGTCACTGTTGGAAATATGTATGACTGTGCAAAATACTCCATGCTCTTTTGTGGACATGTAGATAGAAAGGACCACGTTTTCACGAGATCCAGGTATGTGAAGGGACCATTAAAGTTACTACTTGTTAGGAGGTAGGCCTGAGCTGATGATGTTAACTGTAGCTTAAAGGAGGTAAAACTTATGAGTCAATGACTTAAGTTTGGTTTAAATATTACATTGGGCTTGAAAACAGAATCCTAGAATGATCTGGGTTGGAAGGGACCGTAAAGATCATCCAGCTCCAACTATATGTTGAAGTTGCTTTGACCTTCTCTTGCCAGCAGTGTCTCCTGCTATTTTAACTGGTGTGTTCAGAAAGTGTACATAGTTAAGGAGGAGTAGTGCATGTCAACTATTCAATTCAGGAAATTGAAAGTGTTTGTGTAGGATGACTTCTGTCAGTGGGTAGTTTGTTCTGTGTGAAGCTTTTAATACTGGGGACTTCTGTGGGTTTGAGTTACTCTGCAACATTCTTTTGTTTTTAAGTAGCAGTGTTGTTTGAGGTGTACATGGAAGTTAAGGAGTTACCTACTCTCTCAGTTTTGCCAGATGTTCCAGTACCATGTGGGTTACAGAACTGCGTGTTAACTTTAGATGTTTGTTGGTTGGTTGTGCAAAATTTGAGTTATTGCTATGGTTTACTTCAGGTGTTGCAGATAAAAGATTTGACATGCTTTTCTGTTCAGATAACTAAAAATGAGGAACTCATTTGCTCTTTTCCAAGGATATTAGTAGAATAGTTAAGATCATTGTCCCATGTATTTAGATGACTTATGATGTATGAAGATCTGTCTGTCCTCTCCTCTTACCTTTTTTCTAATGTGAAAGAACTCTGAGCTAGGCAAGGATTATCTATGAAATAATTGTATATGTCTTATAAAATGGAAGGGAAGCTAAATATAGTCATCTCTGAAACATTATACATGAGGGCACAAACTTTGGAGGGTAGTGATTTGGAGAGCTCTTTACATGTGACTTAAGACTCCTGTCTGGTGGGGGAGGTCTGATTTAAGTACATGCACTGCTTTGAATTGTGGTCTCACCTGTAGCCTGCCTCTCTGTGTTCTTGAGATTAAATTCTGCATCACTGGGGCACACAGCTAGTACTGAGGAGTCATTGAACAAGCGGAATGAGATAGTGGCCTGCCTCTGTGAGCTTTGCAAGTTTTTCCTGGGATGCTTAAGTGTGCACAAACAAAATGACGGTAAGAGAGGTGCGCTTTTACTTTGGTGCTAGATGGGGAAGGGAAGAAACTAAAGCTGAAAAGTGAAAACATCAAACTTGGGCTCTAAATGGAAAAGGAGAGAAGGAAGATGTAAGAAGCCTCAAGGCTCTAAAAGTCTCAATGCTGAAGAAAACTTTAGTACTGGGAGAGAGCAGAGACATGCAAATAGGGATTTTCTATGTATTCCCTATGCTGTCTACACTAGACAGAAGTGAGAACTTGCAAAAGAATTTTAAACATATGCTTCAGTGATTGGTTAGTTGAAGGAATAGATGGTAAATGAAATTGCTTCATCCTTCAAAATGCAAATATATCAAGCCAATAGCCTGGTACATCCTCCAGGTGATACTGCGCCATCCTGATGTGTTATACATTTGGTTTACTTCCTATAAAAATTTCAGAAAGTTTGGAAAGCCTTTACAAATGGCTTGATGATAGGACTTTTTTTTGTGTAATTAAGACACTGCTATGGGCAATGGACATATTTTAATGTTGAGAGCTGTTAAAGTGGTGCAGTAAAAAAGCAATTTTTCTTTTATTTCCCTGATCACCACTCTTTTCTCTTAGGCCACTGGTATCTAACAGAGCAATTTTGGAATGAACATGTTCAGGTGTCTTTAAGAAACTTGCATTTTATGAGCTCATATAGTTTATTAATTTCTTTTGTTGCAGCCTCTTATTCTAGCACTGAGCATGCTTTTTTTCTATTCAGAGTTTTACTGAAAAGGCTTCTAAACCCATTGTGTTTAAATACAGCTAGCAGAAATTCAGTCCGAGTTACGGAGTCAGGGAGGACTGTTCCTGTGATGCTTAGTTGGGTGTGGTAAGTGGTCACATGCCAAAATACTGTTCAGTGCATACTGTGCAGCAGTTACATGTAACCTTTTGAATTTTTAGCAGTGCTAAGTAACTCAAGAAGTGTTTAGGGTAAATAGTGCAGGATACAGAATTTCTGTGGGAAGATGAAATCACAGGATGGTTATTATGCTCAGTGAAATCTGTTTTTCTTGAAGGCCCAATGCTTGCTAAATTAGTGAAACTGAAAAAACATTCAAAATGTGTTTAGGGTTTTCTGTATGTATCCCTCAAGTATTATAAAATAAAGATAAAAGATACTTCAGTGACCAATGTGTAATGCAAATATAAGGACAGAGTTTCAGAAAAACGTTTGGTTGCAATTTTCTAACACAGTGATTCATGGTAGAAAATGATATAGTGATTTACACATGTAGATGTCTTTTTCTGGCTTGAAAGAATATTTATGTCCATATCATGAAGGATGGTTACAGGGTTTCCTTAGTTTGGCTGTTAAAGTGAAAATTGCCTCTCTAGAAATATTATCCTTTATGAGCATTGTGCAAAGGAAAAATTCTAACTCCCGATCCCTAGAAAAAACTAGAAATTGGTCTGCATAAATTTAATTCTCAGGAAAATATTAGTGCTGATTATAGCTGACTGTGGAGTAATATCAAAAGCTTAAATATGGGGGTTTGAAGAATTTACCCTCTAAAGAACTTCTTTTCCCTCTTTACTCAGAAGTTAAGCAATCACACTGTGGATTTCTGAATGGAAAAAGTGGGAGCAGCCTCCTGTGTGGTGGCCATGCTTTCATTATATTTGCCTTTTCTCACAGATTCAAAACCCTCTGTCAGAGTAGCATTTTACTGTCAAACATAAAGTGACCTTGGTCTGTCTTGGATTGTAATCCGAAAATAGCTGTGATATTCTCCTGTGCTGGACGATGCACCTAGTCTAAAAGTCAAATGATGCTTCTGTAATTGTATTGCCAAATATCAGTTCAAAGTAGATGCACTTTTAGAGCACATCCCTCCTCTTGATGGCACTGCACTGACTGTCCCGTCCTTCCCCTCCCAGGTTTATAGGCTTTTGTGTTCTCACGTGTCTGCTCAGAAGACCCTTAGTAGAGATTATAATGACATTTAAACTTGCTGTCTTTTTGGAGAGAGGTGAACTGAGAACAGGCTGGTGGGTAAATATCCCTTAGGGTGCTGTGCTTGTGAGGCTATGTGTTTGTTCAAATGGTGATTTTTATTACCTAATAACTAATCAAATGAGATGCTGTGTTTCTGTGTTGACTAAAAAGTGCTCCTCTTGCACAATCTTCCTATGTCAGTGTTCTCTGGTGGGACATCAGGAAGTCCTGAGCTCCTGACAAATAGTATCTAATCAGAACTAAAAAGAACTAGTTAGAAAAGATCTATCTAAGTATTCAAAAATTTCCTGTTGTTTTAAGTGGAAGTTGATGAGTATTTCTCAGAGGAAGTAAGAGAGGAAGAGGAATCTCCTCACAGGATACTTGCTGCTTAAAATAGGAAGCCAATTTGATGTTTCAACTCTAGACATTTCAACATCTTAACTAATTAAATATATTTTCACTTGATGCACAGGATGGCTGTGCTTTTTTCTCCTCTGTATCAAGAGAAGTATTTTTAAAAAATAGTTGTGAGTATGATGGTTAATTTCTTCTCTACCTGGTCAAGCGCGATTTCGTGCCTGGACATTGCCTGGTGGCCTCTGTCACTTTGCAGCAGGTGTTTGCTGGGAATGCTGGCAACTGCTTTCGCTGCCTCTGGTACCTGGCTGGACCAGCCCTGCATTTTGGTTTCCCCCATAGCAGGCAGCTTTCTCAGCACCGCGTGTTCCTAATGCTGCAGTTTAACATGGCCCCTCCCATGTCTCTGTGGGAAATAGTTACTAGCTCTTCCCTGCAAGTGATTAACCTGTACAGAGCAAAGCCTGCTTGGTTTGACTCTGCTGCTTATTCTTTTTACTACTCTTTTCCTGTTTTGTTTTTTTTTTTTTTTTTTTTTTGATTGAATAGCTAGGAAAAAGCATCTTTGTGCTCACATTTTCATGTAGTACCAAGTGACATACCTTCTTCTGTGGTGTGGTATGTAGTGTTAACCAAGTGAACTGCTGAGGAACTGTAGCAGCAGCAGAAGGTACTGATGGTGCTGCTTCTCAAAAGATGGACTGATGGTCCAAATATGTCTGTTTGGTGAGGTGTGAACACTAAATTTATGCATAAGCCCAGGTCTCAGGTTTTTCTTAGGTTTTAGTTGTGCACTTCTTTGCCTGAGGAACTCTTCCAAAGAATAGGAGTAACTCACACCCTTCTGGCTATGTGGTAAAATTCTGTGTGTTATGTTACGATAGTGAGGATATTGTTAGACCTGTGGAGCAGTCCTTTTGCCACTAACATCCTTTTTAGTGTGTTCTTCACAAGCTTTTGCAATCTCAGCTGAGATGTGCCTCAGCCAGCAGAGCTGAAATGCCATCTCCTCTTACCCAGTGGACTTAAGTTTCAAAAAGGAAAATAAAAAAAACCCACAGTAGTACCAGATGTACCTTGGTCATTGATGTTTCACAGCTCAGCTGTGCAATGAATGCTGATGTATTTCTGATGTGAGGGTGGGCAACTGCCAAAGTAGAATGTCTGTTCATCAGTGTTTTTTGGATGAATGGTGAGTGGCATCAGATTTAGCATAACATTAAGTGCTTATAGTGCTGGCTGCAGTTAACGTAACTGTGCTGATGACTGGGATAATAGCCTTGTTTAAACACTGGGAAGCTGAAAGAACTGTAGGCATCTTAAGAACATTCAAAAATGTAGTAGAATAGTTGTTGCTTGCTGTTCTAGAACAGTGCTTATGCACTGTTGGTATTAAGTGGTTGCTCTTTGCTGTGTGCCGTGGAATATCTCCAGCTTGTTCTTGTCTGTCTAATGGGTTAATGGGGAAACCATTCTTAACTGCAGCTACACACGTGAACAGAAGTACCTTTAAGGAGTTCTTAGTTACTCTTCAGCTTCTTTAGAAGTCACTGTATGGATTCTTGTGCCTGTAGCCCTTCTGAAAATCTTTATCATTTCATAGAAGGCAAGTCCCATAATACCATCATCCTCGAGCTGATTTCTGTGGGCTCCTTAGAGGAAACCTTCCAGCAGAACTTCAGGTAGATGGTAATAAAAAAAGCAGCATGGCAGGAGAATTCTACAGAGTGTTTTGAAAAAAGCGAGTTTATCTTCCAGCTACATTGGAAGCCTTTTCTCTTTTTATTTTATATCCTGTTCTTGGGGATTGCTGGTTAATAATTCACATGTACTACAGTTACCAATTAAAGAAAAATTGAATTTGAAACAGCAGTAAGTTCAATTAAATATATTTGGAATCAGTTATTTCTTTTATTGCTCAGGAAGGGAGTTTAATTATTTAAAAAGTCCTTTCTTTATACATTTTTATGTTACATGAGCAAAAATTACCATTGGCTAATTACCATTCCTAAGGAATTTAACATTTGCAGGCTCTAAAACTTGGGACTTAAAGCCAGGAAAAAAAGCAAGCTGATCCAAGATGAAATTAATGTTACTTAGTTGATTTTGAGTGCATGCATGAAGCTGATGACAATCCTTACAAAACACAGTCAAACCTTGTCAGAAATAAAGCACTTTGCTTTAGTGTGTGGTGTAGAATAGCATAGTAGATTGTGTATATAGCAAAATGAAGTAATTAAATATAAATAGAGAAAGTTGGAATTCTTGCTCAGTCACAAAGAATGGAGAGTGAATCTGTTCCTTCTTGAGTGCCTTGATTTCCACCCCATGCCACACTCCATTGAAGAAAATATGCAGTAACACCATAAGGTCCTTCATTGCATGGTAGATATTACCAGAGTGGATTTGATTTACTTTTCCTGCTTATTTATATTCCATAATTGGCTGCCTTAGTATGCCATACTAGTCATGTTACGGCTATTTGCCACACTCTACAGTGAAAAAAAAATACTTGTTTCTAAATGTCAACTTGCAGAATTTCCTGTTATGGTGAGAAGGAACATCTCATTATCAGGCATTGCTCTTTCTGATAGAATTCTCATAAGACAGTTGATTCACTTTTTTCAGGAGAGTTGTACTAATCATGGAGTCAACAGTATTAAAAATATTTTATCTGTTTTTAAAGAAGATGATCTTCTCACCTCTGGTATTATAATACAACAAACTAAGGATGGCTGTGTTAAAAACAGCACAGGGAGAGATCTGAGTAGAACTCTATTGATTTTTAGTGAACTGTAACAAGGTTAAGGTGGTTATTGTTAGCTTTTTCTCTTAAGTCTGGCTTTCCTACCTACAAGTAGGGACCTTTGACTTCTTTTGTGAACACAACTTGATGCCAGCATCATTGCAGGGTACCTTTCGTAGCAAGTGTGATACTCGGAAGTGTTGCTGGCTGTACAGCAGTGCACAGAACACAGGTGTCCAGCAACAACAGTTTGTTTGTTGGTCATGACTTCATTTTTATTTTAAATAATCTTGGATGGTTCTAGTTGAATGTTTATTGATTGATTCCATAGAGTGGTGCAGGTAGCTTGATGACTTGAATAAATCTGTGTGTCTGCCACATGCCCCTTGGCTACAGTTGGACTTAGTGTGGTTTGCAATTAGCCTTTTGAATGCCAACACTATATACAGATACCCAAATGTCTTGTTAAGTTTCAGCTGGACTGTAAGATTTGCTCTCAGTATTTAGTCAGGTGTGATAAACTTGCTTTTGAGGACCTACAGTTCATGGACATAAAATCTAACCAGGGAATAAGTCCTTTTTTTATTAACTATGGTCTTGATTGATTTGCATGGACTGCTTTTATATAGTAAAATTTAGAAACATTTTAGTCCTAATTCTCCTGGTAAAAAATAATAATTTCAGGAAACTCAGAAAATTCACACATGTAATTTTAAATATTTGAGTTTTGTTGCACTGGTGGAAAGGAATACCAGACACATTATTAAAGTAATAGTTACATGTACATAGCTGACACCTTTTTTGTTAATTTAAAAAAAAAAATTGCCTCTCTGTTGCAGAGTTGTTGGGAAGTTGCAAGGGGATCAGACTATGAAATCAGAGATTTTGGTAAAAACTGCAACACTTTGCCCTGGAATACTGAGAGAAGACTTGTGCTTGAAATAATTTTGACTTTTCAAATGTTATGATAGGGCAGTTTCATTTTCAATATTGTAATATCTACGTTTTCATACTATTCCTCATGTTGGGTGTTGTTTACATGATTAAAAACAGATGTCAGTTAAATCATAGAGTGTTGATTTGCTATCACTCAACATAATTTTATGTTTTGATTTTTTGGGTTTTATTTATTGTGATGGGAGCTCAGGATACTGAGAAAGCTGCATCTGATAAACTCACATAATTTGTGTGACATTTTAATAGTAAGTTCAAGGAAAATAATGGATTCTGGTACCCAGAAATGCAAACTACTTGGCTTTCTGGTGTATTAATGAAATTACTTAAATGTTTTATAATGTTCATAAGCTGAACTTTCAGTGGATTTTTTTTAATATGATATGTTCTGGGTGTATTAAGAAATAACTTTTCCTTTAAAAGTGCAGCTGGTTTCCGACTTTCTCTCTCACGGTAGGTACTTTTTTGCCTTGGCTGCAAACATGTCATGCTTTCTACTTGTGGTGTTAGGTCTCGCTTTCCATCCTGGGTGACCTTGGTAAGTAATGTTCTAGTTTTTCTGGAGAAAGTTATGTGTCTTCAAGTAACAAATTAGCTGTCATTAAACACGATTACTGTCTTTATGGAAAACTTTTAAATATTGCATGAAAGGGGAAAAGCAAAATGACTGAATGTAACCTGTATTATCTTTGTACCAGCTTTTCTTATTTTTAGTGCATTAATGAGTAAAAGTGGTTTTGCAAAGTCCTTTATGAGTGCTAATGGTTCAGTCATTGCAGACACAGTGTGTGACTTGAAAAAATACATTTTTGTCATTGCTTATGTTCTGCATCTCTGTTCCGTAAAATAAACTGATTACTAAAGAATAAGTCAGTGGGTCACTAACTAACATCAAGTAACATTCCTGATTAGCCTGAAGCAGCTTGTTTACAAGCAGTTGATGTTTGAGTAAACAGTATGTAACCAAAGAGTTTAAAAAGCCTTTAGTTGAAAGGTCATGGTAGCTTTTAGTGCTTTCTTTGATCGGATCAGGGACTTTTTTTTAGCTACTGACATGCTGACCTTTGCTTTGTGTATTCCTTTATTTCCCCTTGTCTGGCTGTGCCCGCTTACAGAAGGAAAACTAAACCAAAAAAAACACCCCGAAACCCCAACCAAAACAAAAAACCAAACAAAAGAAAACCCCAGAAAACCAAAGCTGAAGTTATTGCTGGTATCACTTGGTTTACAAGAGTCTGCCATGAGAGTAAGTATTTTAAAATGTTGCCGTAGCTGTTTGAAAAGCCAGCTTGGTAAGAAGTTATCATCAGTTAGGAAGAAGATAGGCAAATTTTGACATTTTTAATGTTTTTTTCAGGTTTTTCCTAAGTGTGTGTTTGGAAGAACTGTTTCCAAGTTCTAAAGCTGTAACTGTAAACCAGTGAGAAATGGGTGAACCTGCCTGGTAAGGTGCTTTCCCTTGGTCTCCTGTCTCAGCTAAGCTTCAGCACAAAACATTCACAAATGCTGTGGTTTCCATGTACAGTTTCCATGATTTATTTGAACTCTGGCTTTGACATCTCTGTCCCGAGCCTTGTTTCACAGGGAAGCAGGACCTGTGTTGGGTTTGTGGACAGAGAAGGGTCCCTCAGTACTCCCATGAACCCTGGCGGGACTGGTGCAGTCTGTCACTTGGAGGGCACCGCTCTGTGCACTGGAGAAATTGCTCTGGAAGAAATGGTTCACAGAAGCTTCAAAAGTTTCTCTGCTCAAGGCGTCATTTAGGTTTGCAGTCACTGTGTAGTCTGAAAAAGGGGACAGGCAGTTTTACTTGAGAGTCAGTCTTGAGTAGGTTTTTTGAGAGCTGCTTTTGCTGAGCTATGGTTGAATGATAGTTGGAGCAGAAGGCTGTGCTGGATGACCTGAGCAATACCTTCTGACCTGATTTTTCTGTTTTCCTGCTGCTGTCACTGCTCTGCTGTCCTCATCCCACATCAGCCATGCTGCCTTCACATTTCCTCGACACAGGCAGGAATCGCAGGTTTTCTTATGAAGAAAGAGGGCAGAGCTGGGGAAAAGAAATAACCCATGGAGAAGGGTTTTGATCATCCTCACCCCCTCACCTTCCACTTCTAAAGTGGGTCAGGAAAAGATGATATTTTCTATTAAAATTCATAGTAACTAGGTTAGGGCAGTCCATGCAATGCACAAGAAGGCCTGATATTCAGATCTGTAGTACCTGATCACCATTCAGAAAGTTGAAATAAATTCCTTTAAGTAATACAGCCATCATATGTAATGAGTTACAGTAATATGAATATTAATGTGCAACAGTAAACCCGTTAATTTTAAAACCTAGTGGTAAATGTTATTCTGTTGAGACTGTGGGAACAAAATGGACTTTGTCCAAAACATTTTTATAATTGTGGCATATACAGACTTCAGAAAACTGAAACATTGTAAGTGCTTGTAAGGAAGCCCTAATTATACATTCTCTGTGGCTATCACTTAAAAGATTGGATGTAATTGCACTCCCATTTGCTCATTAATGACGCAGTTATTTGAAAATCAACCAAGAGTGATCAGATATAGGGAAAGCAGTGTACTTGGTGCAAAACGGGGACATGTGTACCTAAGGTGTGTCATGTCACTCCTGAGTTTTGGTGAGTGCATGTAGGCTTGCCATGTATTGAGAGTTGTCTGTAAATCAGGGTTTTATTTCTAGGATTAAACTACGCAAACTTAACACAATTTGTTGTCATATCTGTTTGGGTACCACCTGTGTATTTTTACTCCTGCCATATTTTGCTGGTTCAACTGGATTCTCCATGCTGCTTCTGAAAGAGGTAACCACCAGGTAAATATTCCTGCTTCTGTCACAACTTTTGACATTTGCTTCTTCTGATGTCCCTTTTGGCTTCATCTGTTTTCCTGGGAATTTAAGGATTTGCCAGGGTTCAGTCACTGCTCCTTTGCAGTCTCACACCTCTGGTTAAGCTCTGCATTGGCCTTTTAGATCAAGAAGGTTTCTTCTTCCATGAGCTGGTGCTTTGGTTTCAAGCTGCCCCTTTGTGAGTCAACAAGGTTTGTCTCTGGAAACTTGTTTTCATTTCCCTGTTCCCTTCTTAGGAGGCTCGCTTACTAAAGATACAACTTCTTCCTGGAGGAAGCAAAATTTATGAATAGTAAGCTTTTATCTGGGGAAAGTTATCTAGGTTTTGGTAGTAAAGAATTGGCCAGTTTATTGTGAAATCTGTTCCTTACCTTAGCATGTGTGTGGATGATACGACTGCAGTTTTGGATCATATTTGATAGACTTATGCATGTATTGATTATGTAGGCAGGATTAAAAATTGAGTATAAATAGGCAAAGACAGTTTCTTCATAATTTGTTGTTGTGGAGCTATTTCTTGGTAGATGTTCTTAGTGGTTTCACACACCCCTAGTTAACCTTTTTGTCAGTAGTCTATCAGTGTAGCCATTTTATCTTGCAATGTATGAATTGGTTTTGTAAGCAAATGAGAAAAGAGCACTGTTATGGTACTATGATATTCATGTTTTCCTTTCTTTTTTTTTCAATTTCTGTGGTTACCAATCCAAGCACATATGTTCCATTTCCACTCCCTCAGTCTGTGCACACAGTATGAAAGTCTGACAGCAGAACTATAGGACTACTTGTTTAAAAAACAACATGGCAAGTAATTTTTTGTTCGTGTCTTACTATTCTTATTTCCACTACTC
>JAWWMO010000096.1:49744092-49764870 GCA_035047845.1 Dendrocincla fuliginosa | reverse complement strand
TTTTTTTTTTTTTTTTTTTTTTTTTTTCATGTGAGAATCAGGGGAGACTTGCTGACTAACTCACTGTGGGCAGGGACTGTTTTATTGTGTGGTGGTTTAATGCAGTGGTATCCTAATCCCTTAAGGAAGGCAAACTGAATTTTGCAAGAAGTTTTTTTCTGTAGAAAACATTGATGTTCTATTTGCTTGAAAGTGAAAAAGCATTTTTATTTCAGTCCTGCAAAGTATGTCCAACTTTTCCTTTTTTGAGAAGCACAGTATTAAAAGTACCGTTGTTATTTTCCAGATATTTTGTTGCAGTTGGCTGTTGTCCTGATAGTATCTCTCTGCATAAAGATTAATGTTATTCCCAAATAAGAGATTTATCTCTTACCATCTTTTTGTCTAAGCCATAGCTGGTTTTCCTTCTATAGAAAACAGATTTATTTTATGTCATTTCTGTGCTTAAAAACCTGTGTACTGTGAAAAGAAGAGTTGGAGTTCTAGACAGTCTGCTTGCCTTAATTTCAGTATATTATGAAAACTGTGGTACCTTTAAGGCTTCTGTTTGTGGTAAGGATAGGAGAAGTCATTCCAGCATCACACATGCTCATGATTTCATTCGCAATTTTGATTGTGTTTACTGCCTAATTAGCTTTTCCGCAATATTATTTTAAATATTTCTAGATGTTAATCATGCAAGAAACATAATGAAATATTAAGTGAATTCTTACAGTGCAGACACTGACCTTGATGTTGAGTTAATCTACTCTGCTTTCCTGTCAGTCAGGCAAAATCTTACTGTTGAAGGAAGGACTTAGTACAAGATTTTGTTGTAAACAGTAGGATTGCCTCTCCTTTAGCCTCTGCACCAAGATGTCTTAGCCTTTATTTCAGATGTTTGAGCAAGATAAAAAAATGAAGTAAAATACAGATTACTATAAAGCACAAATAGTAAAGGTGGCTGTTAGAGATGCCCTGCACCTGATAAGGTACAGAATGCTCTGTGAGCAATGTGAGTAAGAATCACAGTATTAGCTGTCCATGTGTTGGATCTGGTGTGCATTTAAAATAAAAAGTAAGTACAGGCATTAATAATAGCACTTATTTCTCATGTACCTTTCTCCTTGTAGACTAAACTGTCTTGTTATTTAAACATTTTTGGCTTGAGATCCAAACTTAAACAAAACTATGTTAATCTGTGGACAAAATACAAATGATTGCCTTCCATTTTTTGTTCTTGGGAAGCTCAGTGGGATTAATCTGAATTGAAAATAAATGCCGCCTGGAGAAGGCTTACTCTCTGACAATGGATTTTGAGACTAGTGTTAAACCCCTGTGTTGTAGTTGCAGCCAGGACAGAGTTAATTTTTTTTTTTTTTGCAGTAGCTGGGCATGCCTGTAGTTCCGGCTGCCAGGGAGGCTGAGTCGGTGGGATTGTTGGAGCCCAAGAACTCTGTGCTGCAGTGTGCTGTGCCGAGGGGGCATGGCTAAGACCCCAATGTTACTTGATACTGTCTTGCATCCTTGCAAGACGTGTGGTGGAAAGGGACTCTTGCTCTTGATTCATGGTGAAAGCGTGGCAGGTGGAGGGTCTGTCTACCATTGTTTTTCATTGTCCTGGGCTTGGTGAGCATTTTTGCACCCTCTCTTTCTACATTTTTGTTATGAGTGTTGTTGCTGTTATTGTTTATTTTCTTACCTGATTGCTGTTTTCAGCAAATTTTTAATCTCAATCCATGATCTCTGCCTTTTGTATCTCCCACTGGAGAGAGAGGGGAGCAGCTTGTGGTTTTCTTTTTAGTGGGAGTACTAAATTGGGGGAGAGCGTTCCTAACCTGTGACACCCTATGAGGAAGTTCATTGGTTAACTGATAATGTTTTCCAGTTTTAGAATACTTTATTAAGAAAATCCCTGGGTTTTTTACATGAATTCTCTGTTATATTAAGAATCAAGGAAAAATTCTTACTCCTTTTGAAGTATCGATTCTTATGATGATAAAATGCCCTAAATTTACGATACAATGCTGAAGTTGAAAACTGTTTAGCCTAATTTTCGTGGTGCCTTCTAGAGTGGGTTAATACAGAGTTTCTAGGAGGGTTTTGTGGAATGGGTGTCTCCTTGACAAAATAGGTATTGCTGGATGGTGGTGGCTTGTTTGGAGCTGTCTTGATGTTGCTGGAATTCTGGAAGCCTTCTTGCAGTTTCATTATAGTGTTTGTAGTTTGCATTCTACCCTGAGAGATTTTTGTAAACAGGAAAACCAGCACTAGGAAATGTCTGATTTTACCCAAGAACTTTGTCTTACCATTGTCTGTGGAGCAGAGTCAAAAAGCAAGTAAAGCAAATGCATAGACCTCTTTTTATGTGAAAAACATTAAAGAAATCAAATATACCTGTTTAAATGGAGGTTTGTATAACTTAGTTTTTGCCACTTACTTTTTAATTCTCTTTTTCCTGTCCAGATGAGAAGGAATTAACCTTTTGAGGTGATAGATACAAAGCTCTCTGTGACTGCATATGTCATTGCTGCATTTCAGGATTGACATCAATGGAATATCAAAGATGTGTATGTTGCAATCAATGACTTAAGCTTTTTATGGCATCCTTTTAGTTGATAATGATGGGAGTCCATGTAAAAAGGGAACCCGAATTTGATAGAAACAGTCAGAGAGAGCAGATGGGAAATTAATTCAGGTTTTTCAGTTCTTGGAAATGTTATCCTAGATAATTGGACAAGAAACCACAGCTTTGTTGTACCTTCTTCTTCTAGTCTCGGGCAGGCTGTTAGCAAATTGGGTGAAAAAATGTTTGTGTTCTGCTTTACCAATGTCACAAAGGACACTAGCACATTTTGAAGACTTATTGGGAAGCGTTAAGGACTATTGTGTGCTGCTTCTTGGGAACTATGTGGCTCTCAAGACAGTCACTTCCCAGAGACCTCAGCAACTCTCTGTGGATCTTCTGTTAAAAATAAGGTTATGAAGCTGAGGCTTCTTGATTTCCTGGCAAACCTGTGCTTATCTACCAGACTACAAATCCTTTGTCAGTGGTTACACACATACCCATAGTTGTCTGAGGTGAAAAGATTAATGAGGTGGGAATTAATGATTTCAGGAAACAAATGTTTAGGCCATGTGGTTTGGAGATGTTTTTCATTTGATCTGTTCAGTCAAAATCTTGCATTGTATATTTGAACCTAGATTTGATTAAAAACAGAAAGTCTTTTGAATTTTTGCTTTGCATCACCTTGTTGGTCTTCTAAGAGAAGTCAGTTGCTGTAGTAGTGTGATTGTCTCACTTTTGCATAGTTTTCAGAGATAACTAGGAACTCAAGGTGGACTTATTGGATAACCTCTCGTCCTCTTTGTTGACAGTGGCTGAAAGTAAGCAGAAATGAACAATATCATTACATGCTTGTCATCTTAATATAATTCCCTGAATATTCTTGCTGCTTGTTCATAACTCAGGGGCTTCATGAGCTGGAGGTGTGGTCTGCCTGATTAGTACCTGTGGGGAGACAGTCCATACGGAGTGGCAGTACTCTTACTGGGGGTCTGACCTCCTGTGGCACTGGGCCTGAGCTTTCCTTCCCACAGCAAAGTGACCCTGCTAAGTGGTGAGCAGAAGCAGGCACCGGAGGGGTATATGCACTGCTTCCTGGGTGCCCCTAAAGAATGGCTGGCCTGAACTTTGGTGGTCTCCCCTTACCTGGGACACTGGGTAAAGATGTTTTCTTGGGAACTGAGTGACACCTATTAGGTCGATTATAAGACGTTTTGAAATAGAGGCAGAATAGTCTTCACAGAGTATTGTAATTGTTGTCCGCATAGTAGGTGTCTTATTCCAGTAAACCTCACTTTGTCCCTCAAACTTGGAACCTTATTCCTTCAAACAATAGGTAGAAACATATTTTTATGTATTTTTTAATTTTTTCTTAGCTTTCAGAATTCAGGTTTCTTTTGGCTCAGAACCACCATTCTGGATATTTGTATCTATTGTTCCTTTATTTTTGTTTCTATGTAGGAAAAAGGTACAGCTGTGAGAATACTGAAAAAATTTATTTGCCTATGAAAGTGTAGCCTGTGGAAGGGTGATGTGGAAGACTGGCAGGTGAATAGCAGGAATTCTGTTCTGATAGAATCACTTCTGGTCAGGGCTGTAGAGTTTTAAGGTGTCAAGGTGTTATAATAAACTTTGTCTATTGCATTGCCTCATCTGTGATGTCTCCTGTTTTAATCACCCTTTCTTAACTTGACAGGCAAGTATTTGCTTCCCAGTGCAACTGGACAGCAGCTGTGGCAACCAGTAGAAACCTCTAATCTTGTTCGCATGCGCTACCAAACACTTGGACAGTCAGCACCTTCACTTACTGCTAGTTTGGTGAGTAACCTTTTTCAAAGCTAGAAACGTATCAAAAGAAGTTTGTATCTATTAGTGGGAAGAGGGAGATCAAACCAGAGTTTATTTCCAGACCAACCTCTCTTCCTTAAGCAGTGCTTTTAAAATATCTAATGCATGCCTCCATACATTACTTAATATGTTGAGTGCAGTTAAATAACATTTGTGGTAGCAGTAACTCTGAATTAGGTTACTGGATTCTAAATAAAGTCTGAGCTAAATGTTGTATTAATACGGCTGTTTGCATTTGAAATGATTTCTTTCCTTAAAAAAACCCCTCTGCATGCTTTTTAAGACAAGACGGCTGCCCTCTGTTGCTTTCTCCTGAACATTGTTTTCTGTCAGTGTTGTTCCACTTCCTGCAGTACTCTGTTCTTAGAAGGACATAGGTGTATGAAGCATGAGCTTAATTAAGTTTTTTGAATAAAATGATAAGGGAAGAGAAAGGGAAAGAGATGCATTGTACACTTGAACTTTCAGCTTTTTGTTTTCAAGCATCCATTTTGCTGCTTTGTGCTTCTGTATATTAATATATTAAGAAATGTTGAAATTTAATGCAGGTATACTAGCTTATACTTTTCTTCAAAGAGTTGCTTTAATATCTCTCTTGTTGTATAAAAAAGAAAAAATAGTGTTAGATTTTGCCTCCCTTCTTTCCTGCCTTTTGGATGGTTATTAAAACTTTGTTGATCCACATCTGCCTTCTAGGGGAAGCTTGTTTCGTGGTTTGTTTAGGACTTTTTTTTTTAACACAATATTCAGGTTGAATGCAGCTATGGTCATCCAGTGCTGAACAGATAGCATCATGATGGTTTTACATATTGTCTTGATAGGGCTGTGTTCTCCATGATCTGTCTGAAATACTATTTTATTTCAAATGCAACAAATCTTCACCTCTAAATCTAATCCTGATTTCTGCTTAGTGGTGGTACTGTTTGTGGCTCTTTGGGGCCGATGTGGTTTATTGGACTTCACACTTACTACAAACACTGGATTCTACTGGCACTTCTGTGCTTTGAACCCTAATATTTTCTAGGAAACTAAGTACCAACCTGTGTATTTTTTTATCTAGTCTACTAAGAGAAACATTGTGAAGGAAGTATTTGGATTATGTATAATTGAAATAAAAAAGAAATTATTTGAATGATCAGAAATGAGTATAAATTGCATCAAAACGGTACATTTTTTCCTTCTTTTCTACATTTGTAATAAAAAGTAATTTCTTCTAAATCAACTGCATTTAAAAAGTGTTATGTTGCTATTTGATTCTCTGGTTTTGTTTGCATGACATGCTTCTAGGTTTTTTGTTTAGGTGACATGCTGCTAGCAATATTGTACTTTTGGTGCGGTGCTTAAACTATAGGAAGAGGAAGAGCAGCAGCATTTTGACAAAAATACTTTAAATGGTCATAAAACAACAGATTAATGAAAAATTCAGTGAGCCATGCTTCCTTAAGGGCCTTTCACTCATCACCTATCTTGTTTTATGGCATATCTGTCTGCCACAGGCTTCTTCCTTCCTGTCTCTCCACATCTTTTATCTGTGGCTGACTGCAGTTTCTTTTATGCTGGTGCAAAAGCAGGCAAGAGCTGTCTAAGCAGATCTGAGCAGATTGTGCACAGGGTGGAGGTGCAGGTTCCTCAGAAGTATTTATTTCTTATCTGGGACTGCTGATCAGACTTGCCTCCTAAGGAGGTTGATGTTAGTGTCACATAGGCAGAGCTCTTCTCAAGCCTGCGTTGACAAATACTTCACTGTCAGGCTTCTGAAAGACTCTGGCCTTTGTTTAAAAGGGGTCATAAGTTAGGGATCACTCCACCTTCTTGCTCTTTTTTATTTTTTGCATTTGTGTGTCTTTTTGTGTTGGTGCTGTGATTTGACAGAGTTGAATTTGCGAAGCCTATTTTTAGATTCTAGTAAGGGGAGCCTTTAATTATATTTAGGAAAGTGTTTACCTTATGTACAAGAGATTGTGTGACAAATTTTCTGTAGCTGTTCACAGTCTCAGTTGAAATGATTTTAAATGTATTTTGTCACTCGTGAAAAATGATTAGCTTATTACTAGTTCCTCTCCTAGGACTGATTATTCTCACTGAGGTTGATATTTGGCTGATGTGGATCATACTGAGCAGTGATTGTGTGCCCATACAGACAAGAGTGGCAAGCGAACAGGTCAGGACACATGCTAGTGTTTAGTGCAACTGCAGACAGGGTACAAAAGACATACTTTTCCCTTCTGTCAATAATTTGTAAAAATGTCACAAAATCACGTACTGGATCACAGATGTAAAACCTTTCTGGTTATAGGAAACTATAGATTTTTAAGTGACTTACAGAATATTGATTAAAAATGGGCTGCAGGTGTTGCTTTATATGAAATTCAATAGCTATGCATGATTCACTCCTGCAATTGGACTATAAGTTAAAAATACAGTTTTCATGTAGACCCATATAACTGGGTTAAAGATGTGTTAAAGATTTTCAGGTGAATGGGTAGTGTACTGGATTTGATGTGGGCTCTTAATTCAGAGATAGCTAAGTAATAATCTTGTTACTCTGCAGTTTATGGCAGGAGCATTTTGAGCTGTCCACAATAGGCAGTTTCTGTGGTGTTAACACAGATGATGGGAGTCTGCAGAGACTATTAATAGTATTAAAAACTCTTAAGAAAATTGTACCGAATGTCTTCAAGACTAAATAGAAAGGGGAAGCTGAGGTGTGGAGTGATTCTGCTTTAGGATGTTTCCACAGGTCATACTGGTCTGGTCAGTCTCTTCCTCTCCACAGCTAGTGGACAATAATACATGTTCCAAAAAGGCAATTCAGTGTGTGTCTCAGTACTCAGTTCTGGAGGAATGTAGAGAAACTGTGGTAGAGCTAGTTTGACTCTCCTTGGCTGTAGGCTCTTAGTGTAGGCTGGCAGTGATCTTGCCTGATTTCAGGCATCTGTTTCAGGGTAGGAGGGATTGGCCTCTGAAAGTGCTTATTTTCTGCTGAGGTAGTTTGGGAGTCAACCTGGAGTTGCTGCCTCATTCATTGTCCAAAGTTTAGGAGTAACTCTCCTGTTCTCTGCCAGCCCCCTGCCACCCCACAAGTATTTACATATACCATTTATAAGCGTAATGTTTTGACTTGTCCATTTTTATTACTGCTATCAGAATTTTTGGAACACAGTTCAAGATAAATGGAAATAAAGCCAATTTTTTTAATATCTCATTGTAATAAGCTGATGGGCTTAAAATTATGATAACAAGCCTGAAAATGTCTGAGCTTAAAAACTTAGTTTTATAGTCAGAAAGGCATTTTGTCTCAGTGACACAGATGGAACAGAGCTCCTGATTTTAACACTTTCTAATTAGCTGTGTATATAAAAGCAGTGGAATCCTGAACATAAAGTATCCTTATGATACATGATGATAAATGACTAGATGAAAAGAATTTGAACAAATGAACTGGGTAACATTTTTGTAAATTTGTTTTGGCTTTGTTATGGTTTAGTGTCAAATTCTTGTTCTGGGTTTTATTTATTTATTGTTTGCTTGTCTATGTGGTGTTTTGAGTTTTTTTTCCTAATTAAAATAAATAATTTCCTACTTTAAGAAGCATGACATCTCTCATTTTGTTTATCTGTTTTATTGAATTAAAAAACCTCTACACCACAAGAAAGATTTCTCACAGTCCAGAGAGATTTTTAAGACAGCATATTTCATGTCTACTTTATGGTAACTTGCTTTATGAAATATTCACATAATAAAAATACACTGTAAACAAGATCCTCAAATGAAACATTTACACTGTAATATACTTGGCTTTTAAATTCTGTCAACACTGGTTGTGGGATTTCAGCTTTATGTCAAGTATTGAGCTCAGGTTGCCTAGTCCTTTTGTTGTGGAAGATGAATATGCGGTATGAAGTAAATCAGACTCTAAAAGGCATGCTGTTTCTTCTTGGAAATGTGAAAGATGTCAGCAAAATTACTTAATTTTTACTTAGTGTAGTAGTGGAAAATCTTTGAATATTTGGACATAGTTTCTAGTAACATAAAAACCTGAAAAGCAGTAAACAGTAGTCTTTGAAAGGGCTTATGCCCTTTCCTGCTAAGCAGTGAAGGGATGTTTTGTCTAGGTATGACTAGAAGCATTTGCTACTTTTTAGCATACTATTTAGAGTTTTCAGTTCAGTTTTTTCAGGATTTACCTCTTGATTTCCTCTCTCCCCCCCCGCCCCCAAAAAAAAACACACATCCCCCTGCAAACTGCCAAAATATTGTTGCCTTCCCCAAAACAACAGAAGACTGAATTTGCAATCATCTGTACTTTGGTTTACTTGGGTTTTCTGGCCATTTTATCCGTGTTAATTTGTAAGAATGGTTTTACAGAAACTTGAGGATGGTAGTTTATAAAGTACTGGTTTATAAGTTGGATTGCTGAAAGGAAACTCAAAGAAATGTTCAGTGTCTATGAAAAGAAGTTCTACTTCTTCCAAAAGGGCTTTGCCTCTTTCTTTCTTTTAAATAGTATAATACTGAAAATGAGTGTGTCTTTGTTAAATATGCGATTAACTTCAGCTAAATTGACATAATGTTGACAGTTATTATGAGAACTGTTTCAAAACTAATTATGCTAATTAAAACTTAACTGCCAGTAATTGCGTGTATTCAAACAGCACACCAAAACCCTTTTGTGTGTTTTATTCCCCAGATGTAAGACAGTCATTTGTTGTCTCAGAAGCTGCAAAATTACAGCGTAGATAATAAATGACTGAGAACAAATAAAACACATTCTTTAGAAACACTAATTGGTTAGATAAGTGAATGACAGTGAATTGTGTTTGGTCAAATCACATAATTTAAAAAAGGCCTTTATTTGAATGTTATATTTTGGAATTGTAAGAAATTTTTCAAATCATTAATTGTTTATATTCAGTTTTATCTAGTGAGTATCAGGAATAGCTGAATTTATTTTTAAGTAAACTTACTAGAGAACAAGAGGAACCTGCATCTGATACTTGGGTTCCTTTAATTTTCAGTTCTTTCTGTCCTGGGATTGGGGTCTTAAATGCCTAACTGTGAGCAGCTAATTAATACTCTGCAAATCAATGAGCAAGTATTTGGATGGCACTTGTAAGAAGCAAAAAGAAGATGTAATAGAAATTGCCAAAGTGGCTAATCCTGGCTCTGTCTCTAAAATCTCCCCCAAATAGCTAGATTTCAGAAACACTGAGTCTGAACTGAGGATGTTATTTGAATGCTAAACCATTGTATAGAGTTTAAAACCATATTCTTCTTAGACTTAAAAAACCAACTTAAACATCTAAGACTAATCACTGGAAATCGTTTTAAAATGGAACGTTTTTATTCCTAGGAAGTGCTAGAATTGTCAAGTATATGGTAGCGGGTTTTCTGTGCTTTGGTTGTTTCTAGCTTTTAACACTAGAGTGTTGTTCTCCCTTGTGTATTTTATTTCATTAATTCCTCGTCCATGAATATGTATTTGCATTCATATTTCTTTGTCTGTATTTGCCTTCTAACAAATACTTAATTGCAGTTCTACTCCAGTAGATAGATCTAATTTATTAGTAGAGAGAGGGAAATAAACATCCTTCTTCATAGACACGCTTATGTACTCCATATTTGTACATAGCAGAAGGCTAGAATAGACCTGCTCCAGAGCTGTGATACTGTTACCTTGACAAGATGATATGAGGAGGTGATGACGGGGTGCTCTGTTTTGCAAATATAGATATATCTGTTTGTCTTTATTATTGTCTTCAAAATACGTGGATGTAAAACAAAAGTGTAGATTAGTTGCTTGACAGAGTTCTAGATGTTGACTCCTTTCCTAAGTTGTCTGATTAGAACTAGTGGCTTTATTAATTCTTATGCTTTTCTTGCCCATTCTTGGACGTTGATACAATACAGACAGTTGGTGATGGCCAGGGTTAACCCTCCTCTCAGAGAGAGCTTCCAGTTTCTCAAAACTGAGAACACATCTAATGCTGCAAACTATCATTAGCTTCCATTAGAAAAACGTAAAAAATCTGTCATAAAAGACTGACTTTAAAAGGTCTTGTGATCCAGCGTGTCTTCTAAACATGCCTGCTTTGTGTTGAAGTAGGTCTCTTCCTTCCCATCAGCCTCAGTAAGCTTCAAGCTTTCAGGATGTATTTGAGTATAATCTAGAATTGAAAGGAGATCTTGCAATGTACTAGAGCTGAATGCAGGTATAGCCCTCTTCTGTATCCTATCGACGGTACAAAACCAGTAGAGATCAAATGTGTGTAGGAGCTAAGCAATACATCCTGGTTTTGCATGAGTACCATACTTCTGTTTTCCAGGCATATAATGATCTTTCTCCTTCATCAGAGACTTTGTCTGACCAGTGAAAAGGCTTACTAGGATCAGTTTCTACTTCTCAATAATGAAGAATCTAGGGCTGTTAAAATTGCCCACACATTTGAGGTCAGTAAGCTTGGCTAAATGTAATTCTTCAGCCCTAGAACTGAAACTTGGCTCTGTGTTAGTAGTGACTCTGAATAAGGGTTTATTCTTGTCTGCTGTGGTATTTGAGTTGTCTGTGTGTGGTATTAGTTATGATTATATTAAAATGTCATCTAGAATTGTTGTGCTAGTAGTATTTAAAAAGAAAAATGTAGGAAAAGTGGGAAGTGTTCCAAAAGTGAGGCCACAAACTTTTCATGCTGGTAAAATTCACCACATGAGAAACAAAGGAGTAGTATTTGTTATAGCCATTGGTAGTGTTTGACAATAAACTATACGACTAGAAGAAATTGATCTGTAATCATTCATACTGTTTGAAGTTTAGATGTCTTTCTGAGAATAAAAGCTTTCTTAGCTTGTTGTTGGGCTTTGCTTAAAGGATAAGTGAACAAAATTACAATCTGTGATTAACAAGAATAAGATGCAGGAATATAGTTCTGGACTTCTCTCACCTTAGATCAAAAGCTTTTGCAACTCCTTTAAAGATTTATAGTTGTGGAAATAGAAGGGGGATAAAGAGGCTAAAAAGGATGTGTAGAGTAGGAAGAAACTGGAAAAATTACTGACACTTGAAAGGATCTAGGAAAATATACCTATAATGGTGTCTCCTGGTCACCATCACAAAGAGCAGACTATTGTGAATGCATTGTCTATCAGTTAACATGTTAATTCAAACACCATTCATCCATAGTTTTTCACATTTAATGAGAAAATATTAACAAGTTGCAAGGACATTCTCCTTTGCTTTAGGAATGTGTGCTGATGCACAGATCTGATTTTAATGCTCTGATTTCCATTCTTAGAAGAATGTAATAAAAGTTTAAATTAATTTCACTCGCAGCTCTAACTTTAAAATAAATTGAGATAAAGTGGGCATGGGGAATACCGTTATGAATGTAGGAAAACTGTTGTTTACACTTCTGTCTGCATTCAGGATCTGAAAGCATGGTGATAGGTGTTGATAACTTCAGACTGTATGCTGCCTGTGTGGCATAGGTGAGTAACCATAGGTTAGGGTGTTACTTGGTGTTCTTAAGAGGCAGTTAAAATTTCTTTGACTGTTCTTAGCAGTCTTAGGAATTTGGTACTCATGCATAATTCGGATAGGATGATTTAAAAAAATGCTGTAGATGATAAGGTACTGCTCCACTGACCTGAATTTTAATAGTGATACTCAATATTGTAAAGGAACTTGATTTTCAGCATTGCAGAAACTTTTTCTAGTGCTACTATCACTGTAGAAGGCTTGATTGCTGCTGTGGCAGTTTCAATTAACAGAAATGCAAATAATGGAATTCTTTGAACTTCCTAGTGAAGTTTGGCCTAAAATAGTGTGATTGTTTAGAAGCTGATGAGGTGTATTCCTTTTTGCTCATTTTTTTTTTCCCCCCAGTGGAGCAGTATCTTTATATTAAAGGCTGACTAAATAAGACATAATTCTAAATTGATGTAATAACATTTTTGTTTTCCTCTCTGTAAGTCGATATATTCTCGTGCCTATGGTACTTGCAAAGTGATTGTAATGTAGCAGAGGGTGGAAGCAGACAGTGTGGTAACAATAGCTCTCATCCTTCAAGCTGAAGTACTCCCATGGTTCTGATGATACCTGTAACTCTCAAAACAAAAGAGACTCAAACTGGTTTGAATGATGCTGCTGACTTATAGGCACTGGAGGAGGAAGGGGAAATGTAGTTTATCCAGATCTCTCTGGTGGGAATGAACATTCCTCCTCTATGTTTTATATTTCTTTTAAAATTCAAAAAAACAAAGGTGTCTAGCAAGAATTTGTCTGCAGGCATTTTTCAATTTGAGAACATATAGAGTACCTCTGTGTTGGATGGTACACTGCTACTTCTAATCCCTTACATTTCTAGGTTTAAAAGCAGATCTGAAACTTTAAGTGAGTTGACCATCACAGTTGGCTTTGGCACATGCTGCTGGGTGTTTGTACCTCTGGTTTTCAGTCAGACTTTCTTGTACATTCATGTGGAATCAGAGATCTTATTGCAAAATGCACTTCTGCCCCGTGGAAGCAGGTGGGAATGTGGACTTTGATAGTTTTTTACTATACCTTACCTGTTGGTATTCGTGCAGTCCCTCCCTTGCCCTGACAGACGGTGAATTAAATTGGTCTGACTTCACTGTTGTAATGCCGTCACCACGTTTGTTTCCCTATTCTGTACACTGCCACAATGGACTGATGACTTTTAGCATCAACTGTTATCATCTCAGTAAAGCATTCTTGCTTTTATCTTTTATCATAATATGCCATATTATGGTGCATATGTCTATATTCAGTTATGTCAGATTTTTAGTAAAGCAATAGTACAGTAGGATCATTGCATCTATTAAGGGTTTTCTTTCATGGTGTTGTGGAGATTAAGAAACCAGTTAAGTGCTCAAGTCAACCTAATGTCACTTGAGTAAAAGATAAAATAATCAGCAGGAGATTGGTTAACTGCTACTCTCTCATGAATACATTTAACCTCTTGATTATTGCTGAATATCTGAAATTATGTGATGCGGTGGAAGAGAGTATTTGGTCAGTTAAATTCAGAAATGATGGTTTGCTTTGTAATGCATGGAATAATTTCATAGTAATATACACTTGGCTGATCACGGATTCCTAATTATCTCTGTTAGGTTGTCTATTTGAGAGAGGATAAAGGTTGGTACGAAGAAACAAAGTTGAATTATGAGATTGCCTGCTGTAAATAAGGGAGGAAACACAGTTCAAATTAAGCAAGAGAACTAACCGACAACTAAAGTATAGTTGCATCTCAGTATATTTCATCAATTTCATGTCCTGTAAAAGCATATCCTGAACAAACTTCAGTCATATGATGCTGCTTTTCCAGAACCCTGTATCTGTTTTTTGGTATGCCTGTTATATATGCTCTACTTGTCAAATACAGACTTACAACTAGTGATCAGCAGGAGAACATTCCTTTCTATTCTCGACTTCCTTACTTTGCTGGTTTGTAATGGAATTTCCATCCATGGGGAGTCAAGACTTCAGCAAGGCAAACTGTCTTCTGAATTAATATGAGTGCTGAAAGGCTTAACTATTGCTCTCTAATGAAAGAGGGTGCTCTTGTGAAGCAGAAGGACCATATGTAGTGGAAAGTGTTGAATGTTAGAGTGGAAGAAACAGCCAAAAGACATTAAGAAGAATTATGCTTCTTTAAGTACATTAATATATTATATCGTTGAAAAAATATTGAATTATTACAAGTGGTGATATTAAATGATTCCAAACAGGAAAATGGGGCATTGTTGTTCATAGCTATAGTGTTGTTCAGAGTGATTTCAAAATAAGGCAAGAACTTACACCATGACAAAGTTGAATCATTCCTCTTGGAGCGCAGCTTGCTTATTACTGATTTCACTTGAGAATCAAACTTCTAAACATCTAAGGAGGATTATTCAGAATATAGTTGCTATTGTTACTGTTTTGCCATGAGAATTTTTTTAAGAATTTGCTTCCATTTCCATATACAGAATGTAAAGTATGCAATTGAACTGATGGTTAGAAAATACCTCAACTGAGATGGTTGTTTATTTGTTCTCTGAAAATATGGTTAGTTGTGTGATGTTTCAAATGCTAGGATTTAAAATGGCATAAGTCCTGTATGTTTGATGTTAGGCATGCCTTGGGGAGATGCTGAGACAAGTAGTTCAGCAACTTTTGAAAAAAGGAGGAACATTTTAGTATGTGTGACTCAGTTCTTGTTGAAAAGAGATCCATGAGAGAAACACACTCTACTCATGATGTGCCTGTTTTCAGAAAGAAATTTGTTTTACGCTATTGTGTAATTACAGAAAACTTAGAAAATCGAAGGGCTGGATACCTTGGTTTAATTGGTGATCAACCTATGCTTTTTGATGCAGTAAGGAATAGTATTTGATGAAAAAGGCAAAATAGATGGAGCTGGCACGTCTGTTGTAACCAGTCTTCTCCTGTATGTTCTGAGATTGAAAGACAGATTGATTACTTATTTAAAACTCATTAAAAAAATGGTTTGCTTTTGCAACAATTATTTTTTTCTAATATTTTAATTACTGATTTATTACCTTTCTAAGGTAATAAATTAGCCCTCTGAATGAATGGCAAACCCAGAAATGAGTTGGTGTAAGTAGGATTTTGTCCAGCAGGTGGCATGAAGACCCAGTGTGTACCTATGCTCTCCATGGAATGTGGCCACACCTACATGTGTAATCGCGACTGTTGGCAAGGTAGATGTGCTTTAGTATGAGAAAGCAGTTTATTTTCATGAATCTTAAAAACATAATCACAGAATCAATAATGCACTCTTTTTTGAAGAAACAGCAACAATCAACTCCTTTACGTGTAAGAAATTGTTGCACCTTGTGCTAACCTGTGGCTTGCCACTTGTGTAGGTTTGTCAGCTCCAGAAGAAGAGAATTAGAGTTTTGGTAACTAAGGGATCTTGAATTTCTCCCTGCTTGTGGATCTCTTCTGAGCAATACAGAGTATCTCAGGAGAATAGTAAAGCATCTCTTAGTGCATTGCAGGACCTGATAGTCGGAGTTCTTTCGTGGATACCCACCAAACCAACTTGGCTTATCAGAATGCATTTTTATGTAATGTGGTGAAGTGGAACACAAATTCAGTAGTGCTCTATCAATCTATGAAATGATTATTGCCCACAAGTCTTTACTTCTGAAGTACAAAAGAAGTGTAAAAGGATCAAGGTATTTGTTGTCTCTGTGTGTGTGTGTGTGTTTGTGTGATTGTAATACTGAAGGAGGATAGGGGAAGAGAGCTGGTAAGAGCTCAGTTCTGTTGTCAGGCCAGCAATGCCTTCTTCAGTGCTGTAATGGGATACTCAGAGGATGCAGTGCCTTGAAAGCATTTGGCTGGTGAAGCATGTCTGTATTCTTCTCCTGAGGGGTGCTGGTTGTCATGTTGCACCCTGAAAGGAAGCTGCTGGTTTCACATGGAGCATTTATTTTATACTTTTTCTAAGTTCTTAGAAAGGACATTAGACAAATGTATACAGGAACATAAATGGCTGTGTAGGTGAAATACTGCTACTTTTGCCCTTTGAATCATAAAGATATATATCGTTTACAGTGTCTAAAATTGTATACTAATTATTAGGCATTATTAGTAGTTGATGTTGTGGATGTTACTTGGTTCTGTTAAATTCATTAGTTTCTCAGAATTTCAGTGCATGCTAATAATTATTAATAAATTGTCTTTATCAATCTCAATTTAAGACAAGGCAACTTTAGCCTCTAACACTCTGAAGTGGGAGAATTGTTTCCTAAAATAATATGCAAGTTCATATGATATCACTGCATAGCTTCTGTGGGTAAATGAGATCTCAGAAAGTAAATTATGAAAGCCAAGTGTTGGATTTTTATTATCCTATTCAAGTAATTTGTGATAAAGCTGGCCTGTGTTCCCTTACTGACTGAATATCTTAAATATGCTTTACTCTTAATATTGAAACAAACAAGCCTTCTTCTGGATGTATGAGGAAATTCTTGCTGAATATATTGCAGAGCTACAGTTCTGTCTGCTAGTCTGTATGTACAGACTATAAAGGTACCTGCTGCTTTGAGTGGTTTACAGCTTCCCTTATGTCGGTGATGATCTTAGGTGTGGGTATGTCAATTTTTGCTGTGAAGCTTGACGAAATGTCTCACTTCCAATGCTGTAGCCAATTTCAGTGACTCTTTGCAGATAATAGAGCTTTCAGAATTTAAATGGAACAAGAGGCAGATGGATAGTGTTGTTTCTGTAACCCTTTTTTCCCCTCAGAAAACGTTAAAAACGTAGCATTAAAGAAAACACTTGGGTAATCCAACACTAGGTAGTGATACTGTAAGCTTCTGACTTACGTAAGATGGGTATAGAAATTGATCTGTGTGAAATTCTTTAAAGATGATCTTCATTTTGATTCACTTCCAGAATGATTTTTCAAACAGATATAAGAAATACATGGACATCTTTCAGGTCCCAGTATCATACGTGGCTTTTGCTTTCATGCTTCTCTGGCTTTACCTGATGATGATCTGTTATCCATTATGATTTCTAATGAAATCCCTTTTTCCCACAGCACTGTGGAGTGACAATATGGATGACTTAGTGTGGATATATCTGTATGGGTGGGCTGAATACTTTTGGATGATAGTTGTTTTTGAAGATTTATTTTTTCTTTTTCTTTTTTTTTTCTTTTCTGGGGAATGTGTCTGCATAGGGTATTTGAAATTCAGTGTAAAACACTGGGGGTAAATTCCTTTAGGAACTGAAACTGTTTTCAGAATGCTGCAGAATAGGAGTGTGATCTCTGTTATGATTTCTTAATCATATGCAGAGAACAATTACTTTAGTGTGACACATAAAGATGGCTCAATTTCTCTTACGACTATTCAGAAAAATAATCTCAGACTGCTTTGTGGAATTGTGGTGTTATCTTCCCTTGGCAGTTTATGCTCTGAACTATTACAGACCCACAGAATATCCTGAGTGGGAGGGGACATACAAGGGTCGTTAAGTCCAACTCCTGGCCTTGTGCAGGACAACACCAAGAATCACATCAGGTACCTGAGGGAGTTGTCCAAATGCTTCTTGAACTCTGTCAGGCTTGGTGCAATGACCACTTCCCTGGGGAACCTGTTCCAGCACTCAGTTGCTCTCTGGGTGAAAAACCTTTTCCTTATATCCAGCCTAATTTTCCCCTGACTCAGCTTCATGCCACTTCCTTGAGTCCTGTCACTGGTCCTGAGTATGAAGAGATGGGGGTGCCTGCCCCTCCTCCTCCCCTCACAAGGAAGTTGTAACTGCAGTGAGGTCTCCCCTCAGTCTCCTCCAGGCTGAACAGACCAAGTGCTCTCAGCTGCTCCTCATACAACTTCCCCTCCAGGCTCTTCACCATCTTCGTTGCCCTCCTTTGGACACTCTCTAATAGCTTAATGTCTTCCTTATATTGTGGCTCCCAAAACTGCCCACAATATTCAAGGTGAGGCCACCCCAGTGCAGAGCAGAGAGGGACAGTCCCCTCCCTCGACCGGTTAGTGATGCTTTGCCTGATCCCCCAGGACAGGGTTGGCCCTCCTGGCTGCCATTGACCTCAAGCTGTCCTACTGTAGGGCTGCTTTCCATTCAAAACCACAAAAGCAGTATTTACAGAGTTTGTTTCAAAACCATTATAACTACAGCATCCAAGGGGACACACTCTGGTATGCTCTAATTGTTCTTTCTTCTCTAATGTGCTTAAAGAAAGGCTGCATAGGAAGTAGTGTTTAACACTTCCAAATTTTTCTATTCCTGTGCTTGTGAAAACCAGGTATCTGTAGTTACAGTTTGTCCACTTACCTGGGTTTCTGAAAATATGGCAAGTACAATATTTTGATTTTTCTACTAAACCACTTGAACAGCTTATCAGTGGACAAAAATAGAATGAAAAGCTCCCTTTTTACTAGTACTGGGAAAAAGTTCCTATTATTTTGTTTGCAAAGTTATCAGAATGTAAGACCATTATTTCATTGCATGCTATTTCTTCTAAGCATTAGAATATTCACCTTTAGGAAAAAAATAATTATTTTTAAAACTCAGGGGTGGTGATTGGATGCTGTAGAGTATTTAAGGTATAGGACAGAGATAGATTTAGGGGCAGAGTACCAGTGAATTGTTACCTGGTGCATAGTAAATATGATTTGTTCAATGCTACCACCACCTGTAGTACGAAAGTGGCAGCTACACGTGGGATATGTGTATACATAAAGTTAAATTTAAATCTGCATTCTAAAACTGGAGCTACATATTCATATATATATTTTTGCATGCTTAGGTTTTATCTACTTGATTTCAGTAATCAGTGATTTCTAAATTCTCCTGGTTTTGTCAGTTAATACTGTTTTCTAAGTGAAGCAGTAGGATTAATGCTTAAAAAAAAGGCAGTTGAATGAGGATAAAAGCTTCCTAAATTTGTGTAATTGTCCTGGAAACTATCTTCTACCATGTGTATTTTCAGCTTTAAAGGAACATGTACTTACAAGTATGTGTTTAAGTTAATTCTGAAACATCATTCCAGTTTAGTTATGTCTAATGCTTCATATATAGAGAAGAAAGATTTTTGGTAAAATTTGAGGTTATTGACTGCTTATCTTAAAATAATTTTGCCTTCCCTGCTGGGGGTTGGGGTGTGGTAGTAGAGAAAGGATGTTTCTTTGTTCATACATTGTACACATGTGCTATTTTGTGATGCATGTGCAACTGAACTGTGCCTTTCTGCTACACATGATGTGAAGGAATCTGAGGCATTTTGCTGTATTTCATATATACATATATTCATTTTTATATATATAAATGTAATATTAAAATGTTTCAAAGAGTAAGCTTATATGTCATGATTTTCCTTCCAAAACATAACTTTTACCATACCATAATCTGGTCTGCCATGGTTTCCATAGTGAATATAAGTGAAATAAGAATCTGAAAAATAATGAAAGTCTCCAGAAAAAAAACTAGCAGGCTTTACACATTTTTAAACATATAGATGCACCTTTGGCAATATCTGAAAAGATTCATAGGTTGTGATAAAATGCAGTTGATCCTTCCCTTGTTAGCTGCAAACCTCTGCCTTTCAGTTCTTTCTGATACACCTTTATAAATTGCAGCACAAGCCAAGGAAAGTGTCACTTCTCTAATTGACATTAAATGCACTTTTCACTGAAAGGTAGTTTTATACTTTTCTATTTGAGATTTATCTCATCTTCCACTGGAAGGCAGTCTGCTCTTTGTTTCATTCTCCTGCCTTCCAGTATTACTTAGTATGTACTTCTTTAGCTTATTGCAAAACAAAATAATACTTACACTCTGCAATTGAATAGTTTCTTCATGTGTGTATGTCAGCGTTTTTTCTGCTTCTGATCCTGTCTGTAAGTTGTCCTTGTACAAAATTACAGCTTCTGTGATACTCGAGGTGTTTTTGTTAGGTTATGGGCTTTTTGCATCTGTGCCTGTCATCATACATTACGTGAAGGTATGACTTTTTCGTGCTGTTGTTCAAGTAATGACCTCTCAGCTAGTGGGATAGGGCACTTTTAATTCATACATATATATTGGACAGTTATGTATAGTTAGATGGGCTAAAATGATTGTTGGAACAGAACTACACCTCAGTAGTATTTACATTTAAAGGAACTGATAAATTGAGATTTAGGAGGTTTTGTATTCCAGTGATTAAAATAAATTGTGTAAATATGTATTTAGATTGGGTATATAAATGCAAACAACCTTGCAGCTGAAACTTGTGGTGTGTCATGAGAGACAAATGCTAAGGTTTTGCCTCTTACCCTTGACACTTGACAGTCTTTGGCTAATTAATTTTTGCCACCCTCATTGGAAGCATATCAGGAGCATCCGTTTTGCCAACCGTTTTTTCATCCGTTTGCCTGTGTCTTTGGAAACAGAGAAACATAGAAAAGAATGTGAAGACCTACGGTTGTGAGTGATTGGGACAAAGTATTAAAGTTTTAACAAAGAAGAAGGGAGAGGATATTTTGAAAAGGCAAATAGGAGTATTGGGAGCAACCCAAAAGAGATACCTGTGTGTCCTTAATGTAACTTTCCCCCCTTTCTTTCAGACGGCTGAGGGATCTAGTTGCTTTTCAGTTTGATTCTGTAGACCAAAAAATGTTTTCACTAGGGTCAGCATGCTGCTTAAAGAGATGATATACTTGAAAAATTAATTCAGGAGGATTGAGTAGCCTTTGTTACAGAGGTCAGACTTGATGGGCACAACACTTGGATGGCCTACACATCTGTGAGTCTATCTGTATGTTTGATTTTTCTTGTCTCCCTCTTGTGGAACTGGAGTTTTGGTCAGTGCAAGCATCTCCTTTGTTTCTGGACTGACATG
>JAWWMO010000096.1:49717259-49732661 GCA_035047845.1 Dendrocincla fuliginosa | reverse complement strand
CACTCAACCAACACAAAGAAAAGGTTGGGCTGGGCTTTTTTTATGATTGAGTCAGTAAGGTTCTTTTGTGACAGAAACTATTTCTCACTAGTTGTAAACCAGCAGCAAACCTTATATTCTAATTTGTTTATCTGCATAGAATCTGGGAAAAATTGATGTACTGTCTCTGTTTTACAAAAATAAGTAATTTGAATTCAGTGTACTTTGAAGTCATGGAGACTTATGATGAGAGAATATACTATGTTTTTTATTACCACTGTCACGCCAGTGCAAGGGTTGCATACATTTTGTCTGATACAGTATTGTCAGAAGGGTAAGTTCCAAGCTTCTGAATCTCTGCTGAAGTCCATCTCTGCCTAAATTGATCCTCTTAGTTTTGTCATCAATCTGTTGCATGTCATCCCAAGTAATTCAATTTTTCTGCACTGTATATCCATTGGTGAGTTTCAGTATCATGTCATGTAAGCAGAGTATGTTTTGATATCTAGTTCTGTGAATTTTTGTGGGAATAGAATGTGTGCAATCTCCATCCCTCTCTGCGCTTCCCAGCAACCTCTTCCAGCTTATGAACTATCAAATTCTTTTAATGAGTTAAATTAAACTTTATGAGAAAAAGACCCGCTGTGCCTGTAAAGACAATACTTCTCTTTACTTTTCTTAATAATGAAAAGCTGATTAACCAATCTGCAGCTGCAACACTGAAAACTTTAGTTTACTTTTTATCTGCCTAGATCTTTCGTTTTCCTCATTAAAAGTATTGTATCATTGTTGAAACAGGAATAGCATTTCATTATCTCTTTGGTAAGTTGAGACATAGAGACATTTATTTGTATGAGACTGCAAGGCTACTGGTGACCTTGGATTTACTGATTGTGTCTTGTTACCATGAACTCATAACCTCAGAAGAGATAGAACATTATAGAATAAGAGATGTCAAAGTTTTTTCTTCTAATACAGTTCAAGAGCTAAGTATGCTAAGTATGAAATGACTGTAATACCTAGACAGACACTGTCTAATCACCAGTAGTTATTACCAAACAAGAATCTGATAGAGATGGTATTGGTAGTGTTCACAGATCAATTCAGCACGTAACATTCTCAGGAAGCTGTGCATATGAAGAAATGCTGATGTAGTATGCTGACTTTCTGAATGCTACCATATAAATAATAGAAGCATAACTGATTAACATGGTGAATTAGTGTTGCAGTGATACTATTGAAATTTTTAGTAACGTGCAATGACTTGGTTTTGTATCCATACCACAATATTTACTACTTCCTTTTCTACATCCTAAAACTATCCATCTATCAAAATTTGAATGGTGTTCTTTGATTGTACTATCTTGGCACCTGTGAAGCAATAGAGAGAAAAATCAGACCAAACACATCATATTCTAAAACAAGATTTTTGTTTCTAATTTTCTCACATTGCCTCTTTTATTCTATTTTCACTGTACTACCACAGCTGTATTTACATAGCTCTCCTAAGTAAATGACTTACAGTGAAAATTTAACATTGTGAAGGACTTTTGAAATTTTATTACTTTAGGAAAAAAAAAAAGAAATCTTTGGAACATTTAAAAATATGCAATGTAGTGGTTTGGTACTTGAATGGAACAGCTACATCTAGTATGAGACACTGTGGAACTGGAGGTAGGTCGCCATATGTAAAGAAAAGAAAATATGTTCATATATGGTCTTAGCTGTGACAGGAGGTCTCGACCACGACCTTTGCTGAAGCTTTTGCTGGACTCAGATGCCAAGATGCTCAGGCTGGAGTGCAAGGCACTGAAGGATGTGGCAGGGAGTTAAGTCTTGGGCACAGATGTATCTGGAGGAAACAGCCCAGGGTTAGTCTTGGAGGAGGAAACATGCTTAAAGATCATGATTTGAGGGTATATGAGGAGGTGTTCTTCAGTATGACAATAATGTAGAAACATTGGAATAGACTTGTTGGCATTAGGGTTTGTCCAGCTGGATGTGGATGGAGTTGTTGTTGTGAATTTTTTTTTCTTCAGTGCTAAATACTTGCAAAACTGTCTGGGATCAGCTGTGGTGTTTGTTGATGAATTCAGCTACTCTGTATGGAATTACTGCAACTTGTTTTGGATCTTGGTCTGGCAGCTAATAGAAATGGAGAGAAAAAAAGCCAAGAGGTCCATGGCCATTCAATCTCAAAGTAGAAATCTCTTCAGATAAGACCGCATGCTTGTGTTACTTGCTATTCTTGCTTGTCTCTTGATACTGCCATTTTCATGAGAACAGCTATGCAGTTAATGGTAGCTGCTCATTATGGAAACTGCTTTTGGTATCAGTATTAAAGTCTTCACACTGTTGGATTAGCTACCAGCCTCTGCAGCTAGTGATGTTGCTTCTCACAGCTGCTTTAAGGCTTGTGTGTCTTCAGAAGTAAACTACATAATATGAGCAATGGTTGTTGTCCCTATCTGTAGTTTTTTTTAAAAGTTTTTTTTGTGGGTTGTGTTTGTTTTTTTGTCTTGTTTCATTATTTTTTTGTTCCCGCCCTTTCCCCCCTCCTTGAAGTATATCTGTTTTCCACAAGCTTTTTTCTTGGATTACTAACCTATTAAATGAAATAAGTCTCTGACTCTTTCTGCTCCCTTGCCAATTTTCTGCATGCTATCTAGCTTAAAATACTTTACCATAAATGAAAATTATTTAGTATCATTCTGTTTTCCCCTGAGCTGTCCTTGTTGATATAGTTTTATTATGTCAACTTATAATTGCAGCTGACTTGTTCCTATGTAAAGGACATTCACCCTTTGATGGTATCTTGGATCCACTGCATGTGCTTTGCTGGTAATAACTGCAGTTGCTCTGAATGCACAGTCTTTTCAGTGTGTAGATATATTTTATTCTATTTTTTTGCTTTTGAAGTGAAAGATTGCTGTGTCTCTCTGACACTGACGCTGATCCTAGCCATTTTGTGTGGATTGTCCACCCTTATTAGACAGTCCTGCATGGAGCAGTACATCAGCTGACGCTGGCAGAAGGTTTCCATTTTTATCAGCTGAAATGCAATACTAGGGGACATGGTGTTATGGTATTATGAAAAACCTGTATACATACAATCTAATGTCTCTGCCTGCTTCAAATGCTGTGTGTTGAACTTTTCCATAGTGAAAGAACTGGCTTCAATTTACCCTCATGTTGATTCTATTATCTAAATCTGTTTGTTTGCTTGTTTGTTCTTTTTTCTTTTTGCATGCACTGTTGGCCCAGCAGCTTTTTTTAATCTCTTGCTGATCTCATTGAACCTTCAAGGTGGCTCTCTTCACATGTTCTATGATATACTTCCATCCCTACTTGGGACAGTATTGCATCAAGTCTACCCATCTGATTGTTTTGTGCTAATAAAAGGAATGGTTAATATGTTCTGATTCAGAATGTTGTAGTGGTGTATCAACATAGCTGGTGTAATTGAAGGCACAGCCCACAAAAACATTTAATAGTGTGAAGACTTTTCTTTGTCATAGGAATAATCACATCAATTTAGGTAAACATATATGCTTCTGAAATGGTACATGTGCTGTACTGGGTTTTTTCCAGGTATAAATGGTATTTGTCCTAGCTTCTCAACTGCTCCTAAAATGCATTCTGAAGAGAAGACAGGAAAGAAAGAAAAATGCCAGTAAGAGAAGAATTCCAAGCTTCTCAGTTTGGTAGAGGATTGGATGTTATATGGGTTAGTAACCTTACTATGAGACAAGGTAGGGCCTCTGAAGAGTAGCACTCTTCAGAGGTAATGTCAGGATTAAGCCAAACCTACCATTGTTTCCAAGATGTGATAGAAATGAGACCCTTTTCATCCATCCATTTTTAACTATATTAATGTTTATGTTAGCTTATAATGGGAAGGGCATTGAGAAATTTAAGAAGACATTATTAAAGTTTTCAAGAGTATCTCCCAAAAGGAGAAGTAGTAAGGTCGTCTAGCCCTAGTACTTACTGCTAATTTCAGTCAGTGACATCAGTAATTTAAGGGAGTATTATCAAAAGACGTTACCATCGGCAAAAAAGTTTTCTGCAGTTGCAACCAAATGTTTATGCAAGTGTTGATAACTAAGTTTTCTGTAATGCTGGTTCTATTAATTAGGATTAGTTTGCATTACTCTATTTTGGATTTGGTGAATTATGATATAATCTTCCCAAAGTGTCTATAATCTTTGATTATTTTCACCAGATCTCTTGAGTTCCAGAGCTGGCTCTGTCTGCATGGTGTCATACTGAGGACAGAAGCCTTTTTTGTTAAGGAGGTGTAAAACCTACATTTATAAAAACTAGTTTTCTAAAAGGAGTCTTGAAAGCTTGAAAAATATTTGCCAAGTTGATCAGAATTTTATTTTCCTTTAAACAACCTTGTGGATATCTTTTCAGATTTAGGAGCAAGTCTCTCTTAGATTTGTAAAGTATTGTGATTTATTTTTCAGAGAAGACTCTTAGAAGAATTGAGTATTGGTTCTGAAAGTGAAAGTGTCTCATGAATTTTCATCCTCTACCTCCTGTGATTTGAAGCAGGCTCTTTACCCATATCTTCTCCCCTTCAGACACATACCTGAAATAGCAGACTGTAGAGTTCATAACTTGCTACAGCAATCAGGGGCTGTCCATATTGGAAGGTTTGTGGAAAGAGATTGAGACAGACTATTTAAAGTATCTTTGGGTAGAAACTAAAAGTAGGTCTTCTATCTCCTGGTATTCAGCAGGTGCAGGATTTTGAACCAGTATCTCATATCCTGGAAAAATCCTCTGTTGCGTTGTGTGGGATAGGGGCAACATTGTGTAAATGCCTTTTGTCTTCTTTTCTGTCTGAGTTCAATAACAGTGTTCCATGTTCCATATTAATTAAATTTTGCTTTTCTCACCACCAAAAAGTGGTGAAGAGAGCACAAGGCTAAAAAGGGAAACTGTTCAGATTAATCGAAGCTCTTTGACCAGGAACAACATTGTATTTTAAAAATAGGAAAGAAAAAAAAAAAAGGCAGTTAAAAACAAACTGAAGCTTTACTACAGTTTTACCTGTTTGGTAAAACTATTCAAATAACTTTGTGTTTTGAGACTGCTGCCTGCGCTACCTTGAGTTTTGGGTGTTTGTGTTAGTTGAAAATGCTGTTACTGAATTCTAGCAGAAGGCAGTGGTGTGTAGAAGTATTCCTATTTATCTTTAAAATAAATAAGTACTTAGATTTTATGGCACTAGTGGGAGAATTTTGAAGGTTTATTTTCTGGTGTGTTTTGTTCTTTGCTCTGACATACTTTTTAATATTAGTTTTTACATGTGTTTTCTCTCTTCCTGAGACTTTTTATGATCTGCCTAAACCATCCTTGCTTCTTGTCTTAGTAGTACTTCTGGAATGTTTGTGAAGTTAGTGAGCCTGCTAATTCTTGTGGTTGCCCTAGAGTTTCTGGAAATGATGGAATGGTTGCTTAATCTTCAGCCCTCTTTGTGGCAACTTAAATTATCTCCTGAAAATAGAGGTGCCATATTTGGTAGAATTTGTTATGAAAAATAACTTTGACATTTTCTTAATCTTTGAAAGCAAACAGAGCAAGTGCTGTTGTTTCAGGTGGTTAAAACATTGCAAAGCTCTTTAGTTGAAAGTATATATTTAGACTGTGAATTAGACTTTAAACTAGGAATAAATTGAATTGCTTTCCAGAAAAGATAATCATCCTAATACCTTAATTCATAACATTTTTTAGATCTGTTAGAGGACCATCTCTTCAGTATGGCTTTATGATGTCTGAAGAATATCAAGATGATTTCAATAGAGAGGAAAATGAATATGAAAGAAAAGCAAAACTGCAATAATCTGATCTGCTGAAGCTTGAGAGCAGGTAGATGAGTGAAAGAAATAGGTATCTATAGTATCTTTCCTTTCATTATAGGAAAAAAGAGTTAAAAATACTAAGTTTTTAGTTTGTAAGTTTTCAGATTATACAGTACAGTTATTAAAAAACATACATATTTGTTGAAACTTAGTATTTTTTATATTTGATTTATATTATGTTATATTTGTTTTGAATATTTTTGATACTTAAGCAGTTTGACTATGTGTCCATAATTTATTTTAATCAGTGAGAGGGAACCACAAGAAAGAGCAAGAAGGAACAATCAAGTGGTGCACTGTTTGAAGTCTAGGAGGCTGTCTTCCCTTTGCAGCTCCAGCAAATCCAAGGAGTTTAAAGATTGGCTGCAGTAAGGTGTTATCATGAATAGTTTTACACATGTAATGAAGACTAGCATATTTAATGATTTTTTCAGTAGAATGCTCTTTCAGATTTTGCTTTCTAGGAGAATATACATACTTCTTACCTGTATGAGCCTGCTATTTCTCAAGCTTTCCCAGACAAGGGACTTAATCTTAACAAAGTAAAAATCTCTTAAGACATTGTCCTGGTCTAAAGGGAAACCAGTGGGAGAAATGAACCCAACTCCAGAGAGTTTACAAGTCAGAGTTACAATTTAGTAAAATTATTACAATAAATACAGTGATTCAGAGAAAACTGGTTTTAACCCACAAACCCAGAAGTATAACCCAGCACGCTGGGACAAGAACAGAACAGTGTTTGTTAGTCCCTGTGCTGAGCACCACGTGGTCCCCCTGAGTGCAAAGTAAAAGGGAAAGAAACTTGTTGGTGAGGATGATGGTCGCAGTCTCGTTGAGGTTCTGGTCCTCCTCTGGATCCAATGAGTAGTACCCAAAGTCCCCAAAGATTTTGTATGCTCAGATTCAGATGGGAAGGCCCAGTACATCCCTCAAGGTGGTAAGATTCCTTCCTTCATTTCCTCTCCTAGCTTCTGATGGCCATTTACAGTCTTCTCTTCCAGGTTTTGGACAAGTTTGGCCAGTTTTGTTTCCACAGATGAGACGTGGGCTTGTAATAGGGCAGTGACAGTCTCTTGATAAATCCTCAATTTACTAACCAATGTGCCCACCTTGTCCTCTCCCTCCCTCTATTGTAATTTTACTAAGGAGGGAATACATTTCTGGCCTGAGCCATGCAAATTTCAACCACATCTGGGTTGTGCACTGTACACTGTCTGGATCTGTAGGGAGCCTTTTGTCCTCTGAAAATATTGTCTCCAGTATGGCTACTTCTCTTAAGCACTGGGTACCTTGTTCCATCGTGTTCTGCTGTCCCTGCTGTATGTGGAGGTCCTCCTTACAAAGATATCTCTCCCTCACGCTTGACAACAGTCTCCGCCAGAAGCCGAGAGTTTCCTGCCTTTTTCCAATCCCCTGATCAATGACCACATCTCGAGACAGGGATCCCAGTTGCCTTGCTTCAGTCCTGTCTAGAATTGTATCACTAGCCGTGGTGTCCCAGATTCGGAGCAGCCAATTCAGAGTGAACTCCTCGGCCTTTTGCATGAACTCTCTCCACAGCTCATGCAGCTTGCCCAGGGATAGGGACCGAGTGATGATTTTGGGGTCAGTACAGAGGAAACTTAGCAAAACTAACAAGAAGATTATGCTGTCCCTAACTTCAAGAGGAAACTCATATTTTCAGAGATTGTAGCAGGTCTGAAGGGGGAGTAGGAGGTGAAAGGCTGAGAAAAAGCATTTCCTACAGGCTAGGTGTAGTTTGAAACAAAGAATCAAACCCAACGGCGAAGAGTTATTGAACCGAACATTCCTTTTAATTCAGCCAGCTGGGGACATGGGGAATAATTCACCATACAGGTCTGTCCTTGCTACAATCTTTTGAGGTATTTATCCATAGTAACCTTCAAAAGCTACACCCAAAGAGCCTTCCTCCGTCATTGCATCATGGGTGTTCTCAGTTTTCTTCTTGCTACACTTTCATGGAGCAAGATTAACATCTAGTGTCCCTTTCTCTGGTAGAAGAATATGGGGAAGGGGCATCGAGTGGCTTCTTGCATCTTCCTGGTCACGGAGTCTTGCTCACGTTGGCATGCATGATGAATTCTTGCTGACCTCTGACTTCCTCTCTGATTGTTGTAGTTCTTACTGAGACGCTTACATTTGTCATTAGTTAATGTAAGTCTAGATTGTTCTCTACCTAAACAATTCTCTATTGAATTTACCTCTTAGCAAACCCAGTCTCTATTGCTGATGTTTTGTGGAGGGTATAACCTCTGTAAGTTAATTTTCTCTAGGTGGACCACTCCAGTATTCTTTGATTAGCTCAAGTTTTGTATCTTCATTTTGTGATATTGAACTGATTTAGGAGAAAAACGACTGAACTAGCATGAATCCAGGCCTTAGTTGATTAAAGTACAACTCTCTACAAGTGTCATAGCCCACTAAATTCCTAAGCTATCTGAGATGAAGTCATATCTCTCTTTCAATCCCCCCTTTTAATACATACTTCATGAATTCTTTCGCAGCTTTTCATACTGTTCATGTTTGAGCGTGATGTGTACGCTTAACACTCAAGATGCTAAAACCCTTAACTTATACCAAAACACAAAGTTAACTACTGTGAGAATCACAAACAGTAAAATCAACAGGTTGGATTAGTACATTCAAAACCTGATGGCTGCCATCATTGTTTGTACCCAAGCTAGTGCTTGAATACAGCTCAGTTGTAGGGAAACATTGGCCTGCAATGTTCCCAAAGCGCTGGCCATTATCTGGTGGTCCTTTTCATTAGTTTCTTCCCAGGGGAGCAATACATCTGACACCAACCTCTGACTGTTCCTTAAAGCTGAAAGGGAAAACCTTAAAGGGTGTTGCAACTGATCCAAATTGCTGGTCACTATTTCTAGCTTATTCATTAATATTTCTGAGTCTATGCTGTTCAGAATTCCCAATCCAGAGCCTAATGCTATATCTCTTCTAATTCGACCTTCAGAAATGAGTATTCATTTTCGTAACCAGGCTCTCCATCCTGTGTGACGTTTTAAGGAAAGGTGAACAGGATCGTTGAACTGTGGAGATGTCAGTTTGTATTTTTAATTATACTCTTTTAAGAGACCATGTCAGGTTTATTGTTGTCTTGTATATTTGACTACATAAGGTCCAATGCTGTAAATGTAAGGAATAGACTTTTGCACTGTGGGGCTTTGTGTTGTTGGAGCACTTGTCTTAATATCTGTTATAAATCTCCTTGATAGATTTTCTTCTTTGAATGACTAATTACAGACTGCACAAACTGGCTTGTCTATGATGAAGGGGTACCAACATTGATCAGATTCATAGACATGGTAACTAACCATATTTCCATATAACACAGGATGAATGTTTATGTCAGAGAATCCTACACAGCAGTTTTAGTTTTAGGTGTCCAGTTTTCTTGTGAAGGTGGTTTGAACACTCTGCATCCTACTCATACCTCTGTTCCAATGATTCCAGTCAGTATACTTGCATCATGGTTTGATTTTACCATCCTTTCAGAACTTTTGTGTCTCCTTATAGGACTACGACCAGACACATTATATTTGTCTATTTGAGTGCGGTTTTATATGTATTCAACACTTAGACCAGAGAACCCAAAGTAATCTTGGGACCGTGGCAAAAGTCTGATTTAAAATCATTATACTTGTCAAAGTTCCAAAAATCAGCGTCGAGAGAACTTGAGGGTCGATGGTCCCACTGGTGCTGATGTTGATGCTCTTTCAGATGCCTTCTTCACTCACAAACAATGAATCCAGGCAGGCTGCTTTCGAATCTTGGTTGCAATGAAGGTTGCCAGCAGCACCTGGTAGGGTCCACTCCACTTCCCTTCCAGAGGCTGACCTGGAAAGGCTTTAACATAGGCCCAGTCTCCAGGCTTAAAGCAATAAATGGCATGATTCTAGACTTCTAGCTCTGGTTCCAAAAATTCTTTTATTTATTTTGTCTGTTTCCCCAAGGCAGGTACTACCCTAAGTATCCTTCTCTTATTTGGCTAAGTTCTTCCATTTGGTAAGGCCTTCTGTACAACATTTCAAATGGACTCAGTCTTTCTCTTAAACCTTGGTTTGTCTCTAATCCTGAGTAGGGCAAGTAATGCTTGATTCCAACGCTTGATCAACCTTCTTGACTGATTTTTGGTAAATCATTTGATTAAAGAGAAGTTACCTTCTCCATTTGCCCAGTGGCTTGCAGACGATAGGGAGTATGAAACTTGCCAGTCCATCCCCAAGGCTTTGCTAACTTGTTGAACTACTTGTGTGCAAAAATGCGTGCCTTTGTTCGAGGAGATTATTGCTGGTATCCCAAATTGGGGTATGATCTCATGCAGAAGTGCCTTGATAACTTCTCTGGACCTCTTTGTTCTGCATGGGAAGGCTTCTGGCTAGCCAGAAAAAGTGTCTGTTAACATGGCTAGGTATCTGTATCCCCCTTTTCTTGGGAGTTCAGAAAAGTCAATTTGCCAATGCTGGCCTGGTATATTCTGTTTCCTAATTGCTCCCAGTTTTATTTTCTTTGTAGTATTTGGATTGTTCTTCTGACAAATTGTTTTGTAACCTGTGTGATAGTGGTGTACAAATTATGACCTGCAATCTTTTTAGTTAATTCTGTTTTTATGGCTTCTACCCCCAGTGCATATTTTTATATTCCTCTATAAGTATTTTCCACAGTGTTTGAGGGGATGAGGACAAGATGGTAAAGCATGACAAAGGCTGTTCCTTTTTTGCATGCTTTTAAATCTTCTGCTAGTTTTAGGTCTCCTGCAGAGTAATTATATTTTATATCTGTGTCCGTGGTTTTACTGTCTGGCACTAAAGCCAATGCTTCCATCTGAGCCCCATTTGCAGCCTGTTTGGCCTTTTGGTCTGCCAGTCAATTTTCCAGCTCTTTTTCACTATTTCCCTTTAGATGGCCTTTGCTGGGCAGGATTGCTACTTGCCCTGGTAGGTTTACAGCTTCCAATAGTTCTAGAGTTTCTTCAGCATGCTGGATTTGCTTACTTTGGATGGTAAGCAGTCCCTTTTCTTTCAAGACAGCCCCAAATGCATACTTAGGATCTGTCCATATGTTAATCTTCTTTCCTTGTGCCAACTCCAGGGCTTGTATTATAGCAATTATTTCTGCTTTCTGAGCGGATGTCCCTGAAGGTAATAGTTTTGCCTTTATTACCTTGTAAGCAGTGGTCATCACAGCTCACTTTATGAGTCCCTACTCTCACAAAGCTGCTTCCATCTGTGAACTAGGAGTCTTCTGCAACTTCCAGAGGTGGTTCTTTCAGGTCAGGTCTGCTGCAGAACACTGCTTTGATTGTTTCCCGGCAGTCATGTGTCACTGGTTCCAGTGTGATTGCAGCTTTACTAAGGAGAGGTGCTGAGTTGACAGTGTTTGTTGTCACAATATTAACATCATCCTATTTCACCAGTATAGCTTGGTACCTCAGAAACTGAGATGGGGAGAGCCAATGACTCCCCTTCTGCTCTAACTTAGTGGAGACTGTGTGGGAAATTAGCACAGTGACTGTCTGGCCCACAGTGAATTGGCAAGCTTCTTGGATATTGAGAACAACTGCTGCAACACAAGATTGTAGGGCTATTTTTGAACCCCTGTGGGAGAACTGTCCAGATAAGCTGAGTTCTTTGTCCTGTATCAGGATTTGCCCACTCAAAAGCAAAAAACCTTTTGACTATTTTTTGCTAGGGCAAGGCAGAAAAAGACATCTTGTAGATCCAGTATGGCAAACCACACTTGATTGTCTTTTATTTTAGTTAGCAACATATATGGGTTTGCTACTACTGGGTGCAGATCTTTCACAGTCTTTCCCCCCTCCGCCCCCCTTAAATCCTGTACAAATCTGTGGCTTTTACCATCCGGTTTCTTTACAGACAGAATTTGAGTATTCTGATTAGCATTCTATTAACAATCCAAATTTTCAAAAATTGTCCATTATTTCTTTTATTCCTAGACAATCTTCCAACTTCAAAGGGTGTTGTTTGATCCTAGTAGGTTTAGGTCTTGGCTTAAATTTTATTTCTACTGGTTCTGCATTTTTTGCCTTCCCTGAAACTCCAGATGCCCATACACCTGGGTACATTTGGTCCAAAACCTCTTGTGGTATTTTGTCTTTCATGCAGCTTGAGATAATGACTGACTTAATACTTCTATCACTTGATTTTCTTTTACTTTAAATTCAGTGTTTCCTTGTTTGAAAGTTATTTTGACTCTTAATTGTTCCAGCACATCTCAACATAAGAGGGGTTTTGAAAATTCTGGCATGTATAGAAATTTCTATATCCCTACTTGTTTTCCCAATTGGTACCTTTTTCATTTTAAAAATTATGCTTTTTCCAGCTGACTGGTTGCCCCAATTACATTGAAGAAATCTTCGTCTACTGGCATGATTGTGTGATTTAGTATCGAATATGCATCTTGATTGAACACTGAGAATGTGGCTCTTGTATCTGTCAAGAAATCAAGTTTTTGTTTCTCTTTCCTCTGCTCTATTATAACCAGTCTATCTCCTGGGGTAAGATCCTCTGGTGTTTTTCACTCACTTGTAAGTTCTGCTTGTACACAGGGTAGCTGTTGAAATCCTTCTTTCTTTGCCTTAGGACAATCTCTTTTCTAATGCCCTATTTCTTTGCAGTAAGCACACTGATTTGCTTCTAACCTGCTTGGGGATAGCTGATTTACTCTTGACTTAGCTAGAGGGGGTGGTCTTCCTCCTCTACCCAGAGGGAATCCCCCCCTTCGTCAAGCTGCTCTTTGGACCCTTGCCCAAGGGCTGCCACAGTAGCAGTGGCTATTGCCCTACCAAATTTCTTCTTTTTTTCACTATGTCCCTCTCGAAGCTTCCTCTATTAGCTTTTCCATTTCTCTCTGATCTTCATGTTTCAATTTTTGTAGTTTCTTTCTAATATCATCTGAAGACTGGCCCAGAAGCAGAGACACCAATTGTTTCTTTCCCTCTGGAGATGGCAGATTTAAAAATACTATACTTTCTCATGGCTTCTCTTAAAGCATTCAAAAATTTGGTGCATGTCTCTGTTGCCTTTTGTTTTACACAATACAGAGCATCCCAGTTTACTGATTTTGGAGTCATGTTTTCTAAACCAACTTTACTCATGATTGGTACTGTTTTATTTTTTTGTAATCACCCAGGACATTGTAATTCCAATTTGGTTGATTTTTAGGCATGTAGTCATCTGGATTTCTTCTAATAGTTCCAGCAGTAATCTGAGTGTCAACATGAGTCTGGGCTGTTTTGAGAACTAATTTTTTTTCTTCATTTGTTAGACCACCCAGCATCAAATTTTTATAGTCTCAGTCAGGATCCAATGCCTTCACAAATTCTGTAAATCTCTTAGCTACTCCGGAAGGATCATCCCAGTATTTCTTAGCTCTCTGTTTCCAGCTATCCAGGTCTCCTATCAGGAAATTCACTTTAAGGCTTACCAGGATCTTCTGGTCCCATTGCCTGCCTCAAAGGTAATTGCATAACCGTTCCCTTTCTGCTTGTTCCTTTTTTACTACGTGTCACTGGTGGAGTAAAGGGAGAAACTTTAGCCTTAGCTTTATCTTTTACCTTTTCTTCCCCTTTGCTGCCCTTGCTTCTTTTCTCTATATTGTCTTTCTCATTTGTCTCTGTCTTGACAGGAGTAGAGTCAGCTTCTGCCTCAGCAGCAGCCTCTGCTTTGGCAGCACTATCCACAACTTGTGCTGCTCCTGCTCTGAATGGACTAAAATAATCTTCTAATTTGTCCTCTGGTTCCCAGTTCCAGAGTTTTAAACACCTCTGGCCTGGAAAACAGTGTCTCAATTGTACTATTCCTTTTCTTTAATTTTTCTTCTCAAGAGCCAGTATAAATGGATCCCTAGGGGCTAAATTTATTCCACATGCTTTCTGCCATTTGGGATGCCTTTTCAAGACAAGAACTTATCTAGTTGTATCACTTCATCCCACTTTTCCTCACATCTCAAACACACCATCAGCTATAACAGTGTGTCATATTTAAGACTGCCATTAAATGGTCACTTTTCATCATCATTTAATGTATAAAGTGGCCACCACAAATTCCAATACTTTAATAAAGTTTTCCAACTGACACTTCCCCCAGGGCAGTTCCCCAATTTCTTCCAAGGCACCAGAATACAACCCAATGGACTTTTCTGGGGTATTTCTTCAGTCTGTTCATTTCTTATCTTTTACTCTTGCCTTTTGCTTCGTTCTTACCCAGCCATACCCCTCATGGGATCATGGAACTGCATGTCTGAGCTCCGCACTTGCTTTGTGCATGATTGCACATCTCACAACACAATCAAAACACTCTCTCAGGTATGTTTGCTGTATTTGGTCTCACCTGAGGTGTAAGTTCTTGGCGTTATATAAGTGAGCTTAAATTTTATTGTATTTTCTTCCCCATATTTTTCCCCAGTTCAAAAGCATCTGCAGTGAATTTGGCTACACTGCCGATCGTGTCCCTGGCTGAGGTCGACTTAAGTGAGCCCTGAACAATCTTCTTGTTTACTCGGAGCAAGGATAGCCAGCAGGTACCCTTTACAAAGGCAACAAAGTGTTGGAGAAGCCTCCTTGGTAACTAAGGAAGCTATGCTTCCTTTAATAGAACTAGTAACACCAGGCATATATTTTCAAGATTTCTGGGGTGTGAGTGAGCAACAACAACAAATTCCTGTCAGTTCCACCCCTCTCACTGTGACAGTGAGTGAGTAGAGTTGCCTGGCAGTCCCGCAGTCTACAGAGAGGCAGGAAGCTTTTACTCAGGAAAGGCAAGCTACTTAATCTTGTCTTGGTGAGTTCGATATTTATTGACATACAAGATACGGATGCATTATACTTTTGGGTGGTGATGGGTATTAATCCCCTAGAGGTAATTGCAGTGGGCACAACCTGCCTTGGATCCCACTGAAAAACTTTTCACGTTTACTACACTGCCAAACTCCCCCAAACTTAAGTCGGCTAAAATAAGCCCACGAAAATTAACTATGTTCTGGGCATCTAGCCAGTACGAGGGGTTGACACTTTTGGCAAACACTACATACAGTCATTCACACACATACACAGGCAGCACTACAAAAATTAGCACCGGTTTTAAAGCAACAGTACAACCAAATAAGAATTGCAGCACATACAACTCCAAGCCCAAAACTGAGTCCATAAGTTGACAAAAACATTAATCCAAAATCAGAAGACCATATTACAAATGAAATTCAACATAATTCCAAGTGCAGATACCAGATGTGTGTGTAAGAAGTGCTAACAGCTTGATACATGCCTATCTCGCATTTTTTATGTAACAACTTGTGGACAGCAACTCAAAGACCAGTACCCTAACCAAAAACCTGAAAGCAGTGTCCTTTCTACAATCTTTTGAGGTATTTATCCATAGTAACCTTCAAAAGCTACACCCAAAGAGCCTTTCTCTGTCATTGCATCATGGGTGTTCTCAGTTTTCTTCTTGCTACACTTTCATGGAGCAAGATTAACATCTAGTGTCCCTTT
>JAWWMO010000096.1:49658334-49687461 GCA_035047845.1 Dendrocincla fuliginosa | reverse complement strand
TATTGGAGAACAGTATGGGGTTTCAAAATCGTTCTGACAACCTGGAGAAATTACACTAAGTAAAATAGAACAGCCTGGAGATTTCTGAATTCAGCAGAAAATACCCTGATTTTCAAGTGCAAGATAGTTGAATAGGTATCAGTTTGCAGAAGAGGATCTGTGAGGTATAATGGACCACAGTGTGATGCTGATGGGCAGCAGTGTCATGCTGGGAAGCTGATATATTGAGCTGCAAGGCATGCATCATTATTGTTTTCCACACAGAACTTATAAGGCCTTATATTGGAGTGCTGTGTGGTGAGATGGGTCAGCTGGAGAACAAATGACAACTACCAGCTGGTTTGAAAATTTAACATGGTGTATGGAAAAATATTTACCAAACTACGGTTATTTAGAGAAGGCAAGACTGAGGCATATTTGTGAAAGTCTTCCAGCATGTGGAACATCTGCTGTGAGCTGGAAGTAAAAGTGTTTTCTGTGTTGGGGTGGGCAGCAAGACATAATATGTTTAAATTGGAACAAGAGGAATTCATCTTAGACGCTGTTGAAAGACTTATGTTCTCTAAATAGTGAAGCAGAGGAGTGGGGTACCGGGGAGTGCTGTGGAATCGCTATCAGCTTTTAAGAACAGATGAGACAAACACCTGACTGGAGCAATAAGGGTAATGGAGGTATAATGGAACTCTTTTGGGGGAGAAAAATATGATCTCTTGACTTTCTTCTAGCTCTCTTTATAATCTGCCATTATGTTAGTGGGATTATTTGCCCAAACTTTCTGCTGAAACTTGGTGCCTTATTTTAAGTATCTACTTTCATGGAAGAAAATACTGTCTCAGACCTTATTCATTTGTACTTGCCTGTAATGACAGAATTCCCTGTGGAAATGTGTATAGGGCTTTACGTAAGCATAAGACAGATGAAAAAAAGGACATGAGCTTCAAACTTACTGAGGGGTTTTTTTTGTTTGTTTGGGGGTTTTTTGGTTGGTTGGTTGTTTGGTTGGTTTGGTTTTGTTTTTTGGGTTTTTTTAAAGGCTGATTGCTCTCTTTCCACCGCCGTTCAGAGTCCTTGCCTACCCCTGTTTGTCTAATGACTACCTAAAGAGAACCAGAAGGTGAATTTAAAAAAAAAAATAAAATTGAGGCATGCGTGGGGTAGACTTACAAAGCTGAGTAGCCTACAGAAGCTTCTTCAGGTATATATGTATATGTGTGCATCATAGGGCCTTAATAAGGAATATCAATCTATCAGCCAAAACAGAGCATGGTAACTCTGTAGGTACATATTAGTTGTTGATAGATGGGTGTAGGTTTTTGGGAGAATCCAGCTGCAGGCTGGATAGTGGAATTGTAAAATTTCCTACTTGTCCTCTAACTTTTTGAAGAAGATATTCGGATACTGTAATGGTCTTAGAAAACTATTCAATAGACCATTTTTATGTTTTCAAAGTGTTTTATGTTTTCATTCTTTTGTTGGAAAAATAAATATAGGAAAGTTAAATGCCATCAATTAGCACTTAGAAATAGCTTAAATAAAAACCAGATAAACAGATGCTCATTAAGAGTCTGGGTTTGGGTTATCCCTATGTAACAAGCATCTTGAATTTTAAAAGAATAACTGTTTAAACTGTGTGTAATATAGAACTCTTCAAAAAGTAGATTTATTTTTGCCTCTAATTTTTTTAATACTAATTTAAAAAACTTTTTATATTTTGAAAAACAGTGCAATTTGAGACCATAATTCTTATTAATATGTAATTTCTCTATTTTGTTTTACAGTTTTAGTATTAGCTTGAAGTCTGTTGACAAGAGACTTTATTAGTTGAGCTATTTGTATTGCTTTCTGATTTTTTTATATTTTTATTCTTATAGTATGTGAAATATGGTAGGAGGTTGTCTGAATCTGAACTAGTTACTCTGGAAGTTTTTCATTAAAAAAAATTTGGCGAAGGGTACACCATTGTATTGATAGAGCTTTTGATATTGCATGGAATGTTATTTTGAAGCATTTGCAGGCAGGTGCAAAAATGATGCTGCCTAGTCAAGGGAGGTGGGACACTGATTGGTGAAATATAAGGAACGCTATTTAACATTGTTTTCAATGGCACCTTTTGCTGGTGTCATCTATGGTAACAATTGAAATGATACTTAGACAAAGAATAAACAACTTTTCATCTCGTTTTTCATCCAGATACTTTGACTATTTTTATCTGTCTTCTGAGCTCTCAAAGTTGCAGGACCAGTCACATCAGTCCCACTTGAACTCACAGTCATCTGTCTGGACATACAAGGAGGCTGTCCTGCCTCTAGGGAAAATACAAAAACTATCTATGGAAACTCACTGCAGAAGAAAGAGGGTGTGAGATGTTGTGGAGAGATTTTGCCACATCTTAGCTGGTCGACGTTTAGTGATTCCTTTTGTCTGCAGTGTTTTAAGATTAAGACATTTTAGTTGAGATGCTCAGTGTGACAACCAGTTACTGGGTTAACTTATCAGAGATCTGCACAGCAGTTCTGTTATCTTAATGATTAACTAACATTGCTAATAAACACATTCCTTTGATCTATTCAATTTTGTACTATTAGAAACAATACCACGAGCTATCAACAGAGTATGCAACCAATGTATAAAAATACATTTTAATTTAATAGAGTGTAATTGAAAAACATATATTTTGCAGAATAGTAAGAATTACAGCTCTAAATAGACTCTGGCACAGTGTAAGGAAGACCACCTGGGCTTTTACTGTGTACTCTTGTGACACATTAATAAAATACATTACTGTAAATTGCTTAGTGGTGTCAGAGTTATGGATATACTTGTAAATGTCAGTAGATCTACGATGTTGAAACTTAATAGAACTTAAGGCTGGAAGGGGTTATCTAGTATGTCTTTCTGTCATGTGGTACCGAACACTCATCCCCTTACCCTGTGAGTTTATAGTGCTGTGGGCTGGCATGTATTGAACACAGATAACCCAGGAATATACAGGTTCTACCAAAGTCTACCCATTGCCCTGCAGTGACAAGGAATTTATTTCTGCATGCCATGCTAAGCATGTTGTGCAAACTGAGCTTTTGGGTGTGAGCAAATGCAAATACCTTCTGTCATTTTCATCCACTTCCTCTCTTCCCTAGGGAAACAAACAGGACAGGCTCTCTCCTCTGCCTTATGTAATATGACCAAGATGAAATACTCCTTGCAATTGCAAATTGGGCAATTATTTTGAGGTTGAGCATATGAGAGAGACATACCAGGCAGGGATCTAAGAAAAAAGATTCCTTTCACCGTCTGGTATTGCTTCCTTAGCTGTGACCTATCTCAAATACTTCTGGGGAAAGTAGTAAATAGCCTAACAACCCTGAACAAACTCAAAGTTAGACATCAATATGAAGAATACTTTTTGGCAGGTAGCTAAAGCATGAGATTTGTTTTAGACATATTGCATTGGTCAAGGCATTGACTTCAGCCAGGGGTAAGAAACTAGTTGATTCATATTTCAGATTTCTTTTGTATGGAGTTAATAATGTGCCCGGGCATGCTGTGTTGAAAGAATGCAAAGAGACGGTGTGTTCTTTCACCCCATTTGTTTAGTCTTTGTGTTTTGCATCTCACTGATGCCAAAAAGCAGTGTTGCAGTCAACTGTTTCTCCATCATTCCTGTTAGAACTTCTTTATAAACTACAGTGTTACCCATGAACCAGCTGTGCTTACTGGAAATGCACGGATGTCTGAATTGATGTGCTGAGCAGATTAGATGATAGAAATTCAGATTAAATGATCTTTGGTTTAAGAACTATGACAGAAAAGTGTCTGTTATCATTATTCTTTAAGGGTACCTTTGGATAATATTAGCCAATAGTGCAGGCAGAACCGAAGGATACACTGACTTACTATCTTACTGTAATTGTTACACATTAGAGACTACTGAAAGCCAGTGACAACTGCACTGTTAATGGTATTATTGTGTTACCATTATTTAAGGGGGAAAAGGAAGCATAGTCAACATATGCAGAAGAGGGGGGCCTTGAAAGCATAGAATATTAATAACTGTGCTATGGAAGAAAAATCTTTATGGTTTGTGATTCAAGAAAATAAAACATTCCTCTGTGGTTTTGCTTGGTTTTAACCAGGTATCTGAGATTACTAAACCAGAGAGACCTCAGTAAGGACTTAAATGAATAACTTGAGCCACATATTCTTGCCTTTCACTTTTTAAATTTGATTTTTAGCTCTTGAACTAGCTAAGGGGGGACCAGGGTTGACACCTGCAAAGGAAGATGATTTTTATAGTCCTACAGTTCTGTGAGTTTTTATTTGATATTCTTTCCAGATGAGAGATTTTCTCTGTAGAAGTTTTGTCAATATAGGCAAAATTTGCCAGTATGTTCAGGTTAATCTACATTTATCTTTTGTAGTACACTAAGTCTCTTTTTTATTTGCTTCCTCAACTGTAGTGGTGAGATGATCTCTAAGCAGTTCAAAATTAAGAGAAAACAGTTGTTTTGATGCAACATGAAGTCAGCTTTCACTTGCAAGGCTTTATCTAATTAAATCGCTGCTGGTTTTTGCCCCCAGAAGCATGAAGCAGTTCCCATTTACTCCTGCAAAAACTGCAGGATTGTAATAATGAGCAGAATTTGATCACCTACTGTTCATCTCTCAGTAAATCATGATTTCCCAAGCTTCTGTCTGGATCACACAAAATGTGTAGGGAAAGAATTTTCAATGTCAATCTATAGCTCTGTCTTAGTTTAGAATAACTTACCATTGATGTGATGTGAAGTACTTGCATGAATTAGCTCAAGAAAATGGTTGATTTATCATGGTCTCAAAGTAGCCCTTGGATGCAGTTGTTCATGTTTAAGTGGCTGTACCCAACTTCTAGTCCAACTCAGATTCCTTTTAGACAAGACAAGCTGCCTGTGTTGTCCTGCAGGTAAAATGCACTAAAGACCTGTCATGTCACTACTACACTGAAGTAGTGTTTAGTGACAGATTATTCTTTCACGTGAGGAGGTAATAACAAAACAACTAACTAAACAAAAAGCCTTGATTGTGGACTTCTGTTCACCCCAGGATTAAAATGGCTCTTATGGAAGTAGTGTGTAAAATTTGCATTGCACTTTTGATCAAAGCAGACCTTCTCCTTCAGAGGTAGTCCTTTTGTTGGTTTGTTTACAGAAGCGGTTGTGGTACATCCTGATTCAGTGGAGCTATTATGCTGTCTACTACTCTCTGTGCTTTCAATGAAAATTTAACAGTTTTATAGAACAACAAATAAATATTTTGGTGTTATGTGTGCATGTGCTTACATAGATAACGGGATGAAGCACCAAACTAAAGGTTAGTATGCACAAAGTTAAGCCCTTTGAATATCATTTAAGGCTTAACTAAAAGTTAAGTACATGTTATGTACAAGTATGTAAAAGTTATGTACATGTGTGGTGTGCATATAGTCACAGTTTACTTGTTGAAATTTTCTGTTTCCATCAGAAACAGAACTTTTCAGCAACTGAAGAAGTATTTAATACAAAAGATATTTTTATCAAAGTATTTTTGAACAGAGCTTGGTCTGAGAGGTGCTGAGCAATGGGAATAGGGAGCTAGCTGCCTGTTCTTGGGACCTAGGGGAGAGACAGAGACCCATGACTGTAGTATTTCACTCTCTGCTACTCTCTTTTTAAATTTCTATTCCTAAACGGTTGTCTCCAAACTCAGTGATGCAGACATTGGCAGCCTCACTGGATAGTTTCAGTGGCAGAACTGTCTGACTGTTAAGACAGTTGATTCTTGTAGTATATTTTTGAAGTTTGATAATATCTTCAAAACATTGATGTTTTGCTTGTGTTCTGAATAAAATTTGAAAAAAATGTTTTGAAAGTGCTGTTCAGAGTTAGGCACCTGATTGATGTTTGTGCCTTTGCAGATCTGTGAACTCACCCATTGCAGTTTGTGAGCCTGGATTTAACTCCTTAGATCTCATCCTTTCTCTTTCTTTTGGGAGGTAGGAGAATTTAGAACTTAGATTGCTTGGCTTAGTAAGGCTTGCTGGGACCTCAGCTTAATGTTCAGAATCCAGATGTCTGTTAAGTTTTAAAAATTCAAGTGCCTAGTTCTGTGTATCCTTCAGTTTTGGACAGGTAAGGTTCCAGGTAATACATACATTTAAATTACTTTCCAGTAGAAATATATAGGAGGCACAAAAGAGAGAATTTAATTATTCTTTTCAACTGTTTGGTTGAAAAAGGAATGTTGTTCACCAAATCCAAACCCACTTCAGCATTTACCACAACTAGGAGATTTCCCTCTGTCTCTGAAACCTATGGCTCTGTACCTGTGAACTCACTAATTTCTTCCAAAACTGAGCCAAGGACCCAAAAAGCAGCATCTTCATTTGGTCCTTTGTTTTGACTAGTCTGTAGAAGTTGTCTATGCGCAGAGAAGGTCTAGAGCTCTGGCAAAAAATAAGATCATGTGGTTGACATTATTTATATTGTATGCAGGAAAAGTAGGTGGGTGAGATAAAATATTTTAGCTCCTAACTTACTAAAAATACATACTTGGACTTTACTTTTACTGCTCTGTTATGCTAATCATGAAACAATTCAACTATTTATTAAAATGATAACCTCAGATTAAGTGAGAGTACATAAAAAAGGAATATAATTAAATTAAACATCCTACCTAACAGTAGTGATCTAAACCTGTCTTTACAAAGTGTTGTGTAGTGGCTTAAGTAATGTTATCTTTAAAGCTGAAATTCATAGATTTTTCTGCAACTTCTAGGTTTGGCTCTAACCCTTAATATAAATTACAGATGATTTCATTTTAAAATTCAGGTGCAAGCATGACAGAAGAGAATGATGACTCTTCCTTTTGTATTAACCTCTATCTTACAGGAGTATGTGTGCTCTTCAAAAGTGTTGGCTGTTAATGCTCCCCATTAAAGGAGAGGAGCCCATTTTTCATTCAGCAGTTTGCTGTTTTATCACTGCAGAACCTGCCTGTCTGTTTACCAGGGAAAGGGATAATGTGACTTAGAGAAGATGGCTAAATCCTATTTGACAGGATCAGAGGGGGTGGTGATCGTTTGACATTTGCCGAGAGAAACTGTGTTAGGCACAGGGCTCTGGTGCGCGGTGGGCTGGCATAGCGAGGGGGACCCCTTCATCCCCCGAGGTGCGGCGTATGTGTGTGCGCCTGTGTCGGCGCGGAGGATGCTGTGGATGCTGCTGCGGAATTCCGGGGATGAATTACTTGGTGTGCACCGCTGAAGGTGCTGTGCGCTTCCCAAAACCGGGGCGGCTTGCGCTGCCGCCAGCCTGGGAGAGGCAGCCAGCAGCAGTCTGTGACAGCTGGAGGTGGAAGGACACCAACCTGCGGTCCGCCCCCCGCCCCCAAGGGAGCCTCAGTCCGGTCCTTTGGAGTGGCTCGTTTGCCTCTCTGTCATCGCCAGAATGCTGCCCGTGAATGTGTGTCACGACTACAATAGCGTGTGCTAACACATTACAGCAATGAAAGCCCAGCGAGAAAGGCTACAAATTCCAGGGCTGACCTTGGAGTAAGTATTGTCTGTCTTTAATATTTTAATGGTTTCTGCATGATGCCGGCTTTCGTGCAGTCAGGAGCTGTTTAGCATGGGTTTGTGCTGACAGTCTGGGAGCACTGCAGCTCCAGGTTGAAGGAACACACATTTTCAATGCACTGCAGTTGGTTTCAGCAAATGTGTGAGCCTGGAGCCGGGATATTGCAGTGTATTTGGAAAGAAAGCATTTCTGCATATCTGAAGTTACTGAATCTCAGTGCATGAAACATCCTGTCAGCTAACAGGGGAAGAAGCTGTCAGTAGGCCATGGTGTCTCTTTCTCTCCAGCTCTCTGTTGCTGTTTGTTTATCCCAGTGCTGCCTTTTAGAAAGGCCTCTCTCTGTGCTGAATGATAGAGAGCACTGCAAGAGATTAAAGCATTGTAGAAATGCTGTTTGTGGAAATCCATCAGGAACAAGATATATTTTACATATGTTACTGCATTGATGAACTGTACTGACATTCTGGAGTATTCCTGATAGTTTCTGCAGTATGTTTACCTAATTTAGCAGTGTGTTTACTTGTACTTGCTTAAAACTGATTAACTAATTTGTGTACTTTCAGCAGCTAAATGAAAATGTGTAATTTTAGTACATAGTAATACTAAGTATAGTCTTCTATTCATAAATGCCAGCATATGCTTACCCAAGATTTGCTAGTCAAAACCAAATATTTATTTCCATATATGCATACATGCATACCTGCAGTCTACATTGACATGTCAGGCATGTATGTATGCATGTTACAGCCACCATGAGAACTTGCTAATTTTATCTGGGTAAATCGATTGGGTTACGTCAGATCCTTTAGTATTCCCTGGGACTGCCCCATTCTTGCTGGAATAAAAAAACCCAAACCCTGAATGCTGCAGATGCCTGCGGTAAAGTTATTTAGCTATGAAAGGTATTATCCCTGACATCTGCCATGTTTTAAAGAGAGGGCTATAGGTAAGTGTGCAGCCTAGCAAATAATGTATTCTAATAATCACATGAAGATGACAGAGCACTTTATTCCAAGGAACAAATGTAGATGTTACAATAGGTTCCCCAGAACTGTATTTCTGGGATATCTCAGAGAAATTCTGCATTTCAGTCAGGCATCTTCTGCTACAAACGACGTGTGTTAGCTGTGGGCAGGCTAAGCTCTAGTTATTTTTCTGAAAAAAAGGCATTACTAATTTCTCATGAGTTTTGGAGGAGGGGTCTTACCAGAGGCCTCATTAAAATGGATTCCATGAATAATTAATAATTATACTTCTTTTGAGATGTGGCAATTTAAGTATTTTTAAAACAGTCTTCACTGAATTATGTAATTGTCATAAGAGAATAACATCACTAGCTGCAAAGGATGGAAAAGGATTCATGTTACTGTTTTTTTTCAATATATGTGTGTGTTTTTGTAATATGAGGTAATTGTTTACTGCTTCCTCGTTTTTCATGGTAACCTGACATAATTACACTTGCTTTGCCATATTCTGACAATATTTAATACTGATAAAATTAATAATTATATTTAAAATTCAACATTGATCATTGCTTTTGCTACAACACTGCCTGGATATATTTAATTTTTCCATATATTAGACTTTCTTTTGCCATCACACTTGCTACTTTCTAAACTTGATTTACTTGTAGAGAAAAGAAAGTGTCATATTTTGGTTGCTGGCATGTAATGATTCCCACAGAGTCATTCTCTCATGATTTGCAAGAGCTGAGTCAGTGCAGACTTAAGTCATGTCTCCCAAATTCTTATTTGTAATAATTTATAAAAGAGCATATCTGGCGGGGGAAAAAATCCAATTTATTCCTCGCACCCTGATTCTCATGAATTTTCTTTCAGTAGAGTTTAAATGTTGGGACTAGAATTATGTTGTCTCCCCGAGAAATTAGCACAGTCTCTCTACTTTATATTCATTACTTGCAGAAAGCTCTTCCAGAGAATATTAAAGATCCAAAATAAAACACTCCAAATTTAGTAAATGTAAGAAGTAAGGCTGCTTGTCACACACTGTGATAATTTAACAGGTTTTTGTAGGTCTTAAAAAAGCAAAGCTGAAAAGCAAGTTCTAGAGAAGGAATGGATTGACACGCCAGTGTCATCACTTGGTGGGAATTTTTAGATCCATAGTACTAGCACATCTGATATTGGATATCCTGAGGGTCTGTGCCAAGACTGAGACTCGGATGTGTTGCAGTAGTGAAAATGAGGAGGAATAGCAGTAGCTACTAGCAGTTGTAGGACTTCCACTTGCTGTGTGTGAGCCATCCAGTAGAGGGATGGAGATGTCCTTTGCCATGGGCTGTCACTAGGATTTGTTCACAGTGAAGTGACTTAAGGATGTCATTCTGGGGTTTGAGGTTAATACAATCTTCTCATTTGGAGCCAGAGCTGGCTTTTTCCCTCTCCTTTTAACTATTCTGGTCTTAGAAGTTCCTTGCCCACAGCTGTTAACTCCATAGCAGTCCCCTTGCTGTCTCTCTGCTGCAGCCCTGTGTCTTTGGTCAGCTGGTGCCAGTTCTTTTCTCTCTCCACCTGGAGTCTTTGGATCAACGCCAGCTCCCCTTCCTGCTTCTGGTCCTGATGGAGGCTGGTTGTGGTCTGCATCACCTGCCTCCACCTATTCCTTGCTATGGCCCCAAGGAACAGCAGAACAAGCACTGATGGTGCAGCACAGAAGCATTTCCCAGACTACAGTCAGCGAGGGCTACACTGACAAATAGATGAAAGGAGGACAGCTGGGGGCAAACTATCAGCTCTGCTGCAGCAGACCAGTCTGTAGTGGAGAATAAGACACATTGCTGATAAAGATTACAAATGCAAAACCATTTTTTATGAGCCCGTACTGACTGTACAGAAACAACGACCTTTCCAGTGCATGTTGTAGCAGGTCAGTGCAGCGCAGCAGAGTGGAACAGCAAAAATCTATCAATCCACACCTTTTTCCACAGGCCTTCATAGGCTGACGGGCATGAACCTGGGTTCAGTTTAGCCATTTTTAGAGTGATACATTGACCTGTTGGCTCTTAATGGACCTTACTAGCTCAGATGTAGTGTTGTGCTAGCACAGCTGGTCTGCAGCTGACACCGAGCCAGCTTATATCCAGCTGCTGGGCTGCATTGGCAGCGTGCTCTTCTGTGCACCCAGTTTAGGGATTGCGCAGGCGCAGCCAGCAGCCAGAGGAATTTGCCCTAACACAGCGGCCTTATCAGAGATTAACAGCAAGCCCATCCTTGTCTCAGTGTGCATGTCCTGCCAAACTTTGTGCCCTCTTCAAGGCACCTCAAGAAGAAAAAGTTGCAGAAATGTACGCTGTCAAAAAAAAGTAATCCCTAATCCGTTCTAGAAGAGGTAGTACTATTCCTGTTGACATATTCAGAAAAAACCCTCAACTGATGTAGTTATCCACCCTGAAAGGTTTTGAAGGGAATGTATTGACATCTGGCAAAGCGTTACGCAATTGAAAACATCAGCTGGACATAGCTATGGTTAGTATATTGGCCATCTGAGGACTGGACAGGAATGCTGGCATTGGCTGGCTGCAAGGGTCTGGTACATAGCAGAACAAATCTTTATGAAGGTGAGCTGAAGAAAGTTCCCTGTAAGTTTCTGCCTTGGCTCAGCCTGTCCAGAAGGCAGAGTTGTGTGGGTTTTTAGGACAGATAGTTTCAGCAAATTGCAACAAGAGGCATGCTATTAGGTGTGTTTTAAAAAAGCTTTGCTGCCGTTTTTTGGGGGCAAGTACATGTGATAGCATGAGTATATTTTAAAAGAGCATCTGTGAAATGTATCAGTGGCCGGCTGTTTTTTTGAGAAACCTTTTGAATGGAGATACATTTGAGGCAACTTCTTCAAAGCACCTTTGTAGTCAAATCCTCACCTAAGGGTTTTATGGATGACTTGTTTATATCCATGTGACATTTGTCAGGAAACATTCCATAGTGAAATGGATGTTAACTAGGGCATTTATAATATTTAGTAAGTGTGCAAATTTTAGGCTCTCAAACTGGAAATTTTTATTGCACTTTTCTTACTGCTGATGAAAGATCATCATCAGTTTTAGTTTTTTTAAAATTTGAATTGCATATCAAAAACTTTAAAAAAACAAACTTTTTTTTTTAAGAGAAAAAAATATTCCAGTTACATAGTCTCTTTGGCTAGATACCTGAAACAAGTTACTGTTTTTCACCTCTTGGTGGACTTTGCACAAAAGTACTGTTACTGGAGGAGGTCTAACCTAGTCAAACATACACATCAGCATCAGTTCTCATATTTGTTTTTATTTAAATCAGTTTCATCTTAAGTCAAAAACTGTGGCTACTGTCAATCACTTCATTCAGGAGGACGGTCATGTTTTGATTCTAACCAAAACTCCTTTCATAACTCCTACACTAAACATGCAACTCTTGCTAAACCTTCTGTTCACTAGAGATGACATTATTTTAACTTGCAGTCTCACCCCAAGGAGCCTGAGCCCAACCCCAACAAGCCCCTGCAGTCCATGCAGTCCTCTGTTCGCTTTTCATTTTTGGAGGTAAGCGAGTAAACTTCCGTTGTTGATGTTTTCTTCTGCATACAAAACATGATGATTAAAAAATACTGCAAAGGAAAAATTGAAAAATAATTAAATATGTCTCTGCAATCCAAAATACATTTTACTTGACCATCTGCTGTTCTAAAGTTGTGGTTTATGGAAAAACTATGAGAATTCATAGTTTGAGACCTGGTACAGATACTCAAGATACTGATGCATAATTCTGTGTTGCTTTGACTGTTTGCTTAGGAATGTATGTGCTGTTGAAATTTTATAGTTTCCTTCCTGTGGTCATACCTCAGATTGTGTTCTGTTATGTGAGAAATCTAAGGGGAGTTCAGAAATGAGGGTGATTCATGAAACACGTGGTTTTTTGCTTACCTGAGGGGTAGTAGTATGCTTAGTGGGTTGAGTGATTTAGAAGAAGACAAAGTCATATAGAGTACATTGATAGAACTGCTTCTTTCTCAGGACTAGGAGGATTTTAAGCTTTATTTCTAATACAGTAATATTCTAGATAAGCACTAACAGCCCCATGCAACACCCTTCTCACCCTCTCCTTTCTTCAACTCCCAAATTCATTCATAAGAATAATTATTTTTGATACTTGTCAGAAAGGTAATTACCTTCATGAGATCAGAAAATCATGAAATTATTAAAAAATACTATTAAATTCCTATTATGTAAAATAATTGTAATAAGTAATAATTGATGTATATTTCTGACACACAAAAACTTTTTCCCCCTCCTTTGTTTTTAATGCAGAAAATTAAATTGCTAGTCAAGGATTTCATAGGTGTCAGCCGCAGAGGCTGTGCTGCATAGGGGAAGTATTGTTTAAAATGAGATACTAATGAGTTATCAATGCCTCATAGATTAAAAAAAACAAAAAGCAAACCCAAAACCACTTCTAATTTTGATTGAAGGTCGTTTGATACTGTGAAGATGAGATTCACCCTGTTAAAGGACATAATATAAATTTGTGCCTATTTGGTACCACCTCTTGAACATAGTGTTGTTTGGATGTGTTAATCTGCTTCAGCATACTTTAAAGTTAAAGCCAAACTAATACGTGAGGGTCCTTCTATCAAGGTTTCACGTGACACTGAAAAATGGAGCAATAACCTAATGATTTGCTGTGTATTTCCAAAGAAATGCTGCAATTTTTTATATATCGTTTCTTGTTAGGGGAGAGGGAGTATGAGAATCCCTTATTTGTGCAATTTCCAGTTTTAAATAAACACACTTTCTCAGTGAAAACACTTTTTTGCTGTTTGTTTAATAAATTAGCAGCAAAATCAGTATATTCTGTGGAATATATGTTGTTGGTATGGAATGCTTGGTAAAGTCAGCATTTTCTAATTGGGTCTTTTTTTATACAGCCAGAACAAATCACTTTCCTCTGTGGTGAAGGAAACACTCTTTTTCAAAATGTCAATTTTGTGGAATGAAAAAGCCGTCTATAAAGTTTTTAATTTTCATGAGCTAGATGACCTCCTGAGCTGCTGCTTCAGATGTGCTGATGTCCTGCAATGGAAACTGTGCTGTGAACACAACCATTGACAGTGTTTTTTATGGTCTTCAGACCATAAAAGGAGGACCCTCAAGGCTTTTGTTTACCCCTGCTGAGCAGGCAAAAGACTCCCAACAGTTCCATGTTTGAGCACTTTCCGTGCTCTGCTGGAGGGTGCTGGGAGCAGACTTTTCAGATACTTTTTGAGGAAATGGCATGGCAATTAGGGATATATGAAGACTCCCTTGATTTTGCTGAAAAATGCCAAAGTTCATAGGGATTTTTCTTAGGTTCTTTTGTGTGAAATTTATATAAGGCTGTGCCAGAATGGTTACTTTTTTTCTGGAATGGAAATATTAAATATTTGATTAATTCTCTAATCTACTGCTATATTTATATATAGCTGTAAAGGACTGCTGGTGTATTGAACAGCAAATGTTTTAGTTATGTTACTGTTCAGGCTTGACCTGGGTTAACAGGGAAGAAGAAATGTTTTGGGTTTTAGAACATATAACTAATTTGACATTTCCTGTTCAATTAGCTCAGAGTGCTCCTGTATGTGGGAGGAGAGAAATTACTTCAGTGCTTTTGCTCATACTCAGAAATGTTAGCATGGAGGCCTTACCAGAGTGAATGGATAGGATTTTCTTCTCACTCTCTCTCGTGCTGGCTCTTCTCATGGCCTTTGACTTGCACACCTGCTCCTTAGGCGGTTGTTTTTCTTGAAGTTCTTGTAGCAGTTGCCACATACAGTATAATCTAAAGGGAACCTTTTGCCTGCTAGGTTATGAAGATCTTTTCAAAATAAACAGTACCATCCTGTGAATGGAAATACCTGCCTGCTGATACAGTGTGAAGCTATCCATACTTTGCTTCTCAGAGATGATGGGGAATGAAGAGGTTTTCAAATCTCAGGAAGCTAGGCACACATTTACCATTATATTTGTATCTTCTGTTTGAGTCACATGAAAACTTGAACTGCTGTAGGGGGGAAGAGTATGTGCTAATTTAGTGCTAATTAATATAAGCAGCAGATTTCAGGGAAGGAGAGAAGATGGAGAGAATGTAAATAGCTGAGCACAGCTACTGAAATATTTAAGACACTCATGCTTCGAACATAATTTTAGAGTGTTTTTCTTTGCTGTGGATAATTTGGTGTCCTTTGTCACAGTAATAGGGAATGGACTGGGGAAAGTATTAGAAAAAGACTAGAAGGAAATACTAAGTGCTAGATGTTGTTGCAACTTCTAATAAAAAAAATATATAAAGGAAATTAAAACAGTAAATTAAAAAATGTAGAACAGCATCCATTTGAGGTTGAAAAGTTGAGAAAGGCGATCGTCAACAAACAAATCCTTTTTCTCAGCCTTTTCCTTTACTGATGCCACTGGTACTGGACTGAGAGAAAATATCTCTAAGGCAGCATGTAATAATCATAGTGATTTCTTCTGCTGCCTACATGGAATAGGGGTAACCAGGGAAGAATTCGCATTTGCTGCCTTTGAGTGTGCTGGTTCTTCTTCATGGCTAGTATAGGATGTGTACTGTCTGATGATTTCTGTCTGCTTGAGTTGTGCATGGTATGTGAGTTTAGTTTGTGATTCTTTCCTGCTGTTAGACATTTACAAACATACAAAGGGATTTACTACTTGTAGGCAGGATCAGAAAGAAGTTCTTCATACGGAGAGCTAATTTGAATTTCTGATAATACTCATTCTTGGACAGAAGGTTTAAGCTGATAAAAAGATCTTATTTTCTACGAAAACCAAAGATTGTGGTGAAGTTTCCAGAAAACCTTTACTGGGGAGGGTGAGGATTGCACGAGTGTCAGATGCTGTACAGACACAAATGTCACTAACCTTCCCAGAGTGGCAGAGAGATTGAAAGGATTCATTCTGAAGTCCCGCAAAAGAAGGTGGCAAGTAAAAAAAGCCCACGTACTTTTTAATGTTAAAATTTTTTACTGGCTGTTTCTTGAGGAAAGTCCAGTTCAGCTCACCACATCTACAACTGAGGTGGCAGCAAGGCAAATGAGGATTATTAGCTATACCTTTTGGTAATGTAGTTTCTTATCTTGGGAAGCTTGTGGAGAGGCCATTGTAAACACTGCATTTTACATGGTTCATGTTGTAAACTGATTATTTATGTCTTACTAAGAACAGCAATTAGAAGTATAACTGGCATGGATTAAACTTCTTCCTATGGCACTGAATTGCAAGAAAAAAAAAATGTCTGCCACAGATAGCTTAGAGCTCTTAGTCATTTGGCTAAGATACCAATCTTTCGGTATTCAGTATTAAGCTTCTATTTGGAAGTTGCCAAAAAATGGTGACATTCATATTTTCATTAAATGTAACCTGACTCTATAATATAAATGCGTAACCATTGCAAGCAAAGGAAGCATTAGTATCAGATTTTTAATATAATTTTACAAAAATAAATCTCCAAAATATTTAATTTTACACAAAACTTTATTTAAACTGTCTAAGTTCATATAGCAAATTGTGGAATACAGAAATAAAAATCTAGTTGATGTGCTCCTATTCTTCCACTTTCTTTGCCTGCCTCCCTTTCTTTTCCCATGATATTCCTGCATCCCAGAATCAGACAAAGACAAAAAACTTAAAATAGCTACCTTCTAACTACAGTATTGTTCTGTTCTATGAAACTGTCAATGGAATGGGTGGCTCCTGTAGCAAAATGAACAGGGAAGTTTCTAGTGTGTTTTTTTTAATTGTTGATCTGAAAGTGAGCATATTTAAAGAGCTTTTACAGGTTTTCTAGCTCTGTATGATGTTGTGTGCACATGTAAAGCATCCCATGTGAAAAATATAGTGGACAGTAGGAATTTAGTTTGCCGTTTGGCTTTTACATTACTGAAGGCAATAGTAGATTTTTAAACTTAATTATATTCCTGTGTTTCAGTGGGTGCAGGAAGGTAGTGTGGACAGCTTTCATGTGTGCTGCTGCGTGTCCGGGTGTGCTGGGGCACTTGGGGTGGCTATGGGGCTGGCAGAGGCAGCTGCTTGTGGCAGAACTGCCCCGGGGACGTGCACAGCCGAACTGGTGATCAGAACCCCGTCAGTCCTGTCCGTGACCCTGTGGCCACCACCATGCTCCTGCCCTTTCCTCTGTTAGCTCTTGTGATGGTGTGGCTGCACCCCGAGCTGAATCTGTACAGTGAGAGTAGGGCGGGAGCAAGGGGGCAGGTTCAGCAGAGGGGGAGGGATGGCAGTGTGTACTTGGGCTCATGCTCCACTGCCCTTGGCAGCTGCCCATTCAGACCTGAGTAACAGCCAAGGTGACAGCTGTTATACACACACAGGTTAATGATTAAATCTGATGTAAGCGCGTAGGTAGACTAGACAGTGAATATTGCAGAAAACAAAGTACCAGTATTCCTTCTGTGATGGGGAGAGACTTGTGCAGAGACATGACATAGTCCTTTCAAGGTAGAAAAAAATTGTCACAGAAGAGTTAGCTATTATAGTTGGACCTGTCTGGTTTAAAAATAAGTTTCTTTACTTCTGTGCAATTTACTGTAGAACTGGTACTTCTTGGCTTCATAAGGTTTTATAAAAGACACAGGAGGAGTACCTGTCAGAGGATGCCTTCTTTCCCTGTGTCTCAGTGTCACAGCTGCCTACCCAGAGATTCTCAAGCAGATACTTTTCTTTAGAATTTATTTCTGTCTTTGCTTCCTGAGAGCAGTACAAAATACATTGACCTTAAGGTTATGCTGGAAGATGAGGCTGCTGATCCTGGAAGGGGAAGGTCTTGAGAAGGGCTGCTGTGGGTGAGGTAAAGAATCACCTGGCTCCATTTCTTTCTCGAATTATTCATTTTCGTTTAAAATGAGGGAAACCTGCTGTTTCATCTCCCAGGGTAATCTGATTAGTATTCATGAACATCTACCATAAAGCACAAGTTCCTCAAGGTGAAATAAATTAATCTTTGGCTTTCTCCTCCAAAAGTAGTTTGTCTGCTCTGAAGTTGTAGTTATGCCCTTGCTGTTCTCTTAACTGTTTTGGGGACTACTTATTTAACTATACAAAGCACATTTTCCTCAGCTGTTTCCTGTACTCACCCATAATAAGACTTGTGATAGCTCAAAGGGAAAGCTCTTTCTGTTGGAACTTCAGAAAATAGAAAATGAGTAACAATTTCATTACATATATAAGATTTTTGTGATGTAGAAGTGGGTTTTGAGGAGTGTTTAAGTAAAAGCAGCTGCTTACTCAGCAGGTACAATCTCATGTGTGCTCAAATGTACTATTTTAACTTCACCTTTCGAAATACTCAAAACTTTTATGTTTTCTGAACTCTGTAGGGTCGCATCACACAGAAAAGACTTTTGCTTGTGAATTCTAAGTATTTTGTTGACTGCTAGTCAGATATATCTGTATAAGCCTGTTAGTGTCTTAATGGAGTTGCATCAGTATAAATGAGGATCCAGTTGAGAGCTGCAGGAGCTGAACAGAGGTCTTCTGAAGGATCTTCATTGTTGGTTTTCATCCAAGAGTGCTATAGGGATGTGAGTTTCTGATCCCATATGGGTCTTTTGAGCTGATGCTAATGAAAATGTGGTTTTACTTGCCCCAGACAGATGCAAAATCAGGGAGGCTAAACCTGTGTTGTTACTGTGATATTTTGTAAAGCTTCTGGAGTAGAATAGAACTTAAATTTGCTGATATTGTAAAGATCAGATTTTAAGTACATTTTTAAAAGCTCCCAGGAGAAAATTGCATTCTTGTATATGTCTTTGTCTTATTGCACATAACTTTTTCAATTTAATTAGTGGCTTATACTTCTTCATGTTCAGAAGAAAGATTTATATTAGATTCATTAGACCAAGTAAAGGAAAAAGAGCAGCCCCTTCTCCTTACATTGTATTCCAGCTTGCAGGGACAGATATCAGAATTTTAGGGAGTTCACCAGAAGTATAGATATTTGCTGTATCCCATATTATTGGTTTTTTGGTTTTTCAATTCATGCGTGACGTGCATTTTAGAAAATAAAGGAAGATATTTCCACTGGTAGTCTGAAAGCTACAGACAGCTTACTTGAATCATTCAAATGCTAATCTCCTTTCCCCAAACTCTCATAAAAGTCCTCCCAAAGCACTTGGGTGCTAGTTTTAGCAAGTCTTTTGACCTTTCAGGTTGTATTTTGTGTGTACTACTGAAGGTTATGTTTTGAAGTCAGTACCTTAGGCTTTCTAAGCATTTTGAGGAGGTATTATGACATTGCTTTGTAGAATTTTTTTCACATTTTCAATTTGAAAAAAAACCCACAGCAAACATTGTTAATGCATACAAAAAATATGCCTTACCTAAAATCAGAAATTGGAGGAAGGGAGGGAGAACGGCATGGAGTTCTACTTGGGGCCACATAGAGATTAGGCAAATTGAGTACTCCATGTGTGGTGTTAAGAAACAACTGTAATCCAAGGAGGTGGTTCAAATTTGGACAACTGATCCATATTCTATATATGAAAATAACTCTCAGATGAGTCTTGAAATATACTTGAAAATAGAGAGTCTGTTCTCTTCCCATGCTGTCATAGTACAGTTTCATGCAAATTACCTGCTAACAGCAATCATTAGTCACTGCGGCAACTGTACCTGTTGACCTAGAGGATTTGCCTGTCAGACAGTGACATATCTATTAGTAATGACTGTAAATGTGCTATGGCTGAGTTGTCTTTACCTGCATGTACAATTCAGACTTTTGTAGTATGGCTTAATCTGATCTAACAGGCTTAATCTGATCTAATAGGAAAGCATTTAATAAACCTTGAATTCAGGGTCCATATGACTGTAATCTGTTGCCAATCACATCTTGCAGATGCAGAGAAAGTGCTAGGTTAATGTGCCCATTGTCCTTCATTTTTCTTTGAAAGTTTCGTCAGATAGGGATGTCAGTGGTTCACTTCGACGAGAAGTATTTACTGAGGTAATTCCACTGCTATTATCCCAAATTCACAAATTCTGCAGTCTTTGTGCAGCACAGTGACAAATTTCAGCTGGTCCTTGTATGAGTTGCCAGAGAAAAAAATCCTGCGGCTGAATTCTTGAGATGGAAATTCTAAACCTTGTTTAGTGCCAATGCTGCAGCATTATGTGGCAGCTGCATCGTTTTATCGCACCTTGATAAAAATAGGTGCAGAACAGAAACCAGCGCTGCATGCATCAGCCTTCCCTAACACACAATTCCAGCAGAGGAGACTCTGAAAGATTTTAAGTAAGGAATGCAGAAGGATATGTATATTGGAAAGACAATGCTGTCCCTGCAGTGGCCTTTTTTGAGGGCCTCATTATTTCTGTTGTACGCAACACAACTTGTTTTCTCTGCTGTGCTGGCTAAATTGCGTTGCAATGAAAGTTGGTGATCTCTTAGGGGAAGTATCTTGCTTTGGTAATAGCTTATTCATGAGTACTATGGAAGTGGTAACTCCACAGCTACAAGTTCTGAACACCCTTTAAAAATTAATTCGTGGAAAGAAAGTGGTAGGTGGGAATAAAGAAGCATGACACTGAGCCCCTCCATAAGGAGAAATCTTCTCAGGCCTTTTGTCTTTCAGAGATCTTGTTTCTTCTCTTCCTTGCCACTGATAATTTCAGACGAAAAGTACATGGGTAGGTTTCCAGAGACGGTGCTTTGCAACTGTAGAAAACTTAAGAATGTCACTAAACTGTCACTAGACTTTGGCTAGTTTGTCATTATGGTCTATGAGTTGCATCAGTGGTTAGAATAGGGAAGACCAGTGCTCCTGATGTGAAGAGCTATTCAGCAAAATAGTCTCTTGGCTTTTATAAAGAGAGCAGTTCCCTTGCATGTTGAGGGGGAAGGACACTTTATGGCATGATTTGGACACAGATTGATCAACTCCCCCAGTTTCTTAATCTCTCGTATGAGATGAGATGCAGCTAGGCTGCTGTAAATGTGCAGAGCCAATGCAGTGAATGTAGTCCTGAGTAGCTCTGAGGAAGTGTTTCTACCTCCTGATGGGACATCACTTTTCTTAGAAGGTATTGGAAGCTAGTCCTGGGCTAGAGCATAGTGATGGAAGCAGGAGGTGTTGAGGAGCCTGATGCTGGAACAACACTGACTTGAAACTGTCCTTGTCTTCACCTCGTGGTAACCCAGCTTTCACACACCAGGGTGTCAGTTTGTGGTGACCATTCCCTGTAGGGGTGTGACAACAGTGTCAGTATTCATGCGATTCCGTGCATCTTGGGTGTATCTTGTGATATCTGGCTTTGATGAGCACGAGCGCTTGCTGAGCTTGTACTAGAGCACTCTGGTCCTCAAATCCACAGGCACTCTGCAGCGTACTGCCAGTTGATGTTACAGACTTTGGGGGAGAGTGACCTGGACCTGCAAAGTTCTTTCCTAGCAATAAGAAAGCTGCTGTCATAGAATAAAAGCATTGCACATCCTCTGTTCATGGCAGGAGTGATGGAGGCTGCTTTTTCTGCTCTTGTGGACCTGCTGCTGCGATACATCAGCAAGACACTTGTTGGGCTAGATAAGAGGAGATAGTTTGCAGTGAGCAGCTGGAGCACAGTAACACTTCAGCAGAGCAAAGCTGATGGGAGTTTAGAGCTTCAGGGATACCTAGCAAAACATTAGTGTGTTTTACAGCCAAAATGTGTACCTTGAAGAAGGGGAGGGGGGGATTGCTACAAGAGAGGTTCTCAGATGGGAGATGTCACGATACTGCTTGGCTAGAAAGGTAATTTTTCAAATTGATAGAGAAGTAAATGGTGACCGGAAATAGGCTTACAACTTTCACACAACAAAAAGACTGTAAAAGACATGTCTATGGGACCCTGAAATACAGCCGCAACAGTCTGGAAGGAGTTCTTGTCATATTTTAGAAGTCTGATTGGTGTAGTTATGTTGGCAAGTACAGAGAAACACATGCTGTTGTTGAGTTTGGAAAGGCTGTTGATACTCTATAACTTCCCCAGATGATTAAACCGAGAAATATCTCTAAAAATTGCTGTAGTACCTGAGAGAAGGAGATATGACAAGTGCTGGTGTAGATGTTTTATCAGCTGAAGTCAGTCTTACAAGTTCAGTATGTTCCTCCTTCACCTTCACACTGCTGTTAAATTTCCCAGGAGAACCAGCTCTTCATGTTCAATCTGCCACTGGACTGGTAGAATCTGCTCCTCTTGTGCACATGTAGAAGTGTGCAAGGATGGGTGCTGAGGAACAGCAGAATAGAGAATAGGCTGGGATAATCCTTTGTCAATATTAAGCATGATTATTAATAAATTTAGCAGAACTGAAGTGTTGCATAATTTCTGAAACAATCCCTGTACAAAAAAAAAAAAAAATGGGCAAAATACTGAGATAATTGAGAATGCTGATTTGGAAGAAACAAACCAGATAATTTTATACAAGTAGTTCAGGCTCACAAAAATTCATGGTAAGGCATGTCCAGATGTGACTGGAGGTGGTCAAAGGGGAGGCTGATTGACTAGTGAAGGGATTTTAAGATTGGTTTCGGGGTTTTTTATTGCTGGTATCTGAAGAGTGTGTATTTGCAGTGGTAAATGCTTTCAAGTCCCTTTTGTATCAGGATATTGGTATTTCTGTAAACTGACATCCTCTACAGTTACGTGAATGGAATAATCAGGTTGTCTGGTATCAATGAAATTAGGATGCTAAGTGGTTTGAACTGCTGTTTGAAAGCTGAGCAGTTTAGCCCTGCATTTCTACTATGACTGATAGAGTTTTCCAGGATGCTGGAGATATAAAACATCTACTCTGGGCTGTGTTGATCCTCTCCCTTGATCCTCTCCCTCTTATTTTATATAATTTTGACAGTCTTGATGACAATCGAGATGCTGACTGTAGGTCCCTTGTTATAGAATGCTGATGCACACTCTTAAGTCTTACAAAACTAAACTGGAAGATTTGCCTCTTTTTGGAGGTGAAAGATGAAATTCTGTGACTTGTCATGGTGTCCTCTATGACTTCTGTCATTCTCCCTAATGTACATGTTAGAGAGATTTAAGACTGTTTCCCAACTCCTCTGAATCCCTTTCATCTTACGTTTGTATGGTTTTAGGGAGGTGGGAATCGTAGAACTCATTCAATACCTCTGAATCTCTAGAATGGTCAGCCTGAGGATTCTCCTGTTATTGTCTACTTTTTTCTTTCCTTTCCGTTTTAGAGTCTGAACATTTAAAGCAAATGTTTCTGGAATTTTCTATGCTCCAGGAAAGTAGTAGTCATTTTATCTTGGCTTTACAGTGGAGAACTGAAGCACAGATTAAATAATTAGATAGTACTAGGTCTTAGACCCTGAGGCACCTTAGCCATGAGGTAATTTTTTGTATTTTGTCCTTAATTTTGAGGATTTTCCCTGATGTTCTGAGAAGCCTAACTAGCTAAAATAATCTTTACTACTCTTGTACTTCTAAATGCTTGCTTTTTATTTTGTTTCTGTAAAAATTACCTTCTTTCTATGTAGTTAATTCAGCTGCTTCTAGTGGTACTCTGTTTAGCAGTCATTATCATCTGCATATACAGTTCAGATTATTCAGCTGCAGCACCATCTGAGGGACAGAATAGTTAACTGTTCAGGAAACCCCACAGATACATAGGAGTATGTGCTGAGTGTAATTAGGGTTATTCAGAAATTTAGATTTAAACTGGGGGGATGTGTGCTGAAACACACCTATGGTTGTTTATTTAGCTTTTTGAGGCAGAGAGCATTAAGGGTGATGTTTAAAGTGATTTAAGGATGTTATCAACTTGCAGAGCTGTGTGCTCAGCTCATTGTTTGAAATACCAAGGGTAACGTTAATGGACGGTCCACATATTATCCTTCTAAGGATAATGTTTTCCCTTTAACTTCTTATGTCCCTTAGTTCCAATTTGCCAGCATGCACTGGCATGGGGTGCTCCATCTCACACCGTTCTGCTGACAACAGATCCATCATGCAGATCAGCTGAAGCATGAAGCCAGATGAGCACAGGGAAAGCTCAGGAAAAGCAGCTACTTGGGTGTATATATACTGCAAAGCTCTGAATTCTTGCCACCTTAGTTTTATTCACTGTGAGTTAAATCCTGATTCAAAGTAAATTTTGTGTCTGAAGTACCTGAAGTAAACACAATACTTGCCAGTGCGGGGGGAGGAGCATTTAATTTCTTTGCTCTGACAGATACATATAATGGATCCGTAGCTGTAAGTCTTATGCTGATTGGTGATTAATTTAGGAAATTCCTTGTGTAAATATTACAGCTGATGAAGTTTTCTGTCTCACTGAAGACAGCATTTATACTGAATAACTGCTTTTAAACTCAGTATCACAGGAATTGATGTATTTAGACTTTGATTAACAGTCTCAAGAGGTCCACTGTGCTGATCTGCATTAAACCTCCCCTGTACCCCAGAAGGTATTTTAAAAATCAGGAAAGTTACAACTCATGATGACACCTTTCCCAAACCTATCAGGATTCAAAGCTATGGAACCGGACTTGAGCTTGATTTCTTTCCCTAGTTCATTTGACTAGAAAATAGAGAATCCCTGAGGTATGCTACTGGAATTGGTGAGTATGGCAGTGGGATGTCCCTGGGGCAGAGCTGGGCATTAGGAAATGGCTCTGTATAAGGACTAGCATTTCTCTCGGAGGAATATATTATTTGGGGTTCTTCAAACCAGAATGCTGTGGGTGGTGTGCCACTTAACTGTCCTTTGAAAGTAGTGGGTTTTAGACTTTCTTTTCCATAATTAGCAAGTTATTAAAATAAAACAAAACCAAACTTGCAAATGCTGAACAGTCTTTTTTTACAGACATGTTTCAAACTGAATTTTAAACAATCTGTTTCCCTTAATAAAGTCAGATACGACTATTTTCATCTTTAAAAAGTAGAGAAAGATTATATGCTGTATGTAATATTTATACAGGCTACCAGATTTATTTGGTTCTGAACTATAAAAAACATGATTTTAATTTTATAATGTAAAACAAAACAACTTCTCTTAAAAATAAAACATTTTCTACAATTGAATTAAGATTTTTTCTCAAAAAATATAGTTCAGTTACCTGCAGCTGTGATGCAGAACATGTGACAGTATCTAAGTACATATTGTTTTAGGAGGGTGATTGTATCCACAGCTTCTCAACAAATTATTTAGGAATTTCACCTTGACCCTTAAAGAGAATGCCATTTATCGCATAGGCTATGGCTGTTATTTTAAAAAGATGCTTGATAAAATACGGTGGGTGTGTGATGTCAGGATTACCTCTAAGTATGCAGAGTGGTCTGGGCCACTGCAATAAAATCAGTCTCTTAAGTGTGTGATTGTTCCACATGAATGGCCAAAACCATGAAAAATTTCATTATGGCTCTTTACATATCTATTGGGTAACACAGCTACCTTCACATTCATATCAGTGGTACTGCAGCCACAAAAATGGTTAATTACTGATTTGAAAAAATGGCGTGATCCTCTTAGGATGCTGCTAAGTGCTGGCAAAAGGATACTTGAAAAACAAACAAAGCAGGGTAGGATAATACTAGCTATTTAATACAGCATTCCTCCCCCCACCCCCTGCCATTTGTGATAATGAAATCAAGGTCCAAGCACTGTGGTATCTGGAAAATTGTGACTTTTTTGTTAGATGTTTTCTTTCTTCTGCTGGATTTGTTTACCACATAAAGCAGCACCTGTGAAATGTGGTGATGTTTCTCTACTTACCAAGATAAATGTAGATTCAGTGGTAAATATGGGAAATAGTTCTTTTACACTTTCTCATTAGTCTGTTTGCTAAATTAGATCAAAAGGAGAAGCTAATCTGTAGGACCCAGAGCAAATAGGTAGCACAGTTGTTAGCATGGTTGGCTCATTCCACTACAGACAGCAAAATGCTGGGTTAAAAATAGCGTTGCCTGATGTGAATTCTGATGCCTGATGCAGGTGGATACACAATATGTTTAGCTTCCACATACATTGTGCTTATTTTTAGAACCTTTCAGAAATTGGAAGGGATATAGGACCATTGCTTTCTTAAATGTGTTCATGTTGAATGAGCTATAATAAACTAGAGCTGTGGGAGATTTTTTAGGATTTTGCATGTTACTTCAGAACTAGTTATAGTGTTTATGTGTATTTATAAACATAGAAAACATAGAAATTTGGCAGATATACATTATACACCCACAAAATACTTCTTTTCTTGCTGTGATTTCTTCAACTTACTTTTACACTGAATGTCCTACAGTCAAAGTAGTGTGCAGTCACTAGGAGGTACTAAACATTAACATCAACCACTAGGGGGAGCAAGATTTCAATTATTGTAATTAAGAGCAGTAATAATAATGATAATTAGTATACTTTAGGGACTGAATAGACCAGTGAGGTCTTTTAGTTTGATATCGTATATAAAATAGGCTGTAGATCTTGTGGTTTTTTTAAACCATTCTCCAATGCTTGTTTGAAGTGTGGTTTTTGGTTTTTTTTTCAGATAGAAAAGCATATAACATAAAATTTACAGTGATGGGAAATCACACTGTGTTACAAGGGGTAGGATGAAGGCATTTGAAACTGCTTTTTTGTCTGAATCCTACAGATTGAGCCCCTAATTCTAGTATCTGTGAGGGAGAGACATGATGGAGTTCACTGTTCTTACAACCCGTCTCCTCTCAAAAACATCCTCTTGCTAGGGATACGCATTCTGAATGACCAGGCTTCTCCAATAAACTTGACTAAGGAAAATAAGTTTTTCAAGTTTCAGTTTCAATTTTATGTCATATTTCATTACAATGTTTTTTTCTTAAACTCATGACTTTTTTGCAACTTTTGGGATCTGTGGCGTATTTTTGTGCTTTGATACAACTTGATGGCTGTCAAGGCTTGTTGTTCAAACAAGGCTGCGTTATCTAATGATAAACTGTCTTATTCCTGTGATTACTTCCCTCTTTTGTGTTGTTTGCTACAAAGATTAGATTTTTTCCAGATCATTGATAGTATATTGAATTGTATTAAACAAAAAACATAACCCTGTGTGATCCACTAGAAATATTTAATGAGCAGTTACTTTTTCAAATCTGTATGTGAGTTTTAACATTTCCCTTATCACAGATAGATTTTTGTATTGTAATAGTTAACTTATGAAAACATTGTGAGGAGATAGGTTGAATGTTTTACAAATGTCTCAATGTATTGTCAGCTGAAATGGTTATTGATCAGATTTGAAATCTTACTTGAAACAAGATCTGTTTGGGCAGACCGTTTCCTGTGTAAAACTCTGTTTAGTGACAATAAGCAACTTACCATACCTGAATTCATTATTGACTGCAGCCAATATCCTGTTTGGCCTTTTAAAGGAGTGTTATGACATGACAGCTTAGTTCCACTGTTTGAGCTATTGCAAGACACTTCAAAAATAGCAATAAGTGAATGAGCAGCTTTGCCAGTTCATTTGTTACTCATTGGATAATAATTACTTGAGTGAAAAGGTGCAACTAAACTGTAACAAACTTCTCTCAAGTGATCTGCTAGCTGAATTCTAATGTAATGTTCGTCTAAGATGTTGATGAAATGAGAAGTGTTTTTTTATTGCTAAAAGATATGATTTCATAATCTTCCTAGCCCGTGAAAGTGGAAAAGGTGCAACCTTTTTTCTTTCCTGGTTTACAGATGTGCTCATCTTTTTCAGCACAAGGCCTATGCTATTAGCATTTTAGTAGTCTTAGCATGTTTAAGGAACTTTATTGTCTGTACTGTTGCTGCATTCATTGAACTGCATTCAGTATATATCTTGCTATAAAACTGATGAGACAGGAGTATCCTGTAATGTCTTTGAGCCGGGAATCCAGAAGGTTTCATGTATGTTTCAAAAAATTCCAGTGCATATAAGTGTAATTATCAGTGTGAAGATGGTATGTTAGACTAACTTTTGCATTGGACTATTAAGTGCAAAATACTGATTTAGTACTGGTATTGCAATGTGGTTTTAAAGCTATACTTTCAACTTCCTAAGCATTTCATGGTGGTACTTAAAATCAGTGATCAGTGTTATATAAATAAAATGTTTCTGAGGAAGAATTTTTATTGCTGTTAATAATTGGAAGTGTTGACATTTAGAAATTTTCTTTTGCTTGTGTATTGAATGAGACTTTTCTAAAGATGCCTTTTATAAGTTTGCTTTTGGAAATGTAATATTCTTCAAAAAAAAAGGGTAGATTAGTCACCTTTTCTGACTTGAGTGATGTTTTTTATCTTCAAGTGAATATGATGGTTTTTTATCTTCAAGTGAATATAAAAGGGAAAACTTAATGATCCTTATCACTTTTTTTGTTGCGTTAGCTTACGTAATTCTATGTGATAAATAAAAGTCATCATCCAGGTTATACAGTAAAGCATCTCCTAAGAGATGAAGTTGCCTGAGCTTCTTCTTGTTTAGCAAGCAGCTGTACTGCTGAAAACTTAAGCAAAAAATGCTGTTAAGGCATTTAAGACTGTTAAGAGCTTGCAGGTTCTTACCTGTTGTATTTTAATTATTTTTGACAACTGCATATTTCAATATTTTAGTTGGATACTGAGGGAAGGTTGCCGAACATGACAGTAACATTTTGTTACAGGAAATGAGGCATTTTTTTGTTGTGGAAACTCACAAATTGCAGGCACTACTTTGGGAAGCTGTGTTGTTTATTGACAGGCATTGCAAAATTTTTGCTTTAATTTACATGTTGTGCTCTTAAGGGTAAGGCCTGTGCTTCCCGTTATGAAGTATATCATTTGCATAAGGTTGTGTTGGACTGTGCTGGACTTCTCACAGTGTCTTCCTTCATTTCCTTTGTCAGAGTCTCTAGTGCCTTTATATGCGTATGTCCAGAAAGCACTTGAGAAAAATAATTAGTCAACTCTCCTTGCTTTAGAAAGAGCGTGACTGATTAGCAGGACTGTGTGTGCATTTAATTGTGTGCAGAAAGCCAAGGTGAAGTTATGTTTGCATCTACAGGTCACGTAGCTCAGGGAGCTGTTCCCTGTGAATAGTTTGTGCGGGGTCTAGAGACAGAATTGCAAGGGGTTTTACCATCAACACACTGTTTGAAGTGAACAATGTTCAGCATGGAATGTAGAATGACACTCTTGATGTGATTATGTGCCTTTGTTCCAGCCAGGTCAGCATTAATTTTTGCAGTTGCCAGGAGGGGGCATGGCTAGGACCTGGAGGTTATTCTATACCATCTCATGTCATTGCTGGGGGTGGGGGAAAGGGTCCCTTTGGGGTGGGCAGCGTGTTGGAGGGTGCGGTCAGCTATTCTCAGGGGTGAGAACTTACGTGTGACTCACTCATTTCTCGTACCTTCTGTCATTAGTATTGTTGCTGTTATTGTTCATTTTCTTATCTCGTTGGTTCCAGTAAACTGTTCATATGTCAGCTTGTGATCTTTACCTTTTGTGCCTCCAACTCTCCACTTCATCCTGCCACAAGGGGACAAGGAAGGGGAAGCAAGCAA
>JAWWMO010000096.1:49631924-49648125 GCA_035047845.1 Dendrocincla fuliginosa | reverse complement strand
GGGTAGGCTAAGGTAGTCCTGTGCAAAGTTAAGGGTGTTGATTATTGAAGAAACACCGTTCAGATGCTTAATTTTCTGAAACAAACAATGTGAAGTGTTACGCATTGTAACAGTTTAGTTTAATAGAAATGTATATTCCCTAAGTTCTTTTAATGCTTGATTATAATATTGTGTCCTAGACTTTAAAAAACATTACTTCTCTCAAGGGGGTAAGATAGTTGTAGGAGAAATGCCGTTTCTTTTTTGTTTGTTAGTAAAGAACATTTTTTATGTATCTGACAAAATTGTTATTTTTTTGATGTTGGAAGACACATATGAATGTAAACTTACCTTCTCCAAGGTTGAAGAGGAAATGTAAACATTTTTGTTTATTGTTTATTTTCATATGTATCAGTATATGTGGTGTCCTTGCCAATGGCATGGGGTGTTGGAACTAGATTAATTTTTTGAACTTTACTAATTCAAGCTAGTATAGCATTTCTCTTGTGAAATACCCTATCATCTGAATTTTTTTCCTTAAGAAACAGGGGAAGGATTGACTTTTTTGAAGTAGTACTGTGGGTATAGGTTTTATTTGGAGCTCAGCTTAAGAGGGCTAATAAATTAAAAGTTACTTTCTTTGAATGCTAGTACTTTTCACTTGTGGTTAAGAGGTGCTCAAGATATGCATAACTGAAGCAGTAGTAGGTTGGCTTTACTTTATTTTTCCCAGGCTGTTTTCTTGCATGCATTTGGGAACACTGCCTAGTCAGTCTTCCCTCTCTGGGCTGCTGGGCCCCCATCCTGGTTGAAATTTGGCATAGGCTTATTAACAGATTCCTGCTTTTCAAGGGAGATAGGTTTGATATGTGGAACAACTTGAAGTGCTTTTTTCACACTTAAGGGTTTGGGTATTTTCCATGCATGCTTAAAAGAGACAAGTTTATGTTACTTCTTTATTAAAGCTAATAACCAGGTATAGATTTCTATAAAAAGCGTTTACTTCATTTTTGAAATACATTTAAATACGTTTTTACTCATCAGTTCTAAGTAGTAAAATTGTTATAGGGAAGATGGGTGCAGTAGCTTGAATTAGTTGACCTTCCTTTGATAAATCTGAGTATAATGAATCAGCTTCTGATTTAATTTCTTTTTATTCTTAAAATCCTCTTTGAGTAACTAGTATTATCACTTATTGGATGAGATGCTTGAATTTTCTGAAAAGGTGTTCCTACATAAAAATATTCAGAAACCTCAAAAGTAGAAAGATATTCAGAAACCTCAAAAGTAGAAAACAAAACAAAGGTAGTTGTAAGAATGCTGTGTCTTGTAAGTATGTACTTTAACCCTGAAACCTCCCCTCGCCAAACCCAAACCAAACTCTAAGGGAACATGAGAACTTACTGGTGTACCTGATGGACGCACAGAGGTCTCTCTAACTGGGAGCAAGGGCCTTCTTCCAGCCAAGGGGTGATGACATTCTGGCTAAAAATCCCAGAGATGGCATATCAGTGGCTTCCTGAAGCATCTCTGGTACTCTGGATAGCTGAACAACGGTAAGGGAAGTTGGCCCCAAAGGGAGTTTGAAGAGCAAATGGGACATGAGAGATGAAAATTTTGCAGGAGGATTGCAAAAATGTAGTGCTGTGATTGAATCAGAGGACATAAATCCATAGAATATGTAGGTTCCCTGATTCTTCTCTTGATAGAATTATTTGTAACAGATATATGTAATTTAATTGGAAAATATATCAATGAGCCTAACAATCCAGAATGAAGTTCTTCCCTCAGTCATGGCTGTTTCATCTTGATTACAGTCCATGCTGACTGGGAATAAATCAGAGATATATTTCTACCAACAGCTGTCTTGATGTTTACGAGAATTTGTTGTTAGGATTGTTTTCACAATATGAGTCAGTACTTGGCTTTTTTTATTCCCTTTTTGGGAAAGTGGAAGAAGAATGCTTGGAAAATATCTCCTTCACCTGACAGTGCTGTTCAGTGAGAAGTCGTAATTAACTAACATCCTGTGTGATAATACTGTTAACACTCCTGGAGTTAACAAATAAAAATTAAATTGTGTACATTTGTTTTACAGATTTGCTTTTTCAGTGAGTTTAGGTCTAGCTTGTTCTTATGTGTGGGTATGTCAAGGGAATTTCCATAAGTGCTGTAATAGTAGAAGCAAAAGCAGTCAGACAAGCGCAATATGCTCTATTCACCAATAATCTGTGAACACCCCGTGCAAAAAAATCATTATGTCGGTTCACCATACCATCGGGTCTTGCCAGAGCATCTTCCTTTTGCATTCCCCAAATGATGAACAGAGAAAATATGCAATACTTTTTTAAAGTAAGCTTGTGTTATATATTTTCTTCCTTACCTGACGATTGGAGTTTTGGCTTCATCCTTGGCCATTCTGCCATGTTTCGATGATTGAACTGTTGTGTTTGGAGGCATCTGCTCCCCATCTGTGACCTATGACTAACTGGAGAACATGAGTTCTCTTGGGAAGTGCACTTCTGTCTAGTTTTTCCTTGCTGCTTGATTGTGTCTCAGAAGTGCTATTCTGTCTTGCCAAGTGTCAAAATATTATCATCTTTTGCAAGGCTTTGATTTTTATCTGTGGGAAAAGTTTCAAAACAGAAAAATGAAACTTCTTCCTGTTTTGGTGGGAGGGATTTTTTTTGTTGTTTTGTTGGTTTTCTTTTTTTTCCTGTTTGAAAATTGTTTCTTCACATTATTTCTTATGTGACCTCTTGAAATCTTAGAAGAGCAAGCTGCCTTTTTTCCCTTTTCTGTAAAGGAAATGCAAAACATACTACAGTATATGAATGTACTAGGTTATTTTTTAAAATATGCAGATTGTTTGTACGGGTCAAACCTAAGCATTCAACATTATCTACAATTAATACCTTTTCACCGTCATGCATTTCCTCCGTCTGATTCATAAATTATAAGGCAAGAAGAAACCAGTAGGATTACCTACTCTGACAGTCTACAGGAAACAAGGACACAGAGTAATAGAGATTTAGTAATTTGGCCCTCCCAGACAAGGTAATGTGTTTGTATAATCATTGTCAAGTTTGGCAAAATGTGAAAGATCTGACACTTTTCTGGCCAACTCTCTTTTGTTTCTTGTTGTTCATTAAGTGAATTGTTTTACCACTACTGATTTACTGCTGATCCTGTTGTCTCTCACACTAACCTTAGTAATGGCCTCAGAGATATTGAGCCAGTCTTTTTATAAATGTAAAAAAAATGTTCAGTATGTTCTTTGTGACTGACTGCCTAAATCCAGACCAAGGGTCACCAGATGGATATTAATAGAAAGAAACAATCTAAAGAGAGGTCCAAAGGACTGTCTGCATTTTGTGCCTCTGTTGGTATGGAAAAAATAATTTTCCCTTCAAGTCATACTGAAAAAACAATAATATTGTGTTTTCTAAGAGTCACCTGGCCAAGGAAGCTGGCTGATGGTCTGACAGCATGACCTGGGTTCTGCGTGTTGTGGGAATGCTGAGCCCTAGTCCCTGTGGCAGTCTTGGATGTTTATAAGGGTTTGGTGGGAGGAAGTCTCTCTCTTAGACTGCCTGAAAAGATGGAAGTGCCTGGGAGTTGTATGAAGGAATGTGTCCTGCTGAGGTGTTTTTGGAAGGCTGTTGTGCAGTGGGAGGCAAAAATTTCCCAGTGTCCTATTGGTCTTGTTCATTGAGATTCTTACGAAATTATCTGTACAACTGCTCCCAGGTTTCGTCTTCAGGGTAAATCAGTTAGGTCATTCCAAAGAAAAGGTACAGGAATGAAGTAAAACACATGCAGTACAGACAATCAGAAGATCAGAGTCCAAGAACTAGAACATCCTATGTGGCAGGAATACCCAGTGCATGTTAGAATCCGGCACCCTAATGCAATGACTTGTTGCTGAACATTGTTTTAGTTTGGGGGGTATTGTATGCATGTAGAATATTACAATATCTGCCAAGTTTCAGATTATTTGAAGTTACTATTTAAATTAAACAGTAGGGGTTTTTTTACACAAAGGTGTTGCTATTCTAATATAAATGTGCATATTAAACAGACACGTAACAGAAAATACAGAATTATGAAAGTCATTGTAATTGCCCAATTTTATGGAAAAGATTATAAGGAAAAAACGACATTTTTAATGTTAGAGAAAGGATTGAGAACTGGCTTGGAGTTCTGCCTTACACAGTGGCCTCATTGAAGTCAGAGTAGCAATGCATATAATGCTGCATGACCAAAAGCAAGGATGGAGACATAGTTTTGATACATATTTACAGATATTTCACCTGAACAATTTATGCTGTTAAAAATCCAGGATTTTTTTCCTGCAAACTTTGTGTTATTTTATAGAACCACTTTTCTGATAGAGAGTAAGATTCTGCAAACATCAAACTCTTAAACCATGAGCGGATGACTTCATTTGATGATAACCATTCTGAGGGCAAAGGCAACAAATATTAATACACCTCTTCAAGTTAAGTGAAGATGAGTAAATGTAGGACTTCACTTGCCCCAGTGTCAAAATCCAAGCAGTTAAAAGACAATTCATTGTAATATGATTTGAAAGGAATGTGGTGCTTCATGTTCTTAGGATAAAAATGTGTGCAGTGTCAGATTTTTTGGGTTTAAGGCATTTGCTTTTTGTCTTTTATGATAACTTTCATTTATCTAGTAACATCTACTTTTATTGGGCAATGAATTCTTTTAAGTCCTGTCAAAAATGAGGGCTACTGTTGTCTCACAAAAAAAAACTTAAGAGAACAAAGAATATGAAAGGTGGATTTGTTCCCAGCTTTGTGACTTGTCTACTACTGTGAGAGGACTGAAGTAGTTGACCAGTGTTACATTTTTTCCTTTTTGTTGAACTATCTGACTGTGATGTTCTCAAGACCTAAGACATTTTCCAAACAAAAATGAAGACTGCAGAAATGGTGTTTTTTTCCTTTCTGAATTCTTCAGGCATCCTTCTGCTGTGATGCAAATAGAAACCTTAAATTAGCTAATGGGCTAATGGGTCAGATGAGTAGTGAGGTGATTACTCTTCCTGATGGCCAGAAATTGTAACACACCCTATTCTGTCACCTTACCTCATCCACACCCTATTCTAACCTGTTGGAGATGTTTGTCTTGTCTGTGTGTTGAGCCTGGGTTTTTTGGCTTGTGTAAGCTCTTTTGAGTAGAGGCTGTCACTTGTGTTCATATGATGTGGTGAAAAATGAGGACCCGCAGCACTACTGCATGTATAAGAAGTAATAAAGTTTCTCTCCACAGGGCTCTTTTGCATGATGTACAAAGAGATTTTGTTCGTGAAAGTAGAAAACATGGGGTTTCCTTAGTTTTAACAGATCTTCTCTCAAAATATTTTTCTTTTAAAAGTCTTGGGATAAAGCTGACTTACTCCATTTTTCAGAAGTTCTGCAAATTCACTCCATTGCAGACTAAAAGAGGAAGGCTACAGTCTGAAATTGCTGTAGAGTGTTCAAGAACAAAGAACAAGATCCAGTCATTATTTGTAAAAAACAAAGTTGCAGATCTTTTTTTTCACACATTTGCTATGATTTAATTTTTAATAGAAAATGTGCAATGGTGTTAACGTACATGGTGAGTTTAGTGGTTGCCAAGGTTTTCAAGCAAGTGTCTGTAATGTATAACTAATTTCAATCGATTTTATTTGTTTGAACTAAGCTGTAAGGTACCCTGTACCCTTCTGTAACACTCTTAGACAATAGTCTCTTGAGGCTTAATGATTTTTTTCCCTTCCCTTCTCCCAGCTCACTGAATTTATAAAATGACAATAGAACTATAATGAGTACTTTTTTTAATTTAAGGTATTTCTGTTTATCTTGAGGATATGCTTTGGTTGCTTCTGATATTTACTGTGACCACACACCACCTGTTAGCCTCAACAAATAGAGTGAACTTCTTTGCTTCTCTTTGCATACTCAGTGGTGATAACCTTCTGAATTTACCTACTTTTTATACTTGGCCTGTGATTTGATAAAACTTGATTTGTTCAACTAGATAGCTATGTACTACTAAATTTAATCTCAATCATCCTCATTGCTCTTTCTTGTCAGAGATGGTAAATTCTCTTGAATGATGAATTTTATATACATAGTATGTAACAGATTTATTTTTGTTCACTTGTAAAGTTTTCAGTTGCTTAATTCTGTCAAAAGGCATGTTGGTTTTAAGTTAAGTGTTGGTGGAGAAAAGCTTAAGGTAACCAGGGGTTTGCTTGACACAAATGTGCTGTCAAAGGGATTAAGCTTTTTCTTCAGTTAGCTTGTTGAGATACTGAAGAGCAACCGAAGACTGAAAAAAACCCACTGAGTTCATTTGGGTTTCTGACTGTCCACCAAGCTTTTTCACAAGTGTGTGCTTGACTACTCTTATGCTTACTAAAAGCAGTGATCTCTAATGATCTCATGCGGTTGGCAGCCCAGATTCATCTGTAAAACAGCCCTGTGCCCTGCAGCACTGTGTTGGGGTGTGTGTTTAGCTCTGACTCGGAGGTGATCATCATTTCCTGCAGCAGCTAGTTAGCTTAATACTGCATAGCCCAAGATGTGAAAAAATCGCAGCACGAGGTGGTATTGCTACAGGCATTTGGACTATTAAAACTAGACTTGTAAAGGATGTGACGTGTAGCTTTGTGTCACATTTCAGCATGATTCCTGTTACCAACACTGATGAATGACATAGTTCTACTTTTCTATTTCTGAAAAAGTGTGATGGGAGACATTAATGAATAGGAAGATGAGAATTTGCACTTTGGAGAGAGTGACTACACTATCTGTTTCAAAAATATGGTTAGTGTAACATACTGAGTAGTCAGAATTTAAAAGCAGAAGGTTACTTTCTGGAATTATTACCATAACTTGTTTTTGGATTTCTGAGTAGGAAATGCTTCAGTGGCTATCTGCTAAACTAATATATACCATATGAGTATCAGTAATGTAATGTTCAGTCCAGCTTCAGTCTTACAGAGACTCTTGGAAGTTTAGCAGATTTTTGCAGAATGATACTGGACCTGTCCTGTGCTAAGTAGATGGGAAGCTGCAGAATGATACTGGACCTGTCCTGTGCTAAATAGATGGGAAGCTGCTATTCTTGTTTGAGTTTCTTTACTTAAGAAAAGGAAAATTGAATGGGTTGTCCTATTTCTCTGATAAATATGAATTAAAAAAGAATCAGTGTCAATCAGCAGTGTTCACAGTTGGGTGGATCCTATTGAAACACTTTGGAAGGAAGAGGTGATCAGATTGCATTTCTGTGTCACCAAATTGTTGTATGTCAGTTTGAAACTTTGGGGTTTTTATTGGTAATTTTTTAGTATTTCACTGTTTTTTCTGTATCAGCTAAATTTATGCTAGTGACCATGAGGCAAGAGATTATATATCACCATAAAAACAAGTCAAACCTCTGTAGTCAATTTAAGCTAGGTGGAGAAAACAATCAGTCACTTTTTAATTGGTCACACACCCATATGTAGATCAAACTAGTTGTCCAGCCCTCCTAAACTGTATTCTCCCATTACCTGCACAGACTTTCTTGAGGTTTTGAAAGGCTGAAAATAATTCTGATTTAATGTTAAGTTATGGATTTATAGAAGGGAGATGATTAAAAAGCATGTGATTATGTAAACATTGATTCATGTGAATATTCCATCATTTATTTCTTCAAAGTGGCAACTTTTACATAAGAAAGGATAATCCCAACAAATGTCTCTATTCTTTTATATTCAAGACATTTGGGGAGGTGGCTTTAGTGGACTTTGATTTGTCTTTCAGAGGTATGCCTACATTTGGCTTTCAAGCTGGATGTAGTCGGTTTGAGGTAATTTGTAATGATTACTTGAAAAGCTGAGCTAGAGCTTGTGTTCATAGAAAATCTAATGTTTGGTTAAACCACTGAGCCAGTTAGAGAAGTGTTTTTTTTTCAAAAACCAGAAAATGAAGAATTAGTGTTCAGACTCTAAGCATGTTCCTCCTTGCTACTATGGGGGTAGAAGATCACAGAATACTGTGTTGTATTTCAGCTTAAACCTGTCTCCATTATGTCAAACCGATAGTGTGTGGAAGTTATGCCAAAACACATTTTTCAGTGGAACAGAGTATTCATCTGTGAAAACTACTGAATTGATCTTAAACTGTAAATTCAACTTTCTCTTCTCTTCATCCATGCTGCTTAAGATGACTGCTAATCTGCAAGACTGCTTTCTGTGGTGGAATCACTGATGTAAATCTCAGAACAGTAATCCCACTAACCTCTGTGAGTGCAGTTTATAGGAATGCGTGAAAAGTCTTGGTTTTACCTTGTCCATGTAAGAGTTACTTGTTCGCATAGTAATATCTCTTAGAGAACATGTGGAATGTGATATGATGTAGTGGTACTTAAACACATACTTGAGGAAAGGGGGAAACGTGCTCATTATGGATCCTGTTTTTACTGTTTTATTGACAATTTGAGTGGTTTTTAGGTCTAAATCCAATGTAAATCATAGGCACAAATTCTAATTCAAAATAGTTGTGACCTGTGGGAGCAAAATGTGTGACTTGTTCAACTTAACAGCTTTTGTGTAATTAACTATTTATAAACAGTGACTTAATGTAAAGTTGCCTTTTGTAGGAGAATTTCAGCTCTCCTCATTGAGAAAGCCTTAAGTTTGAGACAAATTCGCTTTCCAATTTATTCCTTCCACTGTCATGTTTCGGCTGTCCCAGACATTGCTGCTTCAATGTGGAATTTTAATGGAAGTTTAAAAGCCATGCAGATCCGTTCCTGAAGGATTATGAAGTATTGAGAAATTTTTAACTGTATAATTCTAGAATGCTTGCAGGGGTTGATGAGTAAAGAAGAAAGGCTGTACATGAGTATTACTACTCAGCTTTGTATGCATTGAAGCCAGTGTTAGTTTTATTTTTAATTAATTACTGTTACATAGATTTTAGAACTTTATTTTCTAATATTTGTGGGTAGCAGTTAATTTTTGTCTGTTTTTGCATACTTCAGGTTCATGTTTAAACTCTCCATTGCAAAAATAGGCCTTGAAACATGAACTTCCAAGAAAAATTGTCACACCACAAAGCAGAAAACCAGACCCAGCAACAATAAAACCATACCCTCAAATACTGAAAACTCTGAGTTTTCAAGTCACTGTATGAATCCAGAAGATATAACTTGTAGATTAACTGCATTATACAGTTTGATACTTGACAACAACTCACTTTGGTTTCCTCTCCTTTAGTTTGCCTGCAGTTCTGCTTGTATTGGAGCAGATATTGTTTAAACAGTTAAGTTTTAAAACATTTATTAACTATCTTGTGTTATGTAGTTTGGCAGGCAATATTTTCTGTAGCATCTCAGTTTTTTCTCATTACTTAGCAGTAGCACTGCTAGATCTGGCACCTCAGTGTGTTGCTGCTGCTGCTGGGTCACAGGGGTTGTGGGCTGTCATGGCCTACAACATGGACAGTAAGTTAACTGAGGTGTTCAAAATGAAAATGTTAACTGTAATTACCACTGCTTGCTTTTTTTGTCTCCAGAGTGCATGTCACTTTAATAGTCATTTTATGTGATACTTCATTCTTGACACACCAGAGTGAATTAAACAAATCTTTGTTGTGAAATTATTCCTCTTCACACTATTAGCTCATAGGTATTTACACACTATAAATCATATCCTTGCTTCCTTTTCTTCCTTTTCTTCTTCCTTCTACACTGAGTCATGGCATTTGCTTTCATGAATCCTCTGTGACCTACTTCTATTTATGAGCAATTAGTACATTACTTTACTGGTAAAATGCTCCTTTCCTGGTGTTTTTATGGGGCAAAGTATATGCAAAAATTGTTTTCATGAACTGCTTGTATGCTCTGTGCTGTGGTTAAGGTGGATGTAGCCTTTTCTCTGTATTCTTCTTGGATATTGTATCAATGTATAGATTTAAGTATACTATAGAAAGTATACTAGGTATAAAATTTGATTTTAAATTTTGTTCTGGCCTTGTTCCTGTGTTTTTGGATTTTCATGAGAAAATAAGGTGTTATTGATCAGTGAAGTGATCAGGAGAGCTGTAGACAAGAAATCAATCTTAGGTGCTTCTGTACTTCTGGAAATTCCTTTGTTTTCTGTAAAACTTTACTGAGATTCCTTTCTCTGAGTAAAGACATACTGTGAATGAGTTTTGTGGACCAGATTCATTCATGGAGATATGTTTCACTTCATTAAAGCTCTACTTGGAGCCTTGAATTGTTGAACATGTACTGGGGTTTTTTTGGTAGGATTATGCTATGCATTTACCAGGTTCACCCAGTGGTTAGGCACAACCATGTGGATAAATTTAGGGTTGTGTTGTGTTGTAGTTGTACTGGGTCACCAGCTGTGGGAAATAAGTTGAAGTATACTGTTGCACGGAAGAGGATTCCCCTTTCCAGGAATAATGCGTGAACTCTTCTCAAAGCCTGTATGAGAGCTCAAAACACCCAGCATTGTAATTTCTTGATCTCCCAAAATCCTATCTTAGATAGGCTTAAGTGATTCTAAAGTTGTACAGTATTTGTAATTCAGAAACTTGGATACTTGGATCATTAAAGTGGCATAACATGTCAGAAGGGAATGTTTGATGACATAGCATGAATGCATTATCAGTACTTTATTTGCAGTGGCCTAGATAATTTGTTTCAGACTTCACAAGTTTGAGTAAACCAGTCACTTGAAATATACACTGCTGAAACGTTTTTTATTTTAATGCTGTGCCACACTGTCTTTAATACTATAAATGTGCATGTCTATATAGTGCAGGTCTGTGGCAGCAAACTGAAACACATAAGTCATCTGATCTTTCCTGCCTTGTGTGTTGCTTGATGATTAAGCATTACCAAAAAAAAATAAAAATAGAGTGAATGTCAGAGGCCTTGTGTTGTCATTCCCACTGATGACTGTGCCTGGAGTTGTTTGAATTGCTTCACCAGAGATTATTCAGATGTTTCCAATTACCTCACTGTGACTTTGCAGCAAAGCAGTGTGATGATTCGCATGTGTAATAGATTGCCTTCCTCAGTAGGTGTACTGCCATGTGGAGCTGAAGTTTGCTCCCAGACCTAGTTTACGTGCTGGATTTTAAATGGGGATAATAATTTGAGCTATAGCTAGTCACTTAATTTTCCTGACACAGCTTTGTTACTACACAATTGCAATTGAAAAGCGAGTTTGTGTTTTCGTCTGGGAAACTGAACAGTAAAAGACTTCTATGCTATGGTGTAACATCATCCCTAGAAGGGAGAGTATGTTTTCGTAACTATACCATTTTAGACACACAGCTAACTCTTTAAGTGTAGGTATTATATATCTAATAAAAATTCGTGGGGAGAGGAAATGTTGACGTAGTTTTGTAAATGGTGTCAGATATGTGCCAATGCGTGCTTCACTTTTTTCAGTTAAATTTCTTATAAAGCTTTGTTATATAAAAAATAATGCTACAATTATGTCTGTTGCATAAGCTCAGTTTTAATCTGGAAAAAAGCTAGATCAGACGTGTTTTTTGTATCTGTTGTTCTGCTATTAACAGGGATGTAGCTGTGTTTGAGAACTCCAAGGGAAACAGATGTTAATTTGTTACAGATTCATACGACTGGAGAATGCAACCTTGCTGGCTGCAGGTATATATGTAGTGGTGTCTTAACATTATGACTGTGGAGTGTTTGGCTGCTTACATTTTAGCATAACTTTGCAGATGTCTGGTTCCTCCAGAACAAACAGCCTCTTCATGAAAGCTGCCATAGCTGGCATTAATTGATGCCCTCTGTGGCAGGCTTAACAGACACCAACAGCTGAATGGGCACAGTGAATGGATTTTTTTTTTCCACCTTCCCCTGGGAAAATAATGCTTCTTGATGCTCTAATTATGATTTAATTAAAAAAACTTTCGGTCAGCTGTCAGGGGAAGGGAAGGAGAATGTGGGTCTTGGTAAAGAGAGCGGGGTCTTTTGTTTACAAACTGAATTTCAGAGCTACGGTCAGTGTGTGCACGCTCAAATGTGGGACACTGATGGTGCTGCCAGAGGTCTTGTGAGAACAGACGTAGTTTTCAGGTTGAATGCCTTCCACTTAATTGTTCATATTCAGTCTTGTAGCCAGTAAAGGGCATGGTTTTCAAACACTTGTATTTTGTCCTAAATAATGATTTTTTTAAATTCTTTATTTCCTTAAGTCCAGTGTATTACCTGCTTATGCGTTACTGACTGCTTTTGCATTACTAACTACTTATCTCCAAACAAAAGACAGTACAGAATATTAATTACAAAATGTTTGTTACTTGCATAGAAAGTGTGGCACTTTAGTTATATAATAACTGCCTCTTGCCTATTTTAAAACCTAAGAAGTGAAAAACAGGACCACTTTTCCTGTTATTTGCATTGATTCCTTTAAAGAAAAAACTTAGATAGTGTTGTTTAAAATTAGGCATTTTTTGCAAATTTTTGATAGTGCTTATGTATGTATGAAAAAAGAAGATAAACCACAGCAAATAATGCCAAAGAAGGGATGAAACTAACTTCCCTCATTTGTCAGATGCTCAGTAGGTAACCTGTGCTTTGTCACTGTGATGCTTTTTGATCTGTGGATGTGTATCCTCACTTCTCAAGTGGTTAAATAATAACTTAATGCTTTTACTGGGACAGTGTATCTGCTGGAGACTGTCCACCTTAAATGCTGTTCCCTGCTTTGTTTTTGTCCCTGCCCAAGTGAGAATCCTGTGGAAGTAGGAATGAAAGAATTCAGTCTCTTGTCCTACTGGATTTGATCTGCTATGTAGTTTTCCTTCAGTAAGGTGCATTGCTCAGGCATTGTCTTACCTGTCTCTGGTAGTATTTGCTAAAGGTTTCAAGACAAAACACTTAAACCACTGTGTGCATGCTCTTAGTTTTGAGAGATTGAGAACTACCACATTTATCAAGGGGGGAAAGAAGCAGTCCTGTTCTGATTGGACTCACTACTCCTTTCAGTAAAAATTTATTGTTTCTATTTAGTTATAGGAGAAAGGAGTCAGCTGTAAATATAAATGATTTCAGGATTAAACCAGAAGAGAACTACTGGATTAGAAAGTAAACCCATGTAAAATCTACCTACTTCAAGTGGCTCTTAATTTCCTACCTTTGAATTTTAGGGTGTGATTACTTTAGTTATACTACTTCCAGTTTATTGGGGCGGGGTGGGGGAAGAGGGCAGGGGTGTTGAAAAGGGAAAAAAACACCTTAAAACTGTCTTAAAACACTGAAATAATGTAGGAAAAAATATTTCTAAGACCTTATCTTTTAGTGGCTTTTCTCCTGGGGTGCATCTGTGCAGTACAGTGCAAAGCAGACATTTCATGTGATAAAGGGTACTGTGTAGACTTTTTGTTTTAATAAGCTCCTGATTCTTCTTATGTGAAAGTAGCCTCAGCAACATAAATTATTTTTTGATGGGTGCAAACAAATGGAGGTTGAAAGGAAGATGAAGCATTTCTGTAGCAGGAAGCAGGGCCAACTAAATAGTTTCCTCTTTTCTTCCCCCAACTGGAAACGTATTGATCATTTCTGAGGTGTCTCCTAGACATGTGTGATAATTTCAAAGCATGTCAGATTTTAGCTCATTGAGACTCCATGAGTATTGACACCATGCACACAACTTCTAGCCAGGAGAAGCTGCTCTTCATGCTATTTGGGAATGTGTTCAGTGCTATGAAGAGGTCTGTCTGGCTTATCATCCTTGTCCACTGATTCCTAGATAGACGGTAAATTGTGAACAGTGGTGCTCAAGTGCTATAGTGCTTGGGAGAACCACCAGCAAGGAAGAAGCAAAGAAACCCAACAGGACGTAGGTGTAAAAGGAAAACAAAACGAGAAAGCTGGTGAGAAGGTGAACAGGGTTTCACTGTGGTAGGTAACTGGATAAACAGGTCTTCAGTCTATAGTTTGGAGACACTCCCAGCTTTTATCTAAATTCTGAACTCTGCTGTCCTCTGTCTCAACCAGAGTTACAGAAAACTCAGGATATGTGTTTGGCTCCCTTGCAGTATTGAAATGGCCTGGGGATTTGACTCTGGTTAGTCCTGAAGTCTGAATGGATGATGTTCAGAGGAAATATGGATGGAACAGGACCTTTTTTGTTTATTGGCTTTTTTTTTTTTTTTTAAGGGCCTGACTGGGTAAAAGTTGCTGGTAGATTGACTGCTCTGTTTACTATGAATATGGAATGATCTATTGTTCCCCATCAGCAGGGGATGGAAAGGTGAGGAGGAGATCGCTCAGCTTCCTCTTATGAGTCTGACTGCTTGTGTTGTGAGCAGCAGCGACAGGGCACCAGCCTATCTTGCACACTGGGGACAGTCAGTGGCAAACGTTGCCTGTGACAGTGTCTTGTGCTGCAACCTGGCAGACAGCACTCCAGCCTGAGGTGGAGCAGAGGCTCTGGAGGTAATGGCGTCCAACATCCTGACTCCACCTCCATCTGCTCTCCCGGTTTCTCCCAAGCTGTTAACAACCAGCAGTGGGGCAGAGTGAGAAACATCCTGTCCCCAGCCTGGCCACCACAGCATGATAGGAAACGTCTGGCTGCATTCTCTTAGCCCAAGAGATGCACCAGGAGGTTATACTGCAGTGAAAATGTGAAGTGATATAGATTAATGTGAAACTGCAGGGAATAGCCAGGAGCACAATGAGACCTCTTTTTTGAACCTCCTGTCTGCAGCCTGGCTAGGCATGCCCTCTGGTAAATAGGGTATTTCCTGTCTAATGCAAATGGTTTCTGCAGGGTTCTCTACTGTGCAAGTCAAGGCACTGCTTCCTTTGGTTAATGCCTCCAAACTAATGATGCTTTGATCTTAATAGGTGTTATGTATGACACATTTGGGTTTTTTTAGATAGCACTTCTTAAATATTATAATCCTATCACAGTGGCTCCTGATTATTGGTTTTTTTTTTCCAGTTAGGTATTTTTGCCTCTTTTTTTTGCATGTCCTAAATTATGTAGCATACAGATAATCATACTTAGCAGTTATTTAGGCCAGCCCAGCATATGTTTCTTCTGCTTTTGGTGCTAGCTGCCTAATTACCTTCGTATTTTGAATTGGTAATATTTGTGTTTCAAGGAATTCAGTTAAACATCTCAGTATAATAGCAAATGTGCTGTTCAGCTAATAACTTGGTGTGAAGTAAGATAACACACAGGTACCCTCGAAGTGCCAGGCAGTGGAGATTCAGGAAAATTTATTCCAAGAGTCAAGAACACTAGACTTAAAAAGGAAAAAAACCCTGTAACAGTGTGGCAAAGCACTGGACCTGAGAAAGGCACGCCTCCTGTTCTTTTCAAAGCCTTTTATCTCCTCTGGCTTCCCCCCCAGGCCCTCTCCACTGTGCTGACCTGTAACATCTGTTTATCTCTCCTCATAGCAGAGAGATACAGAGCCTGCAGCTTTCTCTGGAATGCAGATGGAAAAGGGACAAAACAACTATCCAACTATCTTTGAGAAAGGTACTTCTTAGGCAGGAAAGACTTGCTAAGCAAAACAGGTCCTAATCTCCTTGTTAGAAACCTTCTGGAAGGGTATCTACACTTAGATTGGGTTTATGTCCCTTCTCAGAACACAACATAAAACATAAATTCAAGAAGCAGTACCCTATAAATGATCCTGTCATCATGTTCTCAATGGATTCTATGTCGTGAAGGTGCCAAAACTTATTTTTGTGTGTAATTAAGCAGAGTTGCGCAGTGGGCTGGATGTATGATCCTGAGCATTCTTTTTATCTGCACTTCCCTTCCTGCTCACTTGGTATTACGGACTGAAGATGTGTGCAGCTATTTTATGAATGTTGTACAACTATGAAGTTAGTGGTTAGCATAGTACTCTATTTGTTACTTTCATGATATTTAGTTATGTAAGCTAAAAGTGAATTGGCTGTTCTAGTGTCGCGATCCTTTTTTAGGAAAGAAAGGACTGTTGCACTCTCAGAGGGTGAAACAACAATGACCATGTATTGAAGGGAACGGACCGCTTATATAGGGACTGAGGGGAAGGTTCTGGAACATGGGTGGAGCATACCCATATAAGGGAAATAGGGGGGCAGAAACCATATATGGGAATAGGTAGGAGGGGACTGCCATAAAAGGAAAGGGTGCATTGCACCAAACATCAGCCAATTGGCAACTGGGGTA
>JAWWMO010000096.1:49567330-49580995 GCA_035047845.1 Dendrocincla fuliginosa | reverse complement strand
TAACTATGTATATGATTTAAGTATGTATATGGGGGTCTTCTACCTGCTGACTGTCCTATTTAGCCTTTAAGGATTGGCTTAGGAGCTCTGCAGCATAGGTTGACCCTGGCAGGGATAATCTGGTCGAGTTGTAGACTCCCAAAATCATATTTTCCTGGAGAAGTTATCTGTGTTATGACTCCCTAAATGATAAGCTTCTAAGAAAATGACTTTTAGCTTAGTTTGCTGGACTTACCAGTATTTGTTCCTGTGTGGAAGATGCAAACTGTCTGGAGTCCGTCTGTATTCTAAACTAGAAGCGTTTGCTGTAACTGTGAAGGACCCCATCAAGGACAGCCCCTACTATTAAACCCTCAAGGGCTGAGATCCTCAGAAGTTCTAGCAGATTAGTGCTATCTCTCCCTTAACGGTCAGTTTACACAGATCTTGAAAATTCCCATGTCACAACAGTGAAGACAGTGTTGTTCTTCATTGCTTCATGGGTGTTTGAATTCTTCTGTGGAAGATTACATAGGCACTGAATAGCAGGATAGCAGGTCTTCATTTTCTGGTGGATTTTTTTTTTTTTTTTTTAGTATGTGCTTGGAGATGCCCTGAAAGGTACTTGGCAAGTGCTACAGAAGAACACCATTTTTTATTTAGTATTCCAGAAAGGTCTCACTTGCCAGGTTTTCTGTACTTCATCTAGTTTTGTATTTGCTGTAGTTTAAAATCAAGTTTTTAATCTTTCTTTCCAGAAATAGCTCAGCTAGCTAATTGTGACAGTGGGACAGCAGAAACTCTGGAAGTGGATGAATCAGTAAATGTAAGCTTTTCTGTTATGTTGCTGCTTTTACTGAATATGAGTAAGGAAAATGTGTTGTGTTCTCCCCAGCCCTGTGTGTTGTAATTTCTCCTGGTATGTGTAAACAGATTGAATAAACATTGGTTAATCCTCACACTAATGCTGTGATGCTCAGCAGACAGAAGGCTTTCAGAAAGTGTAACAAAGCTTTCTCCCTGTTTTCCTAGATATTTCGGGGTCCTTAGCTTCCATGAAAAGCTTTACCATCCACCACTACTTGCTTTGTGTCTATTCAATCAATGTATTTCTTTTTCTTTTAGAAGTACATGTAAACTGTTTAATAAAACAAGGTACTTTAAAGAGGTTTTTAAACAGTCCATTCACAGAGGCAGCTAATGATCACATTGAGAGACTGAACAGATCCAGTGAAGAGACAGGAAGAAATGAGTAAGTTAGTACATAGCCTGGATTCAGAAGTTAATTTACAATTTGGAAAGTTGTGCATCATTCTTCTGAATCTGTGTTTGGAGTTACTTGCCTACAGTAGTGAGTATCTTACATTAGTGTTTTGTCAGATGTTTGTTCAAGATGGAAAACAAAAACAAGCTGGACAAGTTGATTGGGCTGAATATTGTGGGCTTAAATGCTGTTATTTTAAATTCTTATTTTTAAAAGTTGGCTCTTATACCTTGTATTTCGGTCAACAGAGTATATGAAGTTCTAAGAAATTAGTGTTGATTTTCAGTGCAGGTGGATAGAGAAAGCAAGTGCAGTTTTAGGAGAGGCATGGATAATTCAGTGGTACTTCACATGTGTTTACAAATGTTAGCAGGCATGGGTTATCTGTTAAACTAGTTCTGATATGTATCAGAAAAGGCATCATTCTCTGGTATGTCATATTGGGGTAATTTCTGACATTCTGGCAAAATTACAGTTACAAAGCTGTAATGCCATAATTGACAGTGGGTGTTGCTTATTCATCTGCTTTCATTCATCTCCACTTAAAATACTGTATTACACCTGAATAGTATTTAGGTGAAGGTTACTGACAAATTGCAGAAAAGACAGACAGAATAACTAGAAAACTTAAAAGAAGTGCTGAAGTACATAACCATATCTAAGGTGCAAAGTGCGTTAGCACCAGCCAAGAAATTGAAATTGTGAAGTTATTTGTGTTGTGCAAATTGTGAAGAAATACCGGAACAATAATGCAGTGTAATAAAGGAATGTAAACAGGGGAAATGATGAAATTAAATCAATAAAGAAAAATATAGGATATCTGAAAACATCTCAAACTGTAGCTGTGGGATAAACACACAAGGGAAGTCATAGGAAGCATAACTTTCAAGTACAGGATTGTTCACCATCGTCATAAATAAGCAATTAGGGACAACTCTGTACTGTCAGACAAGCTTTAATTAAAAATGTTCCAACCAGCTCTACTTTGCATTTTTAACTATTACCAAACTGCCTGGATATGGATCATGGAACTTCTTGGAGATTTGGAAAATATTTGAAAATGATATTGTGGGTTTGGAATGCTGATTTTGGAGTTGTGTGCCCTCATCTTTGTCCCCTGAACCCCAATTCTAATTTACACACCTTCAGGATGAATTAAAAATTAAAACTAGAAAAAAGGGTTTGCCATACTCAGAACAACTTGATTTTAAAAAGGTTCTGGCAAAGCAGATAAAAGTGACCCTCCGTAGGTATAATTAATGCATTTTTATCTTCCACACTTTCCTCTTTCATTTTGTGTCTCTTTTTACAATCTATCCTAAGTTATATCACACTCTATCCTAACATTAGTTTGAAATGTGCATTTGAATGAACAAGAGCTCATCAGCAGTTTGTTACTACCAGGCCATAATATGAGAGTCAGGTTCACTAAAATGGAAAGGCAATGGCCAATGAGCGCCTTGTGGGATTCGCAGAAATCTGTAACTCCAGAAAAGAATTGCCAGTGACTGCTTTAGCTGTCATCTTTGTGGCTGTAATCTTTGCATGTAGATACGTGGACAGTTTGCTATGGTGTAGCAGATAACCTATTTGATGAAAAAGCAGCTTTGCTTCAAGAGTCCCTTACTCCCTCTGCTTTGTGGCTCTGTAGCTGACTGGCCAGAGCTTTTACCTGGTTAATCAGGGTGAAAGCCTGTTGATCATTGGGGTTTTTTGTTTGGGTTCTCTTTTTTTTTACCTCATTTTGAAAAAAAAGTACTGTATTAACTTTGTTCTTTCTCTTCTCTTACTTCGAAGAGCTCTAATACCTCGCTGAAGCTGCAGAGGAAACCTCGGGAAAGTGATTTTGAAACAATTAAACTGATTAGTAATGGAGCTTATGGGTGAGTAATCCTGAGTGCAGTAGGTCTTTTGCATTTTATTTTTGCTTAACTTCCCATTATTTCTTATTTCAGGGGTCTTTTTATGAGGGAGTGAGTTTGCACTACTACTTTGTTCATTCTGCTTTCCTGTTTTGTTACTACTGTTTGAAATTTATGAGTTTTTTGAAAGTTTGCTAGACAATAGTGAATTACTGTGTGCTACAGTAAATTAAATCACAAAGATTTTTCAGAAGTAGATATCATGCTAAAGATGAAACCTGACTAAATGAAAAGACACATTTAAAGTCACCTTTATAATACTGGAAAGAGCCTGAGTTTATGCAGATATGAGACAGAATAAAACTTCACTGGTAGGGAAATTGTTAAAATTGAGTGCTTACTTGACCTAAAAATATTGGTGAAATAGAAATGCATTTTCTGAAGGTGGGCAGCAGTGTTCTGTTGTTTCTCCATGCATGCTCTTCTAATCCTCAAGTTTTAATGAATTGCAATTACTTTATTAGTTTCTGATTACTTGGAAATTGCACAACTTAACTACCCAGTGGTATGTAAGTCACCTGGAGATATCTAAGAGAGTAAGACAAAATTTTGGTAACCTGGGTGTTAAATGAACACGTGTTTTCTGAACATCAGACATGTTCTGTACGTACTGTGCAGCAATGCTGTCTGTCTTCAGTCACCTCTTCTGATAGATACAGTGTTACAGCCGTGTTTGGCTCTTCTTCTACAATGGAATGTATTGAGACAGGAACTGTTGGTGTGTGCAGTCTGCAGGAACAGGAGGGATGTATATTGGCTCAAAAAAGAGAGGTTTGCATCTTGGGGTGAGGAGCCCACAACCAAATGAGACTTGGAGACTTAGAGGAGAGGTGTGCAGCTGCTCTCCAGCACAGACCATTAGACTGCCTCTGCTTGAGGCAGGAAGCGACAGAGACCTGATAGGACTGAACACTCTTTGAAGAAATCTTGGACATAGGAGGGAAAGCACCTGCAGCCTACCCACTGAAATTTTATGTGCCTGTTTAATGGCCTGAGGCTGATGGGCTCTCTCTGATGATATTTAGTTAAAGGTAACTCTTAGTTCTGTAACAGGAGGCATTTAATACTGCCTAGTACTGTTAGTCATGACAGCTTGTGTGAAGGCTTCTTGTGTGCAGATGTGTTTACATAGTTCAGCAAAGATCCTGAATGGAATAGCATAATTGGAATTAGTGTTATGTAAATATTCAAATACAGGTTCGCACTAGTCATCCTCTGCTCAATTTTATCAGAATTTCTCCATAGGCAAACTCATTGCTTACTATAGTCAGCTTCTCCCAATTACCCCAGTTCCCCACAAGCCTTTCAGCAGTTAGCAGTAGATGCTGTGCCTCTCCCTGGCTGCACCCCTTTCTCCTTCCCCTGGCAGATGGTAAGTTCCCTCCATTCCTCCTTGTATCTCTTTGTCTTACTGGAGGGAGATAGGAGGAACTGTGAGTCCCCGCTGGAGAAAGGCATGTCAAGAGTCATTGAAACTGCCCAGCTTCCCAGCAGTTTTTGGGTGCTGAGGGCTGGGTGAGAGAAGGGAGCAGCTGCAGAAGGGTGTATTGCAGTCAGCAATGTGAGGTCTGACACCTGGAATCAGAGGTTCAATACACCTGTAGTCTTGCTCCAGGGTTATTACATCAGAAGGAGCCTCCTTGAGCCATTCAGAAATACAGGCTGGAGACAACTGTCTGTCTGAAACCAGAGACAAGTAAGGATCTGAAAAGAACAGATGAAAAGCCGTGGCTTTCTCTGGCACACAATTCTTTTTTTTTCTCCCTCATATTTGTGACTGAGAAAATCAGCACTTACGAAGTACCTTTTAAAAGCCAATAATATGCAGAATTGGCAATGTAATGTAAAAATTGAATGAGACCCTGATAAATACATGAAGAAAAGGAGAGCATATAGAGAATTAATATCTTGGAGCGCATTCAGATTCTTCCCGAATCATTATTACCTTCAACAAATACAAAATAGGGATAGGCTGGCAGCTTATACCATGGTAGTGTTAGTGGAAAATGAAAAGCTCATCAGTTTAGTAGAGTGCTATTACTTCCATTCTTAAGGAAGAAAAGTAGATTTTGTTGATTTGAATTTTTCTTTTAAATATTTACTTAGAAGAAAAATCAAGAAAACAAGCAGCCCCTTACAATTCATGTAGAGAGAAAGGAACACCCTCAGTGAAATGTGAGACAATAAACTGAAAGTATTTACTCACTTTTAAAAGTGATTTTAGCACCTATTAAATACTGTAAGTTGAAGAGGCTTGTGCCACCAAATTCTCTAGGATACCATATTTTCAAAACTATCTGTGTGCTTGAAAATCTCCACCATGGTATGCAAGATTGTAAAATCAACAAACCATTTTTTATCTTTATTAAGTAGGCTTTTCTTTTTCTTGTTGTCACCAATACAGTTGATGGTTAATTTACTCAGAAGTATAGTCAGGTTTAAAGGGGAACATATCAAGATAACCTAAATGCTCTCTAGCCCATCTACAAAATGTAGTGTAATAAACCAGTAATGACTGTTTCATGTGAATATAAAGCAATAAACTGTCCCAAAGACATTTATTGCAGTTCATTTACAAGTATAAACAGCTGAAATGAAAGTTACTGTTGCTGTGCTGCAAGGTTTATTTTTTTTTCCTTCCTATGTTTTTCCAGGCCATTAATTTTTTTAAATAATATAAATACATGTGATTTCTACCTATGCTTCATTGATTTATTCTCAAAAAATGTCAGTCGGCACGTTTTGGTCTCTGATGTATTAAAGATTTGGTATGCTGTAGTAATATTTTAGTTATTTTGAGACTACAATGGAAGGTTTAATTCTGAATCAGTTTAAGAAAACCCCATCCGTTCTTTTACTTTGCTGTGGTGTTTTTTTGCCTTTATTAGTGAGAGTTTTGACTGCTTGACATTTGTTGGTCTTGGCATGCTCTAGCAGAGATTTGTCAGATATGTTAAACGAGTTTAAATATCAACTGTTGGTTTTGTGAAGGTTTTGGTAAATATCTCAGCAGTTCTCTGCTTTTAATTGATTGAGTAAACTCATTTGTGGTGCAATTAAATGTCTGTATAGTAGATGAGGTGTAGTAGATGAAGCTTTTGGGAATGGCTAGGAATATACAAGAAGTTAAACAAGCTGTGAATCAGTAAACATGTAGGATTCTGGCCAAGTCATTAAGGGTTTCACAAGCTGTCTTTATGACTTTTTTCAGCCACTCAAGTCTTTTCATACATTCCAAAATTTTAAACTTTCTCTGCAATCACATGAACGTCTTTTCCATGTTCCAATTTGCAAGAGGTATCAGGTAGTAGTAGTAACCTCTTCAAGGTAGCATCAACCTGGTTTCCTAAAACAGATCAACAAAATCAAGATTATATTTGATCTCAGGGAAGCAAGTGTTATTGGTTCAATAGTCTTCACCAGTGTATAAATGTATCTGCTTAAAGCAAATGCATGATACCACTTTTGCTCTTGCCTGGAATGCTCTTACTTCTCCAAGGATGGTAATGTCAGTATGTACATGGCATACTGGCTAATGGTGTTGCTTGATAAATTTAAAAACTCAGAAGCAATGTTGTCTTGAGCAGCTACTGCACCTAACCTATGAGTACATTCTTGTCCCTGCTCTGCTCTGTTGATAGTACTGTAGTGGAAATGGGATTAAGGAAGTAACCCAGCTGTAGAACAAAACCCCACCAATCAGGTTAATTCATCATCAGCCTGGCAGCCACCAGTTCAGAACTGGAAGGGAACAAGGGAAAGTGTGCTTTATAGGTTCACTTAAGTAGTACCAGAGAGTTTACTCATCAGAATTTTGGACTGCAGTTTCATCATTTTGAGTGTGTGTTTACTATTTACTAGCTTCCAGAAAGATAGAAGGCACTGCTACTTTAAGGTGTGGAGAGGTGGGTTTATTTTTCAAAATTGATGACATCCTAGAACAACTAGGACTACTACCAGTTGTGAGTGAAGGGTCAAAGCCATAATGTTCTCTTCATCACGTGGCCAGCTTCTAATTTCTTTCTAGGGTGACTAGAGTAAGTCTAGAATATTGCAGGGCAAAGGCTGTTCAGATTGCCCCAGAGCTTGGAAGACCAACACTGCCCTGGATGCTTGTGTCAGGATTTCTGCAGTGCTTTAGGTAGTCTTTGCTCCGACCCCTAGCTAGGACGTGGTGCAGTGCTGCTTTTAAATTCCGATTTTACGTAACTACCTGTAAACTTTACCATGTTACTGTAACATGAATCACAGCCTCATAAGTAGCTTCTCTTTACTGGAGGCAACATCAGACATAATTCCAGGGTAGTACAGTATTTAGCAGTCTCTTCCCAGGAAATTGCTTGTGAAAATGAAACAAAGTTCCTGGTCAGCAGGTGAAATTTTTAAGCAATAAATGCGGTACCTGTGTCTTCACAAGGAGTTCAAGGTCCTTTGACAGATTAGAAAATCAGGTCAAATCAAGTAATACAGCTATATTAGCCCTAAGCACTAAATGTAGACTAGATTGTAAAATGGCTCTAAAAGTTGAAGTTACTGAAGAGCTGTTAACTGGGCCTGAAGCCTGTCTGACTTTTTTTCAGTAATTAGAGATTTTTAAATTTAGAGAACAAACAGGAATCATGGCTGTAAGACTGGAGTGATAGATTGCATAATATTTAAGTTGGACTAATTCAGGAAACCGGTTAAATATTTTATCTTTTTTTTTTTCTTGTCATCTTAAACACTTGTGCACAATGTTTGATAATTGTACCTAGCTAGAGATATTATGGAGATAGTTTTTTGATATCAGATTTATGTTATAAGTGAAATAAGGTAACATTTGGGCAGTGCCAGAGTTGATGAATGTTCTTATTTCTCTTGAAAAAAATAAGCCTTTTTTGCCATGTTGAACTACAGCATCAGTAAAATACAGAGCCCTTGCATACCTGTTGAAATTTGCACAGTAAAATCAGAGGATGTTTTGAAAATTCTTGTTGCCTTGTTACAAAAACAGAAAGCTGGGAATGGATAGGAAACCAAATTCTTAACTTGAAACAATTGGGGTACTGCAACACTACCTCTCTTGTGGCTTTGCAGGCAGACAGGGCGTGTCAGTGCCATTGAATGGATCAACAGGGCAATCCAGGTGTTCTTGTGTCAAAGAATCCCTAAACTTGTAATTGTCTTTATAATATACTGAAGATGATGACCAGCATTTAATGATAAACATCGTGCTGGTGGGGCTGGGGGTTTGCTGTTTGCTGGGGTTACTGTAGTCAGAGAATGTGAGGGTGTTAAACATTGTATGCTGAAGATCATTTGAAAGCACTTTGTGTAGCATGAACAGTAGATGCATGTGTAAAAGTGAGAGAAACTGTTCTGTTGCAGTTGTCTTGTGAGTCTGGTATACTTGAACAAAACAGTATTTTTCTGAGAAATAGCAGAATCCTGGAGAAAAATTATACAGTTGTCTGCTTGTGACTGTAAGACTGAAGAAATTTAGACAGCTGGGAAAATATAGCTAGCATGTCCCAGATATTTACTGAATTAAAGAGTCCTTGACACTTACTGGTTAACCATCTTTAAATGTGGTAGTAATGATCTTACAGTTGCATGTGATCTGCAGGGAGGATTTATTAAGATGCTGTAATAATATGCTCTGCCATTATCTCCTCTCAAGAATGCATCTTGGCGCACTGTCCAATTTTAAACTCTTGAGAAATATCTGCATGTTATGTCCTCAGTCAGTCCTCAGTTCGTTCATATAACTAGTTTTTTAAAGAACTGAGGCTCCAGGCATTACTTTTCTACGTGCCAGGAACACATAGTGGAATTGAAACAGGGAAAAGAAAAGATGAAATTACAGGAGATTGAGAGGCTGAAAGACATCTGATAACAACAAACAAGGGGGAAAACCAAAATGCGCGGAAAAGCATAGCAAGGGAAAGAGTTGTAATGAAGTGGTAGAGAGAAAAATGCATATGAGTGGAGCAGTAGGAAGAGGTGCAGGACGGAAGGCATGAAGCCAGCAGGGAGGAGTACTGGAGCTGTATTCCAGCTTGGGAGGGGCAGAAGGGAGTGAGACTTAGTAGGAGTCACAAAGGGTGGGGCTTGTCTTGGGTTTTGCCCAGGGTGGTTTTCCCCTACATTTCATAATTGTGTAATGTCTTTTACCTGCTCTATGCTCAGACAAGAATGAGGGATTAATGAAAGCTTTTGGAATCATTAAGAGAAAGTTTCCTGTCTAGAAAGTTTTTCTCAACAAAGGGAAGAAGAAAGGTTGATTTTTTTCAGTGCCTGTAACTTTGGTAGCTGTGGGAAGATTTTCATAGAAAAATAGTAAGGCAGGAGTAGCTTTTAGTGTTTAAGTAGTTTTATGCTGATAATTAGACCTCATGGGCAACAGTGAATTGAATTTAAAAACTCCATAATTGAGTCCTACATTTTTCCCCTCTGTATTTTCTCCTTTTAGTCTTTTCTTTCCATAAACACTCACTACTGTGGTAATTATATTCTGGAGACGGTATAAGCATTAAATGCTACAGAGTAGATTTCAAGCAAGGCAAACATTTTCAGGTTTTGCTGGAAGGGATTTTGAGAAATGCAACAGTAATGTGCTGTGTCAATGTTCCACAGCAGGGTGGTTCCTTCTCCTTAGTTTTCAAAGACAGATGGTTTGCCCAAGTTAGATTTTCTTTGCCTTTGCTTCCCTTGCTGCCTTTACCTTATCTAACCAAACTCACAAAAAACTTTGTACCTAACACCCTGGTGGAGATTCTTCCTCTCAAGATACAACACAGTCCACGTTGCCATGTGGTTAACACACTGATCTCTTTGTGGTTACCTGTTGGTGATCTACATCTGATACAGATCAGTGCTGATGTCGGGGACTGAACAAGAACAGAGGATTTTGCTTCTTGTGATGAGGGAGCCACCCCATCAAGCAACTTGTGAGCAACCTTCATAAAAACCTGTGACATGTTTTAAAATCCCCTGGACTGAATCTGAGTCATAATTACCTGAACCACACCTACAGAATAAGCATTTGTAACACTGTGCCATAGCTGCATTTTGTATGTAAACCTTTGTTGATGGGGATGTCTAAAATCTGCCTGAGCTGAGAGCATTTGCTATTTTATCTGTTGTTTTTTTGGGGAAGGTGAGAGTAAATAGGAGGAGAGTTATATGGTTTTAGTTTGCATACTAATTTGTGTTGACTGAGATTCATCCCTGTTATGAAGCAAAATGAGATTTTTAACCATTCTTTCATGTGAAAGACAGGTCAGCTGCTGACAAGGAAACAAGTCTTTAATATATATACAGGTTTTTTTAAAAAATATTTTTTAGTTAAAAAATGTATTTTAAAATGCATTTTTAATAGTTAATCAGACTTTTTTCTTTTTCTCTCCCATTTGAACTTTTCAGTGCGGTTTATTTTGTAAGACACAAAGAAACCAGACAACGATTTGCCATGAAGAAAATTAATAAGCAGAATCTCATCCTCCGAAACCAGATCCAACAGGCCTTTGTTGAACGTGATATCCTGACGTTTGCAGAAAATCCTTTTGTTGTCAGCATGTATTGCTCCTTTGAAACAAGACGTCATTTATGCATGGTCATGGAATATGTAGAAGGTAAAAAAGAGTTATCTTACACCAAGAAAACAAAATAACCCATAAAATACATGTGTTAGAAAAGCCCCTCAGCCCCGTGTGTCCTCCTTTCCCTGGCAATTCAGATTTCCGATCTAGATCCAACAGCAAGGTGTTTTGATTTTTTGGTTGTTCGTGGGGTTTTTTTCCTCAGTCATTATCTCCCAGTAAACAGCTTGTAAAACACTTGTGCTGCAGCTGTAATGGGGAATAACTGCTCTTACAGTAAGTTCCTTATAGATTGTAATCAAAAGTGAGCTAGCATTCAAAGTTCATTTGGAAATGTTTGCTTTTCTTGTGGAGTTCAAATTTTCATTGCCACATGTTGGGGTATTTGTATTGATTAGTTATTTTTACAAAGAAATAGGAAAGAGGAAACAGTTTGAAAATGTGCTCATGCTGAAGGAGAGCAGTGGACAGAAGTGTATGGTTGTGTGGATTTCCCTGCCACCTTTTTCTTTTGTTCCTTTAGGTAGCAGCATGAGCTTTATTGATATCCAGGTGAATCCTTGTACTGCTCTCTCTCGGTTTCACACTGTGTTTCCACTACAGTAGTTGGTGGGGTTACATGTTCAGTTGAGTAATCTGGTTAGATGACATTTATGAAAATTGTTTGTGTCCCTTCTTGCATCATATATGGATTATATTGATACACCTCAGACGTGTTGTCTGGAACATTTGTCGTGCTTCCACAGGTGGAGACTGTGCTACTTTGATGAAGAATATGGGTCCCTTACCTGTAGACATGGCAAGGATGTACTTTGCAGAGACTGTTCTGGCCTTGGAATACCTTCATAATTATGGAATTGTACACAGGGATTTGAAACCAGACAAGTATGTATTTGAAATATGAATATATATTTGAAAACTGAAAGAGGGCTTTGAAATTGTTAGATAAAAATGTGGAAGGTTTAAACTTGTTTAGAGTATATTTGTATTTTTTTTCTTATGCTGTATAGATTCACAATTCTTACACAATATTTGAATTCTCATCACTTGCAATTACAGAAAATGCATTTTTCCCAAAGAGCAAAATAAGAGTTTTCTGTGTTTAAAATCAAAGAGACTATCAGAGTAGCTAAAAAATTTTATTACTCTTTTGGTTGAAATGGAGGGAAATGCATTTGGTTACTAAGAAAAAGTTTTTTCAAAATATGCTTAAACCACTGTTTAATACAAAATAACATCAGCTTGCAGATATTTGCATATATGAAGACAAGATTGAACAAATGGAGAAGTATTTTTTGTTGCATGGGTTTTGGAGGTTATTTTGGTTTTTGAGGGAGTTGGGTTTTTTAATTTCAGTATTTAAAAGTAACATCTTGTTTCTATACTTGTAAATTAACATTATAGCAAGTAGATGAAGTACAAAATATGGGCATTACTACTCCATTAATCTTCCTGTTTCATATTAAAAAAAAAAAGGATTGGAGTTGTGGGTGTTAATAGACAATACCTTCATAGTGTGATACCTTAGACTTAATATCTGATGGTTTTTTCAAATGCATGACCCACCTTGCTACAGATGGAAAATGCTCACCTCATTTCAAAAGCAACATGTATCCTATTTTAGGTCTTTCAGATGATTATTTTCTTTTTCTTCAAAGCTTCTAGCTTTCAGCTCTCAAGACTTCGTATAGTTCTGTAACACATAAAAAGTTTGTTTACTTCTGATAAAATAGTTACAAAAGTAAGACAGATTTTTAACCTGTTTAGTTTGTACCTGGTTAAATTGCTTCCTAAGCTGTATTTATACTTTTATAGTGCTAATGAAACATTTTTTCTCTAGGTATATTATAACAGTACTAACAATGATAAGCACATAGTGTTGAGTTATATCACAGTAACTTCAAATCTTTCAATTTTTCAGTTTATTGGTAACATCCATGGGCCACATAAAGCTTACAGACTTTGGGCTGTCAAAAGTGGGATTAATGAGTTTGACAACCAATCTCTACGAGGGACACATTGAGAAGGATGCCAGAGAATTCCTTGACAAACAAGTGAGAAACAGTCTTTTTCGTTCCTACACTGAGTGTTCACACGAAGTAATGTTTTGCCACCAGAATATGCCGTAATACTGAATAAACCATTGTTATTTCTGCTCTGGTTTTCCAGTTGAGTGTGTCAGTTACTTTTACTGATGCCCTGCAGATTATTATAGGTTTTTTTCTTTCTACATTAGGATCTATTAGTAAGATGAACAACCTAATTGTGTGCAAGTGAATCCGTGAGAGAGACAAATGGAAAACTGTTTTTATAAGGAATTCAGAAGTCTCAGCAGAGTACTTGTGGAGCTCATTATGCCTTGTACAACCAAGGGTGCTAAAATCCATGCTATGGCCCATTTCCTCTAAGCATGCCTCATTACCGTTGCTCACAATCTGTTCACTGTAAGAGTTCCTTAAGATAAAACCATCACAACCTTCATGTAAAGATAAGGATATATTGTAAGTTAAATAAAATACTTTCTGTGATGGATTCCCATGCACCAAGCACAAACTGTCCTCTACTTGACAGATACGCAAATGTTTATTATGATGCCTCTTAATGTAGGTAGGTTGTTATAAAAGCATCAGCTGTTATACAGACTTGGCTGTTATGTAGACTAAACCTGACTGAATTCCATTTTTCCATGTTTCCGTATAATTTCAAGAATTATAAATGATATGACATAGCTCAGTTAGACTTGTTTTACCATCATGTTTGTTTTCTTTTAGGTCTGTGGTACACCTGAATACATAGCCCCTGAAGTGATACTGAGACAGGGTTATGGAAAACCAGTGGACTGGTGGGCTATGGGAATTATTCTTTATGAATTTCTTGTTGGTTGTGTGCCATTCTTTGGAGATACACCAGAAGAGCTGTT
>JAWWMO010000096.1:49522700-49557958 GCA_035047845.1 Dendrocincla fuliginosa | reverse complement strand
GAGTCAGTCAAACACAAGGTGAAGAGAAGGAAGATGCAGGAGACAAAACAAAAAATGTAACATTGCCATCTGTGGAGTCTTTAAGCTGGAGTTCAGAATATTCTGAAATGTAAGTAGAAGGAGGTACTGTAAGTGTTCTACATCTGGCTTGGCAGGTAGCAGGCCTCCTCATCTCAGTAGCTGCTTGAGAGTTTGTTTATTTTTAATGCAGACAACAAATATCTACATCCATTTCATCTGAGACTGAGAGTAGCCGGCAGCAACGCAGTTCAGGTTTGCTTCCAAAGTTGTCCGTATCAGCTGAAGGAGAACAGGATGATTCCACCAGCTCAGTGGGAGTCCGGGAAGACCGGGAAAAGTCTGCATTTGTGAGTGATGAAATAGGGCAAGATGAACCTGAAGTAACCACTCCAGCAAGTACAATCAGCAGCTCCACGCTATCAGGTAAGTCACAGTGGGTCTCTTAACTGACAACAGTAGAAACAGTAACAGACTTCGTTTGGCAGTAATATTCAAAGATTTAGAATTCATGTATTTCAGAACTGCTTTAAAAAACAGTTATCCCAACAGGGATCTGGTTCGAGCGCAGGCTTAAGCTAACAAAATTTCATGAAAACATGAGAAAGTTTCAATATTTTTGGAAATTACATCATTTGGTGTCACCACACTGACTATGGAAGGTTTCTAGGCAAGTGAACAAAATGGTGACTTGACCATAGAGCCTTTGCAGGATTCTTCTGTGAAAAAAGGAGTCTTTAACATTTAAAGTATGCTATTTATATCTTTTCTCACTGGAATTTTTGATCTTTGGGTCATCATGGAGTCTGCCATATTGCTTTTTTCTTACACATGTGATTTGCCAGGGGATGACAGCACAAAACATGCAGCCACCAACTTTAAAGAATAAGTTTATAAATTTACAGTAGTGCAAAGAATTGCAAAAGAAGCAAAGAATTACAGGTTTAGCAATGCATCAAATCGTTACCACAAAGAGTGACTGTAGTGATTAAAAAAGATATATCACCAGTTACCCCATTAATACATTGCTGCCATCCAGACCTGCACATAGCTGGTTACAGCAAAGGGTTGGAGAACCATTCCCAGTAACTGGAAAATCCTACGCAGTGCGTCAGCTTGTAGGTGAGGTCTCAGTCTTTGCTGTGAACAGGTCCAGCTTTTGTGTTGTTCAACAAACAAGATTACATTACTTATTTAGTGTGGAAAATATCTGGCTTTCTTCTGTCCTTGGTTTTCACCCAAAGCCTGGCCAGGGCTCAGAGGAAAATCACAGATCAATTGGACCAACAGTCGAAAGATAGACACGTTCATATCTGATAAGGCCAGCCATCTACTTCAATGGCCTTGACTAGTCTCTAAATACAGAAAAAAGCATTCATAACAAATACAAATCTTTACAAATGAAGCAGAATTTTGGCTAATAAGCAGATACATGGTTAAATATAACATCTAGAGGTCAGCTCTGGCTTAGAGCCTGTTGTTCAGGCCTCAGCATTTCAATTGGTCCTTTGACCTATGGACAGACTGCAGTCACCATAACGGGGCATCTACAGTTACAATTGTGGATTTGGATATTAAACATAGAGGCAGCACCTCTGGATCTTTGATTAACTGTAGCTCCTGTTCATTACTCAGTACCACATTTCACATCCCTTTTAAAACACACTTGATCAGTTGCATAAAACATGGAATTAGACAGGGGATACAATGTGTGGTAGCTGCACAAAGGAGAAAGAAAAGTGCATGCTCAATCCATGGTCCCCCCGGCAGCCATGAGAAAAAGTCCACTTTCTAACTAAACTTTCCACATTGAGGTACGTGCGCTAGCTTGCTCATTTCCTTCGTTATGTGCTTCACTATTTTTCCATTACCAATTTGTCCTCTTTTGTCTGTGAAATCAGTCAAGGTTCATGTTGGTCTTTGTACCAACTTACGTGGATAATATCCTTTTGCAAATGGGCCATTGTGGTAGACAGGCAAATTCAGTCACACAAGATCTGTAAAACAATATTCTATAACATCTGGTTATTCTCGCATATAACACTTGGTTGCAAGGACATATTCCCATTTTTCTTGCCCAGGTTTCATGACTGAAAAAGTATTGTCTTTCCCTGTGGCTGTTTCTTCAGCTGGTATGGGAGCACCATTTCGTGTTCTGTTATTAAGTGAGGTGTATCTGGAACCCTTATCTCCACAAATAATAGTGACTTGAGCTGGATCTCCTTTCTTCACAGTTGTTTTTAAAACTGGCAATATCAATAATTGTGATAGTCATGTTCACCATTATATAATGAAATTACTTTTATTTCTCCTTGACAATCTGCATCAATTACTCCCCCCATAACATCAACACGTTTTAAGGTCAAGCTTGAGGAAGCAGTTATCAACCCAAAGTGTCATGGAGGAATTTGAATTCCTGTTCCAGTATTGATAACTCCTACTTGCTTTTGATTTATCCTAATTAATTCTAATGCATAAAGGTCCAGTCTGGCAGCCTCCAGAGTGGCTCTGTAAGGGACATCGATCCCAGAAAGATTTCTCAGTAAATCAAAGTCTCGCTCACTGTTACTTGGTTGTATTTGCAAATTGGGTGAGTCATGTGCATCTAGGGAGTTTCCATTTCTCTAATGGGTCTGTTGTTTAGGATATGTAGTGCATCTGTGAGATATGTAGTGCACCTTCTCCATCAGGACAGGGTCCCATTTCCTAATTTTTTCGACTGCTCTTGCAACAACACGGTCATCCATTCAGTCAATCCTGGGGCTTGTGGATGGTATGGTATATGAAAAACCCAGTGGATATTTTACTGCTCAGCATATGGTTGAACAAAGATGTTTTTGAAATGAGGCTCACTGTCAGTTGGGATCTGCAAGGGAATTCCATAGTACAAAATTATTAGACCTGTAGTACAGAGGGTACTGTAGTGTGTAGCCTTTTTACAAGGATGGGCAATCAAATAGCTAGAATATGTACCTACAGCTGTACAAACATGCTTATACCTCGGTCCTGGGGTAAAGGTACAACGTAATCCATGTGCTAGATTTATCCTGGCAATTTTCCTCTACCTTAGTGTCCTCTTGCAGTATTTGACACTGGGCATTTCTGGGTTTGTTGGCACACAGAACACCAGGCAATTAGACTTTTGATCATATCAAGTGGCATTAATTGCCATATCCTTGATCCCACCTGTAAGTGGCTTTTTCTCAGAGATGCTTGTATTTTTGGTGTGCCCATTTTGCCAAGCCTTCATAGTCCTCCTTCTGAGGGAATTCCAATTCAGCTTGGGAAGTCTTTGCCGTATTGTCTGCAACAGAGTTATGAAGTCATTCTAACGTGTCCATTTTACCATGAGCATCCTCATGAAGCATGGTCACCTTGGTCCTTTGTATTGTTTCCCAAATACTTCCACACTTTCCCCAGACTTCCTTAGAATATATTTTCCAATCTCTGGCTACCCAGGTTGGTAGGCAAGTGGCTAACGCATTAACTACTGACCATGAATCTGTGTACAGATGGCATTCTCCTAGATCTTCTTGCTTTAAAGCCATATAGGTGGCATATAATTCAGCATATTGGCTGCTTTGTCCTTTCTCTGTTGTTTCTAACTTTCTCTGTTGTTTCTAAAAATTTCTCTGAATGGGGATAGCTTTCCAAAACCTCTTTCCTCCTACATAGTCAGCTGATCCAGCACTAAACCAAGCATGTTCCTTTTCAGAAAAACATAGTAATTGATCTAAACTTTTCCCCATCCTATAGGAGATTCCTTTTCAGCTGTAAAATCAGGAATTATTTCTTGATTCCCTTGCAAGGGCAGTAGCCATCTGCTCATAGAGAGTAGCTCTGCCAGCTCTCACCTTCAACTCCTCCACTTCAACACAGTGTTGCGCCACTGTGTGTTTTTAATTGAAACATCTCAAGATGTCCACCTTTCAGAACTGGCAGAGTTTTCTTTGACTTGTGGAACTCACTTTTGTCGCTATGAATCTAGGAGGGAGTGTTGCAAACTGTTGCCTACCTAATTATTTTATTTGCTTTATGCATCCTTCTCCCTGCTCAACTATATGTACTTTCATTTCAGTAGGCTTCAGGGCCTTAGTGTCTTACCTACACATCTGCCTGTCTTTACCTTATTTCTTTTATTTACCTTACTGAGTTTTTTCAAGATATACCTTGCTATTCCCATACCCTTTCTATTTCTTCCCCCTTCCTTCTTTCCCTTTCTGGAGAAAAAAATTTCCTCAGGCTCATTCATCTCCTTCTTTTGTCTAAAACCTTGACCTTGATTGTACAGTATCCCAAGTCTTGTTTGCTATCCCCTTACCCCCATGTTATGATGTTGGTGTTAGCACAGCAGTTGTAGTGATAACTCAGACCATGCAGTCCTCTTCTTTCATTTATCAGTTACACCTGAGAGTCATTTTGTTTATCTGTGGTCCATTAGCAAAAGGATATTCAGAGACCCTAAAGCAACAGTAGACAGTGTTGCTCTGTCTTTAAACAGCTGGCCTACCCTTGGTGCACATTCATAAGGTCATAGAGCTGTTCTGTGACAAATTTGAGTTTTTGCTGAAAACCTGTGCAGGTTGTTCACATGACACAAGGCCCTTATTTGGGTTTTTTCATTGTTTGAAACATTGTGATCCTTCTTCCATTCAGTATTGTTGAAGTTCATTACCTGTGATAGACTAAGACCAATGTGGTTGTAGTACTGAGTTTAGTGGTGTTGGCTATCTTTCTCCTTGTGGTAGAAAACCATGCATATGATAAAAGCACAAGTTAATAATTTAAAAAAGTTTGCACTTAGTATTATAATTATTTTGGAAAAGTTGTTACGCTGATAGCAATTTATGCAGGATTGGAGCCTTTTGTTTACTTTAGGAGGATTCTACATCAAAAATAACTGTATGATTAAGCTCAGTGCTGCTTATTGAGATAGAAAACTTGCTTCAGCTTTTGTCTCTTATCAGTGACTAGATAAAACTGTTGCTTCCATACATTCGATTAAACTATACATTCTGTAAGTCTGGAAAAATTACTCAGATTTCTGTAATTTTGTTCTATGAATTTGTTAACAGAAAATAAAACTTGCATTTCACAGCTGTACCCTTTCCCCTTTCTGCCCCCTAGTTTCCCTCAATGTGTTTATCCCTTCTTTGTGCAGTTGGCAGTTTCTCAGAACACTTAGATCAAATAAATGGAAGAAGTGAGAGTGTGGACAGTACGGATAACTCCTCAAAGCCAGCTGGTGAGGTTGGATCACACATTGCTCGTCAGCGATTGGAAAGCACAGAGAAAAAGAAGATCTCTGGAAAAGTCACGAAATCCCTTTCTGCAAGTGCTTTGTCCCTCATGATCCCAGGAGGTACTGATAAATACTTTCAGTTGAAATGTTGTGCCTTATGCAACATTACGATGGTTTATGACACAAATGAAAAATTTTGAAGTCCAGAACAGATTCTGTATCACACATTTTTGTTTTCCATATTAACTTGCATGACTAGAAGGCGCAATCTTGTCAGCAAGTTGTAGTGATCACATTACAGCTAAGGGACCATCTCTGATGGACAGAAAGGTAACTTAGTGGTGACTTTTTTTGACTGTGTGCATACACAGCAGAATGTGACTTCAGTCCTTGATCCTTCCTGCAGAAGGGTTGTACCTTAATTAGCTCCCTGTGTGTGGCTCAGCTGCACGGTCAGGAAGACCACTTCCCTTTTGTCCCCCATAGGAAGAGCTGAAAAGCACTGGAGAGCAGTGTCACAAAAATAGAAATAGCATGTAGGCTTCTATTTGTACTACACTAACTTGGATGAAGTGCTCAAAATTTGGAGACAGAAATAATGCTATAAGTAAGTGGAAGTATAACAGTACTATTGAGTGTTTTCACATGAAGCATTGGTACTTTGCTGTTTCATTGTTCAGAATTGAAGTCCAAACTTCTCAAACTGCTGCAACTGTATTCACATTTGCACAAGCATAAGTACATAATGCATTTTAGAAAATGGTGTAAGAGGAAGTTGTAACTGACATTGTTGTTGCAAGAAACTCTTGTGGTCTTAGATGATGTAGCAGAATGTAGAAACAGTGGCTTGGTACAAGCATTGAGTTATTTTCCTAGGTACCAAATAAATATTGTGGTTTAATTGCAGTAGTCTTTATCTATTATAACTGAAACCAAGAAAACAGCTAGGATTTGTTAAGCACTGCTAGATGATTTGAAGGATGGTTGGGTGTACTCACAATAAAATCTGCTACCAGACTGATTCTCTTTTCATTAATGCTTATTAGGAAAAGGCTGAGAATTATTCTTGACAAGTCAGCAATGAGAGTGTTTCCTGTCCAAAAGAAAAAAGCAGTCTACATCTAACAAGTTAACCCTTGCATGAAAAAATAAGGTTTACACTACAGGGAAGAAAAGTTAGTTCTAATATCTGGTTGTTGGTTAAACTTCTCATTCACTAACATGCACACCAGGTGAGGAAGAGAGGTTGTTTATACAAAGATGACACAAAAGTGTCATAAAACTAATTAAAATTTGTGTGTGCTAAGAATGTACCCTAACAGGCAGATCTTTTTCTTACAGATGTGTTTGGTGTTTCTCCTTTGGGAAGTCCTATGTCTCCCCATTCCCTTTCATCTGATCTTTCATCATCCCGAGATTCATCTCCCAGCCGTGATTCATCAGTTGCAGCTGCAAGTCCTCATCAACCTATTGTAATTCACAGTTCAGGAAAAAAGTATGGCTTCACCATCCGAGCAATCAGGGTTTACGTGGGTGACAGCGATATCTACACTGTGCACCATATTGTTTGGGTAAGATAGTACTTTTTTTGGCAATAGATAGCCACCAAAAACTGTAATGGTGTGTCCACTTTTTTTTTGTGCCTGTGACATCTGTTTGTTAACAATTACTGTGTAAATCATGATATGCCAAGCAGTTTTCCACCCCTTCTTACCATGCATGAAAACTGCCCTGCTGTAGCAACAAGCAGTGTTTCAGTGAGCTTTGAAACCATTCCAGGCACCATATAAATATAAAGTTTGAGAAAGTAGTTGATGGTGGAAGAGCTGGATGTATTTTTCTTTTCTTCTGTTATATAACTTAGTAAGTTTCTTCATTGCCAATGGATTTTATAGAAAGAATTCATTAAATGAAGGCTACTCTTGGAAGTGTGAAGGTTAAACAGGAGTTCATTTTCTGAGTATTCTCTTTGTCTCGGTTTTTCAGAATGTGGAAGAAGGAGGTGCAGCTTACCAGGCAGGTTTAAAAGCTGGAGACCTGATTACTCATATCAATGGAGAGCCAGTGCACGGTCTTGTTCATACAGAAGTTATTGAGTTGTTGTTAAAGGTAATTGTTGGACAACTGGGATACAAAGTGATTGCTGTTTTCACCAATGATTGAGGGGTTATGTTTGTTTCCTTGAGATAAGTTAGTAGATTTTATGGTTGTTAGAAGTACAACCTCTAATCTACTATTGCCACATATCTGGAGAAGTCAGTGACTTTCATATATCCTGCTATGATTTTATTTTCTTTGGCATAGCTCAGCACTGATGCTGAAATAGCCGAAATAGATTCGACACAGTGACACAAAGAGATGTCTGTCTCTCAAAAAATTTACATTTTCAAGCACTTGCTTGAATGCCTACATTTTCATCAGGTAATTCAGGCTTTTGTTGATTATGATACTTGTAATTTTTCATCTTTTAGAGTGAAATCAGTGAGAGGTAAAAGAACATTAAATATTTCCTTGCCTGCTACACAGGAGCTTGCCTTCCATAATCTTTGGGTCAAAAATAGTTTTGTCTAATATATAGATGGGCATATCTGACAGAGCTTCTTTGATTAATGAAATTCTCCTACTGGAGCTGGACTTTTATGATTATGAATAATCTGTCACATTCTTCTCTTGTGGAGTTTTCTGAGGTCTGTCCTATTAGAAAATTATATTTATCCCTTGAAAAAAACCCAAACAAAACCCTTCAATTTAATGAACTTTTCTTAATGAGTAGTATCTTAGCTTTTCTCTGTAGTTGATCGTATCTCAGTTCTCATGTAATCTTTTCAGCATAGGCAAATGTAGGTCAGAATTACTGTAGACAGCTATATATTTACTTTATTATTAACAATTCACGCTGTAACATGCAGAGCTTTGCTTGTCAAAGGGAGTAATCAGCTATAAAAGAAGTCAAAAAAGGCATTGGAAAGCAGTGAAGTAATGGTGAAATACGAATTTCTAAGGAAAGACACAAAATGTACTTTTTCTTAGGTCTTTATTTTCTTTCTCTGAAACCAGCGGGAGCTTCCAAATTTTTCAATTTTGCAAGAGAAAATTCCGTAATTTTAGGCAGTTGGGTGTGCAGTTGCTTTCTGTGTGAGATACAGCAAAAGACAACCTGTCTTGCTCACTACTTAGAAGAGTAAACTCCAAACAAGAGATCACTGTTTATCCAAATGGGCTGTATCATAAATTAATTTGGGCAATTGTAATTTCCTTGAAAGAAATTCACTGTAGTGGTGTACAGTGCTGAGCAATCGGTATGGATTATTAAAACATAAAATCAGCAGAAAATACCTATATTATTTATTGAGTCATCTGTTTGTGAAATCAGTGCTAAAAAGCTTAGCATAATTCCTTTTGTTACCTCTTTGGAACAAGATGAAAGGGTGTTTTGGGGTTGACAGTGAAGATTTAATTTTTCTCCTCTGTTTCATTGCTCTATCCTGAGACATGAATGAACAGTGAATGCACAGTTACGGCTGTTCTTTGGGGGGAAATATAATGTTTCTGTAGAATCTTTCTTCTTGAAAATTACAGTCTTGATCAGTTCTTGTTCTCCTCCGGTCTAGCTACAGCTATTGGAATTTCTCCTTGTCCTGAAGATGGAATGGTGGAAGTTAGGAAATGTGGCAAAATTGGAGAACTTCCCAATCATCATTTATTTCACATGCCTGACAACATTTGTATAGGGTTCCCTGCACTCTTACTCTGATGCTGGAGTTCCTTCTTGTTGCATTCACTTTTGTGGTGTAGATTCAATTTAAAGCAAAGTTTTCTTGTTACTTGTATTACTCACAGTATCTTCCTTCATTTTGGCAGAGTGGCAACAAGGTCTCAGTAATGACAACTCCTTTTGAAAACACTTCCATCAAGACAGGACCTGCCAGGCGAAACAGCTACCGGAGCCGAATGGTCAGGCGCAGTAAGAAGACCAAGAAGAAGGAGAGTTTAGAGAGGTGAGGGATCCTTTGGCTTTCATGATGAATGTGTTTCCATGTGTGTGTATGTATGTACAAAACAAAAAAAAAATTAAAATATGAGGTTAATATAGTTTTCTTTCTTGTCTTCTATGTATTTTTGCCTTCTTCTCTGATCTTGTAATCTTTTTTGCCTAAACTAGATCTGCTAAAATAATCTTTAAAAATTCTGCATGGTAAACACCTTGATATGGGGAAGAAAGTGGATAACTGAAGTTTTGATTTGGTTTATCTTTTTGTACTTTTTTAATGCAACTTCCTAGTGCTAAGTTTTTGAATATTTTTAGTTTGATGACAAGTTTATGTGTATTTTGTAAATGCATCTTTAATACTTTATAGATATTCCTTCAGTTTTGGTGGGTTCCTAAATCATGAAAATGAAGATTTATACTCATAAGGAGATAATTGGTCTTCTAAAATACCGTAAGCGAATTTTAGTATGAAGGGATTTAATTGAATCTATCCCACCCATTAGCAAACCAGGATGTTTTCTGAACTTCGTACTCTGCACTGGTTTGCTTTCATGTAAAGATAGATTTAATATTTAAGTAATGGAAGAGGGAACCAATGTCAGCTTGCAAGGATTTTGCGTATGGTAATAGATCTTCTCTGCATCTTAACTTATGATTAATGCTGTGTTTTTTTCACCTAAGGAGAAGATCTCTCTTTAAAAAGCTGGCAAAGCAACCCTCGCCTCTTCTTCATACCAGCAGAAGTTTTTCCTGCCTAAACCGATCACTTTCTTCGGGGGAGAGCTTGCCTGGGTCTCCAACCCACAGCTTATCTCCTAGATCTCCTACCCCAAGCTACCGCTCCACTCCTGATTTTCCATCAGGTGAGTGTGAAGAAGTGGAGAGCAGAGGGAAAGGACTTGAAAGTATTGTACTTCTTGTGAGCCCCTACAGATCTGATATACTCTGTTAAGAGTAGTCACCTCTGACAAGCATGGTCATTGAACAGCTCATTTCTGTCTGGAAAAGGGAAAAAGATTCCTGATGAAAAATCAAAGCTATTTTTATGATCCAGAAGCTCGTGGAAAGGAATTGTCTGTTCAGAGTTTGTCCCAGTGTTTAAGTCTCAGTTCCATGGCTGTAAATTGAGTGATAAACAATCCCAATCTGCAGCAAAAGGGAGAATCTTGCCTAGGAGAGGCTAACTGATAAAAGGGTGAAACTGAGGTTAAATTCTGTACATAGTGGAACTAGCATGGGCACTCATGAATGCAGATTATTGCAGAAAAGATCAGCTGAATGCTGATGTATGCATCTTTTTGCTTCCTAAGCCTGCCCCTTTTTCCCCATTTTACTACTGTCACAATTGAAATTAGAAGTTAACTGCTGTTGTACAATCCCTTGGCAAAGGTAAATAATCTGGAAAGCCTTGATCATTGCTTTGAAGTAGCAGAAAGCATTAGCTATTCTTTTTAAGTAGAAGGAAGAGGTAACTTCAAGGGGATGATGGAAGAGGAGGAAAGGGTGAAAGAGCAACATAATGGGAATGATGTGGGGTTTGCAGCCCAGCCACTTAAAACCTTCCAGATTTTGGAACATTGTGGTAGGAAACAGAATAGGACTTTTGTTCTGTTTCTCACTAAACATTTAGACAGAAGATTGAAATTAGAAAATTGAAGAGGACTTGCTGTTCTTACGTTTGTTTGTTTGGGTTTTCTGTTCTTGTAGGTACTAACTCTTCCCAGAGTAGCTCCCCTAGTTCAAGTGCTCCCAATTCTCCAGCTGGTTCAGGACACATAAGACCCAGCACACTTCATGGCTTGGGTCCAAAGCTTGGTGGGCAAAGATACAGATCAGGAAGACGCAAATCAGCTGGCAGCATTCCCCTCTCTCCTCTTGCACGGACACCCTCTCCGACACCCCAGCCAACATCTCCTCAGCGATCTCCATCGCCATTGCTGGGACATTCTATTGGAAATACAAAGATAGCTCAATCTTTTCCTAGCAAAATGCACTCACCTCCAACTATTGTAAGACATATTGTCAGGCCAAAGAGTGCAGAGCCACCAAGATCTCCACTGTTAAAGAGAGTCCAATCTGAAGAGAAACTTGCACCTTCTTATGGCAGTGATAAGAAACACTTATGTTCACGAAAACACAGTCTGGAAGTGACCCAGGAAGAAGTGAACAGAGAATTGTCTCAAAGGGAAGTAACTCTTCAGAGCTTGGAGGAGAATGTGTGTGATGTGCCATCACTCACTCGAGTCAGACCTGCAGAGCAGGGTTGCTTGAAACGACCCATCTCCCGAAAATTAGGTAGACAAGAATCCATTGATGAGCTAGACAGAGAGAAGCTGAAGGTCAAGGTAGTAATGAAAAAGCAAGATTTTGCTGAAAAAGCAAATGCTGCTATACATGAACCAAGCAGTGAACCAGAAAATCCCAATACCTTAAGACTGGAAGAAAAAGACAAAAAAGCATTCCAGAAGGTATTAGAAAGATCAAATCAGTTTGAAACAAAAATTGTTGCTTTGGAGCCCCAGTCAGCTGGTGGCATACTCAAAGACACCCTTCAAAAGAATTCAAACTTGAAATCAAATGATGGTGGTATTTTAGATGCACCAGTGTTGTGTCATGGACCTCCCCCTAATGAACTCGGTCATGTTTCTTATGACTTCAAAAGAATTTCTCCTCCATGTACACTGCAGGATGTGCTACCTCAGTCTTCTGACAAGATGCTAAATGGAAAGGGAGAAAACACAGATAAAATTGTACCAACAAAAGAATTTGTCAAGTTTGAAAGATTAGATGGTAAACTTGCAAATATTGATTATCTCAGAAAGAAAATGTCCATTGAAGAAAAAGATGACAGTGTCTGTCCAGTGCTAAAACCCAAGTTGGCATCTAATGTTCATGAATGCCTTCAGCTTACTACAGGCAGACCCATAAACATACAGCAAGACTCCACTGCAGTTGCAGACAGTAGAGCATTTATTGGCAGTGCACATGCTGCTCAGATTAACTCAGTTTCTTTTGTTCCTCTCAAGACCTTGAGTGGTCGAGCAGACATGAGTGTGGAAAAATCAGGCCTTATTTCCACTGATACTCCTGTCAGAAAAAGTCCATCAGAATATAAACTTGATGGGAGGTCTGTTTCCTGTCTGAAGCCAATAGAAGGCACGCTAGACATCGCATTACTTTCTGGGCCACAGGCTTCAAAGACTGAGCTGCCTTTGTGTGTTCTTCCAGAAGGACAGAGTACCAGCACTGATGGGGGATCTTCTAAACCCCCAGTGCCACAGGGGAGTGGTGGGAAGGCAGAAATGGTCTGTCAGAAAGAGCAGTTGTTAAGTTACTCAAAATCTGGCAAAGTCAACATAGCAGAGCCTCAGGTTCAACAAACAGGCAAGGTGTCTCCAAATCCACCAGTCATTGCTGTGGCTGCAGAAGCAGTGGCAGAGAAAAAGGTGTCTAGTTCAGCTATTAAAGGCAGTATTTCTGTTATTGAAGCTGTTCAAAAGAAAGATACCACCCCTTCAAAACAGAAGGACAACTCAATGGAGGCAAAGTCTGTTACTCAGAGTGTTAAAACCACTCAAACATACTCCAAACTTTCTGCTGTCCAAAGCACTCCTGAAAAGTCTGTAGGAAAAGAGAAGCCAATACAAAAGGAGTTGCCTACCAAACAGCCAGTAGCCCGGAGAGGTTGTGAGCCTATCCCTGCAAAGGTGGAAGTGATCAGGGAGTCATCTGTGAAGGTATCTGTCTCGGATGTCCTGATAACAAGCTACTCCAAAAGCAATGAAAAAAGTTGTGCTGATTTTGCCATTCCACCTCAGATGCAAGGAAAAATGCAGTCAGCTGCTCCCAAGGTAACACCTAAGGATGGCAGGGAATCACTGCAACAGCTAGGCAAAGATGATAGCAGTGTTGCTAAAAGTGGTGTGGAAAGGGACATAGTCAAGCAGAAGGTTGAATCTAAGAAAGTTACCTCAGAGCCGAAGAGTGAAGCTCTTCCGTCCAAATGGCCCGTGCAACCCTTAAGAGATTCTGATTATAAAACTGAGAAGTCTCTACCAATTTCCTCTGTGCAGAAGGACAATGCCAAAGATTTGGGAAAGAAAGATCAGAAACCAGTCACTGATACAAGGCTTCAGTCTACTGAGAGAGAGCAATCCAGCCAAGTTCCTCGGCAGCAACCTAACACTTCTGGCTCCCCTGCTGTGAAAGACACAGTAAGCAGGCACTGCACTGTAGAAATTCATGTAGGTGTTCAAGAACTCGTGAAGCCTGCCACCACCTGTATGGAAATCAGCAGTAATAAACACAGGCCAGCCTCTGATACAAGTTCCTCTAAGTCTAAGTCCTTGGATAAACAGACATTGTCACAAAAACCATGCACTCCAACCATTAAAGAAAAAGAAACTGTTACTCAGTTGTCTACCAGCTCCCGGAAGGATGGGAAACATGCCAGTAAAAATGTGCTAGATCACCCCTCTTCTGTTCCAGGCTCTTCAAGGAGAATGAACAATGAACATGTGCAGGCTGAAAGGCCTGTGAGTTTGGATCATGGCTCAGTCACCACCCTCCAAATGAGCAGCGCTACCCCTGACACTAAACCCAAAACCTCTGCTGTGGGCCTTTTACCAGCAGCCCGAGAGAGTTCCAAGCAAAGGCAAGAACCAGCAGGCTCAGGGGAATCTGCTGATCAAAAGCAACTTCACTTCAGTGAAAAACAAACAACATCTCCAAAGTCTTCCACTGTGAAAGACTGTCTCTTGCTGAACAAAGAGGCAGACAGAAATCTTAGTAACGAGATGATCTCTATAGACAAAAAACCCGAAGGAAAAATATGCACTGATGCACTTTACGTTCAGCTCGACAGTGGGAAAGTAGAGCCTACCCTTTGTCTTACAAACTGTGATGCCAGAGGGAAAGGAGCAGAAAAAGCAACCACAAGTAGCAAAAGCTCTCAAGATATAAAAGGGAAGGGACAAGTTATTCAGAAACAGCTAGAGGATGCAAGCAAGCAGACTGCAATAAAACATTTGTCGTCTGCCAGCGGGCAGAGTTCTTGTCATGTGTCTGCAATACCAGGAAAGCCGCTGACTTGTTCATCCAATTTCCCTGAATGTAGGCAAGAAGTACCTGTTTTGTCTTCAGCCAAGAGTGATGCAACTTCAGCAAAGATTAAAGCAGGCTCACCTGAGCTTCTTGCAACTTGCAAGGAACTAAATAAGAAAAGCACCTCTTCTGCAGGGAGCAGTAAGGCAGAAATGACTAAAAGTGTTTCACTGATGGCCTTGCACAGTGCCACTGTTGTAGCAGAAGCCCACCACCCTGCTTCAAACCTTGGGGGGAAACCCGGAAATCAAGAAAAGCCTCTTTTTGTTAACACTGTGGATGTAAAGGGAAAAGACACCATTCTGGCTCAGCAGTCTGCTTCAAGAAAACAGAATGTAGGTAAGGATTTATCCAGGTCAGCGGCCACACCTGACCGCCCTGGTGCACTTTCAGATGACAAAGACTCAGCTCGGCAGCGTCGAGGAAAGGAAGCTTCGCGAAGCAACGTTCACAAAAAATCCTGTTAACTGTAAGACCTAGCAAGTGTGAATTCAGCACTGGCTGTAACAATTTCAATATGTTGTACTGCCTTTAAACCAGCACTGTGTCGTGTCTTTGTGCGGCAAAGCTTTCATGTCACTGAAGAAACAAAACAAGGGGATATGTAAAGAGAGGACTTTTTCAAAATGCCTTTCCAATTGTAACCGGTAAAACTGTTACCATATAGTATTTGTACAAAAATACCTTTACAGCCCAGAGCTGTTGAAGAAAATGTTTCCTCTGTAAATACTTAGCAATGTGTTTGGGGTTTGAATGTAGCATATATACTTTGCTGCTGGTTGCGTTGTTTACTCTTTCCCTTTTTAAGATAGTTGCTTTGCCACTTATTTGCCATACTCGAATACGAAACCAAATTATTAAAACTCAGACCTGGCACGGACATGCACAAGTACTGGTCTGACTGGGGGGGGAAAAAAAAAGACAGGCCACGTTTTTATGTACTAAAAATCCTAGATAGAGGTTAAAAAATACTAGTACAGAATAAACATGGTGGCCTATTGTGAGTTTTTACATGTATTTTTAATAATCTGATTTTGATAGTACTGTACCTGTCTGACTGCTTCACCAGATCTAACACAAGACATAACCACATCTCCCTACTGCGCAAAGCCTGATTAGAATAGGTGTCCTTAAAGCTATGGGAAGACCACTTAACTATCAAGGCATCCCAGCAGGAGCCGTGTTCTCTGGTGAAATGGTGGTTCTTGTCTATTGAGAGTGTGTTCTGTGACTTACACCTCTAACTCTCTGAAGCACATGCCATGTGCTTAGTTTTTGCTGCAATCCTCTCGATTTCCTTGAGCTTTTTTAAATTCAGGCCCTTACGGTGTGAGGCGCAAGTATAAGCACATGACTGGTAGTACTAGTATGTTCACCCCAGTTTTTAATACATTAGAGAATAGATTTTATGGCATATAGGTCTGTGTAATTAGTGTCATAATGCTATGGCTTTTTTTCTATTTTATGACAAGTAAGGTAAAAAGTTAAGAAAAAAAAAAAGCAGTTTCAGTATCATATCTTCAGAAAACATTTAAGGTATCCGATACATTCTAATACATAGCTGGGGCCTTATGTTGTAGACTTAACTTGCTGTTTTTAGCAAGTAACTCTGGGTTTCACATTCATTTCTAAATGCATTGAGTAGCTCCATACATTTCATAACATAATCTTTTTATTTGTATGCAAAAAAAGTTAAATACTGTAACTACAAAAGAAGCATTTTGTAACAAAGGAACCCGTTGGAGCTATTTGGTGCTAGAATGTTACTGTCTTTTTACTTTTGCTAAGCCTTATTTAAATTTTGTATACAGTGGAACATGTAGACTTTGATCATTTTAATGTTGGAAGTATGTAGTTTGTTTTGAGAGATGAAAGGTAAAATTTGAAATATGTACAGAAGCACTACAAAATACCCTTGCAGATGCCTGGGTTCTAATAATTGGGGATCATAAGAATGGTTGTTTTGCTTAATTCTGTTTTCTGTAACCACAGTAGAGCTAGGCCCCTACCTTTTACACCAGTGCTTATGGTTTGTCTTTCTGTCTCAAAAGCTAGAAAATTGTTTGTAAAAGCACAGTGTAATCTTGACTTGGAGACTTGCAGACAGTGTGCAGAATTCATTTCCCTCTGCTTAAAACGTCATTATATTGATGAGTTGAGTTGGATTACAGCAAAACTGTCAGGAAAAGCCAATATCACAAAAAACTTCTGATTTTTCCTATGGCACTAGAACATTCATTCTGCCTCTGCCACAGAGGAGCTAGTGAGTAATGGATAATAATTTTTGAGAAGTTTTGAAAAGAAAATGGTCTCAACATTTGCAGTTCATCTGTGCTTTGGCAGTTACTAGAAATGAATGCTAATGCACTTCAAATAACATTTCCGTCTGGAAGGTATTTCCTAGTTTACAGTCTGCATTTTTTCAACTACCCTCTTGTTTCCTTTGAAGCACATCTAGCTTTTGTTTACAGTATACCTTTATGTATATTTTGTATAGTTCATTATCACTTCTGACAAATAATTTCTTCGCATTTTGCAAGTGTAACAGTGCACAAGCTTGTGTTTATGTAGTACCTGTTTGTTGGTGTTTACCTTACCAGTGAGCTGTTAGAGATCTTCCTGCCTGTGTTCTTCTTGGTCAGTCAGTCTTAATGTGATTGTAGATCTGCTGTGTTCTTTTGTAGACTTCCTGCAGTAGACTTCTCAGCTTACAAAAAAAAAAGGAAAGGAAAAAAAAAAGAAAAAAATTGTTAGGGTCTGTGCAATAAAGTGTTTGCAGTCTTATTTTCTCTAAGAAACTCCTTATGGATGTCATAATTGTTATCTATTGAACACAATTATTTATACTTATGCAGTTGCATAACATTGAAATAAAAATTCAGCATGAAACACTGTTTTGTTAGCATTTTTCCTTGAACTGCTTTCACTGCTGTAACTTAAGGCATATCCCTCCTCTGCTCAGAGGCTGGCAGTCTTTTCTTTGGAGCCAACTCAGTTCATCCCTTAAGGCACGTGCTGGTGGTGGGTGTTGTGTGAGGAAATGCAGTTTGGGGACAGGGGAGGTCCTGCATTGCTGAGTGTCTTAGGCTGTGTCTGGAACCACTGCTCTGCTGTTGGATAGGTAGGTGTGATGTGGACAGCATATCCTGAGTAGTTGCTAACATGGACAGTAGGCTGTAATGTGTAATCCTTCATTCAAAATACATACCATCATTACTATAGGAGCAGCATCTATTGAAATACATACTTCTTTACTGTTCTGCTGCTGGTGACTCTTAGCTGCACAGCAGGTGAGAATTTGTGTTCACGTTTTATTATTACATTCTTTTCTCACCTAAAAAATTAGGTGCAGCAGTGTTACAGCATCACTTTTGCAGTTTCCCTCTCTGAAACAAGTAGATGAGGGGAAGCTACAAATTACCTCAACTTTCCCAATTTGCTCCAACCCACTAGAGGGCAGATAGTCTCGCAAAACTGGTGCACTGATGGTGAGGTGATGGGTCAAGGAGGGAAGAGCAGGATCCAGCAGCTGAGGGAAGGAAATAATAAGAGTTGAGGATTGACTATGAATTTCATGCCTCCCTCCCTGGCTGTTAGCAGCAGCCATCACCTCTGCCTGGGGAGGCATGGGAATCTGCGTGCTCGGAGTGAGCCTCCGTAGTGCTCAGGGCCAGAGGAAGGGGGTGGTATATGGAGTTAGTGTTAACAAAGAAGTCAGGAGGGATGGATTTTCAGTATTACATCTGGCATGGCCTGTCATTCTCATTTCTACTGTGGTAAGAAAATACAGCATCTTCCCTGAGATGGGAGTAATCTGGACATTTTAGTGTAGTATAGATAAGTTTTCCTTCAGAATGAGGAGCCCCTGTATTTAGGATTTTTGTATCCGGAAACATATAGCATGTTTTCAGCATGTGTTCAGCATGTTTTTTGCACAATAGCTTATGAATGGTGTTTTTGCAGGTCAGTAGAGCAGAGATGACACTGTAAGAAGAGGAAAATGACAACACATGAAAGATACAGTCAACTAAAACAAGTTGTATAGAGGGAAAGGGACAGATTTCAGGAAAGTCTTAGTACTCTGTGCAAGTATGTATTTCACAGGAATACGTTTTTCCTTTTCCGTCATCTTTGAGTTTTAACAAACTGAAGTCTGCGTGTGAGTTTACACTGCACTGCATGGCATTTCAGAAACTGGTGGTGGTTAAACCCTATGGTGTTCTCTCCAAACAAATAGGTGTTTCAGAATATCTTTCAGCCCAACATGCAGTTTCCCCTATCAGTTGCTAATATTTATGGATCTCCTGCAGTTACTATCTGATACTTGTAGTAATTTTTGTTGTGCCTATGGAGTGTTACGCTCCGTTTTATCATCACTATTTCTCTAACACTTTTCTGAACCCACAACTTTTAAGATGAAAACAATGGAAGAAGCAGGTCTTTCTTGGATAGTACAAACACTGGCTATTGTGTTGAATTGTTAGATACTGGAGGTTGTTCAGCTGACCCAATTGGATTTGCAGAGGGAGAGGGGAAATGCTGCTTTGGTGTTGGACAGCTGAAGTGCAGCGCCTTCTGATGGGGTCAGGAGCAGTCTTCAGTGCAGAGTGTGTCAGTGACCACAGAAGCAGGGAATATGGACTGCAATATGGACCAGAGCTGCGAGGAGAGGCAATGTTTTGGTACCCCAAATTTGGGAGTGTTTGTAGGCCACCGAAAAAGGAACAGCACATGGCTATAAAGGTGGGAGGAGGAGAAGCTGCAGGGTAAGGCAGTGGCGTATGTGATGGCATGTGAAAGCTGCAAGAATACACATTGTATGAGTCTGATCTGCAAATAGACAGTAAAGGGGGCTTTTCAAATGAGAGGTGGTTCTTTCTGGAGGACACCAAGCAGGGATTGTTGTCAGCAATATCATCAGAAGAGCAAAAACTTTCTAGTCCAGCAGGAATCTTTGGAATTTTAGCTAGTCAGCATGTTACAGAAGAAAACGTTGAGGAAATGTTTTTGGGCTGGAACTGAAGCTGAATGTGGAATCCTGCATGGAGAGTGTGGAGAGAGAGCTTGCCTTCCACATCTCAGAGAGGAACTGCAGCTTCTGTCTTAACACAGCAAGGAGCCATGCTGGGGCAGGGCAAGACTCTGCATGGTGCGTGTTCTACCATGGAGTCAGAAGGGTCATACCCCTCAAGAAGGTTGTGTCTGTACATGAGGATTAGCTTGTTATTAAAGTGTTAGTGGCATAAATTACTTTATAGAAACACAGGGCAGATGAGCAGGCATGGAAAGATTCCATTAGATCCTTAGCCAGATGCACATACTCTGTCATGCTACTGAAATTATTCACATGTGATGGCAGATCAAGTGATTTGGTTTTATATAGATAGTAATAGGCCTTTATTCCTGCCTAGCTGTTGCATATCACATTGAAGCAGGACTCTTAATTTCACTGCGGGGATGCACACCAGAAGCACTGTGAAGTAGCTGTTGACACCAGAAGCACCTGTGGGATGAGGTTGTCTACTATGCTGCCCCTTCTGCAGCCTCTTAATTTTCTCTCCTGGGCTGCACCTGGAAGAAACAGCCAACTCTGGGCTGGTACAGAAATCTCATAGCTGTTGGCATTGGGGTTTTTTGCCTTGTGCAAGCAAGTGTAGTGCCAAGCACCCACAGATTCTTGACCAAATCCTACAAATTTTATGGTTAATGATGAAATCATTGCCTCTGCTTACTGTGGAGTCTAGAAAATAGCAGAAGAGCATGGCCTGCCCCAGGGTAAGAGATGCACAGATTAGGTCCAATGGCCGGGAATTTTCTAAGGGTCAAAAATATTTTAAAGAAACCGTGGAGATGATACAGGCTATTTCTGACAGTTCAGCAGGACTGTGTCTTATGTGACTAAGAACATTGTGCCTGTTCTTCACAGATAGTTTTTTTTTTTTTGTCAAAGTGTGGTGTACCACTACCAGCTCTTAAACAACATTGCTTTTCAAGGGTATTTGATAGAGAGTGGAATTTGGGTTTTATTGGTTCTTTTTTGATGTGGGGCTTTTTTCTTGCATGTTGGTCGGTTGGTTGTTTTTTTGAGACTGGTGGTGATTGGGTTTTCTCTTTTTAAAGAGAAGAATGTTTGTGTTTTGGCCCTTGGATCTTCCCTTTACAAGTGCATTAGCCAATAGTAGCAGGTACACTTGGCTAACATTGAGTTGAACTGGGATTTCTCTGTAAGTTATTCATGTTCAAGACTCAGGTTATAGTTTATTTTTTCAGTTTTAATTTTTTCATTATTTTTCTAAAAGTTACAATACAAAGGGTATTACAGAAATCAAAAAAAAACAGGTCACAAACAAAAACAGATGTCTTTTCAGCACAATACAATTGCTGTAGATATTTTTCCGTATCTCCATCATAAACTTATATTCGTTGGTAATTTTGCTGAAAATAGAAGGCACCCTGAATGAACATGGTACCACAGGATAAAACAGCCAGGACAACTGCTATGATTCCTGCCGTGCTCATGCCACAGGAGAGTGCGATGGCAGCCAGTTGAGTTCCAGCTAGAGATTTGGGTTCAGAGCACCTTGTTCCTTCAGGGTCTTCAATTTTATTCAGATTCTGCTTGTACCAGGTGATTAAACCAATATTGGAGCAGGTGCAGTCCAGAGGGTTATAACTTAAATTGATTACGCAGTGGCCAGCTAGGGAGGTTAGCTTGTCACCTGATATAATATGGATCCTGTTATAGGCAAAATTGAGATAGATGTTTTTGAGATTTGAAAATGCATCTGTGCTGAATGCAGTAAGTTTGTTGTGGCGCAGATCAACATGCTGTAGCTTCTTGAGGCTGTAAAATGCTTGGTTACCTATTGCTGTCAGTTCACAGGATGATAATATTAGCACCTCTAAATTGGATAGTTGTTGGAACAGATTGTCTTTTAGTGTGATCCCCAACTCAAAGTTATTTTCACTAAGATCCAAGAGCATGAGGTTTTCCAAGCCTTGAAAGAGATGCTGAATACTCATATTAAGGTGGGAGGAGGAAAGATTCAGCACTTGCAAGAGATGCAAATTTCGGAAAGGACCCTGTAAAGTATTGATATGAAGAGGAGTGAAGGCTAGGTCAAGCAGCTCTAGGTTAGGACTGTCCTTAATGAACACATCCTGGAGATGGAGCTGTATGTTGTGGCTCAGATTCAGGTAGCGAAGACTGCTCAAACCGCTCAGCGCTTCATTACAGCACTCAGAGCTTTCAATATGACTCTGACTTAAATCAAGATGTTGAAGCTTTGCCAGTTTCTCCAAACAGCCAGAGCCCAGCTGCAGGACCTCGGAATTGCCCTTGATGTGAAGGTGGGTGAGGGAGGGGAAGGCAGCAGAGTTGATGTTGCAGAGATGCTTAAAGGAGTTTGCACTGAGAACTAACTCTGCTAGTGAGCTCATGCCACTGATGCCAGGGGGCAGTGCATGGATGTGGGTTTGGGTTAGGTCCAGCTTTCGGAGCCTGGTTAAGCACTGAAATGTGTCAGCATTTAGATTTCTGAAGTGCTGTAACTGCAGATAGAGATCCTTGACAGAGATATTACAGAGGCCTTGTAAAACATCTGCACTTATGTAGGGCTCCTTTTCCACACCATAAAATGTTCCCAGCCAAAGGGTCTCAGCTGTGGAGTTCTGTATCCCTGCCAAGACCGCAGAGATGTCAACAGAGCCCCCAAAGTCCAAACTGTAGAAATGAGACTGGAAAGCTCCAGGTTCAATGTATGTAATGTCATTGCCTTTAAAGATGAGAGTTATATTGCTGATCTTCTGCAGAACACGGACATCTTCGGCTGTGATTGCTCGTATGTTGTTCCTTTGAAAGTCAAGATGTTTGAGGTTTCTAGTGGGAAAGCTGGGAGGAAGCTGCAATGAGGAGATGTGGTTGCTGCCCAAGATGAGGGTATCTAAGCTGTCCAGATTTGTCATTGGAATGAAGGACATACTGGTTATTCCTGTCTGTGTTAAGACAAGATGCTCCAGGGAACGTGGGCCAGCGAATGCTGTGTCAGACAAAAACATGAGCAGGTTTCCTGTCAGCACGATTGTCTTCAGCTGCTTGTTGCTGTGAAAGGCACCATCATACACCCAGTTGATCTGACATCTTGAGAAAATAATAGAAAGCAGCATCAGTGGCGTGTCTTATAAAACTCACAATATTTGTGATTACCCAAACTGCAGCTCATATCTGTAAAAACTCAATATCAGTTGCCTTCACCAGGATAGAAGTGTCTGTCTTTTTCAGTTTTGCTTGCCTAGTACTTTTAAGTTCACATTTAATTACAGGGTTCTGCTGAGAAGAAAAACCTGCCCTGAAATGATGGGTGTGAGGAAGCATTTGTGGGAGTGAGGGAGGCATGAGGTTTTTAATGTCCAGATTAATAAAATATCTTTTCCTATAGAATAATCTGGGCATTTCCAAGGATCCAACGTGTCTTTCTCCAAGTTTTAAGGAACAATATAGAAAAAATTATAAAAACCTGCTGCAGTGATTTTGCTGTCATTACTGTCATAGAAGTAGCAACACCTGGAAAGTGCATATTTCACCCACTGTCCTGCAAATGATTGCCATCAATGGAGGAGCCTAGATATTGCCCAAGTGGATCAATCTCTGCCTAGCAAAAAATTTCACCAGCTGTCTGAAGGTTTCCCTGTGAAGGCAGGAAGATGCTGCTGTGGTGTGCTCCAGAAGGCTCTGTCTCTGGCAGGGTTAGGGGGTTTCACTAATGTGATGAGCAGAAGTGAGAATGCTCCTTCCATACCTTGTTAAGTCCAAGTAGATGAGAGACTTCAACTCAGAGAAAGTTGAATTCTGGAGAGAAGGGAGCATATTGAAGCTGAAGTTGAGGATTTCTGTTGTGACAGGTAGTTTTCCAGGAATCTCCCTCAGTCCTAAACCTTCACAGCTATAGCTTTTATTTTCTGTAATCTGTGGAAAATATACAGTGAAGCTGGAAAAGGTATGTACTGTGAATATAAATAGGAAAATATGACACTTGGGGAAGAAAAAAACCCAACACACACACACACACACACACAAAAACCCCACAACCCCCAAACAAACACAGAATTTTGAATTATTTAAAATGCAGCATTCAGAAACCTCAGCACAGGCTTGCAATGCACAGCTCTGCAGTTTTGTGGAGTGTGTTTTTAAAATGCCTTGAATCTGTACTAATTTGAAATGTCTCTCATGTGTGGTACTTTCTTTTTGAAGTTAGTACATACAAGAATTGTTTACTCTTCTTGATGAATTATTAATCCTTAAAAAGGGATTCACATAAAGTAGCTTTATATTCTGAATGTTGTGAGTCTTGTAACAAAACACTCTATAAGATAAGTCTGAAGTAAGCCTTACAAAGAGGAGGTAAAAGAGAGCATGTCAGGAAAATGTTTCTTGGAGGAATGTAGCCCAATTGGATATGAACTGCAGTTACACACTGCAGTGAGGATACAGCAGGAATGTTTAGGTCAGGCTAAAAAAGATCATACCTGATACACCAAATCTTTAAAATATCCGTGAAGGCTTTTCAGTTTAAGAGAAAATAATCTATTACATAGAGAAGCCTACTCTGTGGATACCAGGGAAATTTGTTAGAGATACCTGACCTGCCTTTGCCTGGTGATTCCAAGAAAATCAACCGGAGCCTGGGAAGTGCCACCCTGAACAGCCAGCCATGCTGCTCCAGGCACTGGGAACGCTCAGGTCCCAGCTGCCAGGCTGCAATGGGGGCATGGGCATGGCCAGTGCAGCACCAGCTGGCTCCTCTCCTGGGCCCAGCCCGGGAGGGGTGGGCTCCTGGGACTGCATGGGAGCTGCAGTTTTGGGAATACCCTGCCAGCAACCTTGCAGATGTTCTGCTGGTGGGTCAGTAAATGCGTGTATGGCAGTTGGCTGACATGAGCATTATAATTGATACAAAGCAATTCTGCTAGTGAAAGAGAGCAAGCAGGAGCATCAGCTGTGTGTCCAGAGGGAAATGCCCTGAAGCCTGGAGCCCGTGACATGTAGGGGACAGTGCAGGTGTGCGCCCTGTGGGCGGGAGCACATGGTCTCTCACAGTTTGGTGAGGTGTGCGTGCGTGGGCCCTGTGGAATGGTGCATGGGGCTCAGGTCTTTCTGTTGACAGGCAGCTGTACCTGAGGCTAAACCACGTCTCTGCCCATCTCTGGCCTAGGACAGGCAGATGGGCAGTGTCAGCACTCTCTAGCCTCACGGGAAAGGGAAGAGCAGTAGTATTTGTTGCAACCTGCAAGCTGGATATGGTGAGCATTTTCTTCCTTTCCCTTAACGTACAAATCCTGTAACTGGATGGTGCCAAGGAGTTTCAGGGAAGTAAGGGGCTCCACACTCCTGCAGACAATGCAGCCTGGCAGGCAGGGGTGAAGAGATGCCGGCAGCAGCATGCTGGAGAAAGTGAAGAGGGACTGTCACCACAAAATTCTGCATTCCGGGTGGGGAGCGCAGCTCCTCTACTGTCCCCCTCCCCCTGACATGCTTGGTCCCATCTGGAGTTCAAGTACCAGGTGGACAGCACCCAGGGACAGCACCAGCAAGGAGTGGTAAACCAAGGCTGCCCACGGCTGAGTCCTGATACGTAGGTGCTTGGCTTGAGCTGGGAGGCAGAAAGCCACCCCAGTACCTGCTGTGATAACACCTGTGATAGCTGGGGACTTAGGTCCACCCTAGAAACACCAAAATAATACAGTGTCAATACCTACCCAAATGGCAAAATACTGCCTTAGAAAAAGTGATGATTTCAATACTGATAAACAAAGAAAAATCTGCGGAGCTAACTGCTGCCATGTGCAGCTTAGACAGATAGAAGTTATTTAGCTATCACTATAAATGAGAACAGAGCCTATGTTTTGCCATTCAAATAAAACAGTGAGTAAGCAAGCTCTTTCCATATGCTTCAGGGCATGGAGTGACTCTCATGGGGAGCTGACAAGACACCATCCCAATGGGGATCCTCTTGTACAGCTCTGAGTGCTCAGGAATTTGTAGATTTAATTCAATGGGGAATTTATTATTGGCCCCAAATGTGTGCTGCATATGGCTGCTTTTCCGTTGTGCTTCTTCCCTGAATCAAAAACCTTGCCTTTTTATTCCATTGACTCCCAGTTGGAAAAGAAAAGGTTAAAGTAAAGAAAAACCTTATTGGGTCAGTCTTTTTTCCTGCCCCTGAAAAAAACCTGTCATTTTCTTATTATTCTCATGTTGTATTGCACACCACCAAATGGCAAATAGAGACATCATCATTCCGCCACTGTGTACAAATTTCTGTATGAAGAGCACAGCACAAGAGGCAAAAATCTTTACCTCTCCTCTGTCTATCTGTGATACCTCTTAAAAACCCCTGTTAAATTTTACCAGCACTCCAGTTCTCTGAGGAGTGAAGCACAGTGCTGGTTTGATGGGCTCCCAAATCCCCAGTCAGTGGTAGGAGAGAGTGTGAGGGTGCACAGATGTGCAGGTGTGAGGAGGAGAGACAGTAGCTGATACTCCTAAGCATATATCAAGCCTTATTTCTCTGATAAAGACCTTCAGAGTTCCCTGAGACAAGTCCCTTGGCAACTGGAAACATTGAAATGTTAGCAGGCAAGTACTCAACTGAGATGTCTCCAGCTCCTGTACATCAAGAGGGACGGGTGGCTGTCACTTACCTCCATGCACATTGTTTCTGCAGCACCGAATGCTTCGCAGCTGACACGGATGAGCACTGTGAAGACCAGAAGATATAAACCACAGGCCATTATGGAGAGAGGTGGGTTGCTGCAGCAGATGATCTTGTTCTGCTTTCCCTGAATGAAAGTGAGATTGAGCAGTGAGGTCAGACGAACTGGGGGAGTTGTCTGGAAAGCAGGTTGCCAAGCAAAAACATGCTTGCTGAACTTCCCAGACTCAGCATGAGCAAAACAGTAGTTTCAGAGTGAAAGCGGAACTTGCCTGCTTTAAATATAGTCAGGTTACTGTGCACTGATGCTTTTCTGGGGCAGAACATATTTTTGATAAGCAGAAACTGAGAGAAATTGGTCTTCATTCTGATGTAGAATGAAATGTCTCCCCTAAATACAGGGTAGTGCAGATGAGACTGTAGCATTTCACCAAAGGGGAATTTAGTGCGGTGGAAAGTTTGAGTTGAACAGAATTTGACACATCATATAGGAAAGGCACAAAATCATGTAAAACAGCTGCACGCCAGAGCTCTGCTTTGGGAATTGGCAGCAGTGGTGCACTTGGTGGTGTTAGTTTTACATGGACTTGATGAAACAAGACTTCAGTCTCAAAGTGAACACTCTTATTTAGATTACAGGGAATAGATTAATCTCTCTTCCTCTTGTATTTAGATTATAGGGAATGATCAGTTTTTTGGAGTTTCTTTCCTTTTTAATTGACTGAGTTATTAGCTTGACAACTTCGTTTTGAGTAGGCTTAGGTGGCACTCTTTCTCACAGAGTAGAGTAAGGTGTAACAAAAAGTTGCTCAGCTCATCAAACAAGCCTTAGATGGAGCTGATCCAGTGACTCAATCAGTGAAGCTTCAAACAATCAAGATGCCATCTGTAAAGCATCAAGCCTGACACTCGGGAAGGTGTCCTGAGCTTCTGTCGTGTCAAGGACATGCAGCTTCAGCTCTTAAATGGTGCATGAAGGCCACAGCTGTGCTGGTAGCTGGAGCTGATGTGCTTGTCAGGTTTTACCTCAGCCACGCTGTGCCCATCCCTGCAGGTGGCTGAGGAGAGAGGAGGAGTCAACATGGCAGGAAGGGAGCTTAAAATCCAGTGCAGAGCTTATGCATTTTGCATGCTTGCCTAAACCTGTTGAGTGGGCTGTTGGGGCTGATAGGCACCAAGAGGCCACAGAACCGGTGAGCTGCTCCTGTATTGTCTGCTACTAAGATGCTTCTGTTGGCTATGTTTTTTTAGTCCTCTTTATCTTACAGTATACAAAAGAAAATAACTTCTCTGAATGACCAGCTGAAAAGCTCACTCCACAGTCCACTAACAGTTCTGCCTCTTTCACAGTAAGTCCTCTATTTTCTGGAAATTCTGCTTGCCCTGCAACTAGTTGCAGAAAGTTCAGAAGAATTTGTCTGATATGTTTACTCCTTGTTTATCTTCATTTCCCATGTTAATGCTCAAAGGCTAAGGCTTGTTGTGTCCCCATATAATGGATTTGTGTGGCCCCGTTTTGGTAGCATGGAGGGGGCTACATGGATAGTCTGTGAGAAGCTGCTAGAAGCTTCACCCATGTTTAGTAGAGCCAGTGCCAGCTGGCTCTGGGACAGACTTGCTGCTGCCTGGGGCCGAGCCAGTCAGGACTGATAGTAATGCCTCTGTGATAACGTATTAAAGAAGGAAAAAAGTTATTGCGCAGATGTAATTGCGGGAAGGTTTGGGAAGGGAAGGTTTGGGAAGGGAAGGGAAGGTGTCAGAGAAACAGCTCTGCAGACATCAAGGTCGGTGTAGAAGAAAGGGGAGGAGGTGCTCTGGGTGCCAGAGTTGTGGTTCCCCTGCAGCCCGTGGTGCAGATCATGGTGAGGCAGCTATGCCTCTGCAGTCTGTGGATCTCTACAGGGGTGCAGAAATCCACCTGCACTGGAGCAGAGGGATACCCAAAAGAGGGCTGTGAACCAGCAGGAAACCTGTGCTGGGTAGGGTCCTGCACAGACCTGCAGACCACTGGAGAGACTAGCCCACACTGGTGGAGATTTCCTGGTAGGACCTGTGGCCATGTGGAGGACCCATGCTGGAGCAGCCTGTTCCTGAAGTACTGCACCTTGTGGAAAAGTGACCCTTCCCTGGAGCAGTTCATGGAGAACAGTTGCCTGTGGGAGGGACTTACCCTGGTGAAGTTCATGGAGGATTGTCTCCCATGGCAGGGACTCCATGCTGGAGGAGAGGAAGAACTCGTCTCCTTGAGCAGTAGCAGCAACAACATGTGATGAACAGACTGTAACCCACATTCTCCAACTCCCTGTGCCCCTGAGAGAGAGGAGGCAGAGCCCAGAAAGGAAGGAAGGAAGGGTGCGGAAAAGGTGTTTTTTATTTTCCTTCTCATTATCCTGCTCTGATTTTGTTGGTAATAAATTCAATTAATATCCTGAAGTTGAGTCTGTTTTGCTTGTGGCAGCAACGTTTGTCATCTCTCCCTGTCCTTATCTCAACCCATGAACTTTTTATATATTTCATTCTCCTGTCCAGTTGTGGAGAGAAGTGACAGAATACCTGGCATTCAACCAGGGTCAGCCTACTACACCCTGTAATCCCCACTGTGCTTTCCTGGTGTGCAGCAGCTTGGACTCATGCTTGTACTCCATGACCTTTTTTTGGCAGGCTACAAGCCCTGGTGGCATAGATACTTCCTCTAGCCACCCATACCAAACCCAGCACTTTAAAATGAATGAGATCCTTTGTAAAATCAAGAATTAAGAGAAGACACCAGCCAAAGTTAATTCTGCTTCATTCTGCAGTGACATGAATCCCACTATTATGTGTTGTGGAATTTGTGTGATGTCAGGAAGCAGGAATAACTCCGGAGACGTTTTTGATTTTGTTTGGTTTTGGTTTTGTTTTGCAGGGGAAGCTGGGAGTGGAGTGGGGAGGTGGGGGTGTTGTTAAGAAGATGTATTATTCAAATAATAAATTGCAGATTCATAGAATATTCTGAGTGGGAAATGATGCACAAGGATCACAAAGTCCAGCTCCTGGGCCTGCGTAAGACAACTGCAGGAGTCACACCATGTGCCTGAGAGCAGTGTCCAAATGGTTCTTGAACTCTGTCAGGCTTGGTGCTGTGACCACTGCCCTGGGGAGCCTGTTCTAGTGCCCATCCACCCTTGGGTGAAGAAACATTTCCTAATATCCAATCTAAACCACCCCTGACACACCTTCATTGGTGTGTCATTCCCTTGGTCTCTGTCACTTGTCACCAGAGAGAAGAGATCAGTGCTGTGCTCCTCTTCCTGTCATGAGGAAGCTGTAGACCATGATGAGGTATCCCCTCAGTCTCCTCTCTCCAGGCAGAACAAACGAAGTGACCTCAGGCACTTCTCCTATGACTTCCCGTCCAGACCGTTCACCATCTTTGTGACCCTTCTTTGGACGCTCTCTAATGGCTTTATATCTTACATTGAGTCTCCCAAAACTGCACACAATAGTTTGGGCAATGAAGTATGCTTTATGAAATTAGTATTGAGTGACAGAAGTTCCTCTTCTTGACCATGTGCTCAAGCAATCATTGAACTTAGTAAAAATGACTAATAATTAGGGATATTTGAATTATTCATTATGTGTGCCTCTCTATCTTTGTACTTTTAAAATGGGAAGAGGTAAGAATTTATGGCAGTAGTTAGTGGGAGAGGCTTTGGGTGCTGGCAGAGAGCTTTGCTATGGACATCTATCATGGACTTGAGAAGACTGCAGATCTTCTCTGATTTCAGCAGCCAGGGCTATTGCAGGCCGATTCACCTCCTGTGTTCAACTGGGACTGCTCATCTTCTGCCTGCTGCTGTTTGCTGTTCCAAAGTGCTGGGTGGATTCTTTCTCCATCACTTCGTTCAGGGGGCTGTCAGACCACAGGGGTCACTGGGAATGTCCCCTCATAAGTAATTTGCAAGTCCTAAACTTACTTTCTCTGTGCTTGGGTGAAACTCTTTCCACTATGGTGATGGGGAATTTAGGAGTATGCAAACACCAGCAGAAATAATTGACTACAGTGTTACTGTGCTCATCACTAAGTGCTTGTGGGATGCTGCATGCTGCTGAGGGCTGAGCACTTTGCTGCCTCCACACTGCCCCTCCTCTGCCATGGCACCCCACACAGTGTCAGTCTGCCCTGCAGTCAGAAAGTTCCCTGGAGAGGGCAATACCTCCCCCAGAGGTTCTCCATTTAAGTTGATTTCTTGAGCTACACATGAGGAACAGCTCAAAAGGCTCATCAAAATGCAGTGAGTCACCCACAGTGTCTGCCCATGGGTGGTGGACCTTTCCCCACCAGGAATGTAGTGTCAGTCCTAGTGGGGACTGTGATGGTAAAGTACTGGCATGCTCCTCAGCCCAGCCAAGTGGCACAGACCTGGGCATGATGTGGGCTGTTGGCATGATGCTGAAGTCACAAGATGCCAGTTCCCACCCCTGACATAGAAAGGTGGGTCACATTTCTGGGTGGGATACTGCAGGAACCCCTCCACCTGGGTAGGGGGATGGCTGACTAGGTTGAGGGAAAATCCTGTCTAATGTCAAATCCACCTGGCTGACCCTGTGTCTGGCCTGGCCTAGGTCTTCTGATCAGAGCACTGAATGTCACATCTCCAAAGAGCCTGGCCCTGAAGAGTGCTGCAGGTGGGATGAACCTTAAAAACTGCTTCTCTTTCATGGTTGCCTTTGAAAAATGTGTAATGACTGTAGAAGTGAGTAGGAATCAATCTAAGACATACAAAAAAGCCCCCCAAAAAGTGTAATGAGTTGTGTATCTATATTAAATAAACTTTAGTACCCTCAGAATCCCTATGAGGTGTTCATTCACTCTTATTTAACAGTTAAATGATATCAGTCTCCAAGCCTTTTGTAGCTCTGAAGAAAAAGAGATTAGCAACCTAGTACAGCAAAACTTCCAAAATACCTGTAAATCCTATGCAGAATCAAAGGATTAATACAATTTTCAGACATTTTTTTCAAGTGTGGATTTCAAGATTTTCCTGCTTTGTTGTCTTCTTTAGCACTATAAACAAGAGATAGGAATCCCAATGATTGCTTTAAATGCTGCATGTTAAAAACCCAGACCAGGATTTGCCTTGAAGCAGTGTGATTTGGGCTGTGACCACTCCCCCACTGTGGCTGTGTGATACCCCCAGAAGATGACACATGTCAGCTGGGGGGGACCAGAACCACCTGCTGTGCCACAAACACACATTTCCCAGAAGGAAAACCTACATGGGCTTTGCTGCCAGCACAGCAGGTATTCAGGCTCAGACTGCAGTCTAAGGAAAAACTTAAAACAAGGCGATGCAGCAAAAGCATAAATCATGGTCAAGAAGAAACAGCTGCTGTAAAACATGTCAGACTTTACCAGACTTCATGTGAAAGCTCTCTGCTTCATGGTAAAGCAATCGATCTTTCTGAAATCCTAAACAAGGGCAGGAGATAGCAGTCAGATGAGCTCTCCAGCCTGTGCTCTGTGTGGGTGTGAGCAATGTCCCTTTGCCTGCCCTTGGTGGGGGGCAAGGAGGTGGTAGGGACACAAGTGGGACAACAGCTGCAGGATTGCATTTGTGAGGTCTTCCCAGCCGGGCACCAACCTTACTGATGGATCCTTTGGGCAAGCAGAGACTAGGCTGAAGGATCCCAGGAATTCCCCTTCCTCTGCTTTGCCACAACTCCTTGGTGACAGACCAAGCCACCAGCTTCTATTCTCTGGGACTGATGGTTGAGGTTAGTGCTGAAGACATGTCACAGCTTCAATCTGAAACTCCCATGACTTGATCAAACTTCTTGCACAGGTAGTGACCTAGATGCCCCTTGAAAAAGAAGGGGTAGTGTGACCAGGGACATGATATGAGCTCTGTTTATAGAAATATTCCAAATGAATAGAGAACTCCTCAGTCTGCTTCTCTATGGATGGATTGTTCTCTTGTGGGTTTTATTTGAGGTAACTTTCAAATAGATTCATGTGCAGGTACGTAGCCAGGGCACTACTGTTATGCCATGCCCTAGAACCCCTGGCTTTGGAGAGGGCAACAGTACTACTTTTTTAGCAGACAGGATGAACAAACTTTCAGGTGATGACTGCAGCTTGCCAGAGGCCGCAAGGCTTCCTGGCCCCTGTGCCTGCAGCCTGAACCCTGCCTGCCAGCCAGGAAGCCAAGTTGGCCATGGCTAGGGCATGTGAAGCTGTGTGAAGTCCTACCAAATGCAGACTAAAAATAGCCAGGACAAAGGCACAATGTAGGAAGGAAACTGCTGACAGGAATTAGCAACTGATTAATTACTGACGTCTTCCTCATCTGTGTTTCATCTTTAAAGGGGGAATGTCTTCTATACTCCTATACTCTCCCTGCAGACACTGTTTCTGGATAGCTATTGCTGTTGTGTATCCTCCTTGAGTAGTTTACAATTTTTCAAAAATTCAAAAGTTGTCTTGAGGATCTCAGTGCTGGAGCTCCCTGTTAGTCTGTGGAATAATTATGAAACTTTTCCCTGTCTCAAAAATTCAGCCACTGTGTCCTGCTAAACAAGCAAAATACTCAGTGTTGTCACGCTCCGTGGGAGTGAACACTTTATAGTACTGTACTGTATAGTAAGTACTATAAAGCCAAGATAAAATGTGGCTGTCAGGTATTAGCAACATTACCCTTCTCTCCAAACAGTGCAGAATCTGACAAACTGGGTGACACAAGTCTTAATTACTAGATTTTAAATGGATGATAGAGAAATCTAATAGTTGTATCATGTCTGACCTGAGCAGCAAGCAAAAAAATCAGAATTAAAACTCTTGTGAACTTTCCTCAAGTGGTCTCTGTTGGCTGTTGCTTGACATAGCTTTGGGGAAAAGGAGTTTCTTAGCCCTTGCACAGTGAGGCTGAACTGATCACTCGAAGTTGGCTCTTTGTTTGATTTGGTTTTCTTCAGCTGGACACTGATATTAACCTTACAATGGGAGGAAACCATGCAGAGATAAAGGAAAAGTGCCAAACTGAGGGAGCTGGTGTGGGTTCAGACTATTTAAAGAACTTATGGCATGGAGGCTTTGAAATGACAAAAGAACATCTTAAAAGGATGTCCTGTTGCTAAGTGACATGCATTGTTGTGTGTAGAGCTCCAGGAGGAGTGGAGAGACACCTCTTAACTGCTTTCAAGTAAGAAATGCTGCTGAGGAGCCATAGCTGCATCCAAAGTGGATTTAAAATGTTCCAGCCTAGTCCTGGCTGAGAGAGGGTTTTCATGACCCTTTGGTACAGGGTGGTCACTGGTGAGACTGTGTGGGCAGGTGAATGCCACTTCTCCTTCTCCACCGGCTGAAATGCAGGGGCAGGCTCTGCCTCTGGTCAGAGTGTGTGAGAATAACTGGAGAAACCCAAAATTGCCATGATGAGGGAAAAACACATAGGTCATGCTCAGCCAGATGCCCTAGGAATGTGAAGTGATGCCTCAGCACAACTTCAATTGCTTCAATTCACTTCTCAAGTTTCCCTCCTCTTTCTCCCTTACTCATACTTACAAATTCTTATCTTCCACACTGATGGTCTTTGCCTGATGCACATCCATGCAACTGCCAGGTAACTGCTGGTTATGACATATGATGCAACAAGGTAAAATGCATACTATTCCAAGTGGGAATATCTCAATGCCCTAAACATATTTTGCCACAGCATAACATTTGTTTCTTTGTCCTCACCATGCTTCAGAGATGGGGCTCTGAAATTCCTGTGCTCACAGTGGTCTTGTCTTTCTTGCCAAGCATGAATCCTTGACTGTTCCGATTTACTGATGGGAGAGCAAACCAACCTTTCTGCAAAAATTCAGAGTTTTGTCCTTCATGTGGCTGCTGGAAGTTGAGGCTGCAGTTGGGTGCTGCTGATGAGCTGTTTCTATCAGATGGTTTTGAAAGGGTAAATTCTTACAACTCAGACAGACTAGAGATGTGAATCTGGGAAGAGTGATCCCGTGCACACAGAGTTATTCCACAGTGGTCCTTACTGGGGCCATGCCCCCTCTGCCCACTGGACTGAGCCGATACCAATGACCCAGGGCCACCGGTCATTTCTTCCATCAGATACTTGCTCCAGAAATCCTGTCTGCTATAATGTCTGGTTTCATGTAGTTTGCTTTATATATATATATATAAAAATATATATATATGTCAAATACCTAGTCTCTGTTTCTGAAACTGTATGCAAGGAGAAGCATTTGTCAAATGTTTAGATTTGCTGAGTTTGTCAGATCCAGCCAGAGGCAGTCTGGTTTACTCCTCACCCCCCTGAAAGATTGCTGGGCAAATATCCTACATTATTGCCAGGAATAACTGTCTGCAGGTTTGTCATTAGTCTTTTGAATGTGTTTCACTTGGCAACTCTGTCTTTGGCACAGTTTCATTGGCATCAAAGAAAGCACATCAGAGCTTCACACTGCAGCTTGTCTTGATGTTAGTTCTTTGTACATTGCTATCCCTCCAAGATATCAATTGCCTTCAAAGGAAAGCCAGAAGCAAGCCATAGCCTTCCTTTGGGTTTTTTTGCAGTAACTTTAATAAAAGGAGTGAAATTCTCAAGAGACTGTACCCAGGCTCTCTGTGCTCTCCTGAGCAGGCTGGGAGAAGCTAACTCATCCGCACCATAGCAGGGAAGGCCTGGGATGGCTAATCTCTTCCCAAAAGGATGGGAGCTGTGGCTGGGCTCCATCCTCCCACAAGCAATGACGACAAAGCCTTTCCAGGATGATGTTGGCCGATAGTCAGCGCTTCCTCTGGCACTAGGCCCCGTTGACTAATCACACTTGCTGTCAATTCCAGGCTTTTTCCTCTGGTGCAGCTATGTCTTCCTTGCTCTAATTTAACTCATTGCTTATTTTTCTGTTGACTGTTCAGAGCAATTGACCCTTACCCCTGCCTAACATCCCCTGCAGCATCTGCAGGCTGTCACTGCTGCAGCCCTGATCCCCTCTCTGCTGCATTGCTATTCCGCCTATTCGGCTCTGGTGCCTGTGGGTCAGAGCCATTCCCTCCAACTTGTGGAGGCAAAACCATGTGTAAAGAAGTGTTCCCAGCAGTGTGTGCACTGCAGTTTGTCATGGTGCTGTGCTGATCTGAGCTGCACTGCTTGGGGCAGGCATGTGTCTTTCTCACTCTGCAGTGCAGCATGGGACACAT
>JAWWMO010000096.1:49482741-49495266 GCA_035047845.1 Dendrocincla fuliginosa | reverse complement strand
CAAATCGTCTCTTTGATCTACTGCTTTGAGTACACCCTATGCCTTTTGTCTTCCTTCTCCAGTTTCTTAGGCATATATTATTGCTCCCTGATGGTTCTGATATCACATTTTTAGCTGCTCCAGGCCTTTCTGATATTCCCAGTGAAACTACAACAATCCTCTCTCTTCAATCATTCTTAGGTGTAAATTTGATCTCTGTGTTATTCTGCCAGCTGACTTCTCTGGAGATTTCATACCCCACAGCTCTCTGTGTGTGCTGAGACTGAACACGGAAGTAGTATAAAAATGGGACATTACAACTCATTTATATCTGAAGTGATGACTGTTTGCAAATGCAGAGTTTTCATGTGTTGTGTCTGATGCTGAATAAACCCTACAGCAATCCTCATGCTACCCCCCAGTCTCCCATGTCTGATTTCCCTGGTGTCTTTGGAGGTGCAGAAGTTGGTAAGGGTAATGATACAGGACAGCAGATCTGGGACTCTTGACTCTGTCTTCTAGTAGAAAGTTTTGGATTGGCAGGAAGTGAAAAGACATTATCATTAGTAGAAAGCAAAACCTGCTCTAATCGCCTTTGTGTTTTTTGCCTTTATCAGGCTCTGACTGTTTCATGGAGGGACTGATCAGACTTCTTCTCTTAGGACTCAGTGGGTAGAGTGGTTATTTAGTTTTTCAGTGGGTGAACTGTCTGCATACCATTCACCTTGGTCATTTGCGTCATGTGAGCTGGGGTCTGTGGTGCAATGCCTGTTTTCTTAATGGATTGCAGGGGCAACTCAAAATGGAGCAAGTATTGCCAAGCACGGGATTTTAACACAAACTTATGATAATGAATCCGTATCCTTTATATTATTATACTGTTATGATGTGCTATTGTAGTGAATAATGACTACATTAAAATCTGTGCTACTTTCATGCTCAATGCAGGCTTTTGTGGTTCAGCTATGGTGGCTGAGGCACTCATGGGTAGAGATACCACTTCTTCAGTCCATACAAGTCAGATTGAATGTCTGCAGCACAATTTGACTATCAGTGAAATACAAGGCATTTCAGTACATGACCAAATATTATTAATGATCACAAGTCTGTATCATAACCATATGGAGGCTTTTTGTTTTACCTTGGCTTTTTCATGGCAAGGGGAGACTTTCAGAATAAGAGCAAGCCACAGCCACTGCATGCAGCAAAGAGCTGACTCAAAGCTTTTTTCTTTGGATGGAGTTGATGTTATGTTTTCCCTGAGGTAGTGGATGAATTCTCTTTGGAAAGTGATGTTATTGCACAGCAGACAGACTGATTACTGACACCACATAGGTTTGAATTCTACCTCATTTGTATATCAGGGCTTATGGATGTTACTGGGTAATTGAATAGCCAACACATAAAACCCACAAGTACTGGAACTCCTGCATGTAAGAAGCAGTCAGCTAAGATGCATCTGAGGTTTATGGGCACCTATGCCTTGAACTGTTGATTTGGTTTATTATTTGGGGAACACATGCCATTTAATGTGATGACTTCTTTGTGTAGCTCCATAAATGTATTTAATCTGTTACAAAATGTTGTCCACTTCGTTATTATTAGTGTTGCACATATGGAATGGATGTAGAATCCAGGTTTTTACAAGTAAGTGCACAAACTACGGTTTTGTGGTATTCAAAAGTACAATGGGCAGATGCACAGAGCAGATCTGTTCAAGTTCCAGTTTACATGATTAGGAGATATTGAAAACAGAAATACCCATTTCCTGGTACAGAAAGAAGAAATAATCCTCTATAACTACTTACCAGCTGTAATCACAGCAAAGGAACTGTGCTTTTGCCTGAACTGGTATCTAATTCAACCCTGAAATGTCCATAGAAACTCTTGAAAGGAATATGATAGTATGTTTCAGTTCAAGAACAGAGCAGTCTAACCTCTCAGATAGGTAAAATAACACTCAGCTAAAAAATATGGAAAGATTTTTCTGGAAAAACAACAAATAATCCAGGTGCAAGGTGTTCTGAGGTCCTGGAAACAAACAGGAAAAAAATACATCAAAATAATCCCCACTTCATCCTTCAAGCCCTGAAATGCAAATCAAATTTCTAGAAATTCAGCACAATAATTTATAAATAGAATAGCAGAGAGAAAATGAATTGTCAGGGATTTCAGAGAGGAACATGAAAGGCTTAGAGGACAAATGAAAATAAACAGTGAGACCTCACTTCATAAATGTTCTACATTATTCCTTGAAAAAGAAAACCAATTCAGAGAAAGAGGAGAACAAATGGGCCATGATGGGTCTTCTGAGCCTTGAGGAGAAGGAATAGGTGGACAGAGAAACAGCGATGATGAGCAGTTTATTTGGATCAAATCTTTTTAAATCTTGCTAATACTTATTTCTTTATTTTTAAGGACTTTATTGTAGGAATGGTTCAATGTACTCCAGTGAAAGACGGTAATAAGGTGATGTCTATTCATCTGTTTCATCCTTTTTCTCATTTTCCAAGTGCCACACAAGAGGAGTGTGATACTTTGCTAAATCAGCAGAGAAGTGATTTACAAGATAGGTTAGTATCTTAGTATTATGTGCATGCCCTATCAGAACAGGAATGTATTTATTTGTGTATATTTTATGTGTAATTAGACATTTCTTCCTTCTCACTGATGTTTTACTGTGCCTTCTCATCCTCAAGGAAGTTAAAGCTCTCAGTTACCGGTAGACTCTTTTCAATTTCTATTTGATCTTTACACTGTTAAATGCCCATTTTTAAAACAGGGACAAAGTCAGAATAGTTTCTGGAGTTCTGCATGCTCATTTCTGCTCTTTCTTTGTTATGCAACTGTCACACTTTTCTATGATTTTCTACATCTACTAAGCTTTTCTTTTGTGCAGAATTAGAAACTCTAGTCAGCTTCTTCAGGAATTTTTGAGACACTGAGTAATTACAATCTGTAAAGGAGAGAATTTACAAGATTATGTCTCATGCATATGCGGCCTGAGATTATGAATTGGGAGTGTTGGTATTATTTCAGTTAATGAAAACTCTACTTTTTCTTTAACAAAGTAGAAAAAAGTGCACATCGGGTATAACTCTTAGTATATCCAAAGACTGTAACTCCAAGGAGTTAGGCATTTGGAAAGCCCCATTTCCCTCCAATTTCCTCTCCAAACCCTTCCAACCTGACTTTGTGTCTCCAAAGTCCAATTCCTGCAAAACTAATATTCCAGCCTCTTCTTTTGCAATGAGTGTAAACTTTCAGGCTAAATGGCTTAACCTTGACCTCTTTTGCAATTTAATGCCTTGTGAGGCAGCTCAAAAATGTTTTTTATTATATAGAAAGTGATTTCATTGCTCCTTCAACTGAATCTAAAATGAGTGCAACAAATCCAGTGTTTTAATGAGGAATGTTATTGTCTTTGGTTCTGAAATTCACCTCCTGGCAACCACTAGGATCTTTCAGCAAGCACTATCAAAATGGCATACTCTCCACATCTAACGGCTGGATCAGAAATTGCTGCACGAAATCTTGTAGAGCCTCCAGGACATCACTGCTTTTCCAGAGAGGAAATTTGCAGAGACATGCTTGTCCGACTTGCTTGTGCTTAAAGACATAGAAATCAGCTTTGCTCTGTAGACGAGGTTCCTTTTGTCTGGAGGAAAGGGGGTTTAGCTTTGCATGTTGGATAGCCATAAGCTATGAAACAAGTAGGTAAGGAACACATGTTTTGGAACATAATTTGTTTCTGGCCACTGCAGGAATAAATAAGTCCCTGTGATCTTTCCAATATGCCTTCGACTGTAAGGTATTTGCCTCCATATGTTGTTAGACAAATTTCAGCTAAATCAGACTTAAGTATTTTCCCAGAATTCAGAGAGATGACGTTCATTCCTGATATTTCTCAGAAGAGTTTTTTTCATCAAACCTTTGATAATATTGCATGCCGCATTATGAAGGCTTTTTTTTTCATTTATAATAGATAGTGTACAGATAATTGCCATTTATTAAGAGATGCAAGACCATTTCAGTGTGGGTTATTGCTCTCAAATATATACATTATTCTTCATTTTGAGTCATGGGTTTCCTAGAATGCAGACTGGATGTCTACCCTTCAGGGCAGAAGAGATACTTAACAGCAGAGCAGCAGAAAGACCCAAGGTTCTTTTTGGGTTTGTTCGCTCTCCCCCATCTCCTCCTCCTACCCCATGGCTGGTAATGCTCAGCCACAGGATATGAGGATATAAGTCTGAATATATACTTATGCATATTTATATGCCTGTCTATCATTTCCTAGTCATGCACATGTTGCCTCAAGTACTTCACCCAAAGAATTTTTTATTAGCCAAAGAGCACAGAAATCTTAGATATACCAAAATATCAGACTTCTTCTGGATCTGTGCGTTGGTTAAAAAGAAAGAAAAGGCTTATTCAGGATTAGGAGGTCAGAGCCAAGTTCTAAAGAGGTAGTAAAAAGAATTTAAATCCTCTTCTGTACAGGAGGCCCTAACTTTCTCCCCTCATTCATACAACTCACCATGAATTTCAGCCTATGAGCCTGATTGAAAAAAATCAAAACAAAAAGGAAGAACCTGAAGTGCTAGTAGTAAATCCAACTAAGTAACAGTGGCAGAAAGATACTTTGAAGTAATAGGCAATAACTTTGTAGGATGGTTCTTACCTTTACCAGAGTATTTGATAATCTTGGACAAGGTTCTCTGTAGAGTCAGATTCTCTGAAATGAGTTGTTGATACTAGGTTACAGTCAGGTTTCCTGCACTGTGAAATTTTCAACATAAAATTCTTCAGAACCAGTTCTAGTCCAAATATATATCTCTTCAGTGGGCAGTCTGGACAGTCCTAACTGGTAATAAACACTTCAGTCCTTTGGCTTGGTTGGTAGGGGCTTTGGGGTTGAAGTTGATTTGAGCAGATGTTGGTCCTAGATGATATCAGCTGGTATGTAATGGGTAGGGAAATATATCCCCCAGGAGAACAGAGTATTTCCTTACCCCAGACTTTTCTCTACCTCAGTCCTGATATTGGATCTGCAGAGAAAGACTCAGATGTCCTTTTCTTCAGGTCAGAGGAAAGGGGAAGCTGTGTGCCTGCCCCTGGACTGACCTGAAGAGGCTCCCTGCACAGAATACACGTTATGCTTAGTTTTTGGTACATGCTTTGCCTGGCTTTGTGTTTTCCACTAAATGTTGCATGTGTCTGGTATGGCTTAAATTAGATAGACTGTCTCAAAAGCACCCAGACTGTCTCACCTCCTTTTTACAAGAGCCAAACTGTATTCAGACTGCAAGGATGGTTGGAGGTCCTTGTGCAGGAATATCTGTGTTCTCCTAGATGTGTCTTTAATTTACTCACTTCATGAAGAAAAAACATTAAAACCTTGACTGATTATGATTTTTGAGAGGCTTGTCTCATGCAAGTAATTTTGGAGAGCTTGTTGGGCAACTCATGGGATCTGCAATAGATAATGACTTTCAGTAGAAGGGAAAAAAACAAGAGAATCCTTAAAATTTGTCACTTTTTTTTTCTTTTTAGTTGGTTTATAATTACATGTCTGCATTATTTACAGACTGTTATTCACTGTAAGATAATAGGATAGTATGGATTACTGAACTGCTAGCCCTGCAAAAGTATGGTTCATTTATTTTAATGCCTGCATCATCTAGGTCAGTTGATGGGATGGCTGGGCTTTTGTAATGAAGGGGAATAGCTCAAACATCACCATGCATGGGCTTTTCCCCAAACATGAGTCTTTATCTAAAAAGTATTTATGTTGTAAAGTCCTGTTGAGAGGCCGGATGCCAGTTGTTGCTGGAGTAATTGGCAACAGCCTTTCCTTCTGTAAAATGGTATTTTTGCAAATATATTTCTGTTGTATGTTCTTTTAAAAATACCCTAACCCCGCAGTTTGCATAAACAGCAGTGCAAACACTAAACACTGAGGTAAAAGTGATAGCCACATACCCTGATTTGATTACTGTTGACTCTGGAGGGCCTTTTTACTTCATCAATTTTGCATCTCTATGTGACATTTTTATGCCATAGTATGGGTTGAAAAATGTAAATCAAGCACGGAAGGTGAGTTCAGCCATGACCAAAATAAACTCCATTGAAACCTTCACTCAATGGAACCAAATAACATGGGTGTAGGATCTGCCTGGTGCCTGCAAAGGGAATTATTGTTGCAATCCTTCAGGTACTTGCCCTGATGGGTACCTGGCCCCAGTTGCACTTGACTGAGTGAACTGCTGTGGGCCAGAGCAGGGCTGTTCTGTCTGGGGTGGCTCCAGGCACTGGACATCATTTTGAATACATAGGATAAACATAGTTTGAACTTTTTGCAAGCTGAAGTTCTTCCTGCCCTGTTCGCTTTGCTTGTACAGTGCACACCTTGTGCCCCATGAGGGGAGTGGCATCACTGAGTCACCTGGCAAGTGTGAAATCACCAACAAAGCAAACCGTGCAGCTGTTGCAGGGTTGTGGGCTAGCTGCAGTACAGGTGAAGTCATCAGAGGAATTTTTGTCAGACTCTTAAGGCTTAAATGTTAGAAATCTTCTGGGTATTGCACAAAGCACATGAGTTGTTGCAGGGGTTCCAGAAGACTAACATGTTTGATAGGTGGAAAACACAAAAAAAGTGTGTTTTCTAAGATTGTGGCAGTGAGCTTTTGATTGGCAAACTAATCCAGGACACAGCAAGACATCTTCAAAAACTGAGGTGAAAAAGCAGATTGGAGGAGAAGAGCATGTGCAGCATAGCAGAAGCAGGAGGAGGATCCTGGACTCCAAGCGGTGGGGAGCTGGAGGCTTTGGAGAGGTGTGAGTACAGCTGTAGCTTCCTCCCAGTAAGAAAAAAAGGCATTTAAAGATCTCTGTGATTGTTGTGCTGTCAGTCAGCAGGAGTCTCCTGCAGCCTGTGGGAGATGCTGCTGAGTAGGCAGGGCTGCCCCACAGGCAGCGGTCACATCAGGCATTGTTATCTGAGGGACAGGGTACCACATGAAGGGAAACCTCTTAGCAGGGTTATTGGTTAGTTATTCTAAGAGGCAGCAAGGCCAAGTAATGCTCTGTCCATAAATATTTTTTCCTGCACCTCTCATATGTGAAATTTGCTAAATTACTGTGTTAAATTACACTTTTAGACTGGACACCTCACAAGCCAAACCTTCAGTTTTGGGGTAGATGTAGCTACTGCAAGGGAAAAGAACAGCCATAATATAATTTGCAATTCATACAATGTTCCTTTGTTCCTTCAGGCTCTGCCTCCACGATTTAAAATATCTAGCACGTAGTTGTGCCATTGCTTTTCTTGATTCCTATGGACTCTGGGATGCTCCAAATGAATGCAGCTGAGCTCAGAGAGCTAGTAAAATTTATTACCCTGCATAATCCAGGATAGTTTAAAAAAGGATATATGTATATGCATCTATGAGAGGTATAATGCAGCCACACTTTTTGGTTCTTGCTCTGAAGTCTGGACATAGGAATTAGTGAGTTTGTTTTATCCATCCCAAGACAGACCTCGTGCAGCATTTGAGGTGTTATGTGCTGAAAGACCTCATTGATGATGCAAACTCTTCATCTGTCATTGACTCATAAAAAAGCTCAGAACTAGGAAGATCTGTAGGAAATTTATTTTTTAGAATTCTTTTCTGAAGTGCCGCATGGAATATTGATCACTTTGGTATGAATGATTTAAATCTCCCTCAGGCATCTACTGTACAGCAAACAGGTTTTTATCTGAGATATTCTTTTTTTGGTTGAAACCTAGTGCTCATCATTTGAATATTAAGGTGTTTGCAATATTCACAGACCCAAAGGCAGCTAAACTACAGTTTCTCCTTGGAAAGAGAGCCTACTTGTATTTAAACTGATGGAGTTTTATTTTATTTATTTTATTTCATGCCACATTATGCCAGGTACAACTCTTTTAATGGCTGTATGGTGAATAACCAAAAGCACATTGTGGAAGTAGGAGTATTTCTCTATATATATTATGTCCTGTCTTTGGAGAAGGATCAAGGTGCCTCAAGGTTTTGTTAGCATCAGCTTCATTAAGCCTATTCACTACTAAAACTTATCAATGTGGAGCATATTTCACAGCTAAAATTAGTGGTGAGAGAAATGGTAATAGAAAATCCCTGCGGAAAAAAAAATATCTGGTTTAAAATGTGTTTATATCATATTTTTAAAAGTAAGTTACAGTTCTGTGTTAGAGATTAATCTTTCCAAATTTTTTTTTTCTTCCTAGGCCTTACAGGCATTAAGGGTAAATTTGTGAGTATATAAAGTGCACTCCTCGGGGTGGAAGAAGTGATGAAACTGCAAAGCATTTTATTTTCTTGGTATTCACAGGGAGTTATTACTTAGGTCCAACACATTATTAGCGAGTTTTTGGAAATTATATGGAGTGATTCACTGAGAACCAAACAGTAGTAAATAATGCCTGTTTAAACCTGCTGTCCTAGGAGGAACATTTTGACCTGAAGGCAGGTTGAGATTTGCCTAAACTAACATGTATTTCTAGAAAATTTTAGCAAGGTCAACCAATGTAATCATAAATCAGTAGACTGTGATATTCACCTTCCCTTACTCCTGATTGCTCTGGCATTTACAATACCTTGGTCTGCTGGCTTCATTACAGTACTATCTCTGTGGGACTAATCTGTCCTGCTATGCATGAAAGCAATGAGAAACATTTAAAGAGCTTCCACAGTTTGGGTATGTGTGCGGGTGTGTATGTTATAGAACTGTCATGGAGAAGAGAGTGTCCAGAGTTGCATAGTAAGAGTCTTCAGGGCAGAGGGAGACTAAGGTTTGAACTGAAGAATATCAGTCCTAGTGATGTGCTCAACTGGATCCAAACTGAAACTGTGGCACATGTTCCCATCCCCCGGGTGCAGGGAAGGTGCATCCTCCAGTGAAATCTTCAGGAAATTTGCTTGCAGATCTCATCTACATTCAGCACACTGAACTCTCTCAGCAGCACTATTAACCTTACTCATTATCACTTTCTGAGTTAATGATGGGTATCTGATCTGCACAGCAATCTTCTTTCCTTTACCATATTCATCATAGCTTCAGCTGGATTGTTATTAAGTAACAGAGGTGAAACACAGAATAATCCCTTTCAAAATAAATGCCTTATAACTGTGTCAAAACATGATTCTAAGGTAGTTGCAATTACTCTGATCCACTGGAACACGATGCTGCCTTTGGTGTTTTGTTACTAGTCTGTGACCTTCCCCAGGGTACCCTGCTTGGCTGAGCAGAGGAGATAGTCACTGCTCCACAACAAGACCCTGTTTCAGACAGTATATCAGCAAGGGCATCCCAGCTAGCTGTGGCCATGTTGTGGCTGCGCCTGAGCTGTTCCAAACACTTCCCCCTTTTTCTGCCAGTCCTGATATCAGCATGCCACTTCAATATAATCTAGGGTCTGCTGGAATACAGAAACTGAGGCTTGCTTTCTCCTGTAAACTGATTTTAACACAGGTGCCCTCCCCTTGCCTGTATGGTGTCTCGTTCTGACAGGGTTTTGGAGGTGCTCCTCCGCAAACTCATGAGATAAACATGGCAAGAGGCACATTTGCTGGAGGTGCTCCTAGCAGTGCTGTCACCTACAAGCACCACCACTCCAGCTTCTGGAAATATAGCACTGCCAGCAGTGCAGGCAGGAGCGGAACCAGAGGCTTCTCCCCTTGGCATTCCTACCAGCCTTGTGAGTTCAGGGGATTTCTGCTGCTTATTTTCAGAGAAGTTTGCCCTTGGGAGGAGGAAGTGTGGTGCTGAGTACTGCTAGGATCTGGCAAACATACAAAAAGGGGAAGTAAACCAGCTGGGGATTCCGGGCTGGAAATCTTAAGATGCCTGAAGGAGCTGCACTTCAACAATTAACACAAGACGTACTGCTCATCTGTGTTTAAACAGTCAGTTTAGCTCAACTGCACTTTGAGTGTCACCTTGATTTGTTCAGTTCAAAATGGCACAGTCACAGTTTTACAATAGTCTGTTACTTTTTGCTTAGGTTTTTCTCCCTTAACCTTAATATATATGTACAAACAGCTACTACACACACAGTCTTGCTCTTGTGATAAAGCTACCTGGAGTTTCTGATGACACTTATTTCCATAAAATGAGATTGAGGTTATAATATTCACAACTTTTCTGCTTCCAAACAGAAGAAAGGAAACTGAGAAACTAGGTGCAAATATCAGTTTCAAATACACATCTAGCATTAAAAAGCCTTTGATAGTTCTCATAAAATCAGAAATCTCTCCTAACTATGCTACACCTGTGTGAATTCCTGTGTTTCTGCCTTTTGAAACACTCCTTTCTTTCACCCCAATGGTTGCAGTGAGATGTTTCCCATATCACTGTTCAGTTACTATTTACTGCCATGGTGATACCACTCTAAAACACCTTCGACAGACAATTTCTTTGAGACAGATTTGTTAATGTCATGAGGGGTATTTTTTGCAGAGACATAGCTGGGACCAAGCATTTCAGGGTGCTGGCAGGTTGGTAGGCACGAGAATAAGGTGTGGATGGTGGAGTGCTTGGGTGCAGGAACTCTGCTTTAAGTAGTGTGTGTGCAGTTTTGCAGACTGGGATCTTTGCTGCGGGACAAGAAAACATGGCTGCTGGTTTCTGGTGTCTGAGCTGTAGCAGGCTTTTTGGACATCTGGTCCCAAAGGGGACCAATGTGGTCCCTCTGTGTGTGTGTGTCGGGATTCAGCAATCTTTGGTTTGGAAATAGTGCTAATTCAGTTGATGACGTGAGAATGGCACTTTCGGCCTTGTATTTTTCAAATTCTTGTATTTCATTGAGGTTAATGAATAACTTGGGAATTTGTGTAAACAAAGCAGAAATAAAAGAATTGGAGACATTTTGTTTAATGGAACTGAAGCTTTTCAGTGTTCTTTTCTAGTCAGGTAAATTGTGTTCAGTATGGGAGGGGCCTCTGAGGCCCGAGAAAGATCGAGGAAGTTTATAAAAAAACATGAATGGTACAGAGAAGATAACCAGGGAATGACTGTTCACAGGGATCTCACAGACTGAGATACCCAGTGGAAATACCATTCAGTGGGTTTAAAACAAAGAGGAGGAAGTTACTCTCTGTACAATGCATGCTTAAACTGGGGAACTCGTCATCGTCACAGGATGTTGGGGAGGCCAAAATTATGAATGAGGTCACAAAAAGGGTTAGTCAAGCCCATGGTAGACAGGCACATATGAGAGTCTGGGTGTGAGCTCTGGCTCAGGAAGCGTCTGCACCAGTGACTGCCGACAGCCAAGGTGTGCAGTGGAGGCATGCTGCATGCATGCTCATCACATCAGCTCCAGTTTGTTAAATAAGGACAAGAGAGGGACTGAGGTAGCTGTTGGACATGTCCTTCCTTGGTAGCTCTCCTGAGTGATGAACAGGTTTAAGTGGGTGGTGGCAAAGCACATACCTATGTACTCTAGAAAGCCTGGGCTGCAGTTATTTCTGGCAGGAAATGTTCTGAGACTTGCAGTATCCGGAGGTAGTTTGGTAATGAAATGTGAGAGGAAAAACAGCACAGTGGTCATTTATCTGCCTCAGGGATCAGAGACCTTTGGGCCTGCATATGACAGCCTCAGTGCTGTGGAGAAACCCTAAAATCAGGCTCATTTAGCCTATTACTGAAAAAAGCACAGCTGCTCACAGGCAAGAAGCAGTGAGCAGCACTGTATGCAAAGCTTCTGCACTCACAAGTACCTGCTAGCAATGAGCTCCTTGGCCAAACATTGAAAATCTCAAGACATCAGTCACAGGAGGACATAAAAGAAACTGCTCTCCTTATTTTAGCCACTTGTGTCACAGAAGCTTCTCAGACACAGTAGGAAAATATTCTCCAACTGTCCCTAGAAACCCTTAAAATTGGAAATCTAACACAGTCTCAGTTTTTGGAAGCTCTCTTTGAATCCTTTTAAATAACAGAGTTGGGGAAAATTGTATTTGAGATGCTTAGGATAAGCAGGCCTTGGGCTCTACCATTAAGCTCTGGCATGACATGTCACTCAACTATTTTTAGGTAATATTTTAGGTAAAAGAATTTTGTCTTGTGGCCCAAATTCATTCTCTATTTTCTGGCAGACTCCTCAATTGCTCTCCTTTTCAGATAGGGAGGCTCCAAAGGAGCTTTTTAGGACTTAGCCTAGTTTTACTCAGTTAAGATACCTGATGGTGTCTCAGGACTTCTTGCTCAAGGGCAGATGTGAGGACTGTGATATCTCAGAAGGAAAGTAAACAGCCAATTAAATTAAACAGCTGTGAGCGAGGTTTTGAAAGATGTAATACCTGGAACTGCTCAAAGTGAACCTCTGTCCTAGGTACAAGCCATGGCACATTTCAGCCTTTCCAGCTTTTATTAACATTGTTTTCTTTTTTTCCGAACTGAAATGCTGACAACTAAAATGCTATCCCATTTGGTTAGCTGACCTCAAATGCTTTCTTTTAGCCACAGTGAGTTACTCTGATTAAAGTAAGAAAGAGCAGA
>JAWWMO010000096.1:49455084-49466487 GCA_035047845.1 Dendrocincla fuliginosa | reverse complement strand
GCACATGACTAGGTTGCCACAGCTGTTCTACTGCCACCATATGTCATCCTCCAAGCTAGTCCCACATCCTCTGTCCTTAGGTTCTCATGGTAGATTTGGGAGGTAGCTTTGATCTAATTTCCTGGCAGCAGTGGGAAGCCCCTGTAGCAAAACCCTGAACCCAGACTATGAAATGCAATCTCTCTCAAGACTCAGTTCAGGCCATAAGTTTTGTCTTGGACATGTAGATGTGGGAGCCACCTGACTAGTTTGGATCTCAATAGGGATTTTCTCCAACACTTTGGGGCAGGTCATCCCACATAGAATGATGGCAGGCGAGTTCTGTTTGTGTTTTTCACAAGTTACCTGGTCTTGCTTTAAATATAAGAATGCTGATTTTTTTTTGGTAGCAAGCAGTGTGTGTTTGAGTCACATGGTGCACTTTGCCCTCTTGTTCAGGGTTTCAAATAAACATATTGTTTACAGCTACCATTAGAAGAAATAATCCTTTGGGTATAATCTAATATGCAATTTCTTTGTACTCACTGTGAGACTGGAATATCATGATCAAATTTCAAAAGGGTGATAAACCCTTGCTCATCATATTTATTTAGTAAGGGCAGGACCCTTCAAAGAGCTTACTTTAATAGCTCTTCTTTGTTTGTAGTTTTCAATGAAACCCATTTTTGAGAATCAGGCCAACGAATTCAAACACTTATGGGTTTTTTATTATTACAGTTTTGCAGATGATTCTCCAGGGTTTCAAAGTAGTATCTAAACAGAACTGCACTCTGTCCTTTTTTATTTTTTCACAGCAGCTCTTAAAAGAGCACTTTAATGCTAAGTTTTTTTGTGAGTTCTCTTTCTGTCTTACCTACCTAAGGTTAGTTATCTACTAATTAATTATTGTACATTAATTATCTCTTCATTGGTGCTAGGCACAACCCTTAAGACACATTTGTTTTAGAACCTAATTCCTGTAGGAACCCTTTCCTGCCTCATAGATACTGTCTTTGCTGCTTTCACCTCTTCTGCAGTGGGTGTGTGTACCTAATTACAAAACATGGTCTTTTGAGATTCAGTGGTAATCCACAGGTTTTGCAGGCCTGAAACATGACCTCTTGAGACTCAGCCACAATGCATAGATTTTGCATGGCTTGGATTAAGTCCTATAGGTGTAGACTATGTCTGCATTTAGACTAACATAACATACTGCTGTCTCTAAAAAAGAGAATTTTTATAATTTTTATATCAGTGTCATTACTTAATTTTTTGCTGTGTCTTAAAAGGCAAGGTGTGTTTTGGGCTCAGGATGAAGAGTTTTAGATATGTGCATTGAAGGTGACATATGCCAGCTGAACTGGGGCTGCCTCCTTCCTTGGAAGTGAAACACCTTTGGGAGCTGGCTGTTTTGGCAGCCTGTGAAGGTCTTTGCCTTCTGCGTGGGCCATTGCTACTAGCTATGCAGCTCAACCATAGATCCCTGCCCCTTTCTGCAAAGTGATAGCAGAACCTCCTACTTGACAAAAATAGACTCTGTCTTCCTGCTTCACTCAGTAGTCTCCTGATTGGAAGGGCTTGATTCCAGCAGAAATGAACAAGGGAAGCCATAGGAAACCACATCACTCTTGCTTGTGCTTTGTATGCAAAATCCAGCCTTAATTGCACACTTGGTACTTGTAGAACTTTGTAATTCATGTGTGTGCGGAAGATAAATGACATCTTGTTTGTCTGTCTAGTAAGGACTCAGAAATTCAGCTGACCAAAGAGCAATATAATAACATTTACATTGCTTTCTGTGTTTGTGTCCCTTTCTCTCAAAGAAGCCCTTGTTGTTCTCTTTTCTATGCCTTAAACACCTCTGAATGTACCAAATGGCAGTGCTTAGTTTACATGCTAAATTGCCAGGCAAAGACATCTTGATTATCAGGAAGAGCAAAACTGAGTTCTACTGTTCTACAGCATCTGCTGGATACAATTCGGATCTATTATTTCCATTCACTTTCAACACTGCATTGAGTTTGATTTAATATTCTGTTAGAACATGATAACTGCTTTATATTAAATTTCTGCAAGCCTCATAGTATATGTCATTTTTTTGACAGTAAGTGGAAATGCTGGTGCTGAGGCATTTCAGTGGAGCAGATGTACATGCATTCGTTCTGAACATGGACTAGTACTGCCAGCACTGCCCTTTGGAAACTCTCCCTCTGGGTTTAAGGTCTAAAGCAAACCCTGCAGGCATAACTACAAGCTGTGCTGGGTGAGGGTAGGGGACAGGAAGGTCAGGAGGCAAAATTGAGGAAACAAGGATTTCATTACTCAGCATACTACATACCCTACTTAGAGCCTGGGTCAAGACACTGGATCTTTAGTACTCACCACAGTGGGAGCTGAAATGCAAAAAGGACTATACAGAACCTAGCTGAGTTGAAGAGCACTGTTCCTTTCTGTGACAGTATCTGGCAAGAAAAGGCTTCTGGAGGCTTTGAGAAACATACCTCCTTAAAGAGGACATATAAAGGGAATTTCAAGGGATAGAGGCAATAAACTGAAAGGTGAAGAGTATCTACAATATTTATGAAAGGATATCTATGTGAGGGGATTGTGTGGGAAGAAGTGTCACCTCACTACCAGAGAGACAGCTAAACTAAAACATGCCCCAGGAACTTGGTAGATGAGACTGGTATAAACTGTGTAATTGCAGGGCTACACACAAGTGTCTGTTATTATAATTTTTAATTAGCAGCAACAGAAGAAAATCTTCTCAGCCATACAGAAAAACTCAAAGGAGAACCTGTGGAGAGAGCTTCAAACACATAACTGAAAACATTTTGAAATTAGTTACTGTCAGTGCCTTGGAACTAAGTCTTTTCTTGCACATTTAAATTTAGTTACTAATTGCTCCTCTAACTTCTTCTACTTCCTGACAAACCTCAGAGGAAGGCTTCACTTTTTCAAGCTACCAAAGCAGAAAGACAGATATTCAGATATATAAGACAGATATATGAAAATGTACACAATGGCCTCTCATCCAGAGCCTGTGGAGGCAAACTGGGAAAACATGGATGGTGTCCTGATTCTTAGGAGAATGGGGCTTCCAAAGCATAGTTTCCAAGTGTCCTTGGCACTCTGCTTGAAGTGGATCTGTCCTCTGAGTGACTGACAGTGAGTGAGGTCAGCCTCCAGTGTCAGCCTTAGTGAGCTGAAGGTGCTCAGGTCTTCCACTGGACATAGCCAGAGCTATGTCTTTCCAGTTACAAGAAGCTTCTGAATTTCACGATGTGGTCACAATGGTTCCTGGTTCTGAGAGGTGTGATCATGTCTTCTTATGAATGTGGAGAGAGCAGTGCACTCAGGAGGGGCAGACTACAAGTTGTCTTTGTGCTTTCTCAAAGAAGAGAGGTCTTCAAACTTCTACAGATCTCAAAAATAGCTGGAGAGCAGGAAGTCCCCTGTTCTCAGGGCAGGACAGTGAGCCCCTTTCGTCCCTGCCACTCCTGCATGTGAATGCACTCTTTTTGCCTGCCTAGGCTGGTGTAAAAGCACATCCCTTATCTTGTTGTTCAGCCTCTGTTAGAAACTACAGCATTAGACAGCACATCCCTCTCTGAATCTGTAACAGGCTGGTGGAGCTGTGATACCTTCCTGGAGGAAACACTGGAAGCCAGGGTGGGCACGGCCTGGGTGCAGCAAGGACATGGTGGGCACTACCCTTGTCTACATCCATGCTCCACCTCTGCAGTGACACTGGGCCAGCACCATCATATGGGTCTATGTGGATTCACCAGATTTTCTGGCTAGGTTGAGATCCCATGCCTAAGTCAAGTTGTTAAAGACCAGAGGCCTTTGATCTCTTTACAGTGGAAAGCCTGTGACCATGCATCATGTTTACCAGCCAAAGGGACTCAGAAACATGTAGAAACACATACGTGTGGCATGAAATCAGATAGGAGTGTCAGGAGTTGAGACTGAAGATTATGTGCTCATTAAATTGATAATAATAAATTATTTTTGCCATTGTTAAGGAGAAAGAAATAATATGACGGATATGGGCTTCCTAGAAATATATTAACATAGACTAATAGATACTTGTTTATTTTGAAAATGTTACACTATCTCACTGCAAACCACTTCTGGGTGCCTATCTCCCTGAAGAACTATGTCTCAAATAGAGCTCAGCCTCCTTAGAAAGCACTGGAAGAATCAATGGAGAAAATGCAGCTTGATCTCATAGAAAAAGCAGTAGCAAATGATCTTAGTGTTGAGGATATATTCTTGCACAGGACTCTGTTAAGGTCAGAAACAAGTCCTCCCACTGAATTATGGCAGCTGGTTTAGTCACTGGAACCGGTTCCTTCTGCTACCACACTCATTCCTATAAAGTGATCACAAGAGAAAAAAGAGCAAGATTGGTCAAATGAGTCATTAAGAAAAAAACCCCACGTTTTACTTCGAAATTACAAAAAGGGTAGGAAAGATGGAAAAATGCTGTTGTTGACCAGCTTTCAAAGAGGTGGGTAGCAGTGTAGTGAGTGGGGGTTGCAGGTTATCTCTGGCAGAAACACTTCCAGGCATTTGTGGACAAAAAGTTACAGCCCACACCCTGACAGCAGGGTGGGAAAGCTCTTCCTCATCTGTGTCACCCATGGTGGGCCAAGCTGATACCATCCTAACCCTGCTTCCCAGCTTGAGAGTGGAAATGGCAGACATTGTAGCTGAGAAGCAGGGGGCTTCAGATCAGATAAGAGAATATGAGACTGAACTTGGGAGAAGGAGAATATAGAGCCAGGAGAAGACAAGGCAATACGCGTTAATTCTGTCCTTTTGTTCACTCCCTTTGTCATCTGTTCTCCATTCTAGACCTGTTTACTGCCAAGGTCATATCAGACTTCTGTGCATGCAAGGTCTGCTGCTAATTGACTTATTGACCTCTGAGGAATCAATTAGAACACCAGCAATGTGCATATGGGTTTCTTAAATAGGCTTATGTTTAAAGATTGAACTAGATTTGGGACTTGTAAAAAGAACTACAGGAGGGAAGAGATTCAGTCTCGATGGTGGAGTTGCTCCTCAGAGATGGCAGCAGTTACAAGTTAGTTCTCATAACTCTCAGATGCAGTCATGTCTTCCTAAAAGTAGGGCCACAAAGTGTGATATTGAAAGGTTAAATAAACCTCAAAAAACCACGAAAGCCAGTAGGTGGATAAATAAAAAAGGAAAAAGTCCAGGGAAAGCTGGCTCAAATGGAGATCCTGTAAGGAGAAACCGCATAAAGGTTTCCCAGGAGTAAATCGCTGGCTGCAGATAGAGCCAAGCCAGACCCCTGCTGACAAGGGCCTGCAACATTATATCATTCCATCAGAAGGCATAAAATGGGCAGATGACTGCGGCTTGCTTGCTTGTGGTCTGGCCTGGATACATGAAAGGTTAGTCAAGTAAAAACAACTGCAGGGAAAGGTGGCTTCTGGGTCTGATGGGCCAAATGGATTCCCTGAGGTCCGTGGAGGACTTGCAAAGTCTAATGCATAAGGAAGGATGGAGTAATTGTGCAATCTACTCACCTCAGCCCAAAATTATTGGTTGTTATTGGAAAACAATGATATTGTCATGAATGCTTTGTCTGATCTGTCTTATATTGTATTTTCTAAACACCAGAATACTGTCTGGGGGTCTAGCCTTCCATTTAAAAATGTTTTAATAGTTTGTCTAGGAGACAAAATGTGCGTTCTCCTCCTCACCAACAATAAAAGAGCACAGCTAGCCACTGGAGAAGAAAAGTCCCTCCTGTCCCTTGGGGAACTTGGGCTTGTGGGGTCACATCCTAAATGGCAGTGTGTATGATCAAGACGCCAATGTGTCAGATCCATCTGGCATCCATGAGTATGTCACAGTGCATCTGCAGAGGGAGATGAGGAGAAGGACCTGTATTTGAAATGGCTTACTGGGGGTTTTGATCTACAGACTGGGAGCAGATAGCTGGCCTGGTAACACCCACTCTGTATGCTTGCTTTCAGGACCCAAAGTTGCTGGCTCAGGTACCATACCATGTTCAGTGAATATGTTACAACACCTTCCCTATAGAAAGGTTCAAGAAGAGCTTTGTGCTTCATACTTCACTGCTCCTGAGGGAAGCTGAAGGCTGTTGCTACCTGGAGTACTGCTGTACCTCTTAGCAGTGGTTGCGGTGAAGAGGAAGAACTTTTTAAGCTTACAGCTGCTCACCCCCTTTTCTTCCTCAAGAGGAAATGGAGTCTTAGAAGATCAGAAGGCAGGTATGGCTCCCAGAAATAATGTCTGGCCTTATATGTATTTTTCAGGACATAAAGTGATCACTTGTGTGAAGCAAAGGTAACAGCAGAACTGTTATCCTAAAATAGTTTGGCTCAGCCACAATATATGTGATCCTACAAAATGTGGAAAGAGCTTGAAACAAATCTGAGAGTGTTGCTTTTGAAAAATTTCCAAACATGGCCACAAATTTTGTGGGACTGAGCACCACAGCTTTGAAAGGTATAGATAATCATGCTGACAGATATTAGCTCAGCTGGTTAGAGCATGGTGTTTTTAACACCAAGCCTGGGGTTTCAATCCATGTATGGGCCATTCATATGAGAGCTGGACTCAGTGATCCGTGTGGGTCCCTTTCAACTTAGAATATTCTGTGATTATTGTTATTTGGTGCTTCCTTCAGGCAGGGCAGTGAGAGAGTGTCTGAGGACTGACTGGTTGGATCTCCTTTGGGAGACAGTAAGAGAACAGACAGTTACTTCTCTATTCTCTTCTCTATAGTTTTTGGGAAAATGGGGAGTCATTATTCTTTGAGGCCTCCAACACCATTTTCAGGCAATGGGTAAATTTGAAACAGAGTTGAGGGCTTAAACCACGACTTTCACAGAGCTAGAGCAAATGAATAGTTCTGACAGTATCCACAACACAGGGCTCTCTGTGATGCTGGCATGTGATACGAGTGACACAGGACCTGGGCCTGCTGAAAGTCAGATGGGAAATGGACATGCAGGGTAAGGAGGATTGTATGGGAGAGTGTTGCCTAAATGGAGCTTTTGACACGCCCCCACTCTCCATAAGGTGGGCTGGAAAGATCGTTACACCTAGTTTGTATGCAGCTGGACAGTGTTACCTTGCTGAAATATACTGACCTCTGTTAAATATATTTTGATTTTTTCATTGCAGAGTTCCTTAGAGGCACTTTCCTGAACTTACTGCTGTGCTTTGTTTAGAGGAAAAAGAAACAGTTCTTGGAGGGTCTGTAAAAAACAATGTGTATAGACTGTCTGTATATACATATGTATATATGTATGCATAGTTCCTCAATTTAGCATATGGAGTTAAGATGGAAAAAAAAAATTTTGAATCTTCCAACTTTGAAAGGATATACTAATGCAGAGCCAAAACATGAGAATCTGACCTAGGTCGGTTTATACATATGAGGAAAAATATTTACTTAGCTAGTAAGTATTTGATTAACCTTTGTTTATTGCTTCAAGATGAGAGACAGTTAAAATACAGGAACTTGTGGATTATATTTTTACTTTTTGGCTAGTGTTCACTTCCTCTGCAGAGAAAAATATGCTGTAGTTCGGAAAAAGACTTTTTTTTTCTCATCTCAAAATCTGTATTTCCAAATCCAGAGCTGAACTCAAGAGAAATGTACTTATTAATTTCTTTTCTTTTTAAAATAAAACAGAAACAGATAGGAGCAATGTGAGGCCATGCATCACGTAACTCCCATGATGTGGCTCACATGGAGATACAGGTCAAAGCATGAGCAAAGTTTCTGCTTTCTGTTTTGGAAAGAGACCTGGATTTTTTTATTTGCAATTTAAAACTGAGCAATGTCAAACAGTGAGCCTTTTTAGGCACTTTCTGCTTCTAAGGCTTTAATTTACAAGATGTTATATACTTCAAACTTGCTTGTTTCAAAGGGAGGACACAAAACTCTCTGTATGTCGTGCATTGTTGCTAAGAAGACCCACCTGCCACAACCATATGTCTTCCTAGCAGGGTTCTGGCATGTGCCAGTTTGAAAACTGCCATGAAATGCCCCTTTTTTTTCCTGCTATATAATCCATGTTAGGAATCATTTTGTTCTGAATAATCTGATGGGAGCATGGTGCAATATGGAGAGGCCTGCTTGCTGCTGGCTTCTGAACCACAGAGAATGAGAAAGCTTGTGTGTCCTCTGAGCAATGCTGATCTGACCACCAGCCACAGCAGATGAAATTCAAGTGATTTTGAAAATAACTTTGACTCAGATTTTTTCTTAATTATTTCCTTATAAAATATCATTCTGATTTGCTTTGAAGGAGAGAAACATGGGCTGAGTTTTTATCTTAACATAGACCGAAATGCCAAGGAACAAATAAATTGTTCATCTTCCAGACAAAACTGTTAACACTCTTATTTGTAAGTCAGAGGATGGGATAGCCATAGTCAGATCCAGATGTCTGCAGAGAGGTTCCTGAAGAGACTTTGACTCTTGACGGCAATTGCTAGGCCATTTTTATCACGAGTAAAACCCTGTGAGAAACTGCAACAGGTCATATCCTGCTTTTAGAAATAATTTGTCCAATCAGCTCTTCATCCTTCTGTCTGGTTTTGGTACTTGGTGAGAAAAGTGAGCTGCCTTCTTCCAGCTCCTTACTTCCTTCCTCACACTGTACCTGCCCTCTCAGCTTTCAGTGTGATGGGGTGACATCACCTTTGGGATGCTGGTGGGCTGCAGACAGTGCTGCAAGAAGTTGCTGAAACTTCACATTTGTTGTGTGCTGTGCACAGAAGACCTGATAGAAAATAGAAACAAGTGCAATCCTGAGAGAGACGGTATCCAAATCTGTTCAAGCACCATGTGAAGGGGTGTGCAAGCTATGCTGCAAAAGAAGGAGCTGATACAGGACTACTTCCATGCTGGTGTATCTGTGCCTGTGTTCTCATGATATTTTTTGCCAGTGTCAGGGGGAGCTTTAGACTGTTCCAGCTGTATGTATGAATCACATGAATGTGGGGTTTCCAGACAAGATGTTGATACTACATAGTGCTGAGCAAACCTCATGGGCGTGTTTTCTGTTTCACTTTCTGAGTCTTGGAATGAACAAAGTGAAAAAATGGTGTTAATATGACTACCAAAATAACTTCTCATTCATGCTCATTCTTCAAACATCAAAGTTATAAATTGGATTGATTGACTATATTATTAGCTGATCATCATACTTAGGGGTCATATTTGCATTAGACAGGTCATTTCTCCCCGTTAGTTATCAAAAAGAACAAGAAGAATTTAACGTTGTTCTGAAATTTACTAATATTTTGCTCAATCTGGGGAAAAAAAGAATTCTCAAGCATCTGTAAAGTTGGTAGAGAAGTATGTCTGTATATGGTGATGAACTGAACAACACTGCTAAAGTTAGTGTACTTAGAGCTGCATAAGATATGTGAGAAAATGGAATCAATCCCTCTAATTATGCAATTCTCACAGCTCAGTGATTTATGGCAATGAAATACAGATTAAGTAAAGAACTAACCATTTTTGAATAGACAAACTTTATGGGAAGATACGAGCTAAGCAAAGAACACTACAAAGCAGGCTCTAAACTGTAATAATTGGAAGTCCTTTACAAAACAGGATGATCTTTATGATTCTAATCCATCAAAATATGGACATGAGGTTACTTTTTTAAAAAATCAAAACAATTGCTATCTCTAGTTAAGGAGGGATACGCTTATCTGGAAAAAAAAATACTGGTAGAAATGGAGCCTGTAGTTTTAAAAAAAAAGTAATTTAGTTTTTATTAAAAAAACAGGAGTTATTTAACTGTCATAATTATTACCATACCAATTATACTATACCAAGAAATTAGAAGGTGTCTTTGAAGTTGCATGGCTTTTTATTTACATCAAACCCAGTATTGTGCAGACCACTAATTTTTCATGCTGAAAATGAGTGTATTTGATCAGGTGGCAGCCATTGACTCAAACTAAATCCTGCCAGCTGAAGCCCAGGTGTTCAAGAATTACAGAAAACAGTGATTCCCTGAAAAAAGTGGTTGTGTTCAAAAGAAGAGTCTTTTCTTTGGGAATGATGGCTAACTCATTCTTATTGCTTCATTCGTCTTTTCTGATTTTAGACCTTGATCTGGAAACTCTTTGGTGCATGTGCTGAAATCCCACCCTTGACAAGGGAAATATTCAAATGTATATGGCAGCTTTTCTTAGGAAATATAAGCACTGCATTCAGTTCTTTGGATGAAACACTGATTTCTCCAGCAGAGTGGATATGACAATCAGTGCAAGGGCAAATACCGAAGCAAAACTTCATTTCATGTGACTTAAACTTGTGTTAAATTTAAACATATGCTTAACTAACCTTTCTGAGTGGAGATGCTTTCCTGACTCTGAACCCTGATTACAAACATATTTTTGGCAGATGTTTACATTTCTATTGCAATTGAGGGCCTTTGCCTTGGAAGAATAACTTCTTCGAAGTACAGCAAAATGGCACAAGGATAGTTGTAAACACCAACTCCTCTAGCAGTAAAAGAACCTATGCCTTTGCAAAGGCCTTCATTTTGGTAGAAAGAACATGTCCTACTTATGGGGTTTCTAAAGTATAATTTACCTCAAAAACTGTAAGACTGGATATTTTTGAAATAGTGCATTTAATGGTGCAAGCATGAAAAGATCAAACTCAATTTTTACAAGGCAATTTCATTCCATGGATGTGAGTTTATGCCAGCTAAAACCTGTCCTGAATTAATTGGTCATTGGGGATATTCACATGTAAATTTTGCAGCTGTAGATCCAAACAGTTAAGGTGTTCAAGACCTTTTGATTCCTGGTAACAGATGGAAAACACCGGTTTAATTGAGATGACTTAAGAAAACCCTTCACAGTTTAGGCTAACAACAGACAAAAGATGAACTGCACCATTGAAGGCAATGGCCTACCTCAATAAACCATTCATATCAAATATGTTATAGTTAGTCTTAAATTATGCTTAAATTAGCCTTTATACATCATATTGCTAAGCACCGAAGATGTAGTTATAATTATCTCAGAGGGATTGAGACCCTATCTAATCCCTACTTCAAATTTACTTCAAGACAGTATTACTTAGAGGGCTCCACAGGAGAGAAATCACTGCATTTCCTTTTTATGCTGAGCAATAGTGTCTTAGTTCACGAGAGAACTAAGATATTATGCTAGCCAAGAAATAATCCCTCTCCTTTGAATTTAGAAAAAAACCCCTTTAATTAGGGAGAAATATATATAAAGAAAAGGGTAACAGTTCTTAACCACAATATATATATATATATATCCGGAAAAGAACTAGACAACAACAGCTTGTAATAAACCCCTCCACCCCCCAAAACAACTAGGCAAAACAGTCAAAAAGGTCTTTTTTTT
>JAWWMO010000096.1:49432703-49447584 GCA_035047845.1 Dendrocincla fuliginosa | reverse complement strand
ATATTTGCTATAAAGAAATAATTCACTTTTATTCCTTTGCCTGCACTGGTATATTTTATTTTTGATCAGTTTAGTGAGCAAAAGTAATTCAACCGTATGCAAGACTGAGACATCCTAGCCAGGTTTTGGGAAAAACAAAGTGAAACCTGAGGCTCATGTTTCTCCCAGACTGCTTTTTTTCTCAGGTTGTTAAAGACTTTCCTTTATGTCTTGCAGATATATATTAAGTTACTCTGATATCAGGAAATGTGTCTGAATCTCCTATCTAGGCAGTTTGGGACAGGGCAATTAGCACTACCATATGTAGAAGCCAAGAAGACAAGGGGCTTAAATAGGTATGTCTGAAACACCAATATCCAGATAGGCATGGAGCCAGCCAAAGAGTGTTGGTACTAATAAGCTAGGAGAAAGAACACAACATGACTACAAAGGGTCATATGGAGGTAGGACAGCACTTTTCTGGGACAAACTCTCTTGTTCTAGTCCCTGCAGATAAGCACAAAACAGTATGGTGCAAGTGAAGGAATGAGGCCAAGAAGTGGCATGGACTGAAGGGGGTGTGGAAAAAGACCACCTGAGACCCCCAAAGGCTCTGACCCATTTCCAAAAATGTCTGAAAGAACAGATTGTGCATGATATTTGATTTGCATAGAGAGCAAGAAACTTATTTTAAGGACAGGGAAAACCTGTCTACAAAAGGGTGTCACAACCAAGTCCAGGTGCATGCCCCAGGAATACTGTCATCCTATCAGCTGGATTGACACTGGAACCAGGAGCAGTCTGTCTTTCTACATGCCCCCCCCCCACCCCCCCCAATGCAAAGAAAGTGTGCACTGCTCTTCCTTCTCATCCCAAGCAGTCTCTTGGAATGCTGATACCCATCCTCCCTAGGAGGAAGAGGCTGTCCTGGAGGGCTAGGAGTCTCATCCACCCAGCAGGGCTTCGACTCCTGCAGTAGCATGGTTTTAGTAGCAGTGGAGTTTCCTGCTGTTCCAAAGGGCCAATTATTTCTGATTAAATCTGAAGTGTGAAAACTGAATGCCCCGGAAGCAAAATTAGCTCCCAGGGCTGAACCACCATGTTACTGAACCTCACAGCATTGTGTATGGGGACTCTGGTTCCTATAGAGCTGGACTTGCTTTGAGCTGCTTCTCTGACCATCAACAGTCCCCTGTCTTTTAATAGCTGCATATCATTCATGCAGTGTATGAAAAGAGTTTTCTCCATGAATAGATTCTAAGACTATTAAACATTTAGTTCAGACTTTTTTTATCAGCTCTTATAACCTAAATCTATCTCTCTCTTCTCCCCTGAAGCCTCTTTTCTTACTGCTGTAAGGAAATGAATGTTTGCAGTCTGGCTTAGTTTTCTGATTTCTGTTACTGCGTACATGTGTGCAAACACTGTCATTTCAGTGTGGATCTTGGGTGGTGGTTTACCACGCTTTAAATATTTTGCCCTTCAGTCAAAGGCTGTTTCCAGGCGATGGTAAGGGGTGCTTAGCAGTCAAGGAGACCCCCAGGGCCAAGCCTGTTAGTAGGATGTTTTAGGTGCTTGATTCTATTTATTGTGAAGTCTCAGATCTGATATATGGTAGTGTTTGCATGCAAAGTAAAGCTATTTGGTTTAAAAAGAGAAGAAAAGACGAAAAGACAAAAGATCCTCATACCTGCATTATGTTCTGATCTGGTCTTCCATGCCCTGCTGTGCTCTTCAGTCCCAGGCTGGCGTTGACAGTACCACATTTCCCATGGTATGGGGCTGCTCCACTGCAGCTGCTCCACCACAGAAGGGAAGCATGACACTTGTCAGCCCCACCTCCTATTCCCAGCAGGGCTCCAAAAGAGCTCTCTGCGCTCAGGGTGGGCACAGCGTGAGGCTGTTCCTTGGTGTCTCAGTGGGGTCATTTTAGGGCCTTCAGGCTGAAATACAGCATTGTGTCATGTCTCTGGCCATTGTCAGGTTTTCAGCTGTGCTATATGATCAAGGGTTTTGGGAACCAGTCTGGTCGCACAAATACCCATCTTTGGAGCCTCAGGAAGGTTTCCTCTGGATAACACGGTCCACATGGGAGGAACAACGGATGCAGCTGACCTGCTGCATCTCAAAAGCAACAGGCAAATTCAGCTTTAGCACTCTCAGTTTTCCTTTACAAAGGCTAAGTTAAAACCTGAAAACAGTATAAAACCCATTCAAAGTTAAACATTCACCCACTACTCTGTAAAAGCCTTTATAAGGTCATAAGGCAGTGATACTGCTTCACTGTTGCACAGACGACTGCTCGCAAAGCACAGCACTGCAATGGGAATGAATGCCCTGCAGCCTTAAGCATCCTCCAAATTGAAAGCTGTACTTCAGCAGCGTTGCAGGTGCAGTGCAGTGACCACTGGGGATAACTGGAGCAAAGGGCTCCCAAAGGGCTCACTTGCAGCAGGGTCGCACCACTAGCCTCATCCATGCTAGCCACAGGGTGAGTATCAAAACAAAGCCAGCCAGGTGGCTTAAAATCAAGTCCTGGGATCTGTTCCACTTGAAAACTACATTTGGCTGAGTTGGCAGTGGAGGTGTATTGCCATGTTTCATGTCAGTTGCAGGTTTATTTAAAGATAGTGATAAACACAGTTAAGTAAGAGAATCCCTCTCCCTCACAAGTGACGGAGGTTCTGGGAATATCAGGTCCTAACTCATACAAAGCCTGATAAAAAGAGATAGATGTAGACTGAATATTATGTTTTATAGGGAGTAGGATACTAATTAAAATGGAGCAGAGTTTTAGTGTTGTAATAGCAGACACCATCATAAACTTTGCATCTTCCAAGTGTACATTATGGTTAATAGGAGTTGTATGTTTTCATATACCTATCCTTTAAATGACATACATTTCCTTCAGGTTTTAATGTACCTATTCAGGCTTCAAAAGCAGTGAATCTGTTATAAAATAATCTAAAACCGGTTTTGGTGGGGGCGGTTGGGGTTTGTTTGTTTTTGTTTTGTTTTGGGTTTTTTGTTTCTTTGTTGTTTTTTTTTTATTTGTTTTGTTTTGTTTTGTTTTGTTTTTTTCTGTAAAACAATGATAGCCTAGTAGAACTAAATATGAACAAGTCCCAGGGGTTCTGGGGTTCAGATAGGTGTAAGAATGGAACTTTACCACAATCTGAGGTTGTCAGATGTGTGCTTTTGGTTTTGGACTTCAGAGAAATGCAGAAAGCCACACAGTTTAAATCTTCCTTTGTATATTCATAGGTTCAAAGTATCAAATTGTCATATAATTACATTTTAGGTGAGCCACTCAACACATAAGAAGTACAAAATTTAATCAAAATTTGCCACCGTATAAAGGCAAACCACTAGGCTTTGCTTTTATATATCTGCTTCTCCCATTAAATATCCACAGAAGTCTGGCGATTTTTGGTTTCAAATGTTCTTCAGTAGTAACTTGATTTATTTTTAAAGAAATCCTAATTTTTTAAGAGGCTGTTCAATGATTGCCTTCTGAAAAACAGAACTTTAATAAATGGTTTCTGTTGTGAACACAGTAAATCTCTAGTTCCCCTTTAAAATATCTGCCAACAAAGAGAAAATTATCTTTGGCTTGGTTCTGTTTTACTTATATTATCCATAGACTAGATCCTGCTCCTGCTAGCCTCTGTGTCAAAATATTTATGGATGTTTTGGCACTAAAATCAACCCTTAATTTTGCAAGAGTTATCTGCAAGACGTTAACATAATTTACAAAAATACAGTGATTATTTAATGTGTTTTTTTATTGCTGGCTCAGCATGCACCAATTTTGTTCTCTTGCCATCTTTCTTTCCCCAGTTGGTGTTCTGGAAGTCTAGCTAAGCTGCTTATAATAATTTTCACATTCATCAGTCATTTACTCCATTGCTTTCCTCTCTCTCCTGACCTAAATGAGTTGCTTATTTCACACTTTTCTTTGAAAAACTGCTTTCTGCTCAGTAAGACCAAACTCCCCTGCTCTGTATTTCTGTAGACACCAAATCAACTTTGATTCAAGAAACCAAGTGCATAAGAATAAAACCTCACACTTATTTTTTTCACTCCAGCTGTTGACCAAAGATTAATGAATGCTTTTCTGGCCTTTGAAGACACCAGTTCAGATTCTTCTTCTTCCAAGGTCAAATGGTTACCTCAAAATCAGTATTTCATAGTAGTTCTAATATTTTGAAGAAAATTTTTTCCGTCTTCCTGGTGAGCATATGTTAACTTGATATGATGTTTTAAGGCAGACAGAAATGTTTGGAATTAATTATTTTATGAAAAAAAAGTGGCAGACAAGAATCTATGTTACATTTAAGAAACACCTGTCATTTTTTTTCCTCTATGGAGCAGCTTGCAGCCTTTATTCTTTGCATTCTCAAAGGATCTGAGGCCAACAGTGAGCAACGGCACTTAGTTGCTACAACTGGAGAGTAAGTGATTTGTATAGGATATGAGATATGTGGCAAATCAGGGAATTAAGTCTTAAAAAAGAAAAAACACTGCTGAACATCAGACCATCAGGACAGACTGTCCTACTACACCAAGAGGCAGATGCAGGAGGAGGCAGAACTACAGCTTGGTTAAAGGGTTCTGGTGATGAAGAGCTCAGGGAATCACAGGACCAAGGCTGACAGAGTTCAAGAAGTGTTTGGACAATACTCTTAAACGGATGGTGCAACTCTTGCACATAATCCTGTTCAGGGCTAAGAGTTGGATTCAGTCATCCTTGTGGGCCCCTTCCAACTCGACATATTCTGTGATTCTGTAATGGTGAGAGTCAGGAGGAGCAGGATGTCTGATGGAGGAGTGGGGCTTTTATTCTCATACAAGCATCTCAGCCCTTAAGTACGTGTGAGAGCTGAAAGTTTATTTAGGAGATGAGGAAGGTTTGGTGTCTTGGGAAGATGTGGTTCTCCTTCAGCTATCAGAAAGGAGAAGTATGGAAATTAGAAAGGAGAAGTATGGAAATTACTAGCATGCCAGTGTCTCACAGCAGGGATTTAGAAAGCCATTAGTTTTTGCTCTGACTTGCTGTTTTTCCAAAGGCACCTGTCAGACCCACCTGATACTTCAAGTAGAGATAAATACATGGCACTAGCTGTTCCTTATGAACGTATTTTCTATACTCCCTTCTCACATGCTTGCTTTGCTTTCATGAGGTTATTTTTACCAAATGCCATAGCCAGCAGATGTGCCTGAATGGGGGCTCCGTGTGCAGACTTTGCCATTTCGACCCTGTTATTGACTGTCCCCCTGGACTAAAGATTAAGGCTGTTAGTGAGATACCTACTTATTTATGTAAGTGTTTAAATACTGTATCTAACTGTTCTGGTTCCTGCTGGCTAGCTAGAGATCTGCTCAGGCCTAGATCCTCTGTTGGTTACCCCATGACACATGTTAATCAGCACAGCATGAGCTCTTCATTGCCCATCTACTCGTGTTTGCTGAAATTATCTCTGGGAGAAGAAAAGTCTGGTCTGGGACAAGAATTTACATGTCTGTTCCACTACAAGGTCTGGTCCCTCCCCTGCTGGGACACTTTGCCTGACTTAACCTGTATTTTTGACACGCACAACAATTTTTAACAGTTTCCTCAAATTTCTTTTCCTTTAGAGGCAGCGTAAAGGATCTCTAGCTTTTAAATTTTTAAAATTTTTTTTATTGTTGTTTTTAGCTTTGCCTGTCCTTAAAAGACCTCATTCCCTTTCCAAAACATTGCAATAAGGAACAGAATGTACTTCTGCTTTACGGATAGGAAGTTAAGCACAGTCAAAGGTATCAGAGAGCAGCTGAGGGATACAAATTCCATAAATCCTGTCAATATATATCCTAAAACCAATCTTAGCTCACATGGAGAGTCCTACCTCTCCTTTTAGCTTCCAGTAGAAGCTGAAAGAACTGCTGTTTTTTGGATTCTGTTTCTGCAGGATGTCACCAGGATTCTGGCAAATGCAGTCTAAGTCTGCCTGGGGTTATGCAGGTTTCTTTTCTGAATAAGATTGAAACGCTGCTTCTGGACTTTGCACTTCTGACTGTTCTGTCCAGAAAAGCAGTAACACTGCCCTAAACTGTATCTGCTTTGCAGATCAGATGCTTGAAGTTGCAAATGGAAGCCATGCATTTTGTATGGCAGGAACATGTTTGTGCTGTTCCTTTCAGAAAATGTAACCCTTGGTTTAAGAACAATTGCAGAGAGTAATGGCTTTCCTTTAAAAAAATCTAACCTGATTTCACACTAAAGCCCTTTTCTCTCTTTTAACCATCCTAGTGGAGACTCTACTTGCCACAAGTCCCTGAGAAAGAAAGTTCTTAATTTTCAGATTCTATGGCAGAGAAATAATTTTTGAGTCAGTGAGAAGTCTGTGTTCCTTCAACTCTAGCCTGCGCTTATTGGCCTCTGAAATCACCTGTGCCCTCAAACTTTGCTGACTGCACAGATTACCTGTTCATCCTGGGGGTGTTAGCTTGAGATCCATATGAGATCTGTTTTTGAAACAATGAGTATTTTAATACTTCTGCTACAATCCCTGGCTGCTTAATTTTGTAAATATTTGTAGTAACTTTAGTTCTTACATTCCCTCAGTGAGGAGCAAGTGAGCAAAGCAAGTCTTCTATTTTAATTCTTTATTATCTCTTGTAGCTTACTTTTTTTTTTCCTGACCGTATCATCAGTCCCTCTAAAGTTTGCATCCAGCTTAAAATAAACATACTTGTTTGCAGACTACTATTCTACTCACTTTTTGTCTGAAGTGTTGCACCTTGCTCTCAAGAGAGAGCCTCTGGGCTGTTCTCATCTATGTGTTGCATCTCCTGCTATCATGATCCAGCTTTGCAAATTCAACTTTTGTGACTTGGCATTTCTCTTGCTTCTTTCTTCCCAGGCTGGCAAGCTTTTGCATGGGATCTCCCTCCCCTTCCACACTCTGTTTTCCTGCCTTTGCCTGTTCACTGAATGCAGAGGAACCTCACTCGTCCAAAACCTGGGAACAGATCACTTTCTTGGCCACAGAAACATGCAGTAACCACAGTGCGAGGGTTATATGTGCAAATATATTTTATTAATAGGTTTTAATGTTCTTAAGCAAAAAAATAAGCATGTTGGCAGTAGGCGAGTCAACAGCTTCAGAATGAATGCATTAAACATAAAAATCACTGCAGGTTTTCTCTGTCAAAAGTAAAGCATAAAATTTACATGGCTGTGTAAACATACAAAGCAAGAACACCACAGGCAAATGTTTACAAGACACATGTTTAGCCAGTATCATCATGTTCCAGCAGAAAGCAGAAATGCCAAATGAGAAGTCCTGGGCAGCTGTTTGTTTTGTCAGATGATGTGAGTTTGTGGAACAACAGTAAGTGAGCAGTGTGTTAAAGTTAAAGATAGGCACCCATCAAATATTTTAAAAGAAAATCTATGGTTTACCTGTTAGTTAATGTCCACAGTGTTACCCTTACCTCAGATCTCAATATCCACATCTCATTTCAATATTACTCAGAGATTGATGCACAGATCTGCTACTTCATCAACTGTTATTTCAAGAATGAGTCTCTTGTTGTATGAGAAGCAAAATCATTGCCACCCTCACTTAGAAGTGAAACCTTCTTGTCTCTGTAGTGTCTTCACTTTATCACTGCCGTCACTTCCATCAGCACACTCTATTTCAAGGTCATGGTCAGGCTGGGGTCTTAGTCCAGTCACCCAGAAGAAATTCATGCCTGTAGCTATTTCAAGCTTTGCCTGCCATGCAGATTCAGTCTTTCATTGTTACAGGCAAGACAAGCTTTTACAGTTACTTTTCTGAATAAAAATGAATAAATCTTAAGTAACTTTTAAGATTTTTAAACACCTTTGGAATATTCCTTAGTTCCTTGGGACCCTGTGGCAGTCACACAGTGTTTCCTGCTGGAGCTTCCTCCAACAATGTGCATTTGCTTGAGTGATATCATGGTATGGCAAGGCCTTGTGAGGGAAATCTTCCAGACGGTGAAAGGCTTTATCAGTGAACTTTCCTCCACTCTTGAACTGTATGTCTGCTAGTGAAAGAGCTGCAGAGGTCGGATGTGAAATCTGTCCTTGCTGGGGAACAGGGCAGTCCAATCAATCTACCTAAGGGTATGAAGGCTTGAAACTATGGCAGTTAGGAGCTCTGGTAAGTGAAGAGTCTGTAGCAGTAGTGCCTGCAAGAATGATGCTTTCAGTGCTGCCTGATGAAGGGGACAGCACAATGGAAGTGTGTCACCTCCTTGTCTGAGCAGGTCTTTGATGGCAGTGCTGTCAGTTTGTAGTGGCACCTTGGAACAACCTTAGGGGAGCCGTGACTATGTGTACTCTCTGGGCTGCAGTGACTGAGGCAGATGCTTGGCCATAAGAGACATGAAAGCTTAAAAATCTTAAAAATATGGGAAAAATTAGTGGTAAAAAAAGGCAGTCACTGGATTAGATAAAGACTTGAGGGTTGTGTTTTGGACTCAATTCTGCCTAATTTCCATTCTGGGTTCTTATTTCCTTATGTGGACTCTCCTTGGAGTGCTTGGGTTTCAAGGCTGGATATGTCAGAAGGAAAATTAAGTGTCAAACTTAACCAGTGAAGCTGACTGTTCCAGCTGGGGTAATGTTGCACTGCTCTGTGTGGCTTCCTTTCTCTTGCTTTCCACATTTCTTACTTCACTTTTTTATTTCCCACAGCTGTAACTGACAGAGGTGGGTACTGAGGAAGAAATACCTTTTTTTCCACAGCCATAAAAATAGTTTCCTTAGATTTATTAACAGCATATGGATGTGCATTCAACATCCTCTCCAAAATAGACAATGACCAGGAAATACTCAATTTGGCAACATGTTTGGGGTAAGAAACATTGCTGTTTTCAAAGCATTTCATCAGAGTCATTAATTAATTGCCAGAACAGAGAACTTCAATCAAACAAAACTAAGGGAAATTACATTTCTCTTTCTTGACCTAAATAAAAAGCCTTTGTGCTTAAATCATATTGAAAGCTTTAAATGGACCTCTCCCCAGTGGAATATGCAGAAAAGATAAATGTCCTACTATATGATTGTTGCTCATTGTAACGCAGTAGGATTTGGCTGTGTTTCCTTTTCTTTGCAAATGTTTAGTGAAAGTGTTTATGGGCTCAGAGTCTAAGCAAGGATAGAGCAGATAGGGAGTTCCATTTTACGCTAAGAGCATAAACCAGGAAACTGTTTCCTAATGGTTAGTCTTATCCTATCTAAGAACAAAGGCAAATCCATCCTATTCCTGTTCAGTCTCAATGACTGTGGTGATTAACTCCAAAGCATTGTTTGAATATACAGTTCAATTATATGAAATTACTGGCAGAATAGCTGGGGAAATATTTAGCAGAGTCTGAAAGAACTGGGTGAACAATATATTAAAGAGCCAAATTGTCAGAATATTCTCTTGTCTTTATTATTGACTGTCATTCAATAATCACAGTCAGAGGGGAGATCGCCTGGCTTCATTTAATGTATAAATGGACCATCCCTGCCCAAACAAGGGAAAAGTCTCAACACTTTGTATCTTCCAGTGGGGCACAACTGCTGCAGTGCTCCTGGAGCTGTGTGCCAGGCCTGGCCTGTCCCAGCTCCGTGTGGAGTCCCCTTACTGGGGAGACCAGCTTCATCTTGCCCCTGCAGCTGAGTGCGTACAGTGACAGTGCACAGCAGCGAGGATCCATGAAGCAGTGCTGGGGGAAACAGCACAGAAGTACGTTTGTTTTACTGGGGTATGGGAAGAACCCATTTAGTAAGTCTGAGGTCTACTGTTCCCTGCGGTGACAGTTGACCACATGGGCATTCATACTCTAAATGCAATGACAGTGTATTTCTCTTGAAATACATGTCCCGCCTCACTTCCAAATCTGCATTGTCTCATTGGCAGAAAAAAATGCACCTCTAAGCACCATCTCTAGTCAGCTCTCAGCCCCCATTCCTGCTGTGCGTTGTTGTGGATGTGCAAGATGGGTCAGTTGATTAAAGAATTGTTTGCCTCCTCACTCTCCTCATGGCCGGGAAATGAGGCAGCTGCTGGTAGTGGTGTTAATTCTGGAACAAATTGGGAATGGGAGCTGCTACTCTATTACTTTCTTCCGTTATCCTTCTTTATTCCACTCTGACAAATTTTTTGTTGCTACTTCTATGTCTTACTGGCTGATCTCTGGCAACAGCTGCCTTTTTCATATGAGACAATTTGTTCTTTCACTCCGTTTTTGCTCATTACTCATCCCTTTATATAGCCTACTTCATGAGTCACTTTGCCTACCTACCTGAACCAGTGTGATATGCTATCCATCAGTCCCTTGTTCAGCTGCAATTACCAACCTTTTATTACTGTTTTTTTCTCTCAAGGACTCCTCCAAATGCCAGCATACTTCATTAGTTTCTAATTTTGCAAACCACAAATTGTGACATAGTTGAAGGAGCTGGAAATAGAATAACCACATACCCTCTCATAGAAGTTTGCGCATGGATTTGGAAGAGAACTAAGGCTGACGTTGCCAGCAAATCCCTTATAATTACTTTCCAAGAGCATTTACGCAGACAGATTTTATTGTCACATACATTTGATCATTTCAAAATTGTCCAAGTAGACTCTGTGGATGGCACTTTGTTGTATTGATGGAGCAAGACATTGCTCAAGATGAGAAAAGTCTACATTCTTCAAATCTTCTCACCATTGCCCTAGCACAATGGCAGGAGGTCCCAGATAAAAAGTTAATCAAGCTTTTATAGATACCTCCACAATTTTTGCGGCCAACCTAATTACAAGTTATTTTCTCACATGGATCTCTCTTAGTGGTACTCTGAGAACTGGAAGTCAAAATGCTGAAATCTATTGCTAGAGTGTCACAGGCAATTTTAGAAATACCCATATAAAAGATTAGTTTTGGTATTAACTCCAGGATAACTTTAATTTAAAAGGAAACAATTAATAGTTGACATTTGGATGTCTTGACTGGAAGATACATAATATTATCATTATTATTTGCAAGGTAAATGAATACCAAGCAGGTCTAGAACATAGGAACAGCCATGCAGGATTAGTGACATGAACAGCATGTCTTGCAGCCTTGAAATGAAGCTCAATATAATCTCAATTGACCTTTCTGTCTCATGTGAAGGAAACAAAGATGGATTGTTTGCTTCTGTCCTTCCTCAAGGTGTTTTATTTACAATATTAGAAGAAAAAGCGCAAACTTATGTTTCATTGTCACTGTGATCCCAGCAGGGAAGGGTACACTTTGTGAAAAGATGATAAAACCAGTCTTTGGCTATTCAGTTAATCTCTCTGATATAACTTTCAGGATAAATGGAAGCATGTTTTTAGACCTAGACAGCACAACTCCATTTGTAAATGAAATCAGGCCATTAAATTTATCATATATAGGTCATGGCTGCTGCAAATTGGAGCTGAATGAAAGCTGCCTACCTCAGACCAGGCAGTATGGCACATTGCACCTGGGACCTTGAGTGATCTGTTCTCTCTGAGCATCAGTGTGAATAGTCATGGGTCCACGCTGGGGGCTCCTGAAAGTCTGTCTTGCTTCCCCAGGTGCTTGGCAGTGAGTTATTTATATGATTGTTCAGGTTGTGTAAACCCACCATAGTGCTCCAGGATATATTAATTTTTTGGCATGTTTTATTATATTGAAAATGTTAGTTAATAAGGGACAAAATACCTAGGACGTCTTTAAACATGAAAATTATAAAAAAATCAGGTCCTTATGAAAAATTTGCCATTCAGATTGCATACAGCTCTTTATTCTCATCTAGATATAATAGTTATTGCCATCATTTTAGTATCATTTAATACTTTTCTTGATATTAGTATTTTTCAAACATCACAACCTCATGAAATGTTTTCCAAAAAAAACAACTGAAAAAAGGTCATCCAAAATGTACTGCACATTCAATTAAGTGCTTTTTAATGCCTTTTCTATTAATATGTACTTTCCATCCTGAAAAACCATCATATAAATCAGTGCTTCAGCCAGCTGAAATAAGCGTGTGCCTTGGGACACAGTTTCCAAGTAGTCCTCTGTACATTCCAGTCTTGATTTAATCCAGGTTTATCTCAGCTTGGCATTAGCTGATTGGAAACAGGTTTAAGTTAAAGTGGACAAAGGCACTCTTAAATTGGAGCAAGAGTGTTCATGTAGAGCACCACTTTAGCTAGCCTGTAGGCATGCAAATTCTGCATGTAGAAATCTTCTTTATTAATGTTCATCTTTAGTATATCTTGGTTTTTTTACTTACCTTCTCTCTGCTCCCATTTTTGCTTTCTTTCAGCTGTTCCATGACTGTGGCAGAATTAATGGGATTGACATCTCAAACTTCAGAGAAAGCTGTGACATAGTCAAAATTTTAGTCCTTTTAATAGCAATGAAACTTGTCAGATGACTGTTCTCCCCCTTGTCAAGAGGATGCATGACATTATCTTTATCCCTGAGCATTAGCTGAGGTGGACATGGTGGCTTGGGCACCGGGACTCATCCAGCACTGAGCAAAAGACAATGTTCTGTTGAGATGGTACTTTCAGTAGCATTCACACCTCTCACACCTCAGTAGTGTTTTGTGCACAGTGGTACAGTGGTGATGCAGTAAGCCCAAAGTGTGTTCAGTGTTCTCCCATCTTTACTGGCCACAGCCAGACCATTTCCCCAGTGGGAGAGAGACCCTTCCGACTGGAATGGAAGTGACATCAGCAATGTGACATCTGCTGTTTTCTGAAGTGGCTGCTGGGCCATCCTTGCTGTAAACAAAAATATGAGACATAACATAGACCACACAGAAAATGAGGTCTGAATTTCATAAACAGTGGAAAAGAAAGAATAGAACAAATAGCGGAAGGGTCAAAGAAAATTTCATGTTCATGCTTGGCAGAATTAATAGCATCATTTGAAAAGGGGGCTGGACTGCTTTTTGCTACCAGGCATTTCATTTGCAGAAGTTACATTTCATAGCACTATAGTAAAACATGGGTCTTCTTGTTATCATGCCTATGAGAAAGTTAGGCTTTAGTTATGGAGACATCAGGAGGCCCTGGTGGCCTGTACAGTAAATTTGCTGGGTGGAATACTCTTTAGTGCCCTATTGCTTCTGGTACAGCAATAAGTTCTTCCTTTCTTCTTTGTGGGAAATCCAGTAGTTCTAAGAAGAGTTGCCCACAAGGTTCACTCAACATTTTTTGAGGGAAACAAAAAAATTTGCTGGGAATGTTGTTTTTCTTTGAAAAAACACCCCAAAACAAAAACTGAAAAAAACCTTTTGTTTTCACTTCTTAACCTCTCCCTTCTCTCTGTTTTTCTTGCAGAAAGATAAAGAAGAGAGATTGGGAAAAAATCTCCAAAGCTGGTGAAAAACTGACAGTATTTAGACAACACCAAACAAAATATGTGAAAGTAATGAAAGTAGCAAGGACATAAGCTATCCCTTCCTTTCTGAACTCCATCCCTATTCCCACTTGATGCCAAATTTCTTAGAGATTGTTTGAAGAAGAATTTTCTTTTGATGGTGCTGTGAAGCATGCAGTCCCAATGGGGCAGCTTGCTTGCCCAGCTCCAGTGCATGGATGTGTACCCTGCTGCTTCCTGCTCCTTTGCATTAAAAAGACTGTGAGAACAACTGCAAGAAATTAGCCTAGCTTACTGCCAGGGTTGGATTTTTGAACTAGTCACTCAGGCTCTGCAATTTATTATCAGTCTTTTGCGTTCTTTTGGATATTGTCCAGAGATTATATGTTACAACTAGGTCAAAAATATACATGGTAATTTAATAGTCACTTGGAAATTGCCAGATATCTTAACTGGTCTGTCCAGCACAGCAGTCTGGAGTGAAGAGGCCAGCACCTCATCCTTGGAAGGAAGAGTGTAAATAAATCAGTAATAACCTGTCAGAAAACAACCAGCCAGCCGGAAAACTTCTGATTAACCCCTGCTACAAAAGACATGGAGGATGCTGCAATGTAGTCTTTCTCCCCCTCCCCCTTGATTCACATTAAAGAGCTTATTGTACAATATTATTCTTCTTATTCATGTGTATTTGAATCATATTACATTGTTGACATCAGTGGTATCTTCTGGTCATGCTTTCTGTGGACTAATTAATGCTGGGTAATCTAGGATTCCCAGTATATGGTGAGAATTATCATGCATTAATGATTAGGTAGATATTAGTTAACATTTAATAGCAAACACATTTCTCAGAATCCACCTGTGTATGTATGGTGATAAAGGCATATTGATGATAATTTTCAGCAGTTCTCAGTGCACTACATTGGAGCACACAGAAACACTCCTTACTTGGAAAATTTGCCCACTTAGCTGTGTACGTGGGAAAAGGACCTGTGATAATTTTAGGCATAATTGTTTGAAGGTCAGAGGATTGTCATTTGCAAAGCAACACTTATGAAATCCTTCCTTTGTTAGCAAAATTGTTCCTTTTTATGTTACTGTATAAGACAGCTGTTGCCAAGTTTGAAATGGACCACTCAGAAAGTGACCCCCCAACACCCTGCAGACAGAAGATCTATAAGAAGAAGCAGTGGCTTCCTTGGTTTTCCTCTTTTAACACTTATTGGTACCACGAATGTTGTTTTCCTTTCTGAAGACTTACAAACTCAGAGCAGTTGGGCTAGGTTCAGAGAGCTCTGTTCAGAGATATTGAGAACAACAGCAAGGCACGCCTGTAAAAATGTTCTCTTGAAATGGTTAGTGAGCCCCGACATGCTCCAGCAATCAGTAAGAAGCCTGTTGACTGATTTAAAAGCAATTTGACTGAACTTTGAAAAGCATGACTCATAGATCATGATGACCGATGCATAACAGCCTTTTAATTATTTGAACATTACCCTCCAGTCTG
>JAWWMO010000096.1:49403252-49432603 GCA_035047845.1 Dendrocincla fuliginosa | reverse complement strand
GAAGAAAGCTGAAGAATCTGGATCACTCCATTTATTTGGATAATGAAATCTTTCTGTTATCCCTTCCCTTGGCACCAGCAGTGCTTGGATGAAAATCTGGCTTCACTGAAGCCAACAACAGAGTGCCTGCTGATTTAGATGGAAACAAGCCTGCAGACTTCAGTATTTACTATGGGTTTTTTTCAATTCTTGGTTCCCTCTCCCGCATTTTCAAAGCTCTTTTCTGACTTGTCCTTGTATTACAGCCAGGACAAACCCAGCACTATGGTGACCCATTTGAAATATGCTCTAAATGAACCTTCTTTTAAACATTAAGGCAACTTCTTTGTCTTTGCTTGCTGGGTGAGGATGTGACTATCCAGTGAGTGGGGAGCCACTGGTGTGTGCTACCAGATGCTCTTCGGCTGGAAAAGGCAACAGCGCTCTAATCCATGTCCATGCCAATGGCCAGAGCATGGTCCTTGCCTACCAGGTAGTGTTTTACAGTTCCTGGGAAAGGGTCAAGTAGCTGAGCCCAGCATATGCTCAAACTAAAATCTACTTTAGGCACAGGGAATGTGGCTGAGAAGAAGGGAGAGGGAGCTCCAGTTCTTCCAGTCTGCTACCAGCTAACACAAAATATAGCTGATCTTAAAATCAGATTAATCAGATTTTGACAGGCCATGTTGCCTTCCTGCAGTACAGGTGGCACCAGATAAACTGATACACTTTGCCAGGCTTAAGTGTATAAACTCAAAACTTTGTCCTAGACTAGTCTATGTGGTTGGTCCTTTTGGCCTTTGGATGGATTATTTGACAGTTGAAGTGCCTCTGTCAGAACATCTGTCAAGCATTAGTTGCCTGGAGAGGGCTGGAGTCCTTACCTTTGGAGATGCTTGAACGCAACTTGATTTAAGATCCCAGCTAGATCCAGACCTGGCCCTGCCCTCAGTAGCGATTTGGGCCTGAGGACCCTGAATGGTGTCATGAAAATCAGTGTTTGCAGAAATTCTACTCATGTTTTATGCAAGCTGCAAACAGTGGTGAGTTTTTCAATAGGTGTTTTGTGCATAACTGCAGAACAGTGCTGCAGATCTAGAACCAGCTGTATTCAGCTCTGTTTTCTCTGTTTATGCAGCTTTCACAGGACTGTCAGCACTAGGGAACGTCAGATTGCACACCTATTCAAAGCAATTTGGCTTTAGGTGTTGAGACAATTTTGCTTTATTCAGACTGGAATTCATTTGTTTTATTTCCATCAAACTAGGTGAAATGCTATTTTTTTAATCTTTTATCCCACTCATTGTTGGGTGTTTATCCCTTTCAGGCAAGGGAAGAATAGCTCTATTTTAGAGTTAGATAAGGATAGGAGGTTGTGGGTAGGTTAATGACACAATGCAGGGAGGTAGACACAAGCCAGCTACCAAATCTAGATTGTTAGGGAACACATCAAAACATCCCCAAAGTTATTGTCCAGTTTTTGTTATATTGTATGAACCATCAGTGGATTGCAGTGAGGTTAGAGGAGCATTTTTTACCAAATCTGTAAGGAACCAAAAAGTCACTCTATGCTGTTATGGTGCTACTGCTTCAAGAAATGGTCCTTCCTTTCTCCCACTTCTCATCACCTTTTTTCTTATGTACTTGTCAAACTGGATTTTGCACCTGGTTTGGTTGAAAACATAGGTTTGGATTTACTCCCAGATACTTTTCTGCATGATCAACTCCCTGCTCTGACTATTGTTGCAACCACAGGCTTGGTATCTCTGGCACAAGAAGGAAACAGGAACGTAGGGTCAATAACACTTCTTTTTGAAGGAGCCAGGCAGTGTCAGAGCAGTGTCCCTGAGTGGAGGTTAGTCACTGGGCTGAACTGTCAGACCAGGGGTCATGCTGTGGCTCTTTAAGCAGCTCCACTGCTGCCCCCACATCCACAGTGATCTTGAGGTTTGCTTCTACAGAGAGACCCCTGCACCTGTGCAGACCCAAGCTAAAGAGGCAGCCCCTTTGCCCAGCATAGTGAGTGTGCCTATGGTGGGCAACAAGTGTGAGGAACGAGGTGCTGCCAAAGAGAGCAGCAGACATGCTGGTCTCTGATAAATGCTGACTCCGTGCTGGGGCAGAGCTGATACACCAGTCAGTGCATCAGGGTCCCTTGGGTGTTTTCTCTGCTGCTCTCTTGCCTCTCCATGCCACACCCTTAGGTTTGCTTAAAGCAGGATAAAGCATCACAAAGACTTCTTTTCTTCACAGTCACGACTTTGTGTATGCCATTGTGACCATAATTTTTCTCTACTGAGTTCAACTATTAAAGTGTGATCTTTAGTTACATGAAAACCATTTACATTGGCAGGTACCTGGCATCTGTGAATTGATTGCCACAGACTGAAAATTATTTAGAAAGTCACTATGAATGTTATGTTTTAGGTTTATATTACTTGAAGCTTTGCAGCATACTGAGTCACAGTTGTGTTTTTACTTGAGCCCATTCAGAAAATGCTTCTTGTTCACATGGAAGTAACAGCAAAATGACCTGCTTCATGGTGTTTCTGTGCACGTGTTTGCAACAAAATCCCTCTTTATGACTGAATTCCTCTGTCCTTCCATACAGTCATAGAATCACAAAATAGTTTGGGCTTGAAGGGACCTTTAAAAGACATCTAGTCCAATCCACCTGCAATGGAAGGGACACCTTCAAATAGATCAGGTTGCTAGAGCTCTGCCCAAACTGACCTTGAATGTTCCTTGAATGGGGCATCTACCACCCTTCTGGTGGAAACCTATTCTAGTGTTTCACCACCCTCACTGGAAGAATTTCTTCCTTATATTTAGTCTGAATAATTTAAAACTGTTACCCCTTGTCCTATCACTACAGTCTCTAGTAAAAGTTTATTCCCATCTTTCTTATAAGTCCCTGTTAATTATAAGAAAGTGCTCTAAGGTCACCCTGGAGCCTTCTGTTCTCCAGGGTGAACAACCCCAACTCTTTCAGCATTTCCTCAAGGAGAGGATATCATAGAAATGTCCTTCGTTAGCTTTCACTAATCAATTCAGGTGCTGCCCTGTGCACCTTTACAGGCCTTTTCAGCAGAGAGTTTTCACCACCAAATAGATTGGATTGTCCTCTGAGAGGAAAAAAGAAAAAAGTCCCCCAGAATAGCATTAGTACAAAAGAGATTTTTCAATAAAACTTTTAATTTCCTTTCTATGTAGCCATAGGCCAAAATGAGCTCACATGCACACATATCTTCTGTACTTAAAGATAGATAGAAAAGGCCTTAGAGGTTTTGAAACAGTGTCATAACCCTGCAGGAAAAGAAAAATAAAAAAAGAAAAATCCCAGGAGTATAAAACTTATAGACTTCAGTATCAGGGATTATTATTTTTTCTATCTTCCCATATCTTTCAAATATAGAGTTCAGGATTGAAAATGTCTTTTACAGATGCAAACTTATCTAATAATTTTTGTCTGAAAATGTTATGGCATTATTTACAATTTCTAGATAAGCAGATATAAAATATAATTTCCCCATATTTAAGGAAAGATTATTAAGTGTATAAATTGCAAGTGGGAAAAGTAATGCACAAAAAAAAAATTTAAAAATGTAAACTTTAGATAAACACCTAAACAAAGCATTTATGTGAAATTAAATGAATTCATTTAAGGGATGTTGAGATTAAATATTTACTGCTCAAGACAGAATTTTCTGAGCCAAAACAAATTAATCCTATCTGTAGTTTTCTGAGTGTTTTGCAGTGTATGATTATGCATCTCATTTAAAATCCCTCCTCCTCTTCTCCTCTTTAATGGGAAGAAAATGGAAATTTATTTTACAGTTGGAAAAGCAGGATGGACAGAGGACATGCAACTACTCCCCAGTCCCAGGATTCTGGCAGAGGCAAGAATCAGCAACATGCTCAGCCTTAATTGTTTGTACCGCTGAAGTAGTATGGTTTTTTAGGAGGTTTGTAGGTGTAGTTCTGGCCTCTGTGAAGCCTCTGGGAATGCAGTTAGTATGGATGATATGCTTTGCACAACCAGGGCATTCCCACACTTCTGCTGGCATAGCTGTAAGCTCACCATCCAGAACAACTGGAAGCAGGCTCACCCTTTGTTTCTGCCTTACTTCAGAGGGGAAACTATAGCTGTTATGGATGGCTCCTTCTCATCTCACCTCCAGCCCCAAAGTTTAGAGGTTAGTAAAGCACAAGGTTTTGCAGGTGCTGGGTTTCATCAATGCTGGTCACTTTTTAAATATCACTTCCTAAGGGCGCAGAAACAGGCAATTCCCAAATGTCAGAGTTCAAGCAGGTGAGGCAGAAGGCTGGCTTAGCAGAGCAGAGATCTTCTCTTGGAAATAAGGCAAAAAAAAGGTGTATGCCCAGTGAAAACCAAGTAAAGTGATATGGGGACAATTCAGAGATGCTGCTTGCCATTGTAGGGAGAAAAGTCAAGTGTTGAAGCACAGCTGGAGTTCGAGCTGCAAGAAATGTGGGGGACAAAATGAGTTTTCTCAAATACATTAATGGCAATAGGCAGTATAAAAATATCACCATCCTGTTACAGGATGAGGATGGTCACCTCACAAACAGGGACAGAAACAAGGCAGGGGTGTTTAATGCTTTCAGATGTTTTCTTTGCCTCTGTATTCAACAAAGATGATGGATCAAGGGGGTCTCAGTGCCCTGAGCTGGAGGACTATGACTGCAAAAACGATCAACTCCCAGTCAACCCTGAAACTGTGTGGGATCTGCTGCTCCAGCTGAATCCTTACAAATCTATGGGGCCCAATTGGATTCATTCCAGAATCCTCAAAACACTGACTGAGATCATTGCAAAATCTCTCAGAATGATTATTGAGCTGCCTAGGGAATCTGGAGGGATCCAAGGTGACTGGAAATTGGTGAGTATTGTCCTGCTTTTCAAAAAAGGGAAGAAGGAGGTCCTTCAGAGAGACCTGGACAAATTAGCGGACTGAACAATAACCAGCTATATGAAGTTCAACAAGGGGAAGTGCCGGATTCTGCACCTGGGATGGGGCAACCCTGCATATAAGGACAGACTGGGGAATGAGATGCTGGAGAGCAGTGCCATGGAAAGGGACCTGGGGGTACTGGTCAATGACAAGTTGAATCTGAGTCAGCAGTGCCCTGGCAGCCAGGAGGGTCAACCCTGTCCTGGGGTGCATCAGGCACAGCATCGCCAGCCGGTCGAGGGAGGGGTTTGTCCTGCTCTGCTCTGCACTGGGGTGGCCTCATCTTGGATACTGTGGGCAGTTTTGGGCACTGCAGTATAAGAAAGACATTAAGCTGTTAGAGAGTGTCCAAAGGAGGGCAACAAAGATAGTGAAAGGCCTTGAGGGGAAGTTGTACTAGGAGCGGCTGAGGGGAATTGGTCTGTTCATCCTGGAGAAGAGGAGACTGAGGGGAGACCTCATTGCAGTTACAACTTTCTTGTGAGAGGAAGAGAAGGGGCAGGAACTGATGTCTTCTCTGTGGTGACCGGTGACAAAAACCGAGGGAATGGCGTGAAGTTGTGCCAGGAAAGGTTTAGTTTGGATATTAGAAAAAGATTTTTCACTCAGAGAGTGGCTTTGTTTATATTTCCTCTTGTACTATTAAAAATCCACAGAAATATTTAAATTTTAGATCAACAGCCTTAAAGAGAAATTTCTCAGGGATTAAATGCATTTGACCAGGTGTGATTAAAGAGAAGGTGTGAAGACAATTGTCTTCTAATCATATTGTCCCCTCAGAAGAAAAGTGAAGCATGTGTGTGGCACACCCACTATATAATAGGAAGTGCTGGAGTCCTGTTAAGGCTTGGATTGTGGCTCCCACTTCCACTCTGGTTCATAAAGCTTTTACTTGCAATCTGTTGGGAGCTGCCAGAATATGTCTGTGACTCCTTTCTTTCCATGCTTTTTATTTCTTGTCTGAAGAGAGCAGCTGGAAATCCCTTTATATGCTCATAATAAACTGCAACCTCAGAGGAAGATCAGCTAGATCATCAGTCACTACAAATAATAGTCATCAGCACTTCCTATGTCCCTAATAATGCTCGGTAGTTTCATGAGGAAGAGGAGATAGAGGAGTAAAATAGTATGTGGAAAGGAGCAGTAAAAGAAGACAGTGATCAGCAAACTGGACATTATTATGAACTAGAGAAAAATAATGAGTGTGAAGTGAAGGTAGCACAAGGGAGCCTTGGGACAGCGTCATGGGAAAGTGGTGAGGATGCTGGGTGGCACTCTCTTAACCAGCTGTATTGGCAGGCCAAAGCACATGGCTTGTGTAAATCCAATACTGTAGTCTGTATGTGGAACCAAAACTTTATCTGAAAAGATAAAATGAGGAATTAGAAAAAGTCACAGTCCTGTGTCCAGCAACTGTACTTGACTTTTTACTATCTTCGTTTTTCACTGGTTGCCTGAAGTACATTATATCTGGTTCATGTGATGCTACATGTATTACACAAATTTTGGGGACAAATGTCCCTTTCTCCACAGGCAAATTATGTGTTCCTTTCATGCTGCAATTGAGACTTTGACTTACTCTTTGGAACACTATGTGCTTTATGACTTGTTCTAACACTTAGCTTTTTCCATTCTATAGTGATCCTAACTTGTGTAAGACTTTATTTGTGGCCCAAGTAAAATAGGAATTCTACAAAATACTTTTTGTCTTTGATGATGTAACTATTCAGTTGCAGCAGTATTACTCAACGGTGTTACACGTAGAAGCCCACAACATCTCAAATGTTTCGACAGTGCTGCTATGCAATTTGAGAAATAGTAGTAAAGCGGATGCAGGTGCTTTCTGCACTTCTTTTTAAATTGTCAAAGGCAGCAGTCAGACCCACAATGTTGATAGAACAAGGCAGGAAAATAACTACTATTTTTCCTCTAAAGCAAGGAAAGAAAAAAAAATGAGTTTAGGAGTACCAGGACAGTGGCTTTGAGTGCATACCCCAGAGAGCTGAAGAGTCTTCCTCAAATTTTCAGGAAACTGGCAAATATTGTGCAAGAACATGGGGTAATTTAACATGCCTTTGGTATCAGAAGGCAGGCTGTATTGCTTTGGTAGACTTAGCCATACTCAGCATATGAATATGCAGAAGAGCATAATGAAACAGATATAATTACACCTTTGAGATTTTAAATGGTGCCCAGTTGTAACTACAGATAGCCAGAGCAGGAATAATCAGTAGACTAAAACTGTCAGATGGAGTGGTGGAGTTGCAGAGATAATGTAAGTATAATGAAGATCACAAAAACAAAAGACAGGAAACAAGAACTGCTTTCAGTCTGTTAATTACCAATGGTGAGGAGTATGTTTGAAATTGCACACTGGAAAATTTTAATGAACTAGAAAGAACAATATGATACTCAGAATTGTCCCTGAAGTCTTCCTAAATTTTAAAGATATTGACCCCATCTCTGTCTAGTAACTTTTACATCTTACATTACTTGATACTTGGGCTTGTTAATTTAACTTGATTATTTCCTCATTACAGAACTTGTTTTTTTCTTGTTCTTTCCTTGGTGAGAGATAAACTGAAACATAAAATGTGATAATATTTTTGACTCTTTTAGTCTGACAGTCTCATATTCCTGTGTGTGTGCCTGTATGTCTGGGTGTTTATATCTCCATATATGTAAATAAATGTACACTACTGTTATTTTGAAGCAACCAGCCACAATATAACTGTGGAATCACTGTCTTGAAAAGCAGACCATGTGGAATGCTCTGCTGCAGAATGCTTTTAATGTGAGTTGTGTAATAGACAAGACTCAAGGGTTTTAAACTGCAGGCAAGGAGACATTTAGATCTATAAGAAAACTCTCAGTTTATATCTAACTCAGTTTATATCTTTGGGCACTGAAATTTCTTCTGAAAGTATTCTCTAAGCTCATTAGGTTGCTGTCTAATCCAGAGGTGCCAAGTATATATATGCATCAAGGCTAACACTCATGAATTTTCCTATTTTTCTAACAGCTACATCCAGGCATAGGCTCATACACTTTGCCTTGGTCTCCACTGAGATATATAATCCCAAAACAATCAGAAATGCCCTTCTCACCTAAACTCCACTGACATCTCACTTTTTTAATGAGAGCTTTTCTGTGTGTCTCATATTTTGCTTTCTTTGATTTCCAATGCTCCAACTTTGGCAAAGGAGAAACATTGAAATCTGACCTGATATCCAAGCCTACTGGAAAAAGAACCGGGTATCTTTGCAAACAGCAGAGCTCAGTCCAGAAGGTCTTCCCAGGGCACACCTAGCATGCATCAAAAAGTTTAACATTCTCATAAAAAAGAACTACAGCACCGATTTATTCAAGAAAACATTAGGTAAGTGATAGAGGGACACGTGCAAAGGGAGAAGGTTATGTGTCTTACTGTAATACACTAATCACAGAATATTCTGAGTTGGAAGCCACTCACAGGGATCATCAAAGACCAATTCCTGCACAGGACAGCCTCAAGAGTCACACCATGTCCCTGAGGGAGTTGTCCAAAGCTTTTTGAACTCTCTCAGGCTTTGTGTTGTGACTGTTTCCCTGGGGAGCCTGTTCCAGTGCCTAAACACCCTCTGGGTGAAAAATCTTTTTCTAATCTAAACCTCCGCTGACACAACCTCAGGCTGTTTCCATGGTTTCTATCTCTGATCACCACAGAAAGGAGGTCAGTCCCTGCCCCTTCTCTTCCCCTCATGAGGAAGTTGTAACTGCAATGAAGTCTCCCCTCAGTCTCCTCTTCTTCTGAACAGACAAGTGACCTCAACTGCTTCTCATATGGCTTCCCCTCCAGGCCCTTCACCACCAGGATGAAGCCCTGTGGAACCCCACTAGTGACAGATCACCAGTCTAATGTCACCCTATTCACTATTACCCTCTGCACTTGACCCATGAACCAACTGCTCACCCACTACATGATGTGTTTATCCAGCTGTGTGCTGGACATTTAGTCCAGAAGGATCCTGTGAGAGACAGTATTGAAAGCTTTACTGAAATCCAAAAGGATTGCATCAAGTGGCTTCCCTTGATCACCTAGGCAGGTTACCGTGTCATAAAAGAAAATGAGGTTTTACAAGCAAGAAACAGTGTTAGGCATAGTTACTAGAGATAAAAAAGTTTTCAAGGGAGAATGACTGCCGATTTATGCCTTCAGTTGATAAAACACCTCCTCTGCCACCGGGACAGGCAAGGATACTTTTAAAAGATTAGTCAGGATGAGTGGAAATGGGTGCTAGTACACATTTGGCAAAAGATGAATGTAGAAGGCTCCTACATTTTTTTACAGATGGTGGGGGGGTTTCTGTGATGTGGTGGTGTGGGTTTCTTTGTTTGTTTTTTGGGATTTTTTTTCCTCAGTATAATGATGTTGATGTATAAATGGTGATCACTCTTGGCCTGTCTTCAACAGTAATAAACATATAAAGGCACTGCTGTATGGTGCTTTTGCAAGCTAAGCTGTAGGAAATGAGTAAGAAACATCTCTCCCCTGTAGCACCATGTAAAAGTCAAGGTTTTGTGGATAAAGGGATGAATAAAAAGTGTGGTTATATACAATGGTCTTGATAAATATTCCCAACTGACTGTACTTGGGAGGTTTCTTAGAGCTATGTAAAAAGTGTTTCCAGAAATGCACAAGTGTCTTTTCACCAAATTTGAAGCATTCTCAAAACTAGCACAGGTACAAAAATAAAAACCCACTTAGAGGAACACACTCAGCTTCAACAGCACCTGAATATCTCTGATGACCATTAAACTATCTTCAGCAGTCTTGGCAGATAAACCAAAATAGAAGTGGGTTTCCAAGAATACCAAACATTTCTGCCAAGTGACAGTTGGTTTCTTTACAAAGATGTTGCGGAAACCCAGTGAAAGCCATAGCGCATGTTAAAAAGTTCAGGACAATTCATTTGGTAAGATTTTTCCATACATGCTTTTTGGTTCTCAGTATTTTTAAAATTACTTATTTAAACTTGTTTATACTACTGGATTTACTGAAAAAAAAAAAATTTGCTTCTTGGTGCAATGAACATCTGCACCAAATTACAATTTCTAATTACAAAAATCAAGATTTAACTCTAGGTATAGCAGAACAAATAGGAGATATTTGTGTCTTACATGCACAGTCAGGACTCATTTACAAGACTCACTGACGAGTGGAAACGAATGTTAGCTAGATGTCATCACCACATGTAATCTTTAGACACCTTGGGTGTTCCCTGAGCATCTTGTGCAGCCTGAGCTTGTGTCTGCAAGTTCAGATCCCCAGGGATATATCGGTGCTGGTCACTGGCTCTTTTAAAACTGGACATTTCACTGACAGTAAAAAGTCCAGGTTTTCAAATTTACCATTTTTTTTAAATGTAGAAAATATTTTCACTGAATTTTAAAGTCACTCTTACAGTTTTGAGTGCCATGAATCCAAAACTGCTGTCCAAATTAGGGAGTGTCACATTTATTTTGACTATATATCTAGCTTTGGGGTTCATGGAACAGGAAGGCCATGAACCTGCTGGAGCAAGTCCAGAGGAGGGCCACAAAAATAATCAAAGGGGTGAAACATTTCTCCTGTATGGAAATGCTGGGAGAGTTGAGGTGGTTTGACCTGGAGAAGTGGAGGCTCCAGGGGGACCTTATCATGGCCTTTCAGTACTTAAAAGGGGGCTGAATAAAAGGATGGGGACAGAGTTTTTAGCAGGGTCTGTTATGATAGAGCCAGGTGTAATAGTTTTAAGCTAAAAGAAAGTTGCTTCAGATTAGACATAAAGAAGAAATTATTTACAGTTAGGGTGGTGAAGCACTGGAACATGTTGCCCAGAGACATGACAGATGTCCCATCCTTGGAAATATTTAAGGCCAGGTTGGATGGGGCTCTAAGAAACTTGATCTAGTTGAAGATGTCTCTCCTTACTGCAGGGGGTATTTGACTAGATGACCTTTAAGGGTCTCTTCCAACCCAAACTATTCTAACACTGTAATGAAAGTAGAGTAATTATGCCTGTTATTTAATACTACTAGATTGGAGACTATTTTCAGTTAAATCACTATGCTGCAGACAGATTCCAGTGCATATAGGGGACTAGAAGTGCTGACAAAGTTATTTACAACAAATCCATCTACCAGATACTTCAGTTTTACAGCCTGACACTCACCATGCCATCTCTCTTGAAGTTTTATCTCTCTGATTATTTACCCTTGCATTTCTGTGCAAGCCAGGATGCTCTCCACCTCTGAATGTTCAAATTTCAGCACCGGCTAGATATCATCTACTTGTACTGCATGTCTTGTCTTTCTGACATTTCTTTCATTTTTCTGAAGAGGTTCAGAAGAAAGGTACAGACTAAAACCACACTGACTGGACTAAAGTAAGCCATGACATCGCCTGACCTGGACTAGATAATTCCCTAAAAGCCATGAATACTGAATCCACTTCTGGGCACCACTGTTATCTTCCTTTGCTGGGAGGCTCAAAAGATGAACTAGGCAGTACCAGTAACATTTGGAGAACTGCAAAGGGATTGTGTGTGAAGGAGGCATGGGATAAGGAAAGGATGAGACCATGGCTTTATGTCCTTTCAACTCTCTTTCAACTTTACGCACTTCAGCAGAGTGCCAAAATAGCACAAGTCACAGGTGTGAGGGTCTGAGCAGCTCAGAGACCATTGCAGAGCTATAAAAGAGCTTGGTTGCCCCAATGTGCAGATTGGAATTATTATTATATTAATTTTTTTTCTTAATATTGTCAGAAAAGGCAATATTTTTTTCCTCAAGTATTTCTCAATCTTTTCCTTTGCTGAAATATGGCCAGGGCTCCTGCTGACAGAAAGGTTAGTAAAGGAAATGAACTATCCAAAGCACTCTGAAAATGTTATTATGGTTTGTCTTTTTTTTTTTAATCCACCACACAGATTTGAATTTTATCCTTCAGGGTCTTAGGATATACTTATGCACCAGAAAATGGAACTGAATCTGCCATAAGTTGCTGATGTTAATTTAGAAAGTAGTGAGGGTTGTGCATACAGAAAAAGCACATTCGTGGCACTCTTTACTCCTTAACTTCTCTTTCTGGTTTGTTTTTGTTTGTTGTTGTTATGGGTTTTTGTTTTGTTTGGTTGGTTGTTTTGTTTTGTTGGTTTTTGGTTGGGTTTTTTTGTTTGTTTTGTTTTGTTTTGTTTTGTTTTCTGGAAGTCCTTTTTTCTTCCCTTTTGTTGGAGGACACTGTGATTGTGCAAGCCGAATTTCATATTTAAAATAACAAAGTTAAACAAAAGTTTTCCCAGGTGAAAAGGAAACAAAAGTTTTCCCAGGTGAAGGCCCAGTTCCAGCTGCTGAGAATAACTCATAGAGCTTAATTGCAGTATTTTAGAGATTATAAAACTGAGACTTTTAAACAAGTTTCCATGAAATGGAGTTTTACTAGTTCATTGGTTCATCTAAAATTAAGTGGAGAATTTCAAAGAACTGCTACATCAGCAAAATCCAATAAGAAGAGAGAATATACACAGCTAGAACAGAATTGTTCTAATAAACATTTCTAGTGTTAATTCTGCAGAATGCTACAACTATTTTGTGCTAGTTCAGTGACTTTGAGGAACCCTGAGCTCCCAGGTCTCATCAACCACAAGAGAATGTGGAAAGCAACTTTTAATCTCTGGTGTAGTTGGTTTAGGTCACAAATCAGGATTCAAGACTGGACTCAAGACTGAATCTCTTCATGATGTTTTGATTTTTAATTCTGAAAAAAGCGTTAATTTTAGAAATGGTCTTTGTCACAAACCTGGGGGTTGGTTTTTGGGATAGTTTAGATTTATGGTTGGTTTTGAACATATTGAGTTCTGAATCTGATTCAAATCTAGTAGTCAGATTTCTACCTGCTGCTAAATTCTAAATATTTTTTTGTTGCCAGAACAGAAGAAGCAGAATCTTTCAGCTTTTGTCACTGTGGACTACAAATTAGGTCCCTCAAGAAACGGATTTTTACCTGTAACATGATGCAAGAAGCTGAAGCAATAGACTGTGTGTTTTCCAGGGCACTGATACCCACTTAACACTTGATTTCAAGACACTGTAGGCCCTAAATCTTCCTAAGTATTCCTCCTGTATCTCCTTTTACATTTGTCTTCCATAACATTTTGGCAAGGGAATATGTCTTATCTATGTTTGGAAAGTGCTTTGTAAATTTACAGAGCTCTATAAATCCTTCTGTGAGAATCAGAATGTAAACCTTTACCAGCTACAATAACAAGAATGGAAAATTCTATGTTCATTTCTCAATGGCTGACTAAATATTGTCTTTAGAGTTATATTTTTGGGAAGTTTCTTTGTATGTGCCTTACTGTAAATGTTATTCTTAGAGGTGGAGTTAGGAAAACCAGCAATTCAATACAGATCTTTTACTTTTCTTGACTGGCAGAGAACTCTCTTTACAGTTACACCGCATCCTTCAGGGAGACAGAAATGAACCCTTAATGTTAGGTAGATTTGGAGCAATAAGAAGTATTTTTATTGTTCTGATTACCTTTATTTTTTTCTTTTTTCTTTTTTTTTTTTTTTCCAGACCCCTACACCTTTCAAACCTCCTTCATTTGGCACAGGGTGGGCATACGAAGGCATGCTGCTTTGGGTAAGACTCTGTCTTCCTGTGGCTGATGTGGATGGATACTGTGTTCAGTCCTGGGTGGTTACCAATGGGAATGGACACACATTATCCTTCCTTTGACTGACTTTGCACTTGGTTGTGCAAGGCATGAGGTAGTGGAAACCATATCAAATAAATCAAGTTAAATTACTTGTCAAAACTGACATGCAGGCACTCATCTCTTCCTGCTTTATTGCTGAAGTTCCTATTGAGGTTTCCTGCTTATAATTTATTTCATATAATCTGGTTAAAAAGTAGTTAGAAAACAATCAAATATCTCCATAGATAGAACAGGATTATAAAGATGGTGCAGTTAATCATCTATCATCTTGCTGTGTTAGCAGAACAGCTGCTGCCACTCCTCCTTCAACATGGCTAATCGTCTTGTCTAAGTTCATCTCCACTGAAAGTAAACGTTGGTTTTCTTATGTCAAAGTAACTCACAGAGACTTCTAGAGACAGTGTACATTTATTTTTTGCTTTTCTATGCTCATAAATTCAGTCTACAACTTTCTTATGAGGGGAAGAGGAGGGGCAGGCACTGATCCCTTCTCTGTGGTGACCAGTGACAGGACCTGAGGGAATGGCCTGAAGTTGTGTCAGTGGAGGTTTAGGTTGGCCATTACAAAAAGCCTCTTCACCCAGAGGGTGGTTGGGCACTGGAACAGGCTGCCCAAGGATGTGGTCACAGCACCAAGCCTGACAGAGTTCAAGAAGCATTTGGATGATACTTTCAGGCACATGGTGTGACTCTTGGGGATGGTCCTGTGCAGGACTAAGAGTTGGACTCAATGACCCTTGTGGGTTCCTTCCAAATCCACATATTCTGTGATTCTGTGATAAATTAAAAGGATCTTAGAATTACCTGCTGGGAAGGGATTTCTGGGGATCACTCAGCTAAAACTCCTGCTAAAACTGTGGAGTACTGTACAACTCTTGGTCAGGTCAGTCATGGCTCTGTCTACCTGAGGCTTGAAAACCTACAAAGATGGAGATTCAAGAGTGTCCCTGGACAAACATTTTCAGCACGGTACCATCTTCTTACTGTAAATGTTCATGGCAAATTCATGAATGATCTTGATTGTTTTCAGATTAGCTATTATAGGAAAATGCCTGTTTTCCTATAAAATGTTTTATTATGAGTTAGATATCCTTATACAAAAACACAGTTTTGCACTGAGGACATAGATTGACAGAGAATGGCTACACACTAGGATTCAGAGGGCTGAAGAAAATGTCATCAAAATACTGACCTGCTGAAGTGTGAATATTTACCTGTTTAGATGAAGTCCATTTACCTGTTTAGTTGAAGTCCAAGATCATGGGAGGAAGGATGTGTTCAGAGAAGATGAGACCGTCTCAGGTCAGAGTACCAGCTGGAGTCTCACAGCAGAGGACCAGAAAGGGATGATATGACAATGTGATTGTGTATTTGACAAATATATTTATGTGGAGGGAGAGGAATGGAGGGAGTGAGCAACTACGTGTAGAAGAAAAGCTTTGATCATTTTGGAGTGACTGCATTATCCACAGCAAGGAAACTCCTTAAGCACATACGGAAGTCTGGGACAGGTGTGAAACAAACCCATTTTCCTTCAATCACAAAAGTGTTAAACGCTGGTGGAGAAGTGTTACTGACAGCTTTCTATTCAATCTCTAGAATTAGGATTGCTTAATGTCTTGCATCCAAATGCACAAACCTCTAACAGGAGAGTTATAAATATCTTCCGAATGATCTGTTACACCCACACGCTCTCTTGTCTTTTAAAGGTAAGTTTTCTAGAGAAGAAGTCCTTGCAGAAAATAATTTGAGATTGCATCTTTGTGCAAGTTGTACTGGTAAGTAATCAGGAAGGCCGCTTGCTTGCTCACTGAAATTGAGGCAGCATGTTCCGCTACACTGCTCAGGGGTCTTGGTTAGGTTAACTGATGGGAAAAAAATGAAATGTTAGTCACTCACCTCTGTCCCTCATTCTATTCAGCATGGTTGTTTAAGGAGAGAGGGATGAACAGACTGCCTGCATATTCCTCATGTTCTTTTCAACCAGTGCCCAAAGATTTTCATGGTTGGACTTGGGGCTTTCTGTGTGCTAGTTTCTATGTCTTCAAAATGACCAAGTCTTTCCCAGGCAGATATTTACAGTGCCTCTACCTGAGCAGGAGTCTCAGTGATATGCTTACACCTCTTTTCTGTAAATGCCTCCTATTAGCTAAAGGTTCTGAAGCCTCTGTGAACTCCTGCTGTGGAAAGATGCTGAACAATGTGTTCCCGAGCTTGCTGGTTTCTTCCTCCTTACAAAGGGCTCAGCTCTGCCTGCAGCACCATGGGTAGGAGTCAGACTGGTGTGGCATTGTTCCTGGGCTTGGCACTGACATCCTGCATAATGTGATAATCCCTGTGGGTCAAATCTGTGCTGTCCTTTGCCAAAAATTTGTAGTCAGAGGTAAACTTCTGACCTTGTGGCTTTTTTCCCCAAAAAATATTTTGAAAAGAAGTAACTGCTATCCTTTCATAAGCCATTCCTCACTTGGAGGTTTTGATTCTACTCTGTGCTACTGTGGCTTTTAAAAGAAACAGCAGACTCTTCATACACCCAAGACACTCCAGCACAAACAGTCGAGGAGGCACAGCACCAAGGCAACCAGTTTCTTCTAAAATAGATCACTTTGTAAGGCCCTTAACTGTGAAGTCTCACCCACCCTTCAGCTCAAGCCAGGAGAAATGTGCTTTGTGTCTCACATGTTCACTATTAGAGTAATCTACCGAGGAAAAGCTATTTGTCCAAGAATTTATTTTTTTTTTTATTATTTCAGAAAAATTATGGCACTCGAGACATTATTGATCTAAAAATTAAGAAAAACTGGCATTTCTTGAGAGTGTTTTTTGGGACTTTTTTTTTCAGTGGAAGTTTACATAAGTTCAGAGTATATCTGCAAGTTGAGACATGCAGTGTTTTATCCTTAGCTTGTGGGTTTGTGTAAGTACTTGGGATATGATGTGCTGAAGGGGCATGGACAAAGAAGAGCTTTAGCTGAGACATAATCATACCTTAATAAATATCACTCTCTTTGGAGACAACCACAGTTGCAGTAAAACCAGAAAAAAACCCTCTCCAGTTCATTTTATATAAAAATGCAACGTTTCTAGTTTGCACATTACAGAGAAAAAATACAAAGAAATCTAGGTATTAGCCAGTATCTTAATAAGCTACAGTAATAGCTCCTACATGTAGGGGTAAAGACGATAACAAACTTAGTTTACTGCCCACAAAATGCTGTCTCCAATTTTTTAAGCCACATTTGCTTTTCTTCCTGTTTTCCTTTTTATAATTTTAATATGTCTAATGATTGGACCTGCAGCTCCTTGTGGATTCAAGTGAGACTACACAGACATCTTACCAGCGTGATTTACTGCAATCAAGTAATTCATCATTCGCAGACTACATCCTCGTTTGCACCCTGTAATGGTGTTAAAAGTTATTTGCAAGTGCAGAAGTCTATGATTTTAGAGTCATGCCCTAAACACATTTAAGAAAATCAAATAACTTGCTTTAAAAGCTGTGTGATTTGCATTTCAGAAAGGGATATTCATGTAGATGTTAGAGTAGAGAAGCATGGCAGTGGGGCAATGCAGGGTAACTTTTATCTTAATTCTGACTGAGGGTGAAGACCTAAGTGATGAGGAGTGAGGTGAGACATGGGAGACATTAAGCCACATTGGCTGATGTCCCTCTCCCTTTTGACCTCTTCTAGACTCTCCCACTGTGGCTCATGAAGGTGACTTTGATGTGATCTCCTTACCCTGGGCCAGAGTCCAGGAACAGCAACATGCCATGAGCTGTATTTCCTACACGAACATCCATGCTGCTCTTCAGTATTGTCCTCCATGCCAGCCAGCAGAAGTGAAGGGGCCTTTTGCCAGCAAAGGCCTTTCAAACAGAAAGTGTCCATGCTATGCTGGCACCTGGTGAACACACCAACTGAGCTCTGGTTTTGGGCAGTAAGACACCACTGGAGGCTGCAGTACTTGCTGGCAGCCTCTGTGACAGACCAGGCTCTTGCAGCTTGATGAGGAACATGGCTAATTTTCCTTGTATCTCAGAACCCAGCAGAGCAGAGGCATCCAAACCCTCCCTCCAATAGTCCAATCTCCCCTAAAGACCCCTTTGTCATGACAGAGGACCTGACAGCGTAATATGTGGACCATTATTTCTCTATTTCCTATCACTTGTCAAGCAGGAAATAGCTGCCTACTGAATTTGCTGGGCTTTTTGTACTTCTAGACCTTTACTCCACCATGTGAGAGCATATCCCCTATTTATTGTCTGAGAGTGTTGTCCAAGTATTCTGTCACATGTAGACTTGCTTCTCTTCCCCTTCCCAACCTACCCTGTGGTTTCCAGACACTGGAAAACAGGACACGAGCTTTGGGAACTGAGCCACATTCAGTCAACGTGCTGCTCTGCTTAATGGCTTCTGCCTCTGCAATATCTCAGCAGGTGCTTGCATGAGTCTGTTCATCTGTGCAAGAACATAGCAGAGAGTGGAAAAGTTTCCCCCAATTCTGATATATCCAAGGGCACAGTCATACTAAGAAATCTGAAAAGTGTCCTTCTAAACACCCCAAACTATTGCTTACATTACTGATAGTGTGTCGGGGATGGTTGTCTTTTTCTATTGGTTGGAATGAAGAGCAGTGCAGTGCAGAGTGCATTTAGCAGCTCTCATCTGCTGCTGCCACAACATGTAAGACACCAGTCCCTTTGTACTGCCAGCTCCTGTAGAGGACTTTCTAGGTACACCTGTGTAGATGTCTCAGAGAAGCCTCTTTAAACTACTCAGTTGTGGTACCTGCAGTTGTCTGATTTGGCAGGTGCAAGGGATTCCTGGATTTAGGGGTCAGATGCTCCCATGATGGCCCTATGACTCTTCAGCTGGTGGCCTGAATGTAGGCTGCTCCTGACTAGCCCCAACACCAGCCAGGAGGAGCATCCCTGGCAACCTGCAGCATATGCTCCTGCAAGTTCTGTCCTCCTTCTCCAAATTGCCTGTGTTGGCCAGCATCCTCTGGACAGCCACTCCTGGTGTGGTCAGTCATCCTCCCTTTCCACATGTGAGGATCTGTCCATTTTCCTTTGATCTCTTCTCTCTGTTGGTGAACCAGCCAAGACATGGTAGTGGAACTTGGTGTGGAGGAATTCCCCCTTCAAGGTTATAAACCTGCTTCTTGATGTCTACTATGGATGGTCACTATCCAGATTTATGTACTGCCTTTTCTGCTTGGTTCTGCCAGCAGCTCTTTCTGATCCACAGAACATCTACACATCAGAATCAGACATGCTTTAACATACTCCATCTCCCACAGGATAATACACACATTTCCTAGTTTACACAAGTAGATTTTGTGTAAATAAAAATAAAGCCCCAAATCTCCATAGGTGTGAAACAGATGATCAGCAAACTTGATCCTCCCCAAAGATACGTTGTAATTTTTAAATGTATGAAGTGCAAACACAGAAATTGGTAACGTTTTCTTCCTGCAAACTCATGTCAGCAATTCATGAGGTCTGTGAACTCCAGATGCATGTCAGCCCTCTGTCAGGTGTTGTGGGACACAAAGATGCTGTGAGACTAAAGCTGAGCTGGAAATCTGCACCTCCTCTTTCCAATGATATCCCACAAGGGATTTCCAAAAAGTCACTCAGTGATCAGCACAGTAGCATGTTTACCAGCATGCAAACGCCAATATGACACAATGCAAGCAGAGATTGCAACTGCGTTTGAATGTGCCACTTGTTGTGAGTCTGACAAGATACGTTGAGTGCAATGATGTGGCCAATCAATTTAGCTTGCCTGGCCTGTGCGGAAGCCAGGCAGAACAGAACCCAGCTCTTCCACAGACACAGGAGGACACCATGCTGCGCAAGTTGGTTCTGCCCTGCCAGCATGAGGGAAGAGATGGAGCATAATATGGGCACTAACTGGAGACTCTTAGGCATAACCTGCTATTTTTGAACACTTTGAGGCCTCTCCTGTCCAGTTAAATGTGGTTATTTTCCATGGGCTCCTGGATCAGGACTGCTGAGCATTATGTGGGTCCTTCACATCCTCCACACATCCTCATGACTCTTCTTGGTCCAAAGGGCATGTCTGGCCATCCTTTCTTCTTACCTTTCTGGGGTCCTGGAAAGTCTCCCAGAGACTTGTGTATCTTCCCCTTGTCCTTGCTTTCTTTTTTTTTTTTTTTTCCCCAAAGCCAAAAGCAGTGAATTAGCTGCACACTTGAACTGTGGTTTCTGAGAAGCTGACAGTGCTGCATCTTGCAATTAAGAAATTTAACATGGGACCACTGAGGGGTTTCTTTTTGTAACTTAGGAATTAGAGTCCCAGGTGTTTCTGAAACAACATCACCAGAACTGCACGTAGCAGATACCCAGAAGTGTCTCCTTCAAAGTGTGGCCGTAACTCTGAAAGGAAAGGGCCCTGCAGTAAAAGACAGGATGGACTGAATCTAGAAGGGAGATGCAGAACTGGGAGTGTCCTATTGTTTGCTGGTCTCACACCCCACAGCATCTCTAGGCTACAAAACAGAGAGGAAGCTAAGCTATGTGCTTATATCACAGATTCACAGGATCACAGAATATGCTGAGTTGAAAGGGACCCACCTTCGAGTCCAACCCTTATGCCTGCACAGGACCATCCCCAAGAGCTATACCATGTGTCCAAGAGTATTGTCCAAATGCTCCTTGAACTCTGTCAGGCTTGGTGGCTGTGACCACTTCCTTCTGCTCAGCCACCCTCTGGGTGAAGAATCTTTTCCCAATATCCAAACCTCCCATGACCATTCCCTCAGGTCCTGCTGAGCACACACACATTGGTCCTGTTGGCTAGTGTTGAGGTTGAAGTGACCATGCACAAATGCAAGGATGCAGAAGCCTGCCATTTGTGGTACTGAAAGAGTATTTTTGAAGCATTGATTCTGCTGAAAGTTGCAGCACTTTTATCAGGAGAAGGTAAGACACACGTGCAATGTGATCAGGTACTATTCTTGCTCATCTGTGGGAGGATGAGTGGGTATGAGCAAGCAAAGGCAGCTGGCACACTCTGGTCCGCCCAGCATGCATGCCTTCCTGCCTGATTGCTGCTCACTTCCCTGCTAGGAAAAAAAGCTGCTTGAAACTGGGTTTTGTCACCAAAGGATGCCAGGGTAGGTGGAAAGGGAGCTGCTTGTCCATTGTCCAGTATAAAGTGTAGCAGGCTGCAGGCAGGCATCAGGTATTCCCGGTGCTTGGCTCTTGCTCATATCCTGGTGCCAGTGAACCAGGTGATGGGCAGTGCTGGTCTGCAAAGGTGCTCTGAGGTGCAGCCACTTCGCTGTCAGGGGCTGCACTGGCCCAGGACACTGTCACAGAGTCATCACCATTGATGATGGCAATGGCAAGTCACTTCTTCAGGCATCCCTGTGCTTGTGACTTATCCCAATGTCATGTCAGTGTCTAAGCACCCATGAGCACATATAGTCTAAAGAAAGTCTTACTCCCTCATGCCAGCAGCATCATTTTCAGTCTCCCTGACTCTATCTTCAGCATAAGAGCTATGTTCACCTGGTCACCACTGCAAATCTGGAACTCAGCATTCACAGAGTGCCCCTGCGTATGTCAAAGACACGAAAGCTGTATTGGCCCTTCAGTTGAAACTACTGTCTTGGCCCTGCAATCAAAGCTGTTGGAGGCAGCATTCCCCATCGCTGGAGATATCTAGGCAGATATCTGACCAGCTGTGGGAAGGTGCTGGTGACAGCTGCCTAGGGTCCTGCTGTGCCTGGTGGAGAAAGACAGGCTCCTGCAACCACTATCTCCATGTGTCTCAACAAGGCAATTCATTCTTTTGCTACTGAAGAGCCTGGGTGTGTCCCTTGGCAAAGCCGGGATGTAACACACTGAACTGGAGCTACAGTTCTGGTCAGAGTTGCTGTGAATGGGACTGTTGCTGTTCTCACACCTGTATGGCAGCTACAGACTGAGTGTCTCTGCCAGTCAGAGGTCTGAGTCTTTGTACTGTGAAAGTCTGGAGGTAAAATTTGGGAACTGTGATCCTGAAGGAGGTGAAATCAGGGAAGGACTTCCTCCAGAGATGGAGAAGCAGTCAGTAGGCATGCAAAAAGTGCAGACTGAACCACAGTTAACACAATGGGAACCATTTAAGGTCTAGTCCCATTCTGGTTTAGATTTAAACGACAATGGACAGGCCCATGGTTTTATTTCTGGGCTATCATATGGCTGTGGGATTTTGAGCTAACTTTAGTCTACCTTCTGTTAACTTTTTATTACTTGTCCAGATCTAAGACAGAGAAGACTAACCTAATTCTTTTCACAGGCTCAGTCTAGAAGAATGATTCAACTGCAGAGAAAAAATATTTTTATCCCAGCAGAATGATTCCACCTCTTGTTACTATTTTTCGTGTCATGGTTAAAGGCTTGTTTATGTTTTATAATGAATTTTCATTTTCAGGAAGTCTGAGCATGGCTTCAGAATTGCGCTCGGAGCTTGAACTCCATATATCAAATCTTAACTTGAAAACAAATCATCATTCATAAAAAATTGCAAAGAAATACAGTTGGTTGAAGGTTAACAGTTATCATAGAATGTGCTGTGCTTCTGCTCTTTGAAAATATAATCTAAAGAGTGCTTGTATACAGTCCATCATCTCTCCATAATTTGAGGGGAATAATTCATCTATCAATGTAAAACACCTGCTCTTGAGCTGCTTCACTGTACAGCAACTACAGTTCATATCAGGAAGTGTAATAGGCTATCCTATCTAGTGAAATTCTTTCAGGCATTTTTAAACAACAGCTCCACTTACCACTAGAGCATCCTACATGTAGTAACCTCCAAACTGCAGACGTGCAGCAAAATGGCTGGTGCAGATGAACTATGTAGATATGAATGTTAATGTAATGTAATTTAGATACATGGACTGAAATTTTATAGCTCCTTTAATTATTGATTTCTATGACTGTATCAACTAAATAACTTCAAAATAAAATAAAACTTAAATTGGCTTCACTTATTACTGGTTTCAGAAGAACTCTGTGCCATTGGGGATAAGCACATGATAAGTACTTTGCTGGACTAGGCTTTAAATGTCTCAGGACTTAAACTCCTCAGATTAGTGCTGAGGAATGACTGAAATCATTAAACACAGAGGACAAGAATGTTCCAGAAAGTTGACTGTTGCTCTTAATGCAGAAGTAATTCTAGCTTCACAGAATACAGTTTTATATTCTTTATATTGTTTATATTTATATTTATATTGTTATACTGTTGTAGTAACTTCTTAGGGATAGAATAGTTAGATATAGCATAAAGGGACATTGATCTGAGCCTGAAGAACAGGTGGTTGAAGCTGCTGAGAAGGAATGGGCACCACAAGGGAAACCCACTGGACCAATCACCACAAGCATGGGCCAGGGAAGCTGATGGCTCATGGATGTGTGCCACCCTCCTCACCATGGACTCCATGTTAAAGTGTGTTTCAGCAGCAGGACTACTGTGGAGTCTATCCTCTGTGTCCTGTGCAGGAACTTTGTTAGGTTGGTTAAAGCTGGTTTTCTCCACAGTGGAACTGCAAGGTGGAATCATTCAGCCCAAGGCTGACAAATTTTGTAGAGCAGATGGAGGAGTTTTTGTGGGTCAGTATTCACTTAGTGCATACAGGCAAGGGGTTGTGTGCTATGCAATTTGCAGCCCTATGCTCAGGCATTGTCTTCTATTCCCTTTCTGTGTCAGGCTGTCTGTTGCAAGAAACAAATAATAAAACTAGCAATTTGAGGTTTCTGGTGCTTATCAGCCTGTCCCTCACTGGAGAGCTCATAGCTGTGAATGTTCCATGGGACCATAAAATAATATCACTATATTTACAAAATAAACCCTGCTCACAGGTTTAAGACAGGCATTAAAGTGTCAGCCTTCCACCAGCTGTGGCCCCAGGTTTGCAGTCAGGAGAAGCCCAGCGCTTGCAGAAGGGTCAGGCAGGCCCTACCCTAGCTTAGTCAGGTTTTCAAGGAGCTATTTCTTCCCAGAAGGGCACTTTACTATGAGGAGGAGCAAAGACAAGACTGGACAAAGGCCTTGTGAATCTACTTCACTGGCACAATTCAAGTCACTCCAAGCTGTGCTAAGGGGATTTCTCATGCCTGCCAAGAGCTCCTTCTCACTCCTCTATTGTTGCACTCAAAATGGATGCAGCAACAAATTTTCTCGTCAAACCTATTTTTTTTTCCAGTGAAAGAGTTGTGTGTGTAGCACCCAGAAAAAGTCAGAGGAGGTGGCAGTCAGTGGGAGATGTGCTGATGGGTCCTCTAAGGCTATCAAAAGCTTATAAGATTGAGGGGTTTAGGCATTTTTATACTGAACTTCCTCAAGGCCTTTTCCATCTGCAAATGTGCAGTCTTTCCCGTCTTTGAATAATGCTTTGTCTAACAGAATATTATGCATGGCAACAAATAAACCTTCAGGCAAGTCTAGAGAATGCAATACAAAAAACAATGGGCTGAAGCAAATTTGCTTTCTCCTTCAAACCCTCTCATGGCTTTTGATTGTCACTGCCTATTTGCTTGCTGTTTCTTCTTGCTTTTGGAAAAAATTTGGTTTGTTAACCAGATTATCTTTGTTGTGAAATGATAAATGACTGCACTCCAGTTGCCAATAATCCATGATGCCTGGAAAATAAATCTGTGAGTCCAAATTGTTCTAACAATTTGCTGATTTCATTGGGGAAATATGAACAAAATTAATACGATGCTTATGTAATCAGTTACTAAAGCTATGACTAATTTGCATCCTGGTGGTGAAAAGAGGAGATAAGAAGATGTGGCATAAATTACCATACTGTTTTTCTCTATACATCTTTTGGGAGCCTGAGGGTGCCTGTTGTCAGCTGCAGAGGCGTGCCTCCGAACAGAGCTGCAGTTGCATTGTTAGAGAGGTGATAAAGCTGGGCTGATGTGTCTCGACAGACGTGTGCTGGCTTGTGCCAGGCCAGCTCTGCTCCCTCATACCCCTGGTCTCTGACTTCCTAAGACGTTGTTAGAAATGTCTAGCATGATTCTCTGCGGACTTATTCTGAAGTAGCTGTCGGAGACAACCCAGCTTTTCCTGCTCCAGTGCAGCAATCCTGTCCCAGCCTGGAGGGATTGGTCCCCGCACTCATAGGTCATCCAGACTGAATCCTGTTTTCTATACCAATGCATGTACAATTTTAGAAAATTGTTATTCCTCCTTCCTTAACCCTTAAATTTAGTTTATTCTGTTTTAGGTTTGTGTACTCATGCAGGTACCAACATTGATGGTCATGAGGCTGTCCCTCAAGTACAGTATCCAATTCTGATCTCCTTACTACAGAAAAGATACTGGGGTGCTGGAGCATGCCCAGAGAAAGGGAATTAAGCTGGTGAAGGGTCTGGAGCTCTTGCGCTATTAGGAGTGGCTGAGGGAGCTGGCGTTGTTCAGCCTGGAGAAAAGGAGAATTAGGGGTGACCTTATCACTCTCTACCAGAAATGAGGTTGGAACAAGGTGGGAGTTGGTCTCTTCTTCCGGGCAACTACTGACAGGATAAAAGGACATAGTTTTAAGCTGTGCCGGGTGAGGTTCAGGATGGACATTAGAATTGATTTCTTCATCGAAAGGGTTGTTGAACATTGGAAAGCACTGGCTACAAAGGTGGTGGAGTCACCATTCCTGGAGGTGCTCAAGAAACAAGTCGATTGGGACTTAGTGTCACGTTCTAGTTGGCAAGGTGGTCATCAGTTAAAGGTTGGACTCGATGATCTCAGAGTTCTTTTTCAACCTAAAGGATTCTGTGATTCTGTGGTTGCCAGGATCTGGCTGCTGCAGCATTAGGACCAGAGACACCAAGGAGATTGCGACTTGGAACTGGACTCTCCCAATTTTGCTGCACTGTGTGAAACAATTGTTTCTCAAGATAAGTAGTGAAAAGCATTTGCCTTTTAGTGTTGCTATTTAAAGTGATGCTATTGCATACTGAAATATAGTAAAATGTGTAGGAGCAGTGGTTGCTCAAAGCTCCACACTTCTTTTCAGGGCTGTTGTTTGGGCTTTTTGTCCCAAATCACCATGGTGCACTGTCAGCCTGCTTTTCTGAGTCTCTCTCCCGTGCCTTCTCCTTGATCTCCAGAACTGGAGGTGACCTCCCACTGGAGCCCTTCCTTCACTGAGAATATTCACTTGGGTTTCCTTGCTTGTATGTATCCACTTGATGCTGTTACACATAAAGCTTCCGTCTCTGTTCAATTCAACTGTCAAGGATGGCAACAGATTCAAAACCTTTTGAGAGGCATGTGGTATTGACAGACATAAATAGCACTGTTACAAAAGTCTATTTTCCTCAGGAAGTCAGGGGAAAAACAAGGTTAACATATTTCTTCACAGTATTGCCTGTATTCTGAAGGCATGTCTGTACAGGGAAGTGTGGTGCCTCACTGGGTCCTGAGCAACCTCTGACTGAACCTTCATGTCAATGACAGCGCATATGGAAATTAGTTTGAATATAGTATCTCTTCTGTCTCTGGCTTGGGAGCCAGCTTATCCAGGGTTAGACCAAGTAAGGTCTCCAGTACATTGCATTGTGCAATGCAGACATATCCAAATAATTAATATGAACAGCAGAATTCCTTTGAAACTCCTAAGATGCAGCCCCTTCTTAAAAAACTCATATGCCATCCAAGTGTTACTGCTGTTGCAGTACTCCATTTACTGGTTTCACATATCTGGACATCATACTGTGTCTCTCATCCTCTTAAAGATGCTATCAGGTCACCTACTTGAAGTATGGTGTTGACACCCAAGAACCCTTAGGGAGAGAATACTAGAAAAAGTAATGGGGGTACAGATTAGATCTCTCTGGATTAAGGTGAGATGGTAAATGAAGTTGGGCTTGCATGCATGGGAGGACATGGTTTATACACAGCATTTTGGCGGTATGAATTTTAGCATTGCTAAATTTCCTCCTGCTATTTGCAAGGGCTTCTTGTCAAACTTTTGTCCTGATAGCAAAACTGTCATTTTCAGAGCCAGTGTTTCAATGGGCTCTGAAACCTCCACACATATTCGTTTTGTTCTGAAAATTGTTATGTCTTAGCAGGGAGAGAAGATAAATTTATTCCAGGGTCACTTGACACAGCATGTTCTGCAGACACGGCCTGACTCCCTGCCCTCCCCACCCTGCATATGCTTTTCATATTCAGATTGCTCTAAAATCTCCAACTTCAATAAGCCCAAATACTGATTTGCTGCAGCAGGTGTATTTGGTTTGAGAGGATGAGTCCTTCTGCCAAAGAGTCTCTGAGATACGGACCACAGAAAGAAAGCTGTGTACAGCATTTGTCAGACTCTCTCAACTTGTTTGGTGCATAGCAAGATAAAAGCCAAAACCACTAAACCCTACACAAGTAGAGTCTCTGACCTTGCACCAGACCTCATGTATGTCATGTTATCACAGTCCAAATGCTTCATTGTCTCTGAAGAGACTTGACATCTAGCCTTTCTTCAGATATTCCTTGCTGAAGGACACTGACCCAACACTGAACTCCCATGGGGCCCATCTGTGCCTGCAGCCTGTGCAGGCATGGCACTGGCAGGGGCATATGCTGCCTGTCCCAGAGCAAGCTCAACCCTGTGGCTCCTCTTTGCTTGCTTCCCTCCCTCCCGTCCTAAAGCAAAATTGCCTGCGGCAGCCTGCAGTAGGGAGTGTTGCCCTCTGGATGCTCTAATCCTTTCTGAGAAAGTAGTTTTCTGTTGACATGAGCAGGACCTAAAAGGAGAAGTGTGAGAAAGGGAAAAGTATGCATGTATGGAGGTTTTGGGCAGCTGCCCTGCACGCCAATGGTGCTATTTTCCCATCCCTTTCTCTCTGTCACAGTTCATGTAGGTGACACTGGAATATGGTGGCTGATTTCATGGGAGCCATCAGACTACATAGGAAAAGCAGCATTGCAGTCACATTTTTGAAGCACATGAAAAATTAATCTTCTAGTGTAGGTGTGAGACACTGGACTGTTCATGGTTAATGACTCAAACAATTGACCACTTGCAGTAATTACCCAGATGCAGAGGGCTTGTACAGCCCTCACTGGGGGCTACACCTGCCTGTTTAACAAGATAGGGAAAGAAGTTGGTAAGAGGCAAATCCTGGCTGTGGGATAAGTACATTTTAGCTTGCCAAAGGCCCTTACACAATGGTTTAGCTCTGAAAACTCCCAGCTGTGACATTCACATATAGCCTGAAGGCATTCAGCCCTGCTGATGGGCCATAATGGGCCAAAATTGTCTCAGTTGTGCTGATGTAACAGGCAGCTGTAATGTCTTATATCATCAAAGACTGAAGGAGTGTCAAGCATCCTGTGATCCAAAGTATTCCATCAGTCAGCATAAACTCTACACCCCTAGGAAAGTATCTAGGCATTTCCACTTGAAACTGAGCGTGTATTAACTCAAGAAGCTTTGTGTTTTGTGGGCTTCCCTTACCACCAAATCCAGACTGCAACCATCACTTCGACAAGACTGGGACTCTGAGATGACCTAAAGAAGATGACCAATGAGATGCTGTCAGAATCCAAGGGCTGGTGACATATTTCTGATTAATCTGTCCCTCTTTTTCTACTGCCTCTCTCTTTTTCCTGTTTTGGTTTTTTTTTTTTTTTTTTTTTTTTTTTCTTTCTCTCCCTACCTCACATTTACTCTTAAATAAAATTCCGTGCTATTGACTTCAGTATGTGGTCTCATTTGCACTTTAATTCAGGGCAGAGACATATCTCTAATAACTTTACTAATTGGATCATAACAGTAGGGAGGCTGGTGGTTCCTGGTACTTTATGGAACATGAAGTCAGTGCTTAAAGACTTGAAGCACAATTTACTTAAACATCTCAATACTGGGATATTTGAGACTCACCTTCTGCAATACCACTTTCACAACAACCTTAACTCTTCCCCAACATGAAATGCTCCTCTAGCCTTTGTGAGAGCTTGCCACACTGCTCCTTTCCCAAACCTGTGGATATTCATGTGGGAACATGCAGGAGTCCTATGAGGGACAGGGAGGACCTGCCTTGCTTGGACGGAGCTGAAGTCAGATATGATGAAGCAGGAACAAGCTCAGTCCTCTGTGTTCTCACTGTTTTGTCTGAGGCTGATGGAGTGTGAGCTCCATAGATGTCCATGGTCAGAAGATAAGGGTGTGAAGGAGTGCCTACACCTCTGAAACTCCCTGTTCCTCACCAGATAAGGAGATAGACCTGTTCCAAGGTGTTATAGGTAATAGACCATAATCTTGAAAATTTGGAATATTAAACTTTATTAAAATTAAAGAAAAAATGAGCAAAGCAGTGTGCTGGGCGCCTGGAGAGACTCCTGCTCCGCACGTACCACACCCTTAATGGATTTACAGTCTCTTTTTATACCCTCTGTTTTCCAATCAAAATCTACCTCATTCCTGCTTTCATTCGAATCTTCCAATTAAGGTCCACTTCGTCCTTTCTCTGGACTTTGTCTTGTTGCTAGAGGCTGTTCTCTTTCGGTTTCACTTTGTCCTCTCTCTCCTGGGCTGTTTTGTTGCTAGGGGCTGCTAGGTGTCTCAAGGATGAAGGCAGCGAGTCCTCCCTTTATCAATACAGTCCAAAACTCACAACCAGCAC
>JAWWMO010000096.1:49360256-49370437 GCA_035047845.1 Dendrocincla fuliginosa | reverse complement strand
TGCCTGATGCCCCCCAGGACAGGGTTGTCCCTCCTGGCTGCCAGGGCACTGCTGACTCAGATTCAACTTGCCATCGATCAGAACCCCCAGGTCCCTTTCCATGGCACTGCTCTCCAGCATCTCATTCCCCAATCTGTCCATATATCCAGGGCTGCCCCATCCCAAGTGCAAAATCCAATACTTCCCCTTGTTAAACTTCATACAGCTGGTGAATCCTTTTCCACTCCAGGGTGAAGCTGTTCTTTAAAAGGCACAGCTGTATACATAGAGACACTAAGGTACTGGAATGGGTCTCAGGAGGTCATTTAGTCCATCCCTCCAGCCCAATAGGAAGAAGCAATTACACTTGCATAATTTTTGTCGGGTACTTGTCTAACCTGTTGTTGGAAAGTTCTTGCAGACAGTCTTAGTCAATGCAGTGCCCTGTTTCTATCTTCTTACAGGCAGATGAAAAAAGGTACCGTTCTCAACCTAAACCTCCTTTCCTGCAGTTTAAGCCTTTCATTTGCTGTGCTCTTTCTGATGGATCTGGAGAATGGTTTATTAGGGCTGCTGTGAAGTAATATTTTATAGAACAGTTTGAGACAGTAATCTTGTGTTATCTGCAGCCTAAGGTATCTCCACCTGTGGTTTTGATACAATATTTGTTCTTAGTGATGAAGTTCTTTCTTAATTTCTTATGCTACATCATAGGCAATTTACAGAATGTTTCTCACAAAAAGCATAGAACATGTGCAGGGGGAAATTTATGAAGCACCTATACCTGCAGATGTTCTTGACATAGGTCTGTCCCCTGCTACCTACCTATGTATAGGTTGACCTGGAATTTCCTTAAGAAACACTTGGCCATGAAAAGGGTGAGGCTTGGCTCTTGCTTTAGCAGTAGAAGTTTCCTGAAAGACCAGTTCTTTGACTCAACAAGTCAGAGGATAATTATATTGCTGCTCAGGCCAATAACGTGTGTATATGTGAAGAATTCTGTTCCTTATCAAAAGACACAATCACCACATTGATTATTACCTGATTATTGTGAAATATACCATAAGACCTTTTATGAGAACTCCAGAGTGAATAAAGTGCATAAGACCTTTTGAAAAAAAAACAATAGAAATATGCAGTACAAAGAGATTTTTTTATAGTTGTTAATAGAGATGTCTGCTCCTTAAGTGCAGCCAGAGGAGTGGGAGCAAGGTCTCCTCATACCCTAGAAGTAAAGGGTTGAGGAACCCTGTAAGTGTCCATGTTATCCATTGTCTTGGAATCTGAGCCAGATTCCACAAAAGAAAAAGACACCCTTAAAAACGTAACCTACCTATTAAATGCAACTGGAAAATAGACATGGCATGTAAACAGCAATAAAGAAGAGCTGAGAAATGAGCTAAAAAAAATCTACTCTAACTGGAAACATAAATCAAATGCAATATAACAAAGGTTCTTTGCAAGAATTTGTTTATGGCTGAAGGCTCCAGAGAGCCAAAGCCAGTGTGTGGTTGACTCAGGGATACTCCACAGAAGTTTGTCAGCCTGTGTCAGTGCCTTGCTGGGAAACTGGCTCTGAGACTAATGCACTTGAATCTTTCCATTTGGAGAGAAAGATGACAACAGAAAAGTTGTTCAGCCTTTATAAGTGTAGAGCATAGGAAAACAGGAAAAAAACCTTCAATCCAAAAAAAACTACTTAATTTCTTCTGAGTTTAAGAAAATAAAATGCTGACAGCAAAGTCCACACCAGAGCTAAAATGTAGTAGAGTTGTTCATCCATCAGAAAAAAATTAGTCTCAGTGCTTGAGTCATCTTTCCTCCCCACTCTTGCAGCAACCAATCTCTACTCCTACTTTTCTGGTGTCCTTGAAAATTTGGTCATTTTAGTGGTCTGCAGTTCTGACTATTCAGACTATTTGTAATATTTTATAATTTTGAGCTAGGCTTCATAAAGCTTAACCATAACAGCAGAAGAAAGATCCCTTAGGCCTTCTGAGATCTCAGCTGCAGCAGTGCTGCTACCCAGCTACCCCATTCTGTCTAAGGTGGTGCTTTGTACATCTTGTGAGGCTTGCCAAGACTGCTCAAACTCTCTGGAGAAAGAGCGAAAAATCTATTTCATTACTGACCTCCCAGATAACTAGTGACCTTGAAGCACGCAGCTGCTGAGAACACTCTCATGTTTGTTTGAAGAACACAGGGTTTGGTACAAGTGCCCCATAAGCATTTTCCCCATGGAACTAACAATATAGTCATTGCTGTTTACTTCTGACATCTTAATATACATAAGGACATTATCAGGGCAGGGGACAGTGGGAGAGTGCCCCATCATGGCAAGGCAATCTTAAACAGGGAAGCAGTGGGAGAGGTGGGACCTTTAAAGAACCAGCACTGGTGGAGGGAAAAAAAAAACAAACCCACACTGAAAAACACACATTGAATACATTTTGGAAGTGGAAATATCTCACTTTGCTCCCGTGGCAACCATGCCTACATAAACTGCCGACAAATAATAGGTACAGAGCAGCAAGTGACAAGCTGTCTTTTATTGATAGTTTGCAATTGTCATCATGGTAAAGGAAGGCACAGATTTCTCCAGAAAACTTAAAAAAGCCGAAGAGATTAACTAATGTTTTTACCCTGGTTGAACAAGAGCATCTGTTCAGGTGCTGCACAATGACATAAATTCGTGTCTGCATGGAGAGGCATGCACACATGTACCCACAGCAGTGCTTTGCCAATCCTAATCAGTTTGTTTAGCTGCAGGTACTGCTGTCTTCTGCCCCTCTAGTCCTTTGCTGCATTCAAAGCTGAATTAAAGGGAAAGCTTTTTATATCTCTGGATTCACTTATATTCCTCTGTAGGAAACAATGTTCATATTAACAGAGTATAAAATCCAGCCCTCTTGAGGAGAGGCTAAACCAACCATCATTCCAAATACCCATGGCAAAATCTATGTGTCTGTGACAGTGAGTTGTGAAGTTCACAATTTACATTAGGTTGTTTCAAATGAATTAATTTTATATTTACGGGGAAGGGAGCTTTCTCCAGGTCACTCTGCAGCTGAAGGAGGAGGAGCCATCACAGTTCTCACTACTTTTGGGTTTTCCTTCTCCTCCTTTGACTTTGCAGCACCTAGAGATATCTTTTAGAGAACAGATATGCTATTTCTCCAGGGGGTGTATTGTCTCAAAATCATATTCTGCACACTTTGTAAATTTCAGCTGAAAATGCTTATTTATATCTTAGCACAACAGTAATTTATATAAAAACTTTAAACTTGTATAAAAACTTAGAACTGTACCATTTCTTTTGACTAATTGTATGGGACACAGGGAAATAGCAAGCTTCAAAATGAAGTGGTCATTTGGGAACAATGACAGAGTGCAGAGTGAGAACAATGGGAGTTCTGTGATGGTTTGGTTAATATAGAGGGTGCCCTGTCCCCTCTCCACCCAGCAGAACATGGTGGCTTAAGGAATAAACAAAAATGGTGACAAGTTCCTACCTAAGGCATCAGGCACACCTTTATAGCTATCACACCTTCCAGGGTGCCCTTGCATAACAGGCACAAGGATCTATAAGTGGAAAGAATGTCAAGGCTGAATGTTCATCAAAGTCAGAGGTGTCACCAACATCGTCAGGCTATGCTCTGAGTGAAAATCACTCCTATAAATTAAAAAAGATGGGTCATTGTCACAGGAGACTGTCTTCTGAAGGGAACAAAATGCTCCATGCACAAACAGGACTCTTTAGCAAAATCTGCTGCTTCCCTAGGGCCCAGGTTAAAGATGTGAAGTGAAAGTTTCCTACTCCATCATGGCCCTTGGATTATCATCCATTACTGATTTTTTTTTCATGCAGCCAGTCATGACATTGCAGTAAGAAATCTCAGGGCAATCAAGAGAGGGTCCAGAGCCTTGGGACAACTCTTTAGGGGATCACAAACGCAAGAACTGTTCTTTTCTGCCCTTCCAGTTGTAGGGAAAGATGAGAGAAGAAACAGGAAGACACAGAAGGATCAATACCTGACTCCAAGACTGGTGTTACTGGACAATTCGGAGGTTTTTTTATCATGAGTTATCTACATGACATCAGGCCTGCTGGCAACATATGGGATATGTCTTTCTGAAAAGGAGAAAAGGATCTTAGTGAAGGGCGATCATCAACCATATGAAATTTAACTAAGGCAAGTACAGAATTCTCCACCTGGGATGGGATACCTGATTATGCAATCAAATTGAGAGGCTGGAGTGCAGCCCCTGCAGAAAATGATCTGGTGGTTTGTGATGATGGCAAGTTGAATATGAGTCAGCAGTGTGCCCTGGCAGCAAAAAAATGTCAGCTGTGTTCTGGGGTGCATCAGGTACAGTGTCACTGTGGGAGGTGATCATCCCGCTCTGCACTGCACAGATGCAGTCTCACCTCAAGTCCTGTGTGCAGTTTTGAGTACAGCAGTATAAGAGGGACATCAGACTGTTCAAGTGTGTCTAGAGGAGGGCAGCCAGGATGGTCTCGAGGGCAAGACTTAGGATGAGTGGCTGAGGTCACTTTGTTTGCTCAGCTTAGAGAAAGCTGAGGGGTGACCTCATGGCAGGGTATAACTTCCTCAAGGTGGGCAGTGGAGGAGGATGTGCTGATCTGTCTCTGATGACCAGTGGTAGGACATGAGGAGGTGGAATGAAACTGCATCAGCGTAAGTTCACATTTGGCTTTATAAAAACCTTCCCTGAGACTGTGGCCAGTCACTGGAACAGGCTCCCTCAGGAAGGTTGTTACAGCTCCAAGGCTGGCGGAATCCAAGGAGCATCTGGATGACACTTTGGGTCATATGGTTAAGTTTTAGGTAAGTCCTGTGAGGAGCAAGAAGCTGGACTCAATGGTCGTTATGGGGAAGTTGCTCCAACATCTGCCTTGGGACTACCTAGAAGAGAGAGGACAAAAATGACAGCTGTTGTTCAACTTGCTCTAGACCAAGTTTTGGTCAGGTGGGACTTGGCCAGAGCTGGAATGAAGATGCTGAGTCTACTCCTTCAGTGGTCAGACCAGCCAGTGGTGGCACTATGACCAGTAGCATGGAGAAGAAGTGCAGAGGTTGTGAACCTCTTCTGTGAGACTTCAGATTGATTTACATCTCTATTAAAAAGTACAAAAGAAAAAATTTAACAGAAGCAAAAACTGAGCCTAAAAATTCCATTTATAAGCTTAGCACCTATGACTGTTTCAGTTTCAGCTCACAGAAATTGATTAAAGTCTGCTCTGGGTGCACAGGACTTTCACCACTCAGTTTAACACAATTCCAGATTTTCTACCCTTGTTCAAAACTCCATGTCACACAAAACTCTCCAGGATGGTCTCCATTCTTTCAAAGTGACAGACCCTTGGAAACCGCATTGCTTGTCATCAACTGACTAACACATCATTATATCTGCCTCTCCTCTTCCCAGGTTTGCAGTTTCAAAGCTAAAGTCTAGGAAAAAGGGCTTACAATCATTATTTCCTATTCCATGACAATTTGTGGGTTTCTGTACTAATTGCATTTAAATGGCCTAACTTATTCATCAGGAAAAAAAATTGCTGTGGTTTGTTGTCTTCGTGTAATTAGATCCTTCTGCATTTTTGTTTGTTTTCTTCTTTTCTCATTCCGATATACTTTTAACGCAAAATAAACGTCTTCTTCATTAAGTTCACAATGTTTTCAAGCATGTTTTCAAACTGTGGCTTTTGTTTTATGGTACTAAATTAGTTCCTTTATATATTTTTTGAGGAAAAAAAGGAAATTTAAAATAATTCATAACAAATATTGAATAATCTCACAACTATTCTGTGAACATTCCAGCAAAACAGCTGTTCTGAATCAGTCCACAGTTTCATTTAGTCCCCTGCTTTGTTTCTAAGAGTACTGGAAGGTCATAAAAGTATAAAGAATAGAGTACCTTACTCTAGTATCCCAGGCCTCCTGAGATAATGATTGCATGTTTTTTGCTTGATGATGCCTTTGTCTAACATCTTTTCACTCTATTTATGCTTTTTTGCAGATTACCTTCTGACAATGTATTTCAGGGTTTGACTTTATGCTGGCTGTAAGGGGATTTACTCTGGGTTTTTGTTCTTCCTTTGTGTTGCTCAGCACTTGTGCTATGAGCCACAACAAATTAAGAGATCCCTATTCTTCTTTGATATTTCAGAGGCCTCTGCCACACCACCTCCGTGCTGCTTCTTTTCCAGTGTGGAAACCCATTAGTTTAAACTCTCTTTACGTGCAAACCACTTCTTGATTTTCACCACCTCAGATCCCTTCCTCTGCGCTGACTCTGGGGTGCAAATGACATCCCCACACATCCCCCCACACACCACTCCGATTTGTACTGCTGCATCCCGCGCTGCTGCTGTAATAATCCATGGGGTGCTAACACACTGGCAGTGAGGCCAAGCTGAGAAATGTGCCAGGAGAGCAGGTTGCACCTTTGTGCCCAGCCTGTCCCAGTCCAAATAAAGCTCCTTTCCAGAAGGGCCTGGGGGGCTGGGAGCACATATGGCTCTGAGCAGGCAGGACAGCTGGCTGCTGGAAAGGGTCGTTGCTGAGGCATATGCTCTTTTGATGTCCTTCCACTCTTTGTGGATCCAAGGCGTAGCAGCACCACATCTGTGCTGCAGAAGCCCAGCACCTCCGTGATGTGTCATGGCACCCACAGCTGTGAAGAGCTGCAGGCACCAGGGCAGGATGGGGTCAGCAAGACCCCTCCAGGGCAGTACACGTTTCACTCCCGCCCAAGCGTCTGTTTCTAGTCCCTGGTGGCAGAGCACCCAGGGTCCTTGCACACCCCTACTGCCCATAGCATGGCCCCCCGATTTTCTGGAAATCCTCCAGATTGACAGACAGCCCTGCTTTCTCACCACAGCAACCCTGCCAGTCCCTTAGAAGTAACAGACAAAAGCAAGGTGTTGGCATTATCTCAGAGGAGAAAAAGCACATTTCTGTACTACGTCATGCAGCTACCTAGGAAAGAAATGGGTGCTCTTTAAAGCTAGGGAAATTGCTTCTGGACATGTCTCTCCCTTCTTGGCTCCAGCCCAAGCATTGTCCCTGGTCAGGGGCAGAGAGTTTGGACATGGAACAGCATTTCTGGTGCTTAGGGGTTTCTCTGTGTGGCTTCTCATTCCTGCAATACTCCCTGCTGCCTGACCACAGTGAAGTTGTTTCTGTTCTGTGTATTTTTATAGCAGACAAGGTCCAAAAGATGACCCTGCAAACATCCAAGTAGGTTCCAAGACTGGCTGGATGCTCCTAACCAGGTGGCATCAACACCTGGTCCTGTGTCAAGCTGTTGTATTGCCTCAATCCCCACAAGCTATGGCCAAAGTTGAACAGGGTGGCAGCAGAAACACCCCCTTGGTCTCTGCATTATTATTAAGTGAGATTTTAAGAGCTTGCTTTGTCCTCTGTATATCATAGGCTAGCTCGCTCTGCACAGAGTTTGCCATTCTCTATTTTTCATCTTTCATTTGTACAAGTTAGTAAAGAAAACAGAGCCTCTCAGACCTAAAACATAGAATGTTTTGAAATGTTTTTTAAAAAGAAACAGTGAAAATCTGCCTTACGTGTGTGCAATTTTCAAATTATTCACTGAACTCCAAGCTACAAAGCCACTGAGAGATGCAAGGACCACAGATGTGGTCTCCTGACCGGCTCGGAAGACACCAGTATGCCATATAGTTACTTAATTAAATACAGCTTTTCTGTGTTGCTGGAAGATGCAAAAAAAGGTAGAATCTAAGAAAAAGAAATTATACAAAAATATGTTGATAATGAGACAGATTACTTGCCAACCCTTTTTTTAACTCACAGTGTGATGCAGTAACAAAATACTTTAAAGTTTTTGAGATTTAGCTTAGAAGTAGCAGAAAAGTATATTCAACAAAGTGCCATCTACAAAATAAGAGATTAAAAGCAGTTGATAACTGAGGATGAGGATCCATATTCTATTTAAAGCAGCACTTTCATTATTATTCATAAGATATCACATGAGAATTGACTTGGTATGACCACAATAGCAGGTCAAGTGCCTCAACATTTTCAGAGAGAGAGAGGGAGAAAGAGAGAGAGACTCTACTGAACAGCCAGGAAGTGTCCTTTGCAGTTCTAAATACAAACACATTTATGAGCTGGAAGTGTGTTTCAGATTGTATTACAAAGTGGGATTCCATATGGCGGCTGAGGTCCAGAGCTGGAATGACTCAGGAAATCGAGATGAAAAGATCAGCACAGTTTATTGAACAGGACTGATGGTTCCTGAAGCACCCTTGCCTTCGTGATTTGAATAGGCAGACTTATGAACTGCCAAAGTTTGAGATGTCTTTTGCAGTAGCTGGAAATCATGACTATATTTTTCAAAGATTGGCTTTCTAGTAAAAAAGCGTGTACAAGATCCCAGTTCCTATTAAGGTGTTTTTGTATGTGGGATTTTATATAGTGAATAGACAATAGGACAGCTGATTGATTATAGCTGTAAAATGTCTCTGTAAAAAGAAGATAATAAAAAAGGCCGGAAAATAGACATGAAACAATTTTTTTAAGAGATTTGGGAGTATGGAAGCAACTTTTTGAATAGAGTTTTTTTTATGTGATAAAGAAAGCAGTAAACTTACCTGTTCCAGATATGAAAAATAGGTAAACACAGCACTGGCAAATTGCAAATTACTTGTATTTACTCCTGACTATATTTCTACTTTGACACTTGTTTTCCTACCTTTGCTTGCTGGAGCAAAAGTTGACTTCTGTGCAAACCAGCTGCAGTAATGGCACATGGAGGAAGTTCTGTATCCCTCCAAAAGTCCTCTGAGGTGGGCTCTGGGGTGGGACTTCAGTTCTAGAAGAGTCAACCATGCAGCTGGAGTGGAGAGTCCCATCTGACCCAGGGAAAGGGAAGTTCATCTCAGAGCTGCCCAATTCTGCCCACAACAACATCCTATCCTGTGCTGCCTGGCAGACATTGGTGACTACCTTGAAGCTGGCTACTGGTAAATAAGAAGGTGCCTACTTTATTTTGGAGTACTGAGTGGGAAAACCCCCCATGGTACTTCTAGATTTGGTCATTTTTGTAAATGTCTCCATTTGTGATTATTTGGAATAAATTATTTCAGAACTTGAAGAATATAATACAAGGGACCTTTGTTTTTCCAAAGAAGCTCTGATCTCTGCCTCTTTTTGTCACAGGGGTCCCTATGCACAAAAGATCCTCCCCAAGTTTCTGTGTGAGATTAAGAGGCAATCTTACTCCGTATCAAAGCCAGATGGTGGATTCTAAAAGTGATCAACCTGTACAAATACATCTAAGTGTAGCCAAAAAGAGATGTCAGACTACCAAGCAAAACAGCAAACAAAGGTGGGCCTGTGGAAAGTGTGTTTGACAGCAGGGCTATTGATTGCTGTCCTAGATCATTACTGAACGTGGCAAAGATCAGTCTGAACTTGAGTGAGATCTTCAGGTAGTTCTGCAGCATAACTGTAGGCTGCATTACCTTCTCTATGCAGTGTGCAGGATAAAGACAGCTTTCTGGAATAGAGCTATCCTGAGTCATGTTGGCTTTTTCCTCTGCTCAGCACAGCTACAGCATGCTCTCTGTGGCACTTGAGAGAAGGTTGTGCAAGCCTGCTTACTAAGGCATGGCGAGCTGTGCACGTTGGGCAATACCACCCATGGCTCCAGGTACAGTGCGGACAGCATACCTCGGCCAGAGAAGATACATTCTCTAAGCCTTGAAGGAGCCTCAGTGGCAGATGGTGGTCAGTCCATTGCCACCCTACTCTCACATGAGACTTACCATTTTCTGTGCCACCTGAGAATGGAGCGGGGAAGGTGGCTGAACTCCATGGGTTGTGGCACAAGCTCAGCAGGCAGGCTTTGAGGGGGCAGCAGAAAATGCTTCAGAAAGCAAAAGAAAGTCATGTACAGATCAGCAGAGCAAATGAAGAAACAAAAGAGTACTGACATAAGGACTTACGCCCTCTCAATGAGCCAAGAGATGAATGCAGAGAGGGAGGCAGAAGGAAGCTCTGTAAGACTGCAGGCTGCCTGAACCAAAGCAACTCAGAGGAAAAGGAGCTCTAGGAAAGCCTCCTTTAATTGGGGGGATTTATTAATAATATAACTTATTACAGCTCCCTAGGAGGAGTTTCCTGCTGGGGGAAGGTGAG
>JAWWMO010000096.1:49346383-49356427 GCA_035047845.1 Dendrocincla fuliginosa | reverse complement strand
CAAAGGAATTGCAGTCTCTTGGGGTGGCACAGAACCGTCACCTTATTTTTATCATCAAATGCTGTATTCAGTAGGGATGGTCAGAAGCAGATCTTCTTAGACGTACCAGGTTTGAGACTGCATCGGCACAAGAAGGCAAATTATGAAAACTTCTTAATGGAATTGAAAGTTCCAAAACAGCAGAATATTTTGGCCAGTTTTGAGCTAAATAAAACGATTCAGAGTATCTGACACAAAACATTCCTGCTTTCTTTTTAATTTTTTTTCAATCTGTGATCTCAAGTGAGCCTTGACTCCTTTGCGTAATTATGAATGGTCTTTCCTGTAGGCTGAAAACTGTCTTAGTACAAGCCTGGTCATAGGAGAAAGGCACTTTGGGCCTTGCCATCACTTCACTCCTCACCCATCCTCAAATATGGGAAAAGCCATCTCGAGACTACTGTTTCCTCACACCAACTCTAGCAGCTGCAGGACAGAAAAGATACAACTGGGACTTTGATCTTTGCTAGAATTTTTCAATGATGGTTGCCCAGGAAATTGGATTTACAGATAATTATTTTCATATATAATAATGATTGGTGCTCAGCAAAATCTACTGCATGAGAGCCTTAAAAGTCAAGCACTCCCTTCTGATGAAATATTAAAGTTACCAAGACGTTGCTTAGGTGGAAGCGGTTGCATTATCCCTTTACAAGGCATAAAATTATTTTATTGATCGAGTCTGAAGCAGAGAGGTCTTATTTTGACATATTTACTTCCAGCCAGGGAATATGCAGAAAAACCTCATGAGAAACCTGCCCCCTTTCTTCTCTGGGTGGGCAGGGCAGATGGCTGGCCCCAAAAGGGTCTCTGAGCACAGAAAAAAATGTATTTATTGTGAAAATCAGATCCCTTTTGTCCATGACCCCTGAACCACTGAACACATGGCATGCTGCTGCAGTCTTTGTAAAACTGGATTGGAAGGAGATAGAAATTTTGTAAAAATAAGTCTAGGAAAAAAATGTAAAACTAACTTCTGTATGCCCTGTATCTGACCATGACTGTTCTCATGGATGTTGAATCTGCCTTTCACCCGGATGTACAGATAATTGATCATGAGAAAATCTGGCATGTTCATTTTGTGTTCCTAGAAGATAATGCACTGTATGAGTCATGGGAGAGTGGATAACAAACACAGTGAATTTTCCTAGTATTAATGGTCACCAACTTACTGATACCGCAGCTTATAGTTAAGAACACTACCATTTTATCATCCAAGAAGCTTATTTGAACTCTTGTACCTCTAAGTGTGTTTGCTTGAGAATTTTCAATTGCATGTTCTTGATAACTGCCTAATTCCATTATTCTTCAGTGAAGTGTTTATAATTTTCTCTTCTTCTTATCTTGAAAGGACCAAGAAAATCTGCAACTGTCTTTTGATTTTTGGAAACATTACTGTCTAGAGAAAAAATAGTCAGTTGTAATTATGACTTCGCCGTAACATGCTGAGTTTTCATTCTGTTTTGCGCTTCAGACTTCTTCCTCAAATGTTGATTTTGCTGCTTCCAGACTTCAGGAGAACTAAATTTCTCTAGATATTTGTATTAAATGAAGTATTTGAATCCAAACTCTAAGAGGGAGGAAACAGAGAGAAATGAAAAGATGCAATAAATGCCTCCAAAGGGCAAGTAAACAGCCTTGACAGACTCAAAGTACTGCGTTTTCTATGTTTAGATGAGGAACTGCATGTCCAATAATTTGTACATGATGCAGATTTTTTATCTGCAATCCGAAGAGCAAATAGATAAATGATGACAGGCTCTGAAATCTGAAATAATGAAAATTAACTGGTCAACAAGAGCCACTATGAGGAGAAGATTATGACTTTCTTAGTCACACTCTATTAATTAAAGTAACGTTATCATGGGGCTCCTGCACACACACTTCTTGACCTAACAGAGAATATGGTTAATCTCCTTGTTTGAGAGCAAAAAACCGACTTCACCTCTGTGTCTGCTGAGCAAAGACAGCTGTTGCAACTTGTGGCAATGTTTTTGAGCATTCTCTCTCTGCAGAAAAGCTTATTGGTCTGGATGCAGGCAGGGTGAGATGTTGTTTCACTACATTCATGATGAGCATGCTTTACTGCTATTTTGGGCTGTGGAACAAGGTGAAGCCATGGGAATGAGCACTGTTGTAAAAGAAATCAAACTACTCAGCACTTCAGAAGCTGCCTCTTCAACTGTTCGCCCCCATGGGTGTCACTGAAGAGGAGCAGGGACGTCCATGAGGTTCTGGGACGCCATCCAGTTGTTGCAGAGGAGCCAGAAGCTTAGCTCCCAGGGGCCACAGGGAGCAGAAAATTACACTGAAATGAAGCACTGATAGAGGGCTGAGGATGGACAACATGGGTGAGGGATGGGTGATCTCTGGGACAAAAGGACATTTGACACAAGGACTGTCCTGCTGCATGGTCAAGAGAAATTTCCACTTTCCTAGCTCTCTGCTCTCTCATTCTCCTCATTCCCTCACAGTATATTTATTTCCATTAAGCTCACACTGAGCTCCAGAAGGACTGGTCATGGGTGGAGCAGGGTTTTGGACAGAAACTGTCAGGTCCCAAGCCCTCTTGCATGGACACAGGTATTGGCCTTCTCTCCCATGGGGCCAAGAAACACCACTGGCAGAGCATCTCCCACTGTGCCACTTCTGATTTTGGTCATCTACCTCAAATATCCACAGATGCCTTTGTAAGCACTATCTGGCCAGCCCGATATTTTTAACCACAGCCCAAGGATTTCTATCATAAGAGATTTTAGGATCATGCTAAATAATTTTCCATCCTTAATTTTCAGTGCTGTTCACTTCAGGCACAACACTGTCCTAAATGAACTGACCCACATCCCCCAAAACCTCCAGAAGTTCCTAAGTCTAATCTTGAAGAGCCAGTACCCTCAGGTATGATGGGAAAAGCTACATGGGAGATGCAGTCAGCTCTGAACAGGAGAGACAACACTACCTTTGACCACTAGCACCCAGAATAACCCACAGACTGAATTGCAAATTAATTCCTACTTCAGCTTGTGTCATCTAAGATTTGTGTCAAACCATTCCAGAAACTATCCATTCTTTCACTGATTTGGGATTATTTCCAAACACCTTCTGTGGCTATGCAAAAGAAAACACAGTACAAATTATTATAGGTAGATACGTAGCTCACCAAAGGATAATTTTAATCTAATGATTGGGATTGTTATTTTAAAACATATATACCCAAGTGCAATTGCACTTATTCTTGTCAGCAAGAATTTACAATATCTTCAGTTCTAACTGAGGGACTGTCTTGCCAGATTTCATACAGGAACCAAAAATGACAGTTAATGTGTTGCTTTTAATAAAAATAATCTCAAAATTCATGAGCTACTGTTTTCATAAATATTTATTACGAAGTTCCAATTTTCATGTGATTAGTTGTTAAACAGCAGTAGTCTGAAATACCCTACTTGGATAAGGAAAATTACAATTTTAAGAAAACAGCAAGTTTAAAAAGTTGCATTTTTAATTTCCTTTTTTTAAGAAGGCAACTATAATATTACTCTGAATCAATGGCTTTCTAGCATTTTATCTATCTGATTCTGTACCTCTAAGCACACAGAAATTAGATTTTGAGGATGAGATTTTGGATTGTAAAGTACTGACCAAGTTTGCTTTGGAAGGTGGGCATAATTCCATTAGAGCTTATTCTGCTTAAACTTCTCTATCAGTTCCATTTTCTTAGCTATAACTATTGCTAATAAATTGTGTAAAACAGTTGAGGTTTCATGTACAGCTCTTAGTACTGTTAATGACTTCTACCATATTTATTGTTTTTTTGCTGTTACAGATATCAAAGGCTCTGTTCAGCTGACAGTTTTGCTCTGGAGAAGTGACACGTTTGGAACTAAGTAGTTATTTCTGCAGATAGGACGTAAAGCTCCGTATCAAGATCTGAGAAGTTAATAGGGAACATGTGAATCATGAACAAGAGAAATGTTATAAAACAGAGGCATATATTGTATTCAAAAAAAGGACAATCTCTTTCTCAAAGTTAAATTTTATAATGCCTGAATGTATCTCTGTTTGCTTAAAGCATCACTATTATTTGGCAATCATGCCTTTGTCGACATACACAGAAAAATGTCATACATATCACACATTATTTATTTCTGTGTTAAAACTGGAGGGGTAAGAGGAAAGAGCTATGTGAATCAACTTTTCAGAGTCTTTTCAGATAGTCTAAGAGAAGGGACAGGACAAATAATAAATAAATACAGAGATTTTGAGGCAAATGTCATTCGCAGGGATGTTTATAGAAATAAGGATAATGTAGGTCATCAAGTGCAATGGTGTTGCGGACCCTAGCTGGAGAAAACGCACACTCTGAACACTCAATATAAGAACAGCTCCAAGGGTAAAAAAAGAATGTATGGTTTGAGTTTAAAACCATAGCTCATTTACATTAAGAGATCAATCAGTGGGAAAATCCATTCTGCAGTGTTAGCCCATCAGTGAACAAGCTAATTGAACACAGAGCGAGAGTCTGGGTGGTCTCTTTCCTCTTTAAACGGCACAGCAAAGCTCACAGCAGCTCCAAGATCCCCCTCTCTGCAAACAAATTGCCTTCAGACCGTGCAAGCATCCAGCTGAGCCTGAGGAACTTTATCTGTGAGTGTGTAGCATCTTGAAAACCTATTTCCCTGCTTCTGAGCAGGGCTCGACAGCTGCAGTCGACAGGCACCCAGCCACTGGCTGCTGCGTGAGTCTGGTCTCCTGGCCATGCAGGGCAGGAGCTGCATGCCCATGCTGGAGCTGGAGCAGTTGGCTGCATCCAACACACTGTGCTGCAAGCTCCCGAAATAAACGTGCTTACGTAACAAGCAAAATCATCCCATCTTTCCCCTATGTTCTTTTGGCAGAAATGCTCACAGGAAATATCCTGTTAGTGGAGATAAAAGGGTTGATTTACTCTGTTCCTGGTAATGCATAATTGCTTAATCACAAGCACATAGCTAAACTCCGTTGGGAAGGTTACAGTGACAATGATTGCTGAGCAAAGATCAGTTCCCCTAGAGAGGCAGTCTTTGCATCATCTGTGGGTTTTTTTATAATGGAATGAGGGGAAATGCACTAAAAAGCTTGAATATTTGACAGGAGCTATGGAAGCAGGGAGCACAGGAGACTGGACACAGGGGAGAGGCACCAACAGAGGAAGGAAAGATAAGGTTTTAGGTTATTCTCCTCACCAGCTGAGCTGTTGGTGGAAACCCACATCTTCTTGCATGCTGAGGAGGCTACCAAGCTCAGCAACCTCTGGAGACAACAACTCTGAGGTGCTGAGCACCCCTCCAGACAATGCCAGCACAGGGGCGCACTTGATCCCACCAGTATAAGGCTGCTCACCCTCTGAAGACATGTGCGTGGTATGAGGCCCAGAGGACCAAGGGATCATCAGTGGCCAGAGAAACTGTATCAGACCCACGTCTGAACCAGCAGATTCAGTGGGGAGTCTCAGCTTCCCAACGCAGAGGGACCACTAGTTCCCATGGTGCCCAGTCTGTCCCCTAGTGTAGGAAACAGCCTGAAAGAGCAAACAGAAAGCTGTTCCTCCCAGTGATAGGAGGCAATTTTACAAACTGGTGCATGAGTCATGACTCCTTTTATTGAAACTTGCTCTTCAGTCATCTGGAAGTCAGAGCCAAAGATACATTTCAATTCCTTTGTCATGTAAATTCTGTGTCACTGCTGTATTAGGCACCCACCACAAAGGAACAGAGACTTGTGCATCTGTCCACAACTCCAAGGCTTCCCTAATAAGTGTGTAAATGAATGAGGTCCTGTTTGTGCATGGAGGAACACTGCATTTGTTTTTATCATTGATGATGGAGGAAGTATGAGAAGTTAAAATAGAAACCTTTCGTGCACAAGAGACACTGTGTTCCTAACAGAGAGAAGACAGTTCCAGTTTGTGGGAGCCAGTCTGTAAGTGCAAGTAAAGACCATCACTTTACAGCCCACAGAGCAAAAGAAGAAAATTCTCTGCTTCAGAAAATGGTGCTTGCTTTGAGCTGGCAAGAAATATTTCAATAACAGGTTGTAGAGAATGTAACTTCAAAATTTGGAAGTCAGTAGAGTTTTGGAAGCAGTTGCTGAAATTTGTATCCAAAAGTGATTTAACTTCCCCAGTAAGTGATGTGTACAAATTGCACACACCACTAAACCATATATGCACGCAATGTATGAATTCCCATTTTCTTGACTTTGCATTCCACCTTCAATACTTCTTCCAGCACAAAGAAAAATGAAGCAAACTAGCAATAGGATGTGTATATAAATGCCAAAGAAAAAATTAAAATCAGCTGCTATTTGAAAATTACTAAGCCTGGAGTACTTTGCTTGGATACTTAATGCCCTGTAAATCCTGTACACCAGTGTGGCTAACCAGTTAAAGTAAGAGCTCTTTAAGCAAAGTCTCTTTTGGGTTTGTTTGACTCTTTTGGTTGGTATGACCTTTTATAGTGACCCAAATGGTTATAAAATCATCAGAATCCATGGAGAAAACTGTTCTGTGAACTGATTCCTTATAGTGTGGTAATTCATCCATTTAAAAAGCATTTTCTTTGCTTGGGCCGCAGAAGAAAGGTTGTAGCCAGCAAAGAGAAAACGGGGGGACTTGCCACATAATGCATATTTTCCTTTACCCCAACTTACTCTGCTGAGAAACTGAGAATTGATGGGACCATATGGAAGCAGAATGGCAACAGCCTGCAGTATGTGAAAGGTTTCTGCAGCAAAGCAGAACTCCTCTCTCTCAGCTTGAAAGTACAATAAAATCATCTCACTCAAAGTTTTTAGGAGAGATCTTCCTTTTGAGGGCTTGTCAGCAGGAACAAATTTACCAAAACAAATCTTCACTTTATGAAAGCTGCTAGTTGTCATCTCTAAAACTGTTTAGATACAATAAAGGAAGAGAATGAGACAGAAAATTTTTACATCTTGTTTAATACACTAAAATTACACCATCACTCTGCTAAATAAGAAGGGACACTTGGAAGAAAAACAGGCAGTCAATTTTTTCTTGATATTATTTAGAGTAAGTTCATCTGTAGCTGTAGAAAGAGACTTAGTTGTAGCGAAGTATATAGTGGCTTGTGCCTCATCTCATTTGGTGGAAAATTCTGTTACCTTTTCCCCTATCCCCCTTTTTTTTACCTTCTGAATAGAATCATACAATTGGCTGGGTTGGAAGAAACCTCTGTGATCATCAAGTCCAACCCTTGATCCAACACCACTGTGATTACTAGACCATGGCACTAAGTGCCACATCCAGTCTCATCTTAAAAACCTCCTGGGACAGTGAATCCACCACCTCTCTGGGCAGGCCATTCCCGTGCCTGATTACTCTCTCTGTAAAGAATTTCTTCGTAATGTCTAACCTAAACCTCCCCTCGCAGAGCTTAAGCCCATGTCCCCTTGTCCTATTGCTGGTCACCTGGGAGAAGAGAACAACCCCCACCTGTCTACAGCCTCCTTTCAGGTAGTTGTAGAGAGTGATGAAGCCACCCCTGAGCCTCCTGTTCTCCAGACTAAACAACTCCAGCTCCCTCAGCCTCTCCTCATAGGACTTGTGCTCCAGTCCTTTCACCAGCCTCATTGCTTTTCTCTGGACCTTCTCCAACACCTCAATATCTTTGCTGAACTGAGGGGCCCAGAATTGAACACAGTATTCAAGGTGTGGCCCCACCAGTGCTGAGTGTCTTATCTTTCTCGAACACACTAGAAGGTGCATATGTCCAACCACCACAAAACATGTAGAGGCCAGGAAGATAAGTGCATGTTACCTTCTTCATTGAAAGAATAGCAGAGCCCTCTGTGGTATTTCATTTCCATGATCACGTCCTTAATCCTTCCCTTCAATGGGAAGAGCAGTGCTAATGGAAGATACAGGCTGGCAGATCTTCATTTGCACCAGGATTTAATAATATTAATTTGCTTCAGGACTCAGCCCAGCAGTGTGGTGAAGAAAGGAGTATGTGCTAGAGTCAGCATCTACCTAGCCTCTACCTGTTAACAAACAGAAGACAGGATCAGTGTCCAGCGAGAAGCATCACAGAAGGAACAGGAAGGAAAAAGGCATGTTTTTCAAGAAGCATGCACCTCTGTTCCTGGCTCCCCGACACTTACATTTTTGCAGTCTTCTACCACATATTCTTACCTTGATTACAGCCAGCAAAAACAAGCACATTAAAGGTTTGCAGCCCAATTAAGTAGCACACCACTGCAAACACGAATGCTGTTAATTAGAGACCTAAACCACATGATGCTGAGCATGGACCCTAAACTTACATGCCCAGCATGGTGCTGGGCATCTTTGTGATGATAACTCAGAGACTAATCACCAACAATTTTGATGTCATAAAACCTTCCAGGGGTAAAATGCAACAGTACTGTAGTCAATTGCAATCACTTGGCACAGAGTTCTGCTTCCAGGGGGATGGGAACAGGACCGGAAGTAACAGGTAACAGTTACTGTGGACATCAGTGATGCAAATGCAATTAGTACTTCTGCCTAGTCTATAATGCCTCTCATCCCCTAATGCAGTAGAGTAGCTAGAAAAGCAATAGCACATAGTGGCACATAAACACTCTCCAAGTGGCTGTCCTATTAAGGTTACGCAAGACTCAGGGCAGTCCTCTGCAATGTGATGTCAGCTCTGGCTCCTGGCCTGACACACAGTTACACAACAGGACAAGGCAAGAGAGAAAATGGAGATGCTCTGGAGTGAATAATTTTTTGAAATGCAATTTAAGCACAAGCTTCCGTTGCTATCACTGGGAAAAAGTCAAACAGGTAAACAACAGTGAGGGAAGTTGTGGTCAATCTAAGACATGACAATTTTTTCCTTTCCTATATATTATTCTTTGTTCTTCTTTTCATGTATATTTTCCCTCTCTGAGAATCTTGGAAGGGGAACAAAAGAAGGTCAGAAGTACATAGCTTACAACTGAGTAATGGTCTAGTGAAGACAGGGAATCTCTCTTTTTATTTTTTTTTTCATGGTTTTTCTTACTTTGTGCATGAGCTGCTAGCCTAGAAGCCCTACTCATACTTAGCATTGCTTCCACACTGGTTAATTTGTGCTGGTTGCAAGAAGCACATAGTGGCTATTTGGAGCCAGCATTGGTGAAGACCACAAGTAGGGAAGGAAAATGTCACTGTCAGCTTGCAGAGTGCAGGAAAAGGAACAAAAGAATCAACACAAATCTTTTTCCTCTCTGCCCATGTAAGCCCACTGCACTGTAGCAATGAGTGCTGAACACATGTGGAAGCGTGTCTGAGGTGGAGGAGGACAAGTGCCATCCTCCCTTCCTAGGCTGTGTTGCTCTCTGTTTTCACAGTGCCATTGGAAGGTGTCAGGGCTCTCAGCCAAGAGAAATGGTCATCTTACCCATATGAGCCAGCCTTTTTGAAGGCTTTTTTGTCCTCTCAGTTTAAAACCATGTAGGTGACCCTTACTGAGGAGGAAATTGCCCAGGATAAATGGAAATTATATGCTTCTCAGAACTCAGACAAAGCCCTGAAGAAAGATATTCTGAAGCGCCTCAGGGGACAAGGATGTGTGGAGGAAGTATGTATTCTTCTTACTGGTGCTGCTGAGTTGGGTCTACATGGGATGAGCATATCACTGGTGTGAGCCTTTCCAGCAGGTCTCCACACCACAAGCTGGGCAGAAAAGTGGGCTGGCAGCATAACCACAGGCAGGAGAACCAAGGCCCATAGCACCTCCAATCTGAGCATGGGGAAAGACAGAGAAGAGGAGTAGCAGGGACATGTCTCTGTATTCCATCTGTTGGACTCGCTACCCAAAAGGAAGTTCTCTGCCAAGTCAAGGTGTCTAGGAAACTCCCAGTAGTGAAGAGCTGTATGAAGTCCAAGGCTGTCTTGTTCCTCCCCAAAACCCTTGCAGACTGTTACGTAATTTCCTTATTTTTCCATCAGGCTGTCTAAAGAGCTTGACTGCTCACTCA
>JAWWMO010000096.1:49309035-49320269 GCA_035047845.1 Dendrocincla fuliginosa | reverse complement strand
ACGATGGCTATTTGCTGACTCCTGTTCATAGGAATATTGTAGTACTTTTCACTGAAGTCAAAGGAAGTCAGCTTTAAAAGAGGAAAATAATGTTTAAAGAAAGTCTGTCTGCCTCTCCATGAGATTGTTTTTCCACAGTCCATTTCTATATATCTGAAGCCAGGCATTGATAGTGGGAGTCCTGGCACAGAATGCCTCTCTCAAGTGAGCGACACCGGCAGCTGCTGCTGTCAACTCCACAAATGGGATCAGATCCTGCAGCCTCTGTGCAGCCACAGCTCCATCACTACAGCCTACCAGATTTGTCCTTACTCACTTTTTCATTTCCCCGCAGTGTTTCAAAGTCCCAAATACTCCTTAAAAGATTTGCATTTATGAAAAGATGGCAACTAATTGACTGTCTTTAACTGATGAAGTTTATTTCTGAATAAACTGCTGGCTTCTGTTCAAGAATTAATACGATCCGATTTAAGTAAGTGTCTAAGAAGTTTCTTTAGCAATATTTTTTCTCTTCCAAAATATCTACTGACAGTGCCTTTTATGAGAGAAAGAATTTTTCACTTTTATTAAAGAAAGACCTACAGTTAGACCTCTCCTTTTAATCTAGGAGATTTCTGGCATAGGAACGTTTGTATGTTTAATATGTTACTAAAATATGCTGTTGACAGATACTCTGCCAGTAGTGATTTCCCCTGGGAAAGTGAAGTAGTATAGACTTCCTTCCTCATCTGAGAAAAAAACCCAAAACACTGAAATGTGTTTTTCCAGGCAGCTGGTCAAGGAAGCAGGTGTCAGGCACATAAGAAAGTCTGCAAGTTCTGCATCACAGCCCCCTTCTTCCCCTGCCCAGCTGATGGCAACACCCAACACACACTGAGACTGTTCCTTGTGTGAGGAAGAAAATACTTCCTTGTTGCCCTGAGGCACATTTAGCCTATGCTATATATAATTTGAAAGTCATTTCTGCTGCAAGTTGTACAAACAACTTCCAGTTCATGTTGTCTTTATTTCCTGCCATTCTGTCATTCATTGAAGCTAAATGTCTCTTTGCAAGTTTCCAGCTGCTTAGTTTGGACACTTGTGAGGTTTGGCTATATTTTCTAATTTTAAAAATCTCCTTTCCAGCCTTCTGCCTCTCCAGTCTCCCCTGCAGCACTTACATCTCTCCCTTATCCCTCCAACTAGTCCACTAGTCTGGCCCATACATTTTCAGATCAATATCAAAATCCCCACCCACCCATGTATTTAAACCCTCTGAAGACTTTCTTTCCTTATACAGTGGGATCCATTATGTTTTCTCCCTTACCCTGCTCCTTCTGCTCTACCAGTACCAGCCTGCTCTCTGTGCCCAAGCACAATCTCCCCTTGTTGAAGCAGCCACTGCCAGCTCGCCTGTCTGAGCCATCTGGACCTGCAGCCCTCTGCTTTGCTGAATCTCGTGGCTTTAGGAACTTATATGCATGCCCTTCCCCTAACAAATAATTTATTTTCTCCATCCACTGTCTTTCAGACTGTAAAACAAGGATTATTATTGCTCTCTATGAAGGATTTTAGAAAGCACGCTGAATTAGGTGCTCTACAGATTGAGGTTCTATTTTATTTTCTTAAGTGTTTCGCATGCAGCTACTACATTGTGTACCCAGGGAACAGCTAATGGACAGGAAGATGTTATAAACACATCCATGACATACATATCATTTGAAAAGCTGGTATTTACATTGGTTAATTCACAGTGCTATATGAGACATAATATTTTATTTCATTATATTATTTCCTTATTTTATGTATTCCAGATTCACAAAGAGGAAATAAAAAAAGGCGGCTTCTCAAGTTTGGGTAAATTTTGGCAAAACTCATGTTTCTAAGGATGATTATTGTATGTAGGTCATTTCCTTCAGTAAGAGTTCAGAGTGCCTTTTGTTTTTTTGATGGATTGTATGAAGTAAATCCCTAAGAACACAAGAAAATGAAATAAATATAAAAGGAGAAGATAAAAACAAGTGACACACAGAAAAACAGATTTACTGCCACGGAAAAAGCACTGAAATCCTGTTAGTGGCCATGGGAGGTGACAGCATTAAATTAGAGCTCAGCTTGTCATTTTGCCATTAGTTACTTCTTTTTAAGGTGCATTGCTCAAAGAGCCGCTTTAGTCTGCTTTCCTGCAGGTCTGTGGTTTTTACTTCCTATATCTTCCACCTGCTAACAAGGCAAACTAGCTCCCCCCCAGGCTTCCATACATCCTCGCCAGCTTAAGAGTATACGCAGCACTTGGTCCAAGCTGGCCCTGGCACATGTTGATTCACACTAGTCAGAGTGAGGCTGGAACCTCAGTGCTCTGCTAACCAGCTACTGCCAGATTCTTAAGGGCATTTCTTACATTTTAACTCCAGATGAATCACTAATTTTGTTCTCTATTCTGCCTGGATATTTGCTTTCATAAAACATATAAGAATTTCTCTTTAGGACTTCCACTTCTCCAAGTAAGACTGCAACTGACCAACAGGCTTAAAAATTACCAGGCAGAAACTGGCAGCAAAATGGACAGAAGCAGTTAACAAGATCCCCAAGGCCTTGCTCTGGAAGGAGGCCATGGAGTCACTTGGACGGCATCCGTACTTCATGTTAATTTTAGATCTCCTCCCTGAGAAGGTCTGACACTGCAGCAGTTGCACCCTTCAGGTATGGTCAAAGTATGTGGGAAAGAAGGAAGGCAGAGGATCTTGGTTTGAGCAGCAAGGCAAGATACTCAAAACCACGTTTGGATCTTGGCTGTAGAGCTGGACTCAAAAAATTACTTGTATTTAAAAAAAAAAGATGTAGGAGGACTTTCCTCCCACACAGCAGTCCAACACTTGCCTTGTAATTTTAAACTTCCCAGGACTCCCTCAACCAAGCTGTGATTCATGTGGACTCTGGCAAGTCTACCTGCAGGGCATTCCTCAGCCCAGCTGGCTTGAATCAACAGCTACATGTTTTCTAGGAAAGCTCTAAGATGTTCCAGGCACATCCCTTTGCAGTATTTGGATAAGACCTAGTCACCCTTGAACTCCACAAAGAGAACCAGAATGTGTGCCATAGCTAAGAAATACATTACTCCTGAGCTAGATGTCCAGAGCTGGGATTTGAGTCCCTCTTCAGGAACACAGTGTGGCAAAAAAGCTGGAGATACTATGTGCTTCCTTAGATAAACACTTTGACTCCTCTTTCCTCATATCACGCCTCATAAAGTACAGATGGTAACAACACTTCTGACTTGCTATCTCTTTCCCATCCAGAAAACAGCAGAGACTGTCTCTAAGTCTGTGTTTTGAGTGTACCTGGACACTGGTCTTGACTTTCCCATGCTACTTGAATATAAAAAGCGTAGTAATATTACATGTTGTTAGTGACAGAAAAGAATCTGCATGGTGAGCAGTGATCCAAAACCTAGTTCCAGCTTTGAAATCCAATGGCGTAGCTGTGCCTTTCACAATTTCCAAGGAACAGCACTCTTCTGGCATTGATAAGAAGGATGGGATATTGCTTGCCGAAGTCAGATGGCAAAGTGGGATAAACCTTGATGAAACACCAAGCAGACTCCCTGCTGATCCCTTTCAGTTATAGTCAAGGAAAATCCACTGGGCTAGGTAAATTGCCAGTGACAAGGACATTTGTTCATTTGTTCTTTCCCAAGAACCTGTTCATATACGTGATAAAGCACCAGGAAGCAGACAGTGATATTTTCCTCCTCCATGGGAGTCAGCATATGTGTCCAGCCTGCTTGCCACTTGGCACTTGCAGCTTGAGTACATATAGCAATCATAGCTGCTATGTACTTGATATTCTTTCATGACCCTCTAGAGAGTAACAGAATTAGATCTCCAGTGAGCTTGAAACACCAATTTCAGCCATTGTTTTCTGAGACTGATGGCCTACTGCAGTTTATATCCAAGTCAAATCATCCCAGGAACCTAGGCAGAAGTACAGCTTGTCATGTAAGTGATTTGCACAACACCTGCACAAAAGCCAAGAATGGGTTTCTCGTTTATCCAGAGACAAAGTTCATGAAAAGTTCCATTTCCTATTAGTAGTGCCTTTATGGGTGATTTCCAGTGACAGCCTTAGACGCCCTGTTATGCTGCTTAGTGTATAAGAGGCCCTGAAGAGATCAGAACATTCATCTGAAGTCACAGGTGCAAGGGTGAGAGCTAGCACCCTGATAGAGACACAGAGATCTCCCCCATATCTTAGTGTTATTTTGCCTGAAATTAAAATAGAAAGTCATCCTAGTTAATAAGCTTTGAGTCAAAATTTCCTTTAGCCATGATGAAAGAACACTGACATCAATTAGCTACTCATGTAACCATGACTGAAACCCTGGAGCAACCCTTATTTGAGTGCAGCTGTATTTTGCTTTCCTGCCATATAAATGCATCTTTTACAAAAATGTTCCTGTATAATCCAAGTTTTGCTTGTAAGGACTTCCTTCTGATGTAATCAAACTTACATTCAAAGCAGATTTAAAAGGCTCACAGAACACAAGCTAAGAAAATTAGAGCAAGGCTAAAGCAGAAAGTATATGCATCATCTAAAATGACTTAAAGAAGTTAAATGAGGTGTACTATGAAGACTAGAAGTAAGCAAGCTTTGTCTTCTAAGGATTTTTATGTGTTGCCCCATAACCTTTTCTTCAGTTTCCTTGAAATAAACCCAGTTCCCTACTCTTCATTTGCGTTGTCCTCTGCGTACACCATGAACGGCAGTAGGCGTGAGGTAATCCACACAGTCGTTGCCAAAAGCAATATATAACAGTGAAGCTCTGCCTACCATGCCCTCCATGGGGTACTCATTTGATTCTCTACCACCCAGGATCTGATTTTCAAAAAACTTGTATAACTGCCCTTGCTCACTTCACCAATGTCTCCTTCAGCATTGCACTATCTTGAAATCTGTGAACAGTTACTGGAATGGGGAGAGGGAGAAATGCCACCAAAAGTAGACAGACAGTCATATGGTCAGTTACAAAGGAAATATCTTCTTCCATTCAAAGGTCTGGTTAAAACTGAGCTGAAGATTGGTTATTTATGAGACAGGACAGTGGAGACACTTTCTGAGATAAGAGAGAGATTCTTGATCCACGTGGAAAACAGGATCAGTGTTGTTGCTTAGCCGATTATTTTATCCTTCACTGTATACTGACCCCTCTTCTTTTCCTTTCCCTGACCTGGAAAACTGGGATGATGATTATAGGATCATTCAAGAACCTTGAATGTAATGTAGCTTTTGAGATTAGTAAGAAAGGAGGCAGGTTTATTTCCATATCTTTAACAGGTAGTTGCTGATACACTTTCATTTATATGCCTAGTTGCCTTAGAATGCATTTGCAGCTACTTACAGCTGTTCTAATTTTAAGTTAAAGTTGGGTCAGAAGTATTGCATCCCTGAGAAATAACCCCTGTGATATTTTGCAGTCATGGTAGTTGTGCTGCCAGGCATGCTCCATAGTGAAGAGATAAGCATATAACAAGCTCATTTTCTGGCTGCTATGTACTACAGATTAGTTCTCGTGCCTTGGCCAAAACACCAAAGGACAAAACATTTTTCTCCTTACTGAAAATACAGAACATCATAATAAAAGACTTCTTCTCCACTTTTACATTGGCAACTTCCATTATACAGTTTTCTTAGCACACAGTCTTAACAAACAGATAAAACAAATGATATCTTCTGTATCTTGTGTCCATAATTCGTTTTGAGTTGCATGAATTAAGGATATCACTTATGTCTCTTCTGTCTTGATAAAAATTACCACAGTTGAATGCAACCCATTCATTTTTATGGACTCCATAGCTAAGAATTTCATCAATGTCACCATGTGCAATAATTAGCATCTGGATAAATACCAGCTGAAATAGGCCTAAAATCCCAAGTTACTCATCAACTCCCCTTCATATTCTAGGGGTCTATTCCAGCACACATGTAGAAAATTATATGCTTCTGAAAAATGCTAGAAAGCATACAACTGTAACAGAAAGAGAGCAAACACTGTTTCAGATTTCTTGAATGTGGTATCTCCTCATTGACCTTCAGAAACACTCAATATTCTGCAGCTTTTGTCCAGATTTTTAGAAAATTTAATTAGGTGTGTAACCAAGCTGTCAAAGAATTCTCAAAGGTCATTTAATGGACAAGCTTTGATGGGAGCAAAAAATGTACAGTAGTAAAGAGGCTGTTTACATTATTTCTCAAAAAAAAAGTCCCAAATTTTCTCTTAAACTCATAGAAACACAGCCATTTTGCCCCTTTTGGTACCTTGTACCTGAATTGTAAGATCAATCAAAAGATTGTAATCAGTTAAAAATTTTAAGAAAAGTTAAACAGTATTTTCACAAGCAAAGCAACCAAAAACGAACTAACCAACAAAATTCCAAAGGACACATTAAAGTTCATTGAATCTGTTCTCTGTATAATTTGTGAGGTACTTTACTATTAAGTCTGGTAAACAGGCTCTAAATTTTTTCAGGTCATTATTATGCCACAGTTTTCATGTGCATTCTGTTCATTTCCTGTGCAAGAGTACCATAAATCCTTTTGCTATACCATTTGAACAATGTAATATGATAATGGTAGATTTACTTTGGAGAAGTAATCATCACCTCTATCTACTGAGTTGTTTTCCAGGTTATTAAATGCTGACAGTTATCAAGGAGTGCCTTGTAAAGATTTGTCTTTTCTGTCATTGGTGAAAAGCCCTTTCTGATACCTGTCACAGTGACAATTGCAGTGTTACAGCTGCCCTGATGGTCTGAGGACTGTGGAAAGGAAGAGAATTTCTTTTAGCAGGTCAATTACTACTACTGGAAAAACTTCATTGAGCCTGCAAAGTTCATATTCTTCTCTTCAGGTCAGAAGCATGAGGAGCAAAATTAAAATCCAAATAGTGATCAAATATAAGGCAAGTGATACCTTGTGAGTAGCATAGGTTAGTATTCTCGCTGCTATTACCCTCACACTTGATGCAAGTAAAAAAGAGCAATCCCAATGTGAGGCATATCTTCCCAGCTCCAGTTCCTGCTAGGTCTTTCACTGACTTCTCCTTCCTAGGACTAGGTCTTTGAATTTTCCAGTAAAAAGCTGAATTAATATCTGAGCCTGTCACTGGCTGCATCTAGGCTGCATTTGACAGTAGGAGTGCATCTCTTACTAGGAATAGATTTCCACTTAGTTTTATGTATCTTTTTATTGAGTTCCGTTGCTAGCTTGCAGTGAGCGTGCACCGCAACTACCATTCAAAAATCACAAACAATACTTAAATGGGAAATGTGCATTTTAAGATGGAAATTTTTTGCAACTGATTTGAAAAGAGAGCAGAAACAGAATTATATATGAAGCAGCAAAGAAAGCATCCAGTGTGAAGAAAGGCTGATGGTACAAATTTAGAAAATATAAAAGAAGAAACAGATTTCTCTGTAGCTCCCTTTCATTCTGCCACTCCACAGGCTTAGCTGCCTTATTTTTCATGTTTATGTCAACAGTCTGCTGCGTGTTTCAATGGTCTGTTTAATCTTGCAAACAATAGACTTGTACAATACTGAAGGATCTTCAGACTCTGGTAAGGAACTGTTAGCTAGGAAAGCTCAGAAGCTTACATGTCCCTGGGGACGGGGGGATGTCCCAGGGCAGGGATGTCCGAGGGCAAAGCTGTGGCAGCCATCAGACCTTAATGGAACTGGCTTTTGTAAGAAGGGCAATGAATGTGAAACTATTTTCAGAACAGAATACAAAACTTGAGTTCAACTTGGCTTTTCACATGCTCAAAGCTAAACTACACAACTACTTCCTCATGTAAACAGAGACCACACAGCTCCCAACTACAAATGCACTCACAGCTCTTCTGCCACCTAGCCAAACTTCTTCAAGAAGTTAGGAAGCTGACCAGGAGAGACACATTGAAGTGCTGGGGTGAGATGCAGCCCCTGACAGACACACAATAGACCAAATGAATGCAAGACAAGTTTGTGAAAAAGTAATGAGTGCGCACCACAGGGCTCTTATCAGGGCACTACCCAGGGCACACATCTCTGTGCTTCACGATGAAGAAGCAAGTTCTGTCACTTTTTGTGTGGTCCTGGCATGCTCCACCCCCTCAGTTTTCTCTGCCTGTTCTCATGCTATTTGGGGTCTCCAAAATGAGAATGAAATAATTAATTCCCCTCAGATCCTCTTGTTCTTGGGTGGTTGTTTTTTTTAAATTTTTGGTTGGTTTTGGTTTGTGTGGTTGGTTTTGGTTTGGTTTGGTTTGGTTTGGTTTCCAGAAATGTGCAGAGTAAGAGTGTGCAGAAAACCCTCAAAACATGCCCAAGCCTTCAGACTACTTTTACTCAATAATGAGAGCTCTCTCATTATATAGCCCAAGGACAAGAGTGTTTGCTCAAGCACATCAGATCCACCACCCCTTGAAGATGAAAGCAGCCAGTGCTGGAGTGTGCTTCAGCAAAATACAATCTCAGTGAAAGAATATCTTTCCCCTCCGCACACATCTACCAGCTCATTTGTTTTCATTTCTGATGATGATGTGTCAATGGAAACCACAGAAAAAACAAGCAAAACTGTTTCTTCAATGCTTGCTGTTCTGATGGCATAAAATTCTTACTGGATTCTAAGATAAAACTGGAGGATGCTATTGCTGCAAGTAAGCAACAAAGATGCATGAATTCCAGATAATTTGGAAATAAGCCTATGAAATATATAGCTCCAAAATGAAAAGTTTCAGACTAAAAGAGAGAATTGTGAAAGGATTGATGACAGTTCAGTAGCTACAATAAAGAAAAATCTGATATTATATACCTGATGCTCAAGCCCATCTCCAACCCATAAATCTAACATGTACACTGTAAGATGAGAGGAAAAACTTTTGAACAGTACTTAAGTTCGTGCAAATCTTTTGAAATGTCAGGCATATCTGTGAATAGTTACAGCCTTCTTCCATTCCATGGGATTTGTGGCATTGCTTTGGGAAGAACTTCTAAGGGGCAGTGCATTGGGTGTAACTTTTTCCCCACTGTAAGAGGTACTTGCAGCATTCTCCACAGTGCACGGTTTTCAGTTCACTAAGAATGCTACAAACAAAGAAGCTGCTGTCCTGTACTAAGCAGTGAGGGTTGGAAAGTATAGCATTTGACAAGCATAATTTGATGTTGTGAAATTTCACAACAGGCACAGATCCAATTTAAAAATAATCATCCACTGGAATGAAATAAAATCAATTTGACATTTACCAGCTGCACAGTAAAATTTACTGTTACTGGGACAGTTCCTTTTAACAAAGTTAACCATCCACAGATTCCTATATCTAAAGGCAGTGGTCTGCAGGCAGTAATGTGCTTTTGTTGTATTTTTTAGCCTGTAATTTAAAGTAGCATAATATATGTGTTCTCAGTAAACATTAAGGCAGAGAATTGTAGATAACTTCTTTTTAAGGAAAAACTATTTTATCATTAAATGCGGTGTATAATTGAGTTCTCTTGTTTTCTACTCTTAAAAATAAATGTAACTAAAATTGAATGTGAAATTAGGGCAACCTACCTTAAAGCTTTGAATGCATTCAGACACTGAATAGTTACTACCAATACTTTAAAGAAAGTAGAAGAAACCCAAACTAAGAAAAAGCCACTGGAGATATAACCAGTTTACTGAAGAGATAATCTGACTTTGAACAGACTCATTCTTCTCAGAAAGTGCAGTAAGACTGGGTTTTTTCCATTTTATTTATTTAGCCTGGGTCATATCAATGCAGTATTCTATCAATCCCAAGAAACTGTAAGTTAGAAGGAAATTATGCGTCCCAAAACAAGGTGTGAGAGTCAGGAGTCTCTTAATTCCACCATCTGAAATAATATAGACCCTATGCTGTCAAATATCTACACCAAAAAACTCTTTATGCTTTCTAGAAAGAAGTTAGAAACCTGAAGTATTCATTTAATTCAATTCTATAATCTTTCCTGTATTTTAAAAATTCTTCTGCTTTAAACAGAAACAAAATAACATTTTAAATGAAACCTCAATGTGCAAAGAAATGTTGAATGGCTCAGGTGACAGTGCATTACAGAGGCCATCCAGAGGGTCTTCGCAGAAATCCTAGGAGAATGGGAGTGCCACAGTTTTGAAATCCTGTACAAAACATTAACAATATAGGCAAGTTTCTAAAAAGAACAGGATTAGCTGTGCTAAAGTAACATGTAGGAGGGCAGGCAGACTGGAGAAAAAGCAAAGAGAAAGCAATAGGATTTACCCCTTAGATAAATTTGAGATGACACAGGATGCCTTGTGTCAAGGCTATATAGCTATGCATCTATGCTATGCCTAAACACATTTTTAACATTGAGACAACCTTCCTTCTTAGTCATACAGCTGAGACAGAATGAGTTTCTGTTTGACTTCTCCCTAAACTTCATCCTATTTTAGTAGGAAAAAGCTCTGTGACAGCATACTGTAATTTTGATGCGGAACAGTCTGACACATAAATGTAAGACCCACAAGGCAGGCTGAGATTCAAAACCTTTGGAGACAGTCAGGGAACAAGTCAGCTGTGGTCAAAGTTGCCCTGTATTACTTTTCCTTAGCTGTAGCCTTCAACCTTCCATCTCTCAGGCAATGTGAATTCAACTTGACTTATGTACTTTACAATAGAGATCAAGCTGCATATTCCATGTCCCAGACTATGAGTCAAAGTATATTATGCACCTCATCTTAAAGTTGTTATTTAGTTAATTAATTACCTCACCATCAGAAGAGCAAAGAGATGCAGAGTGGGATGAAGTTAAGTAGTAGTCATTTGGCAATAGTTACAAGATTGCATTTCTAATCCTTCAACTAATATAATGATGAATCAGGGAAAGGGTTTATGAATATTCCGTATTTTACAACTTAAAAAAAATACATATAGTGAAATGCTTGTGTTATAGAAATAACAATTGCCAAAATGGATGAACAACACCCAACTCTGCAGTGTCAGCATGACACAGGAAAGCAAAGCCAGCAGCAAATACAAGTATGGCTTGCATATTTAATCAAAAAAATTTTAAAAATGAAACAGTGTCTGTTCCTATTTAACTGAATATATTGTTGCCTTAAGGAGCGAGGAAAAAAAAACTGCAGACAACTTTTTAGTAGGACATAAGTGAGCAAGAGCTTTAATGAGCCTCCAGGCTCCAGGAATACATTCACACAGGAATCCCCCTTCAGAACTAAGT
>JAWWMO010000096.1:49275991-49290254 GCA_035047845.1 Dendrocincla fuliginosa | reverse complement strand
GAAGGAGGGAAGGAAGGACTTCTAAAGTCTGGATTGAATCTATCATGTAGGCTAGCCCATTTATCACTACTTGTAGAGTTCTTTAGTCTTTCAAATTAAAATGGATTAAAATTATTTTTAAAACAGAAAAGAAAAAGAGTTAGATCACCTGAACTAAACCACATTTTTGAATAATCAAAAAATGCTTTTAGTGAGAATACTTTCAGAATTACTACTTCTTGAACAGTGGGCAGTCTTCTCATGTGTAGGAAAGTTTTTATGTATGTTGTTTTTCTTCTATGCCCTTTTGGAGATAGATTTCTAAACCTGTTAGGTCTGTCAGCCACTGTACTTTTTATTTTAGATATTTTCTGAAGTCAGAGTATTGAATATACTATCAGCATTGCTCAAATTCCCATAACAAAAAGATTTGGGCGTCATCTGATTCTTCTACATGTTTTGACTTAGAATCAAAATGAAGCAGAAATGTGTTTACCATTACAGAGAATACACAAAGAAGTGCTGCACTTACTGGGAAATACAATGAAAATCTTGCAGAGCAAATGGAATAGAGATGTAAATCAGTACCTCTCAGTATAGCCAGACAATGTGTAAGTATGTCTGCTAATAAAGCCCTAGAGGAATGGGTGTTCTTATCAAAAAAAAAAAAAAAAAAAGAAAAAAAGAAAAAGCTTACCTACAATCAGGGTGAAGAATAAATCTTGGGGAGAAAAGGACAAAAGAATCAAAAGTTTGAAGTAAAGAGAAATTCCAAACCAGAGTGGGGAATTTTTTGTTTGAATTACCCACAAGAAACGCTGACAAAAAAATCCAAATCAGCACTTATCTCCCTGTTTGGTCTTCACAGCAGGCCATGCTGGAATTAACCTCCTAAGTGCTGAAGCCCAGCCTTCCACAACTGCATGCGTTGTACTCAGTCACCAGTTTAAGGTGACTTGCTCAACTGTTCTGGTTGAATGGATTCTTTAATTTAACAGCTGTGAGCCATGGCTACACTTGGGCTTCTGCCAGTGTAATCTGCTGTTATATATAACTCTTCTTCCTGCTTGCTTTTGAAAATGAACCTACTCCTTCATAGTTTGTGTTTTACTATATAAAGCAAACTAGACTCTTCTAGCGTCTTGTGACCTCCTCTAATCTTCTTGCTCCCCTCCATTCCTCCCTCATTATAGTCTAACCTAATCTCTCTTAAATATGTCATCCAAGTTTGAAATTATTTGTACAAAAGATGTTTCATGTATTTGTCATAGAATTTTAGAATGGTGTGGGCTGGATGGGACAAAGACTACTTAGCTCCAATGCCCTGCCATGGGCAGGGACACCTTCCATTGGACCAGGTTGCTCAAAGCCCCAGCCAGCCTGGCCTTGAACACTTCCAGGAATGAGATGTTCATAGATTCTCTGGGCAACCTGTTCCAGTGCCTCACCACCCTCATTGTAAAGAATTTCTTTCTAACACCCAATCTAAACCTGCCTTCTTTTCAGTTTAAAGTCTTGTCCTCTCACTGCATGCCCTTTTAAAAAGTCTCTCTTCAGCTTTCTCATAGGCCACCTTCAGAAAGCCTGCTAAAACATTTCTTGAAAGTCTTCTCTTTTTCAGGCTGAACAAGTCCAGCTCTCCCAGCCTGTCTTCACAGGAGACGTGCTCCAGCCTTCTGATCATCTTCATGGCCCTTTTCTGGACTTGGTCCACTTCCTTCATATGTTGGGGGCCTGTTGCATCCCACCTGGTCCTCAGAGGTCACAGTGGCTGGGCATGGCTAGAATTAATCTCTGATTATAACCCATTTGGCACTAGAAATCTGCTCACATTCAATAAATTATTCTATCACAGATTCACAAATAGTGCAATGAACAAATCCAGCACTTCAGGTCCTGTCATGTTCAATGAGAACCTTGCAATCACAGATTCATGAATAGTGTGGCTTATTGAAGTAACAGAAACAGAGATTCAGAATCGTCATTGCTGAATGTGCTAGCTCCAGTGGAGCTTTAACAATAACAATGATATTGTGCTAACTCAGGTAATAATAGTACCAATTGTACACAGAAGTTTAGCAAGAAGCTGTCCCTGCTTGAGACATGGGAGAGGTGAGTAATCCATCAGCTGCCTGCAAGGTCTTTTTTAATCCTTCACCTAACTTAGGTCAAGTTCCTACCCTTCTTATATACAGCCCAATCTTATCCCTTCCTTCTGTTACATATAGCAACGTAATGGTCTAAGTGGAGAGTTGAGCAATATAATCATATACATGGGAGCATGTACTTCATTATACTTATGCCTTATAAGCAAGGGTGTGTGTTTTAGTATTTAAATGACCCTTAATCAGAACAAGAGAAAATGGCCTCAAGCTGTGCCTGAGGAGGTTCAGGTTGGACATCAGGAAAAATTCATTCACTGAAAGGATTGCCTAGCACTGGAACAGACTGTCCAGGGAAGTGATGGAGTCACCATTCCTGGAAGTGTTCAAGAAATGACTTGATGTGGCACTTAGAGCTAAGGTTTCATTGACGGTGTGGTGTTTGGTCAAAGGTTGGACTTGATGGTCTTGGAGGTCTTTTCCAACCTAAATGATTCCATGATTCTGTGATTCTGAAAGCTACATTTTTGGCCATGGTGTCCTTCAAAGTTCCAGTCATATAACTTTGTTCCATTCTGTGCTGTTCATCAGAGCCAAAACAGGACTATCCACCATTCTATCTCCACAGGACCTTCTCTTTCAGTCCTTATCCTTTTTTGATGTCAACAGTTCAGCCCTCCATCAGCAAAGATAACATAGAGGGTACACAGTGTAAGCTGTAGATAGTAAACCTTAGCCCTTGCCTGGCTCTTTGGTCATCATCCCACAGGACCCCAGACCTGGGTGCAGTACTCCAGGTGGGGTCTCACAAGACCTGAGTAGGGGGATCTGACTGTAACAGTACTCCCTTTCTGGAGTACTTCTCCTAATACACACTAGTATTGTGTTCACCTTTCTTTCTGACTGCATGACACTGACAGCTTATAGCTGTTCTTTACTCAGCTTCACACTAATTTTCTCATAAATTACTCACATGTAATTTTCAACTTATCTTTTTGTTATGCATCACTACTGGGTCAAATTCTTCATAATCCAAGTACAAAAAAAATATTTTTTTTTTCTAAAAATGTGTAATAGCTTTATTATAGTGTTTCTGATAGCATGAGGTGCTAAAAATTTTAGCTTGGATTGATTTACTGTGTTCTGAAAAGTACTCTGTGGCTTTGCTACACACAGAAAAGGCTGAACAGTTGTGCCAAAAAGCAGTTTATTGCAGATCACATCATTTGTAGTACTAACTGCACATCATTCTTTTGGATCTTTTTAGATCTGACTCAGCACCAAAATCATGAAGGATATTCTGAAAAATATCCAATTTAAACTAGCAATTAAGTAAAGGCGTTTCAGGAGGCTCTCTTAAAGTTTAATTCTTGAAATGTGAGAACCTTAATGTAAATTCACAAAACTTTGTTTTGCCCTTACTAGTGATCCCTCATCCTATCCTATACTTTCTGATGATTGACATGAGACTTGCTAAAAACTGAACAAAATTGTCTTGGGTGTAAGTTTTGTAAAATTATTAACTTTAATGGAGAGAAAATGTGGAGTGTTACTTTTTCTGCACCACGGAATGATATCTACGATTGCATTTTTAATACCATAGAACTGAGAGTACACTTTGCCAAAGAAGAATGGCTGCAATATTAGTCTAGGTTTCAGAATTACCCACAGTTAAAAAACTTTACTTTAAACTAAATCCCTTGTCAAGGAAAATGCAGGGCATGACATTTGGAATATAAGAACACTGCAAATAGACATATTTTGTAAAGAGAAAATGCAGTTTACATATTGATACTTTTTGCATTTGTCTTTGCAAGGAAAACTACCCTTATTTTTAGTATGTATATCTTCTGTTGCAGAATTGGTATGAATCCCTGCTTACCAAAGTCCATCTGTACTCACCAGCTTCTGACTCTCCATCAAATATAAAACAAAAATAATGAATTTTAGACAGTAAAATATGAGCAGTTCCAGAAACATTCTTAAGTGTAAGTGATGCAGGCATCTAAATCTTACTATTGGATGAGATTTTTTCACTGACGACACTAAAGATTTGGAATGCCTTTAGAATTTCTTCTCATGTGTTTGCACTGCTGAGGCCACATCTCAAGTATTGCATACAGTTCTGGGCCACTCACTACAAGACATTGAGGTGCTGGAGCGAGTCCAGAGAAGGGTAACAGAGATGGTGAAGGGTCTAAAGAGTAAGCCCTATGAGGAGCAGCCGAGGGAGCTGAGGTAGTTCAGCCTTGAGAAGAGGAGGCTCAGGGGAGACCTTGTCGCTCTCTGCAACCACCTGAAAGGAGGTTGTAGCCAGGTGGGTGTTGGCCTCTTCTCCCAGGCAACAGGTGACAGGACGAGAGGACATAACTTCAAGCTATGCAAGGGGAGGCTCAATTTGGACATCAGGAAGAATTTCTTCATGAATAGGGTTGTTAAACATTGGAAGGTACTGCCCGAGGAGGTGGTGTAGTCACCATTCCTGGAGGTATTCAAGAGAGAAACGAGTGGACATGGCACCTACCTGTGGTCTAGCTGACAAGGTGATGTCAGGCAAAGATTGGAATGCAGGATCTAAGAAGCCTTTTCCATCCGAAACGATGCTGTGACTCTGTTTGCGAACCTCAAGTGATGAAAAAAGAAAGGGGAAGAAAAAAAAAGTAAAAGAACAAAATCCAGATCACAAAAAGCTGAAGATGTGGGTTAAAAATAATGAGATTTAAATAAAAATACATGTTGAGGGCTGTTATTACCTAAAAATGTTTGAATCTAAAGTGTTTCTTTTAATGTTTTGCTCAATAGGACAGTTTGTAAAGTGTTATTTATTTATGTATTTTTTAAGTGAAAGATGAGATTATGATGCAGTCATTAGTTCCTTAAGAAGATATGTTAAACTGTGAGAGCTGCCAAAATGGTGTGTAATTATCATTGACTTGAGAATATTTTATCCATTTTTAAGGAACTTCTGTCATTTAGAGGAGATTTTTGAAAGTACAGTAACAATTGCTTCTGAAACTTTTAGTGCCAGATTTAGAAAGACACATATGAAAATATACCCATTAAATAGCACTGCTGTGGAATGTAATGTGGAACTAAAAATTATGTGCTTAGCAGCTTTTTCTCCTAATAGCAATAAGGTTATCATGCAGATGGGCAATTGACTTGGAGTTAGAGCAGATGACCCAGCTACTGACATGGAATAATGAATTATGGAGATTAAAATGCATGGCATTTAGGAAAGTAGAGTTTGTGAAACGAGCAGAATGGTCCAACACAATCCCAAGTTATGACCTTTGCCAACAGAAAAACTAATGCTGTTACAACCACAGTGAAGGAACACAAAAGAACCATGTTGGGGTTTGACTGCTTTCAGACAGACAGGTAACTAAGTCAAGAACATCCTGTGTCACTAGTAGAAGACAATTCAGTCTTCCAGTTTCTGAGTTGCAGGTCTCTTCACATCTCAACATACCTTTGCCACAAGGGAATGGATCCTAAATGCTGGATTGCTAAGGTTTCCAAGAGGCTCACATGCACCAGGACAAACATGAAAATCTTCAGGACATTATTCTTGGTGGTGGAAGATACCAAAAAGTGCTTCTGTCACCCCTGTTGGTCACAGTACGCAGTATAAGCCATGTTATCTCACTGATTTTAAGCAGCTATTTAAAGTATTAACTTGATGTATGAAGCCTTAAATTGTTTATAATCTTACTATATTAGAAGTTGTTCTTATTTTTTGGTTTAGTTGAACTACTGTTGATTTATGTCTGCTTATTTTGATGGCTTTGCTTAGTTTCACTCTCCTGCCCTTTTTTTATATAGTTTAACAAAAATTTTGGAATGGTAAATAATTCTAAACCAAAGCCCACTTTCTTTTCTTTCTGACAACAGAGGATGTTTGGGCCCATTTGTAAATCAGGAATTTTTTTTAAAATACTTATTTTTTTCCTGAACTAATGGGTGTTCTGACATATGGGATTGGGAATTTCCCAACTAGCTACTTCAGTGAAATTTGGTTTTTTTATATCTAAAGCTACTGAACTGCAGTGTTAGTGTAAATGCAGAGAAACCATAATAAGTGACATTTTAGAACCTGATCCCTTGACAACTAGACTGACAAAGAAAAGAATGTGTTATATTGGTCAGTGATACCCTAAAATGCATGCAAATCTTCGAGCATGTTTTCTCCATATTAGGCCATCAAGATGGAGTCATAGTTTAGCTTTTTTCTCCTATACCTGCATTGCTTAGTAATTCCAAGATGTACTTCCAGCCATTCAGAAGTACACAAAGAAATGAGAACAACTGTCTCCTGAATACTTATTATTCATTCTTGAATAAGAGAATCACAGAAAATGGAAATGTTAAGCAAATTACATTCACCTAGATCTACTATATCTTATAGAACAGGACCATCTTACATTTTAAAATTAGCATTATAGCAAGACATACTTAAAAATATCAACATAGTCTTCCCAGAGATAAAATACTGATTAGCACTGATAGTCCAGGATATTCAAATTATACTATGTATTGGCACTTTGCCAGTCATTTGTCATACAATAGCTATGTCAGTTGCAACACAACCACACATGTTTTATGTGTTGTATATAGCCAATTGGACAGGTGGTTGTGTTAGTCTCACATGCAAAATACTTAAAAGTAGAGAGGATTCACTGCCTGTGTTTCTCTGAATTCTACCTGAGGGATAGAACAAGGAGTGCCGCACAGACAAGCCTTTTTCAGCCCTCACTCTCAAGCTCATTGACAATAGCTGAGGAAGGGCAGCAAGGAGACAGATTCTAAAAGCTATTCCTAGGCTTCTTCAAAATGATGTGGTTCAGAAACCACTTCAAAGGATGTGGTCAGGAACACCGCTTTTGATTTTACATCTGTGGAGCTGCAACTGTGAGGACCTTCCTTCTCCTCTTCTTCACTGTCCTGGGCTATCTGCTGCACGTTGAACCAGGCTGCATGGCTTTTCACATGTGCAACTTTTACGGAAAAGGTGTAATTATACCTTTTTTTTTTTTTTAATAAGTACCATTTAAAGAATATTCTAACTGGCATTATATACAGCACTCAAAACACAGAGCCAGCCACCAATTTAAAACTTGTAGTATTAGACCTTTAAAAGGGAATTCCCACACATTACAACTAATGGATGGGAACCACAACCTTTAGATAGCTCAGTGAGCTATATCTGGTTTTACTGCAAACTTCCTATTATCTGCAGACTTCTCCTTTTTCACATATATTTTCTGTATTTAGAATAAAAACCCAAGTATGAGTCTTCAGGACTCGTGAGACAGACTAAATCTCCTGCTGCTGCTTCACTCTGCAGGGTCTGTTTTGCACACACTCTTTGGATTTTCATAGTCTCAGAAAGACCTGGGTGCTTGAGGGTTGCAACTATTTCAAGTTCAGCTGGAGCCTGATATAGCTCCTCAGTTAAATGCTAAGCATTTTTGTCGGTCTGTGAGAAGGGTGGGTCTGACAAAATTGACGGAGAGGGAAAATAATAAACTGAGATTGATTTATAGAGTTCTGTTTTGATGAAAAGCTGTAAGGATTCTATATTTCACCTTGTTTACCCAGTTAATTTCTACTACAAGAAGAGTAAGAAGTAAGACCTGAGAGTCCAGGATCATGGTTCACCTTCAGCTGCTGACAGTTTTGTCTGGGCAAGAACAGCCTAGCATGGTGCACAGTAACAGCAGATACATCTGTGAGAGCTGGTCAGATTTCTGTATACATAGGCACTAACCAGAACTATGCACACTGAGTGCTTAATTGTCACTTTGCTGCATGGTAATGGCTGATACCACTCAGCCTTTCGTCTCTCTTTGGAAATTTCCCTCAAATGCACAGAATCTAATGCAATGGACAAATACAGCTTAACTATGTCTAACTCTGGTGTGGGGTAGTGGCAATAATATTCAGGATATAAATATCCTAATTCTGGCTTAACCTTGAGCCACCAGACTGCATGACAAGCATGCAGAGGACCAAATATGTGCTTGGAGGACTATAACTTATAGCTGCCACAGTTGACAGGCATTTCCATTCAAAACGCCCCTAGGGATTCACACATAACTAATGCACCATGCTCTGAAATATTGCCAGTAAGAACTTGTTCAATTTTAGGACTGCTGATCTTTCTCAGGACAGTTGCACATCTGTCTTTTTTTCTCATCAGTACTTGCCCTTTTTATTGCTTAATACTTAAAAGTGTCAGCATTGACAGTCCTTGAAAAGTCACCTATGATTTGCAGCAGAAGACAGGAGCCTTGCACAGGATTAATGACTTGAAAACTATTAATCAATATCATTAATAATTATCCAGAAAGTAACCCTGGCATCACTGCTTGATTCCAGAAGAAAAGAGAAATCATACCTCGTTTCTTAGGCAGGAAGCTAGATAGAACTGGTGAGGAAATTACTTGACTCCATAATTATCTACAATTCCATCTGAGAAGAAATATCAGAAGTACATAGATATTTATGAAAAAGCCTATAGAGTGTCAGAACAGGATTAGAAAGTGGATCAATTATTTTACATTACCCGTTTTAGACACACTAATAGCTAAATCACTCTCATTAACATCTGAAGCTAAAAAGCTGTAGCAAGGAGGAATACTCTGTGAATGCTGAAGATCACAAACTAGAAAAAGCATCAGATGAGATGCACTGCATGACTACAGCCAATATGTGCAAATCAAACATTACAAATCAGACTAAATATAAATAGCATGTAAGAAATGGCACACACATAGACTTTTCACAAGTACATCTCTAATTCTGGAAACCCCAGAAGAGCTTGCACAAAAAACACACATTGAATGATTATTAGGAAAACTCATCTGTCAATGAATTTACTTGCAAACATCATGCTTCATTGTCTCTGTCTTACAAATCTACGCATTACTTCATCACACTAATATCATTATAAGGTTGCATGATACTGGCCAAGGTTAAATAGCACTTACTTTATTTCAATCTACAAACTCCAGCCAATCAACATCCCTTGATATCACTACTCCAAATTCTAGATAGGACTGAATAATAAAGAAGAGGTAAATCAAAGCTAACTACTTTAGCTCCAGCCAGTCTGTCTCCACTCAAACCATCCATTCAGCTGGGAAGTACATAAAAATTTATAGCACAGCCATTTACCATGAAAGGCTTTAACACTATGAGGAATCCTATACTCGTGTCTTGAAAGCCAATGATATGACATAGAGCCTATATTTGCACTGTCCTACAGGAGTGCTCAGTAGCTGACTACAGGAGCAAACAAAAGCACTTATTAGCCTGTGAATGTTATTTCATCTGTGTACACTGATACTGGATTTATTTTCCTTGAAGTTGAAAACAACAAAAGATTAGAAATGGTTACAGCTTTAGCCTTTTTCTTCTACCTCCAACTGAGAGTACAGAAACAAAGAAGATTAATACAGTTCTCAATCAAAAAGTTGGGCAACACATCCTTGTTTCCAGTGTCATAACTAAGTGACACAGAATAGAAAAATTCTTGCAGAGGGTATGTAGAGAAAATCTCTTCTCCTAGGCAGTGAAAGTTCATGAAAATAATTAAGATTGCAAACAAATCTATATTGCTGGCAATTTCATAGCTTAATTCTCAACACTACCAGTGATGATATGAAAGAGATGAGCATCAGAATTACTCTCTCAATGTGAAACAATAATCATCTTGTTTGGACAAACTCTTACAGCTTTTTAGAAAGACTCTTCAGTGGATCAGAGACAGCAGAAGAACACCTTTATTTTCTCTTTCAACCACAAGTCTAATTTCATTGCATATTTCTCATGAGAAATACATGTGGCTAAAGCAACACATAGGAGATATCTGTGTTTCAGCGTGTTTTCCTAAAAGTTTGAACAAGTGGAAATCAGGTAAATTAGTCCCACACTACTTTTTCAATATTGGGGTCCAGATATAGAAGAAGAAGTGAGTGTCCTTTGCAACATCTGTATTGCTACAAATCTGTATGAAAAAGCCTGATTGTTGGTAGAAGGGATATCTGTCTGGGGCTTCCACAGGTTCTCAGTGGTAATGCAAACAGGTAAACAACTTTACGTTAATGCAGCAGAAACCTTCATGATAATCAGCTGTTCTTGTTAAACCACAACATCAACTCACAGCATGTTATGATATGGATTGTGTGATTTCACCATAGAGAATTACAACAGTTTTCAAATGTTTCCTCTCTCCTGGTCAAAATAGAATAATGTGACTGCTTATGTGACATATTTATGGGAGGGACTTTCAGTTGTAGCTATGTATACTTAGCATCTCACTTGCTTTGCTTCTTTAAAAGTTCACTATCTAGATTTGTGAAACCTTTCTGTGTTTTGTCAGGGCTTTTTTATAACTAATTTGGTAATAGTATTTATCCTTTTCCCCTCCGGAACAGTTCAGCAGTTCAATATCTCCTTAGCTTTTTCTCTCCAGGTTTACTTAAGCAAATCTGGGAAAGAAAGTTGCTCTTAAGGACTTCAAAAATGTACCCGCTGGTAATGGATAGAAAGTTTCAGCTTGAGAAACCATCCTTTCAAAGGCAACTACTCTTTCTGGCCTACATTTACTCTGAATAATTCACTTTTTCCCCATTCTGGTGCCTTTGTCTTCACTTGTGTTTCCTAATCACTGGCCAACGGCTATGCATCCACTCTTCAAGAAGGCTTTTAATCTGACATGGCTAATGCATGTTAAGTTAAAAACCAAGTGAAAAGCAGAAACAGAATACCGTAAGGCAAGCTATGTGAATTCAAGCATGACCTGCATTGCTAACTCTGACAAGTTTATCTTTTGATACTACTTCACTTCCTTGCTAGAGCAAGTGAGTGGCAGACTGTTTGCCATTCTGTTACAAAACTGCTAGAGTTGAGTAAAGTAAGAATTTCCTTTCCATGAGGTATTACAAAATTGTAAGCGAATGATATTCCCATGTTATTCCAAAATGTCTTCAGAAATGTCAATGTTTCCTTGAAAAGGGAAAATTCCTACCACATTTCATTTTGAAATCACAAGATTTTATTTAAGATATTTCAGTTGAAATTTTCAACAACATCAGAAGCAACTACAGCTCTAAAGTACCACTTTACTGGACTTAGTAAAGCTGAAAATGCTCCTGGACTGCTGATTTCTAAGAAAGGACACAGGATGGGAGCTTCCAGGGGTGCCTATTCATTAAAACTTAGGTCGCAAACCTGAGGCTGCATTATTGGTATATGCCAAGTATAAAGCTGAGCAAAATGAAAAACCTCCGACAGAAATTTGTCTGACAGTCAATATTTGCAGCTCTCCTTGCAGGGAGTGTTCCCAGTCTGTCCCCAGATTCCTAGGCAAGTATTGTCCTGTAAACTGGTTTCATCACAGAATCACAGAATATGCTGAGCTGGAAGGGATCCAAAAGGGTCATTGAGTCCAACTCCTGGCCCTGCACAGGACCATCTCCAACAGTCACATCATGTGGCTGAGAGTATCATCCAAATGCTTCTTGAACTCTGTCAGGCTTAGTGGTATGACCACTGCCCTGGGGAGTCTGTTCCAGTTCTCAACCACCCTCTGGGGGAAGAACCTTTTTCCAATAACCAACCTAAACCTTCCCTGACACAACTTCAGGCCATTCGCTTGGGTCTTGTTACTGGTCAGTACAGGGCAAAGACCAGTGCCTCAGTCTCCTCCAAGCTGAACAGACTAAGTGCCCTCAGCTGCTTCTCCTACAGCTTCTCCTCAAGGATCTTCATCATCTTCAGCCCTCATTTGGATGCTCTCTAAGAGCTTAATATCTTTCTTATATTGTGGTGCCCAAAACTGTCCACAACATTCAAGCTGAGGCCGCCCCAGTGCAGAGCAGAGTGGGACAATCCCCTCCCTTGACTGGCTGGTGATGCTTTGCCTGATGCTCCCCGGGACAGAGTTGGCCCTCCTGGCTGCCAGGGCACTGCTGACTCAGATTCAACTTGCTGTTGAGCACACGGCTGGATAAACACATCACGTGGTGTGAACAATTGGCTCACAGGTCGAGCACACAGGGAAACATGAATGGGATGACATCAGACTGGTGACCTGTCACCAGGGGTAGCACAGAGCTCCATCCTGGGCCCTGTGCTCTTCAACATCTTCATAGATGACTTGGACACAGGACTGGAAGGGATACTCAGCAAGTTTGCAGGTGACACAAAACTGGGAGGAGCTGCTGAGTCCCTGGAAGGCAGGGAGGTCCTGCAGAGAGACCTGGACAAATGAGAGGGCTGGGCAATCACCAACCATATGAAAGGATTGGATTCTTCACATGGGATGGGTCAACCCCGGATGTACAGGGGGACAATGAGGAATGAGATGCTGGAGAGCAGTGCCACGGAAAGGGACCTGGGGGTTCTGATGCTATTTATTTCACATTTTCTAATAGAAAAAGAAGATAATTTTAGACATCTCTGAGCTGTTCTAATAAAATTTGTTACATACATTAAGGTGGTATTTCTATTTCTTTTTATCTCAGATTCCCTTGATTTGTTTTGGATGAACTCTTTTTCATTGCAGACAACCTGTTAGATCCTGTTACCTGTCACATCCCTTAGTTCACAGCTCCTATTGAGCTTGAGTTCTGAGTCAGATTCATCATATCACATCTGTTTGATTGGTCTTTCCTGACCAATACTCTTTCTCTTCACTAATTTTCCAAACTTATTCTGCTGCTTCTTAAAAGTAGTAGCCTCCCTTTCTATTGTGAAGAAGTTTTTGTATTCTTTAGGAAAGGAAGATTTACATACAGTTGTTTGTTAGAACAGCTGGTTTTATGCACACCTCGATCAAGCACTGATAATAAGTATTAGGATTGAGAAATACCTAATTAATTAAGATGTAGCTAAAGCTGACTACTGTGCACTGGGCTGTGTAGGACCATGCTCTGACCTGACTAGCATTACTAAAATGCTGTGGGCCCCCTTGGGGTCCTGATAAACTATTTCTCATTATCAACACGTTTTCAGTGACTGACAATGGTGTGTTCCACTTCTGCAGTTTAATGCAGCTTTTCTAGAAATCCTCACCTCATATCAGCAATCTCACCACATTTGAGTCAAATTTTCCTCATACTAAACACATGCAAAACAGCAAACACTGATTGCTGTCAGATTCACAGTTTTTTTCATGTGATGCATATTTTGAACTGAAAATTTGACCTTATTGTTGTTGAAATTCCAGCCTACTCTGAAACACATTAAAGGTCAGATGTGCATACCTCCTATCATTTGTCATGGATGACCTCTGAAAGGCAGTAAGATTTGCTCAAACATATGTTTCCTCAGAGGGTGCACCACATACATCACTTCTGTATTCTGAAAATATTAACTTGAGATATTTTCAAGAGTACCTGTTATTCCAGAGATTGTACTTCCAAGAAAGGTGTGAGACTTCACTCTCTGTGAAGGAAGGTGCCTGGCCATATGTATTCATAATATGTATACATCAGAGCTCAAACACCTGCAACTCAGATACTTAAGGCTTTTGGATAATCCCTTAATGAATCTGATTCCATAGGGTAAAGCTGAGCTACATTTAGTCCAGCTTCCATATGCTGTCTGACAATACTACTTCAAGTGAAACTCTTCTCGCATGTCTTAGATCAGCACTGAGAAGCAGCTCCACAGGAATCTGTAAGATCAGAAGAATAATTTGGTGTCACTTTGAGAGCTGTCAAACACAAAAGATGACCAAAATAGATACAGCTCTCTTCCAGCACATTATGGTTACCACATGTGACTTAGAAAGCGTATCATAGTATCCCATGACAATGTCTACTGCAGCACAAGCAACAGGAGCGTTTCCCACAATATATTATTACAACTCATTAATTTCTCATCTGCAATTGTAACTTCATGAATAATCAAACTCTTACCTATGAAAACACAGATATTAATTAAAATTGAATCTATGGTGCTGGATTTAATCCTGTTATCTAATAATAGGATTTCAAATACAGTATAAGGATGATGAGTTAATTACATGTGGCAAGGTCTATTGCCAGGTCATGACCAGAATAAAAGTGTTTTGGGCTACAGGCTAGAGAGGCAAAGGTGAGCTGGCAAAGGTCATGGTCACCCATGGCTCGTTAGCCTCCTGGGAAGCAGCCTGCCAAAGCAGAAAAGGA
>JAWWMO010000096.1:49234380-49245771 GCA_035047845.1 Dendrocincla fuliginosa | reverse complement strand
CCGAGGGGGCGGCACTGGCTCGGCGGGGACGCAGCGCCCCGGTCCCCGTCCCGGCCGTGGAGGGGCTGCGCCCCCCGAGCTCCGGCCCCGGGAGAGCGGCTGCACGTCCGTGCGGGTCTCCCGAGTGGTTAGCCTCTTAAACAGGATGGAAGCTCAGATTGTACTGTTTCCCTCGTTTTTTAAATTATCATCGTTATTTTAATGATTCTGCTGTAGTCTTGATGCTCACCTGCTGCCTTCCATTTCTTTGCAGCCCTTAGAAAGTCTGAGATGTTTCAGAATGGGATGTACTTTATAATACTTATTCCGCATGTATGAATTTGAACTTGTTCAGTGGTAGATTCCACTCCACAGATTCAAAATAATTATTTGAAAGACTGAAATGGTATAAAGCTATTACTTCATTATGCATCACAGACCTCACTTTCTTGCAGAAAATAGTGCTCCGATGTGGTGCTTAACTTGGTCGTCTCCATTTGGAGAGCGGCAGCATCGTACTTCAGAGGTAATGCATCTGGAGTCACAGGTGTGTAGACACCTAGTGGGGAGAAGGCTCGATCTCCAGGCGAATTTCCCTGCTTACCCTTCGATTCTCATTACTTCAGTGACTCCCTAAGTATGTTAGTCTGCTTTTCTGTCTGCGAAGCTCATGCTGCAGTGGAAGGGAAGTTGGTGTTAGGCACTGTTTCTCTAGGGATTTTTGGAATAAGTGTGAGAGAGATGGCAGTCCAAGGAGATAAGGTTATTAAATATGTTAATGTAAAGGTGAAAGAAATTTTTGTGTTTTGTATTATAGGCGTGCCATGTCAGTAACACATGCATACACCTCTGTTTGGGCTGGTATTAACGTGGATATACAGAGTAGAAGTCTGTATCCTCAGTCACCAAAGGCGTGGTAGCTTATGTGGGAGGCAATGCTTGGGTACCAGGGGAGTGGGAGCCAGACATCATTGTTAAAAGGGCAAGAAGGGAAGAGTAGAGGGGAAACTTTCATGACCTGTTCCTTTTCCACTTAAATTTGAAGGAATATTTTCTATGTTTCTGTTGAATTTTAAATTTTGTAACTATTGAGATGGCCAAGATAAACCATTCGACTGAGACCAGAATTCTGCCTGAACTCAGGAATCCTTCAGTGGGAACAAGCTCTTAGACAATAATTAAAAAACAAATGAACATTTGATTCTCTTACAATACTTCTTCCTCCTTTTCCATTCCACCAGCCAAGTGGAAATCCAATAATACATCATCTCAAATATAATATTGTTTCTCCCTGAAGTGTTTGGTTTGGTTTTTTTATTCCACTCGGTATGGTCTCCAAGCTATTTATTTTAGGACTAGTCAGCTTAAGTCAGTTTGAGTCAAAATGCCTGAGTGTAGAGGCCATGTAACTCCACTTGAAGTAAAGGGAATTTGTTTATATTGGGTCTTAGGAGAGCATTCTAAGGGGGCTCTTTGGATACACTACGGTGTAACTGAGCTGGTGTGGAAAACTGTTGTTTGTCCCTGTTCTAGGTCTGTCTGCAAGGTTCTTGAAGTCTGAGTCTTAGTACGTCCCTAAACCTGACACACCATAGCAATAGAAAAAGGGATAAGCCCAAGAAATTCAGGATGTCTCACCCACAGGAGTGCCTCCAGGTACATGAACCACAGATCAGTCAGAAAGTCAGATGTTGGGGGTCCTGTACAAAGGACAGTGCTGATGAGTGGGTATGAACAGGTACTGCAACTCTGAGCCCCAGGGAAACTGGATATAGGGAAACTTTGCTACCATAACTGCATTGAGTTTTCTAATCAGGTGCATGTTTTGAGTTTCTGAAATACATTTTTCAGATGATGCATAAGAGACACATTTACTCATTTTAATATATAGCCATGAAGTTGTTATGATACGTTTTATAATAAAAGATCAGAGGAGTAGGTCAATTCAGTCAAATTATGCCATGTTTAGAAGACTTCATTGACTGCCAAAGTGCCCATAGGCAGTAGGAGTTAAGTAGTTGTAGCACAGCACTTGTTGAACCTTTCTTAAAAAGAAAATTCATATTTCAGAATGTTTAAAGTAGTTGAAGTAATTTATTAGCAAATTTTGCTGTGTACATGGTTGGTTTTGATTGGCAAAAGTTATATTCGTTCCAACACTTAGATATAAAGGGCATAAGTGCATTTTGTTGCCTTGCTATGTGAAATGGAAAAACCCATGCTTTTGTAAAGCCTTATCTGTTATGTGAGTATTGATACTTGTGGTGTTTCCTCAGTTCTTGCCAGTAGGGTTTTCTCTGGTAGAAGAAGACAACAAAATATCAGTGAAACTCTATTCATGTTAATTGCAAAGTCTGTGATGTTTGGTAACAAGAGCTAAGCAGCATAGTTTGGTTTTTCAGAAGTGGCTGCAGAAATTTCTAATTAAAATTTTGGTGGGAGCTGGGTGCCTAATGCACGTGTATAGATTTGCAAGTTACTAAAATAAATGCTTGTTTGCAGGCTTTTTGGAATGGGAAGTCTAATTCAGGCTCAGATAATTCTTTCCAACAGCAAAAATTGGTTGCAAGGGACGATAAGGAAGTTCTTCAAGAAGTTAACTAGATTTTTATTCTGTATTCTGTCACAAGGGATGTTGAGCAATGTGCTGCAGGGACCTGATGAACTGAAGAGCAGGGACTGGGTTCATTCACTGGCAGAGGAAGCCCATTTGCATTCTTATACACACTTCTTACCTTGTCAGTTAGTCATAATCCAAAGGACTTGATGACTGAGACGTTAACAAAAATGGTGTGGAAAAGAGGTGTCAGATGTTCCCTGATACAGCCCTGTCTGCTGGTGTCTCTTTATGATGTAGAAGAGAGTGTTTCACTAAAAAAAATCAGCTTTCTGTACACTCAGTACATAGTACAAAGTCAGAATTTTACCTGCTGGTATTGCACAGCTCCCTCAGGTCTTTTATTCAGATGTAGTTTAGGAGTTTCAGTGTAACTTTGAGTAGTTAGCTCTTTCTGATTTCTAATATAGCATTTCAAAGTATGATTGGGCTTGTCTTTTTAAGTAGATGAAAATGAGTAACAATTGAAATAAAGTTTAGAAAGCTTTTGCTGTTCTATATCTCTTTAAGCAACTGTTTTCCGAATAATTTGGGGTTTAGTTGTATTTTTTCTTTTTACTTTATGGTTGGGCAGCTTTGAGCCAAATGTTCAGGCCTGTGTTCTCTTGCCTTTTGTGTAATTTAAGCATACACCCTGATACTTTACTCCTGCTAGGGCTGCTTAGGTGGTCTGGGTGTGCCTGTTTCAGTTGCTGTTTGTTTTTCTAGTATTATACCATAAACATATTAAACAATATCTGGAAGATGGGGGAGTGGGGAAGCCCCTCATTTGAAAAAAAAGAAAAGGAACTACAGTATTCATCAAATAAAAGCAGTTTGGACTTTTTGGTTCTTATACAGGTTATGAAAAGATGCCTTCCTCCAAGAAGATCTTGAAATATAGACTTTGGGCTGGGGATTGTTTCCCAACCTCACCCTTGTCATAAGCAGGGGGAGATTAAATACCCCAATGGTCAGTGGTAATTACAGTGAGCTCCTCCTCTGTCCTGGCAGACCTTTTTTGGGGAAGAGCTGTGGCTATCTGTCTTCAGGGAGATAATATGTAAAATCTTGCTGCCAGCTTAGATACTCCACTACAGGGACAGCTCCAAGGCTTAGCCCTCTCACCCTGAGATTTCAGTGGCTGTAAGAGACAGAGAAGGAAGCATGCCTCATACTCCAGGAGTGCAAATTTGGTTCAAGTAATTTGACATACATCCTTTATAAAAATGCAAACATTAGCTTGAGATTTTTTTGTGAGGTCATTTTATTTTATTCTTACATAGGACTCTTGTGGCATACAGCCTTTGTCAGGGTTGCAGAAAGCTTAAGTCGTAAGTAGAATCCTAAGTTCACAATCATCAAGAGAATCTGAAATGATTTAATCAGTTTTCTATTCTCTTTCCAGGAAAAGCATGTGTGCAGAGTTTGGTGGCAGAATTTTTAAGGTACGTGGGCAGCCTGTGGCAAATAAATCTGAAGAAGCTGTGACTGACTACAAGAGTCGGATGAACTTGTGCATGGAGACATAAAAGTGCCAGCAAGCCCAGGAAAGGAACTGATTGGAAGAATATTGCCAAACATAGAAGAAGTGGAACACTTCTGCAACAACCACTGACTCAGAATAAAAACATCAGCAGTGAAATGATAAATCTTGGTGCTTTTTGATTCTCTGGTGGATTTTATTACTTAAGAGACATTTTCATTATCCCATTTAATACATCTTGAATTTCTCTGTACATAAAAATATTACTGGACAATTGCATTTTGATACCATTTAATAATACTTTTGAATGTTAAAACATTTGCCAAGATGAGTGCTGAGGGATATCAATATAGAGCTTTATATGACTACAAAAAAGAGCGAGAAGAAGACATTGACTNNNACTTAGGAGATATATTAACTGTGAATAAAGGTACCTTACTAGCACTTGGATTCAATGAAGGGGAAGAAGCGAAGCCTGAGGAAATTGGTTGGTTAAATGGCTTTAATGAAACCACAGGGGAGAGGGGAGATTTCCCAGGAACTTACGTTGAGTACATTGGAAGAAAAAAAATATCTCCCCCAACGCCAAAGCCTCGTCCTCCTCGGCCTCTTCCAGTAGCACCAAGTCCTGCAAAAGCTGAAGCCGAGAATGAGCAACAAGGTCAGTACTGTTCTGACAAGGTGTGTGTGTCCCCCATGGTTTCATATATTTTTGCTTCACAGACTTGTCTGACAGTAGATTGATGTATATTAACATCTGCTGGTCAGCTTTTTTTAGTGCATGGCTCATTTCAGTCAATTAAGAATTGTTCCTCCTTTGTAATATTTAGTTCACACTATTCATAGTTTCATGTACTTTGTCTCAGGCACCACAAAAACCAATAACTGTAAGGTACATCTCACAAGTTGGAATGTATGCTTATAATTCACCACTGTAAAGACTTGAATGGAAAATAAACTGGTTAGCATTTATTTTAGGTTTCTAAGAAACTGGTCGAAGTGTTGCCTTTTGTGGTTCATCAAACTCACTATTGAGAAAGTTCTTGGTGTTTCCAGCAGTATGCATACAAATAAGCAGTACGTTCCTATCACAAATCTATGGCTAACAGCAAAAAATGCATTCTTGTCATGGGAATTTACCTGTTGCATTAAAAGTAAGAATGCAGATTTAAAAATCAATTAAGTTATAATAAAAAGAAATTCAGATTCAACATTTTTGGGGAGTATGGCATGCAGTAGAAGAAAAATAGAGCTTATATAAGAAAAGAAGATACTTCCTCTGTTTAACCTAAGTTGTTTTCTAATCTGCATTTGCAACAGCATGTAGGCTGAGCTCAGAATTTGATGTTCCCTTAATAGAAGAAAAAAGTCTCCTCTTTTGTAATTGAAAAAACCTTAGGGTAAAAAACAAAACAGACAAAAATACCTTTCCTCCAAGTGATTTTTTTTTTCTCCTTTACCTGCTGACATTCAGATAGTTGGATTTTATGTATCAATAAGATTTTTCATATCAGCGAAGTCCATCTTAGGACAAACTTTGGTCTTTCACTTCTGAGAAGTCTAGAGTGGCTTATATTGCTTCAACTTCTAATATTTCTTAAATTCTCAGTGTTTCTGGCTTGTAGGAAATATGAGTTGTAGTACTGGATCTGGATTTTTACAGTGACACCATAGTAATAAATAGTATCATCACCATCACCCTCCGCCCCCACAGAAATGTTTGCATCATCACTTGCAAAGCTGTGGTATCAATTTAACAACTTACACACACACAGAGCCCACTGTGCATAAGTTTATATTCAGTTATAGTGATAATCAGCACAGATTAGAAAGAAGTATAGAAAATTGTATGTGGCAACTAAGTGGAAAGCTGGCAGAAGTATTTCTAAGTTGGTGAGGACTTGGCAAGAGTGAATCTGGACTGGTTTATATAGCAATGTTCTTAAGCACTCAAGCACTGCTTGCAAGTCTGCAGTTAGGACGAAGGTGAGGGCAGATGAGGCTGTAGTGGCATTTTAGGTTATATTCTCCCTATGTCTTAAATCCTTGAACTCTCAACTTCTTAATCATTAGACTGTCATGATTTCTCTCTCATTAGATTAGTCCTGAAAATGGGATCCTGTTATTTGTTTGATCATTCCTTGTACTGGATATTAATATATGCTAATCAGGTAACACTGACTCTTCTTAATGCACCTCTGGAGATAGTTGTTGCCATTGTATGTAACTGCAGAATAAACATGGCTCTTTGGATAGACAATTCAATGCTGATAGGACACTTTGAGTAGCAGAGAATGGAAAGAAAAACTCATTTTTTAAATGTGCATGCTGTGGTGGAGTAACTGGCATCCCAGGTTTTGATGTGTTTATTGCTTTTAAAAGTAGTGCATTGTAACTTCCTTGGTTTCTGTACTCATGCTTTCTTGATTCTTCAGTTCACAGCTCCATGCTGTGAGCTGGCCACAGCGCTGCGCTGGGAAGTGCTCATGTTCATCTTGCCACTTCTGAGCCTGTCCCAGGACTGTGTTTGTAGCAGACATTTACAGGTGTTTCAGGTGCTGGGTGTTACTTTGGGAAATTCTATTGCAGATTTGGGGGACTATGCTTATGTAGGCCTCTCTGCTTCCTTGGGATGAGGCTGTGCCCCAAGCCTTAGTGACTAAATCTCTCCTATGTGAGGTTTATTGCCTTTAGACAGAATACTATTTACATGGAATGTGTTTATTTTTAATAGCATGGGACTGTGGGAATTGGAAACAAGAAAATGTTCTACTTTAACTGGGAATCTTCATCTCAAAGTCTGCACAAATAATCCTGCCATGCTGTAAAATGGTTAAGAATCAGCTTGCAATCCAAGCTTGGGTTTTTCTGATTAAAAAAAATAAGAAAAGTTCCCTAACTCCTTTTGAATTAGGGATTTTAAACTTCATGTAAGAGTCTAGGCACCTTCAAATTGCCCTAAGATCAGGAATTAGACCCCCCTGAAAAGAATTAGGGTAAACACTGAAATTTGAGCTCCAAATATCTTGAGAGCTCTTTGGAGTTCAGGTTTAATTACTTTTAAAATAATGTATGTTTTCTTAAAAGAAATTGGGAGAAGTTATGATAAGTAGTCTGTTTGCGGTTCTTTTACAAGAGAGAACTAAGACAGAGAGCACTTTGAATCCTGGAAACAAATGTGGGAAATGTTGTACTGAAAGAGTATTACAGAAACCAACATGAAGGTGAAATTTTTAAGTTAGCAGAATGCCACAAAAATGATGGTGAAACCAAAACTGCGGACAGAAATACAGTTCAGATAAAGAATAATGTAGCGACATACATTTGACTTGCAAGTGGCTTCGCTATTTTTGTGTATATTATTTGGGGCAGGGAATAGCACAGTATTATCCAGAAGCCAATGTAATGGGACAAATGTAATTGGCAGTGGGCCAAAAGATTCTTCCCAGGATGATAGTTCTCTCCACACTATTATGTGTATTTCAAATAAATTAATGTGCAGTATGAAAATTGCTTGACCAAATGCAGTCAAGTTTATGTTTTCACTACTTGATGAATTGAAACTGGTGTGGATTAAAATGGCAAATTAATGAGGAACTGGAAGCAGACTTCTTAGACATACCTCATTATTTGTAATCCATATAATTTTTAATTCTGTAGGGTCAATTCTGTATGTACTCCTATTGCATATATGATGAATAAGAGTATCAGAAACTTAACTTGAGATTTCTAAGAGAATATATGCACAATGACAGGAGTACCTTTAATTTTACCATATACCTACCTTTATTTTTTTAAGAAAATACTTTCTAATATTTTCAATATTCTTTAATGCTTGTATTTGCTCTGAATATTTTTTCTCCATGCCTTGTTAAGCTTGATCATTTACTCATCAGTGTTCAGATTGTTTTGTATTAGATCTAATTTGCGATGTTTAGGCACAATGCTGCCAGTATTTGCAATGGTGGCATACTCATGCACAAATAGTCATAGACATCTGAACAGACTTTGCAATGAGGCTAGTAACATGGGCCAAGCTGCTCATTAGACCCATGTCTTATGCAATCAGTCTTACTTATAAACAGTAGTATTTATATTAGAATATAATACTTCATAAATGTTACAAACCAATCTGAAAACAAGAAAAGCCCCTCCAGGTGGTCTCACATTAAAACACTAAAGTCATATTTTCCCCTGTATTTTTGTTTTATTCATGACCTATTTAAATTTTTAGAACCATTGGTTAAGACAAAAACTGTCATCCCCTGACTGAAATTTTAGGACTGTTTGCATTTTGCCTTGAACGTTCCCCTTACCTCTGTCAGTAAAGAACTAGATTTACTCTTGAGTTCGTAGGATTTTTTTTTTTTTAATTGCATCTGAAAAGTTACAAAAATAAAGGAGATGCTAAAGCCCCAAGAAGTCTCTAGCAGCTTTCAGTTTCAAGCCTGGTGCATGTCAGAGCTATGGCAAGGCAAATTTAATTCCTCTTGCTGGCGGGAAACTTAACTGGCCCAACCTGCCTTCTGCCCATATGTCTTTTCAGGAGTGTCTGGCTGCTGCTGGAGGGATCAAGGTACTTGAAACAGTGGAAACGCAGCATAGGGTCATCTTTGTTCCCTCCACTAGAATCTAAGTCTGTGAAATGAAGAAGTAGTAGTAAACTAGGCAGTAAAGATCGTACATGATTTTTTTTTCCTTGAAATGTGTTGTTTTTGTTTTTTTTTTAAATTGAAGCTATGTTGGGCTGGTCACTCTCTCTTAGCCCAGGTTTGCCCAACTCTTTGCAGATGAAAAGCGCATAAGCTCTACAAAGTCCAGATGCGTTTTGTGAACTTTGATTCATCTCATCTCATATTGTTGCATATATTTAGAATTGATTCGTACAGTATTGTTTCTCTACCTGGTTTGGGAACATTCATCTTAAGCAGACTTTGGAGCATAAAACTTTGACTGATGGACAGAAATACTTTCAGATTTAACTTGGAGTGCTAAATTCTCACTTTGAAATGAAGATCAGATTGCAGAAGGGAAAACCAGAACTTCATATGAATAATTTGTCAGTTTTAATGTTTTGGAGCTTCCTGCAACTTCCTGTGTAACTTAAAAGAGTTGTTTATGTGATGCTCTGTACCATTTCAGCTGATTTTGAGCCTAAAAATAATCTGAAGCTCTTCCTTCTTATCATGAAAACTAGACAATAGTTTTGGTTTTCTTTTTTTTTTCTATTTTTAAGAAAAAGACCAAACTTTCTTTCACTTTTCTCCTAGTACAGATACATATCAGCAAATTAGACAAAGATAACGACATGGAACATTTGGAAACTCCTTTCAGCAATCAGGTTATGCAATGTCTGAAAAAGATCCAAACCGACGGAGGGCGTAAAACCATTTGTGCATGCTGTAACTGCATGTGTTGTAGGATTTGTTCCTTTAATCTTGCTATACAGCTGGCAGAGCAATTACATTTGTGAAAATTATTCACATTTGTGTACTGGGGGACATAAGAGTCAGAGTAACACAGTTAACCTGGAGCCTCTTTTGGGAAGAAAAGAGTCATTCTCTCTCCTGATTCAGGCAAGCGGAAAAAGGAAATTGTGGGGTGAAATGATGAGCCACTATCTCGTGGCAAATACAAATGGGAAATGTAGATGCCATTTAAGCCAGATTCTTTGAATTCAACCTTTATAGAAGCAGTTTGAGCATAAGGTCTTGCTCTGCTGCAGTTGCCAGAACTGCCTTGCAGTCATGAATTTTCATGTTGGTTGGTTTAGACTTGCAGTGAGAAATGCAGCAAGTTCCTACCATAGAGCCTTGCTGGCTGCTTGTGGTCATATTTGTAGGCAAATTTCTAGCTGCCATATGATTGCATGCATCTGAAAACAGAGTTCTTGCCGCCTGCTTTAACACTGATGATAACAAAGATTTTTGTCAGTTGCATTAAAGTGAGACAGAGCATTTTTTCACAGTAATCATACCAGGATGATAGTAACTAAAAAAGCCTTTGTAAGCACCACAGGAAGCACAGGGATAGGCTTGCAAGTACTGGTATATGCAATATGCATTTGCAAAACTGCATATGAGCCGTGGGCCTGGGCAAGTTCATGGTTGATGCATGGCCCCACCTGCTGGTAGAGGAGGGAGGAAGGACATCAAAACCCGGTATCGTCTGTGTTGTGTTGTGTCACAGCGTAAAATAAAAGTGAGAGAGAGAGAGCTTTTTAAAATAATACTTTACTTGACCAATTGATATTCCTGGGAAAAATATATCACTAGGGGCACAGAGAACCCTTTTGATCTGCAAAGGTGACCTCTGCCTGAAAAGGGTTGTGTGGCTGAAATGCATCTTTTTTCTACAACAGTATCAATTAGTCTAAATAGATAGCACCTTTTTTACGTGTTTTGCTTTAATAAACTGAAAAAATAAGACAGTCCTATTTTGGTGCTATGGCAAATATTTGTCTGTCTTGTATCATGCCAATTTTGATATGCCTTTCTATAGTTACAGCAGTGACATTATGTTGAGCGACTTTGCTTACATATTTCTATCCTTCTTTAATAGTGATTTAGTCCGTTAATACCTTGTGCTGACATGAAAGCTCCTGGGGCAGATGTGAAGTGTGGCAAAGGTGAAGTAGCTTGCACCTCTCCATTGGAATCATCTTGATCTGTTCCTGTAGCTGTGATCCAGGAACATCAGAAAAAAACCCTCTGGTTAGCAAATAGTTTTTACTTAGGTTTGCAGATGATAACATCAGTTTGTGAGTTTCAGCAATACATGCTGCAAAGTGTTTGCCAAGAGTGGATCATTCAGCACCCCGAGCAAATAACCGTGCCCACTTAAATAGTTGTGTGATGCCATATATGCATCCAGATTTTCTTGTGTGAAAGAACACAGATCTGTAACTGCAGCTGGCTGTGCACTCTTTCACATCTGCGTCTCGCTCCAAAGCTGCTCTACATGATGAGCACCCATGAAATCAATCTGAAGGCTAGAATACAAAGAACTGCTTTATTTTCATAGCTAAGAATCACAAAGGGAATTACATGATATTAAAGACATACTTATTTTAACTGGAGAAGGATTTTAAGTCCTGAGAATACTTTGCTGAGAATCTAAATACTTTGGAACACTTACAGAGAACTTTTGGCTTAAAAAAAGTAATAACTCTGGTTAATAGCTGCTAACTTTTGCTCATACTTTCAGCAAAATACATGTCTAAAATCAATCCTATTTTTGTGGTGGATTCATTAATAGAAGTAAGTTGTGTGGTTTTTCTGTTGTTTTGGTTTTGTTTGTTCTTTTGTTTTCCTTTTTTTTTCAGTTTGTT
>JAWWMO010000096.1:49215985-49228071 GCA_035047845.1 Dendrocincla fuliginosa | reverse complement strand
TCATCATGTAATTTGTAGCTATTCGGGGGGGGGGGGGACCAAAACCCCCAAAACAAAACAAAAAAACCTCAACTCAGTCTTTATACATATGAGTTTAAAACAAAACTGGCCTACAAGGTTTTAGAAGTAGCATCCAAGCAAGCTGAATATGTGTATCTAGAGAAGTCTGCACGTGTGGCCTCCCACTTTCTCGATGGAGTTGCTTCCTTCACAACCTCAGGCATCACAGATTAACACATTCACTTGGGTCTTTTGCATTGTTCATTCCTAGCTGAATGCTTTTACATAATAACTAGCTACCTTGCTCTCTGTCCTGCGACTTCTCAGTTCAAGAGCAAGGTTTGAAATGCGGAAAGCTGACTGGTGAGAAGCAGACTGATGCAGTGGAACAAGAAAAAGAGAAGCAGAAGGCCTGGTTCCCCTGAGAGATCAAGAAATATGCTATTAAAAAGGAAAAAAAAAAAAAAAGAAAAAAAAAACACACAAAAAAACCCCAAAAATAAAAGGGCATTTCCCTTAAAATAAGACCTAGGTTTAGATTATTGTTCATACTGATATCTGTAAATTATTTGAGGGGCTGTTAGTCACACATCTACTGTGACACACTGGAGTCCTTTGGGGTGGCAGGTCGCTATTTAGCAATTCTGGGTCCTGCAAGAAATAGATGGTAGTGTAACAGAGCTTAGGTGAGTTATACTAGTTGTGTGCTGCATCTGCCATTTGTGAGGAGCTTTATCTTGTAAAAGCCTCAGTAAAGTTCTCTGAAGATACCACATCTGAACCAATTACATTACAAGTTTTTCTAGCTTCATAAAGGCGGTTCATGTGAACTGTGCTTAAAAACAGGGAGTTCTATGCCTGTTAGAAAAATCAGGTCAGTTTAAAATTAATGTATTCCTCTTCCTCCTGTTCTTGACAGTGAACTGGCTTTTTTGGAAGGATTCTCCATCTGGGAGTCAAGTGAGATATCCTTTTTCCTTTTGGCGTGGCCCACATTTCAATAAATAAATTCATTTGAAAAGGAAAAATGAAATGGGAAAGAGGTGTTCCCTTCTGCCAGGGTCAAATAAAGGTAACTCTGGTTCTTTCTTCTGGCAAGATGACCAAGGGATTCCTCTGGAGCAAAATCATAATAAAAACCATAAATGTAGTACTTCCTTTTTTTTCCCCCCCCTGTAGGATAGCAGGGGAACAATCGGGATATAACTGGCATTTTGACAGAATAGCAGCCAAGTCCCAGTCCTTGCTGGCCAGTATGGAAGAAGGCTTACTCCTTGGAGCCAGCAGCCTTTCAGCCTCACAAACCTCCACCCACTTCTTAGTGAGTCATAGCTGGAAGGCCCTTTCATATGTCTGATCGCATCTTGTGCAAGTCAAGAATGTATTCTTACTCCTTTACTGCATCCTATATTGAACATTCTGAGCCAACTGAGTGATTATAGCTTTAAGTTCTGTACATATGTCGAAATAGAGATAGATGTATAGATAGATAGTGCCACTGTATTTTCAGATACGGATAGGCTAGAAGACCAGCTAACTTTCTTGTCAGGAGCAGGACGGTGGAAAAAGTGGTTTGGGTTTCTTATGTGTGTGACCTGTAGAAACTCTGTACACTAGCTGCACTGAAATATTCAAGTAATTAGTATTTCTTGGCATGCTCATGTATATATCCAGTACTCCTATACTTTCAGTGAAAACATTGGTCCTATTCCCTGTGAATTTCCTACAGGGAAGTTGAAGAACATCTATAGCACATTTCACTGTGCTGGAGAAAGACAGTGTAGGGCAGCTGCCTGGTGGCACAAGTAAGGAAAGGAAGCAACAGGTCCCACTGCTTCTTGCTCACCTCTTGGTTCTTTGTAGAGGACATAAATGAGCTTCTGCCTCTCATTTATTTCCTGAAAGAGCTGCTTTTATTTCATCCACTTGAGCTAAAGATCAGAAGGAACATACTGTCAGTTCTTAACCAGATGCATTTGTTTTCTGGTTTGCAAAGATCTTCTGCACTTTAGACTTTCCAAAATCCCTTACAAAATATTTCTCTCAGTTATTTCATCCTTTTCTGCTCAGTGTCGCTCCTTCACAACACACTTGGTTTTCAAGAGGGACAGATTTTTCTTTGTTTTTGCCCACAAGACACTTAACACTGTAGGGTTGCATGGAGGTTACAAAAGGATTTCTTAAATCTGAAGTGCTTACAATTATGATTGGGTTTTCTTAGAGAGGCTTTGTCTCTTGCTTTTGATCTCTTTGCAAATGAATACTCCCAGTGCAGACTGAAATCCTGTTCCATACCTCCTTATCCTGACTTCCGTTAATCTTTGGCATGCTGATGGTGATGTGAAAACATAGCCAGTTTTTCATTAGGACCATATTTGTTCTTATTTTCAATTTTTTTATACACTTCCTTTAAACAGGTTTTGCACTATATGAGTTTCTGCGACATGGTGTGCTAGGCAGTACACAAGTGAAGGTCTTTTGTTAATTACAGTTAGTCACCCCAGCTGAGACCCTGACTACTTTGTGAAGGTCCATGAAATTCATTAACCACCTTAAGTGCTAAGGTCTAAATTAGAGTTACTTAATCAGCGGAATGTGAACAAGCATATTCCATGGCATCCTTTTTTGTATAGCATCTTGGTAATATGAAATATACTGGAATGAGAAAATAACACTAACATTGCTGTGCAGTAAAGTGTCAACAGGAGTGTGTTGTGGGTCAAAAAAATCATATTACATACAGATTGAGAGCTTTCTTCTTCATCTGCAGTTAAAGAGAATGGCAGATTAACTCTCTGCAGATTTAGTCCAGGATTTTCCTTGTAGTGTTGTTTCTATATCTATGTCAGATCACCCCATAGTTGAATGGCTGTAAGGATTAACCCAGTTTTACTTTCTTATAAGATTGTCTATCAGCATTGCTGTATTCTGTTGCTACAGCTACAGCCTAAGCTTTTTTTTTTTTTTTTTTGGAAGAGAAGGAAAATGTTTGATTTCAAATGCATTAGTTTCTGAATAAAAGTCCCGGTGCTGCAGAGCTTTTACCATTGTTCATTTGTGGTTTTTTACAGGGTGACTGCTATACACTCATTATTTTTAATTTTCTGTGTACTTACAAATGTTTCCCATAATTCCCAAAAGATGAAGGAGTGGTGTTAGCTTTTATCTGTCAGCAGCTTCTGCAGTTCTTTTATGTAAATCTTCTAGATCTAACCAACTTGACTTCTCAAGCACAGTAATACACATTATCTTTTTCTTGCAGTAGTGAAGAGCCTATTCTTTCCCTCTAGATTGCTTGCCTGTGGATATTTTCAGGGGGATTTGTTGGCATTTTTCCCCCCATTAGTTTCTCTACAGGAAAAAGGTAGCAAAACAAAGCATTCTTTCAGAGTAGAATAATATACTGTGCTGAATTTTTATCTATTGTGATTATTGAATGAAAAGAGAGTTATTATCACAAACCAGTAAAGGTCTTGCATAAGAAAAAGGAAACAGCAATAACGAACAAGGATCCTTTAAAGATGGGACATGTCATTCTCAACAGTGTTCCAGCAATCCCAGTTTCTCACAGTGAATGTCCATCCAGTAGGTCTTGGTTACAAAGAGCAGATGCTGCTGGGAAACCATTTCTAACCATCAGCATATTTATGTGGAAAGGGAATTGAGGCTATTAATCTTTGAAGGTTAGTGCCAGCCTATTCAGAGGAAAATATATGTCACTGCTTTTTAGGCAAAAAAGCACAGGAACTCACTCTATCTGTGAAGTTTTACCTGATGGAGGTCATTGAAATCATGTCGCCATGACTCTCCACTGGCTGTCCAGAACCAAAACTTCCAAGTGCCTCTTGAGATGGACCTCAGCATTGCGTTGCTTAAAAGGGAGGCAGCTGCCTCTCTCTTTTGTGTCAAAGGTTTCCAGGAACAACCAAATATGTATTTCCTTTCCCAGTTTCTAGGAAGAACAAGTCGTGGACTAAAGTATTATTGCATGAGAAGCTGCATTGAGATGACATGATAGAAAATTCAGGTTTGAAGCAGAAAATAAACATGAGAATATAAGCCTACTGGATGACCACAGGCCCTTGTATAATCTGGATAATGCTTCAGGTAATAAATAACTGAGCTCTTCAGCTGAGTTTTGTCCCTTGAGCGCACTGGCCTTTGTGCACTGAAATGGGCAAGGTAATTTCATGGGGAAAATGCTATATCATTATGTAAAAAGAGATGAAACCATCAGCTGCAGTTGCACACACAACCTTAGTTCTTTGTGGTCTTAGGTCCTGAGTGCTTGACCTTGTGGTATTGATGCTCTTATAATGTAGTTTAATGTATCTGTGTAGTCTAGCAGCCAGCAGGTACAGGGAGCTTTGATGCTGATTCCTTATAGAGTTACTGTAGCAAATATACCATGTAAATGTATTAACTTATATATAGTCACTTTAAAACAAATGGCACTTTCACTAGGGTTTCGGTGTTGCTTTATTAATAAAGAAGTCTAGAGTGAAGAAGTTAACAGAAATCATGGCTTTAATGTCCTTGTGAAAGATGAAGTTGTTTGTGAGAAGGCAACTGGCATCAATTCTAAGGGAATGCTTGGTTAATGCTAAGACCAGTAGGGGAGGTTATGTTTGTAGAAAACTATCAAATATTTTTTGCAGTTCTAATAAGGACTTCTACATCCTACTACTAAAATCTGGGTGTTTAATGGCAAGAATAACACTGAAGCACTGGAACCCTGATAAGTAGGTCAGAAGGTGCAACTGCCAGTGGAATGTTTGTCTTCACACCAGTGCTATCCGTACTGCATTTGAATATTCAGTGTTACACATTTTCCGTCTTGATGCCATGTATGTTTGCATGTCAAACCACTGCCAGAAGTTGGAATTGTCAGTTAGTGTCTCTGAGGAGAACTTGACAGAGTTACTCAAATTCTTGCAGAGCTCAGCTCTTTTCTATCCCTGGAACAGCAATCCTGAAGGAGGAGGAGGGAATATAACAAGCCTCGCTTGATGAAGGAGGCAATGTTTTGCACTTTACTGGTCCAGCCACTGGCTTGACCCTGTCCTTTTCCTTGCCTTCTGTCTTCTCTGTAATCTCCTTGCTTGTGGTGATACAGTAGCTTGGTACCTACATCACAGTTTACCTCTCATCTGCTAATATTTCTCTGAATGAAAAGTCCTGGTAGGGAACCTGCAGATGTCAACAAGACAAGAAAAGCAGATGTTTACTTATTAAAATATATTTTTTCTGCCCTCGGAATTGTGCTCTGAGATCCTTACTGGCTTATTCTAGTTAGAGACAATAACCTGTCCTCCCATTTAAAGCAGTGCTCATCGGGAATATGAGAACATTGCTACTGCTGTGCTTCTGCATGTTGCACAGGGCTTGGGGTGATCCCTGAGAGCGAGGGCTTAGAAGGAATTACTTGTCAGTCTGCCACGCCTGAGAAAACCGTGGGAAGCCTCAAGCTGTGCCACCATTCCAGACCATGTGAGGGAAGTAAGATACACTTCTCCCAGAAGCCAACAGTGTTGAAGCCCCAGTGCCAGCCTGCTTGGGGTACAGTACCAGTGGTGTCTGTCCTGAACTCCCTCTGTGCTCCTCAGTTTGTTGAGTGCCTTCCTCTACTCAGAAGCAGAAAGACAACTTTTACTACATTCTTGCGTCTTATTTTACTCTGTTTATCTCACAGCTCCTTGAAAGAACAGTTGAATAAGCAGGTGGCTTTCCCATCTATTCCTTGGCGTCTTTTTGGCATGGGGGTTTCTTTTGCAAAGCAGTTTATGCATTATGTATGGCATTATAATGCAGTGTAGTGCATGCCAGAATATTGTACTTAGTATTTTTCCTCAGAACAGTGCTACTCATATTTTCTAATCATGTTAATAATAGTTGTAAATAGTTGCAGCCATTTCAAGCCTTAAATTGTTTTGAAAACGAGTATTGCAAAAGCTCACCTGTAGAGGGAAGCAGAATACTGTTTTTACTACAGGCTGCTTTTTAAAAATTACTTGTGCTTCAAATGAAGCCAGCAAAGAACATCTGTTGTCTTAATTATAGCTTCTATTTCTAAGAAGTATGTTCTGTAGCAGATGAGAAAGTGTCTGACAGCTCATAATTCATAAAGTTACTGAGGTTTAATCTGATAGAATATTATGTACAAAATTCCTTCCCAGTACAGGCATTATTGCTTCCCTTTCAATAAATGACAGAAATAGGGCTTTATGAAATATTAAATTAATAGGTGTGAAACATGATTAGCAGCCACTATTGTAAGTATTAAACTGTTAGGAAGGAATATAGTACTCTATCTCTGCAAGTAAACTTTCCTCAAGCCAGACACCACCTCTTTGTTCTTGCCCTCCCAAATTTCATTTTGCTTTGTCTTAGAGGAATTCTTAGTTGATTAAGACAGCAGCTTCAGAAAAAGTCTTCATTTTTGTGTCAGAGAAGGGTAAAAAGATCCCAGATTTCTTTCAGAAGAATTGGTACATTCTGAAGTAAGACTTTCCATGTCAAATCAAAACTTTGTTCTGCCTAGTCCTGCTATCTATTGTTCATGGATTATTTTCTCCTACTCATCTGTATTTGCCTGGGCTTGTTTCACCCATTTTCACACAGTTGCCCCTTTTTCTTCTTAGCCAGAGAGTACAGCTGGCACAACTTTATAAATGGGGATGAAGAAAGAAATTAGTTCTCCTGACACTCCAAAACTTCCTGCATAGTCACCATGCACGTGGTACTATTATCAGTCAGATCATTGCATATATACATGTGCTGATAACCCTGGAAAACATCTAGGCAAAGTATTTTACTGGTCTCAGTAACAGCATTGATTTATGCAGGTAACTATGTCTTTTTGACATATTATGTGTAGCCAGGATAAATGAAGTAACATTCAGTTATTATTCTGACCCTTGGATAAGGTCTTGTCACTCAGTATTACTGATGTAGGATTGCAGCAGAAATATGGATGCTCTGCAGAGATATTTGAAGTCTGGAAGTGTATTGCCAAGAGTACAGTTTCCATGCGGGTTAGATGTTGTAATTGAGATGCCTCAGGAGGGCTATTTCACTTTATTCAGGTGTTTCACCATTGAAGATGGAGTAAAAAGAGGAGTGACAGCAGATGTGAGAAACCATTTTTTCAATACTGATCTTTATTTCCTTCTGTGGCTAAAATCTTCAGTGTTCTGTTAACAAAGCATTTAAGTGCAGTCGCCACTTCATCCTCCAGTTCATACCCAGCACCTACTGACCAATGGAAGAAGCAGACTGTGCTAGCCACATATTGAAGGGGTTTAAAATGGTGGTATTTTCATCCAGGTTTCTGGTTGTACCCCAGTCATGTAAGGTCACCAGCAGGCATCATTTCTCTATTGCTTTTCATAGCCCTGGGATCATTCATATTGCAGTAATTCTTAAGTCTCAGACATTTTTCTGCCTCCATATAAATGGGCTTCTTGTGAACCTGAAGTCTGATAGTGTTGGTGGGTCTGACCATTCCTTTTACTAGTGCTGCAGTAGTCTTCACCGTGCAGTAGTCTTCACCTGTCTTCATTTCTCCTGTATTTAATTTTCTCTAGCTTCCAAGACTTCTGTGGTATTCTGAGTCTGCAATTTGCCTCACTGACGATATCTCATAAAAGAGACAAGTAATAGTTGACAGACTTATTAAGCCAGTTGTAATGATATGTCAAATTCACTGAAGCTTAAATCTCTTCAATATTTTTCAATGTTGTGTTTTGAAAATCTTCCTAATGAAACCAGAAGGTGTTGGAGCCTTGAACAGCTCTTCCTCCTGATACTTTTGTGGTGCTTTCAGCCTCTAGCAGGATTTAACTATAATCAACCTTATCGTCTCAGGTCAGTAGGGTCTAAAGAGACGTAGTCTTCCAGCTGTTGCAGCCAAATTTACTATGTATTGCAGTCTTTGGTTTATCTGAGACACACAGTGACATTAACTTTGGCTTTTCTCTCACCATTTTGTCTTTCATCTTTGCCCAGTGAAAACCTTTTGCTAATGCAGTTGGGCAGTTCTGAACACTGTTCTTTTGCAAAATACCATTAGGTTATCTGAAAATGCAAATGCCAAGGCAAGGCTGCAGTTCTGAAATCACAGAGTGAGTTGCTCTCTGGTATTTAATTGTAATACCAGACTTAACTTCTGTGTTGATCTGACACTGAACCCAAAGCACAGAGCTCTGTGGAATGTTTCTGCATGGGGTTTTACTGTTTTGGTTTGGTTTTTTTGTTAATCTTTCATACTGTTCTACTGAAACTTTTTGCAAGAACTTGCTACTTCTTAAGGCTATAAAAAGGTGTACAATGGACCACAGAATGCCTTCTCTCTAAGAGGTAAGAGTTTTGTGTCACTAAGACTCCTTTCACGCTCTCGTGTTGTGAGGCTTGTGTGGCCTTTCTTCCCCAGCTGATTAAAGCAGGTGCTGAGGGGGCTGTGATGGCTGAGGCTCAGCATCTGTACCAGCTGCCACCACAGGGCCAAGAGAAGCTGCAGGCCATGCTCTCACCTTGTGGAGATATCTCCTACTGCTTTCCACTCTTCCAGGATCTATACTATGTTTATGGATACAGTTGCATGCATAAGGATTATATCTGCATGCATATAAGCCACTTAAGAACATCTGAAGACCTGAGCTCTCAAATAGTAGACATTTATGCAGAGCTGTGTTGTCATCAAATGCAATATGTATGCACAGACTTTAATACCATTTCTGGAAAAATAGGAACATTCATGGAGCAATCTTGACTCAAAGCTAAATTCAAGTAATGTTAGTATATAGTTCCTTTAAATATTTAGAAATAAAACTCTTTTCCATGGTGTGTATTGTACGTTTTAAGGGGTTTTATTGATTTTTTTTCAATTTCATTATTCTTCTAGCAGTAATGAAAGATTTGTCTCAGAAGTGTCTGAAGCCAAATTGTGGCTTTAAATTTCCATTTGTCATTGCCAGGTACTAAGTCTAAAGTATATCTTTTTACTGAGAACCCTTCCAAAAGGTGCAGCTGTGTGCTGGTTTCATTTTGCATTGTGTAGCTATGTTGGCAATCCTTGAATGTAAGGTATGCTCTCATCTCCCACACATTGCCACTGCCTTAGAGCTGTGCAGTCCTGTTTTGTATCAGGGAGAAGAAAGAGTTTGCAGATTGAAGCTGAATTGTGGTTCATCCCATTGGTTCCCACTGTGGCAAGGTAAAAATAGAGTTAATGGAAAATCCAGCTTTTGTCAAGTATCATCAGAAGTTTTCTTACTATCTGGAGACCCAATACCAGACCTAGAAAGCATAAAACTGTATAAGAGTTTTCAGGACCATAATATTTTGGAGATCCTGGAATTAAAAAAGAAAAATGAACAACTATAGGAATTGGGAAGGGAAATTATTGCTTTAAATGAAAAACTGATACTGGATTTTGGCAAAGGTATCTACAAAGTTGATCGTTAGGCGTGGATTCAGGTCTCCAAACTTCTGTGCTGTCCTCTAGCATTCTTCAAAGCAAAAGACTGTTTTGAAATCAGGTACTACTGAATTCATACTGCATGTCAGCTTTTGTTCAGTTCTCTTTTACTAAAAGTGACCTATCTGAAAAGTTCTTTTCCTGTGTAGGTCTTGATGCGCATGCATCCAGAGTTTTCTTCTGGAACACCCAGTCTAGAACGAAGACTTCTTTAAGCATAAGTTGTATTCTGGCTCTAGGAGTAAATTTTTTTTCCCAAAAAAATTAGGTGAAGTTTTCTTCAGTTTAGCTCCTGAGATTTCCTCTCAGCATTTTGAAACAGAAGGCACTGTTCCCAAATTGGGTTGTCTGCCCTGTAAATGTTATAAAGCAGCTTCAGGTCTGTGAGCATTGTTCAGTCTTTTTTGTTTTTTCCTGACCGTTGTGTGTTTTGTGAGGCCTTCCACCTTTAAATGAACACAATTTTCTATTTTGTGCAAAAGTCAGTATGATGTTATGCTTTAATTACAGTGTTGATGCCACAATGAGTAGGAAATCCTAGAACAGATGGGAGGTTAAGTGATTTTAATTTGTTCATGCCATGTTCTACATGCTGATGAAGTGAGTGTTTTTCTTCCATGTTACTGAGCACTATGATTGTGTGACTTACGTGTTTTCTTCTGTCATTGAAAGTAACTGCAGATTTTGTACCTGTCATTGTGTGTCTACATGTTGTTTGTGTCCTTTTGCTGTAGAGCTTGTACAAATGCATATTATTAAAAGGTAGGTGAATATGCTGAGTTTTCAGTCAAATACACTAGTATCTTACAGCCTACATATTTGTGAAATAGATTGTCATTCATTTAAAGTTTCTTGTCATATCTAAAAGTTCAGCAATGTCTTTGGAACATAGAAGTTTCTAGTTTTAGAAAGGAATAGGGTAAAGGGAAGAAGAGACATCAGAAATCCTCTGAACTCCTAAAATGCATATTTTAGGGTAGCAGAGAAGTTTTGGAAACTTTTGTCCTTTTAAGCAATGTGATGTTTGGTTTGCATACACCTGTTCTATAGACATATTAAAGATTTTGCATAAAGGAGAATGAGTAGCATACAAAAGCTTTTCACTTTAATTAAGAATATTATTGGTCAATGAATGGTGTACAACAAAGATATTCAGTTGTAGATTATGATACAAACTTAGCTTATAAGCTAAAATTCTGCATAAAGTTTAGATGAAAAGCATGGACCATGAGGTAGGTTGCTGGAAGAGTCACTTTCTGTTTAGGTAATCTAAGTAAGGTCTATACTACCCCATTCCTTCTCTCCCCATGGAGACAAACTGTTTTCTGTATTGTCTTGTCTTCGCCTTGCAAGCTGCTTCTTCCTGTGAACTGAAGTCTTCCTCTGACACTGGGTTCTTCTCTTTGCTTTGCTTTGACTCAATCCCTCATGTAGAAAGTCTAAATGTAGTGGGAAATGAAATTATTTTTCTAAATACCCTTTGTTAATAGGCATTTGTATCTCTTGCCATCATTTCAAGGCAGAGTTTGGTTAACGGAAGAAGTCAGAGTTCTCTGTGCTGCTCAGTAGCTGGATGGACCATCCCTGAACTGCCAAGCTGTCACATGATATAGTTCAAAAGCCTGTCGGGTTTGACTTTCATCCCCTGTTTCTATCAGTCCTTCTTTGTCTCTTTCCTCAATTTCAGTTTAGACTGTTGATTGTGGCTAAATGCTGCCTTCAGCTGGAGCTATGAGATGAACATCTTTGTTCAGAGATGATGCAATGTTGTTGCTGCTGTGCAAGAGGGAGAAATGTAACCAGCTGCCTAGGGGAGTGGAAAGTTACTTTCATAGGTGAAAATACGTAAGCTCTGTTCTTAAAACTTGTTCTTCTGCTGCTACCATGTAAGGGATCCATTTTAATCCCTTAGCATTCTCTGAGGCTATTAGTATCTCATAACCTGAGTGTTTTCATAGCATACCCTTTCATATGACCCTGATCTTCCATTTGTTCTTTCAAGAGATTTTACTGTATCATAAGATAGATTCATATTTTGGGGTTGAACGCAACTATTTGATCTGAACATTACGAATCAGATGGTCTGTGCTTCAGTATGTCTAAGCAGAGACTGCTTGGAATGCAGCATTTTTCATTTGAGCTCATGCTGTGTTTGATGAAGCAGATATGATGTTAAGCTAAAAGAGGTGTTCCAGATGGAACCTGATTTGAAGATGGAAAGGTTTAAAAAAATCCATTCCTTCCCTGAGCAGCTTGTTCTGCATTCATAACTATACTTGGAGATATGATGGTCAGCTACACCTATGTAACATGATTTCTTCGAATTTAGCTTTTAATCAGTGTTATATTAAGTCAACTATCGGACAAAACTTTTGAGTTTATTATGTCTACTCATTGGCCTTTTTCAGCTCACAAAGGTGTCACTAAGGAAAGAACCTATCTTCTAAAACACTGTGCAGATTATCCTTCATTACAGTGCGGTCTGCTGTCTTTTGTTGCATTATATGAGCCTGGTTTTAGGTTTTTCTTTATTTTGTCCAGGACCTATAATGGCACTAGCATGAAGGCATGTTACTTGTCCTTGCAGAGTATGGTATCAGGTGTTAGA
>JAWWMO010000096.1:49187673-49197778 GCA_035047845.1 Dendrocincla fuliginosa | reverse complement strand
ATTATTACAACAGTAACATAGTTTCTGAAACACTACAACTTTATTTAGAATTATTTTGTTTTCAGTACAATGTCTTGATTCCTCTAATGTCTTTTAAAGACTGTTAGTGATGGACAACTCTGTCTGGTAACCAGTCCTTTTTTTATCTCATTCATAGAATCATAGAATTCATGTGATAATGTGTGATTCCAAGGAATATATGGTCATGTTTTCAGTGAGTTATAATCAACTTTTTTTCCCCCTTTCATTTGCAGCGCTGCCTCCTAAGCCACCGAAACCTAATACCGTAACTAACAATAGCATGAATAACAACATGTCATTACAAGATGCTGAATGGTACTGGGGAGATATCTCAAGGTAACTCAGCTCAAGATATCTATTTCTTATGCTTGGCTTTATGTTTTTGCTGTGCTATTCTGTGTGTATGTATTATCCTTCAAGTGTAGAAAATTTACAGTTGTAAGAGCCATTTTTAGGATATTTTCCAACACAAACATATTACAGCTGGTTTTATTCCAAACATGACTAAAAAGTTACTTGCAGTCAGTTAGAATGTAGTATGCAAAATAATGATTCTGTTACTTTAAGATAGCTATATGAAATGCTAGCATGAAAGAACACCACTAAGAAATAAATATTTTCTTCTTATCTTTCATCCAAAACCTCAACTGTAGGCATAATAGTTAACAAATCAGACTAACAAGTGCCATATATTAGCAACATTTTTAACTGTACTATATATAGGTACATCAGGCTGCTCCAATTGTACAGGCTTGTATGAACAAGCAGAAGGATCTTTGCATGAATAATAATTTCGTCCAGTAGTGAAAGGACAGAGTATGCCATTTTTATATCCCAGTTGTTCTCCAGCAATTATAAATAAGCTATTGAATAGTTGTATTTATTAATATGGAGATTTTGAAAGATTCTAAAGCCCACCAATTTTAAAACGGACGAATTTAGAGCACAGTGAGAGAAGAAATGTGTGAAAAGTAACAGAAATGATTCGTTGCTTTTGCTTTCATTTTAGAGAAGAAGTAAATGAGAAGCTTCGAGACACTGCTGATGGTACCTTTTTGGTACGAGATGCTTCAACCAAAATGCATGGAGACTACACACTTACACTAAGGTAAGATTAGTTATACTAGGTCTCCAATACTTGAAAGTAAAATGTATTTAACATATAGTTTGCTTTAGGAAATAGTACTTAAAGTATGCCTAACTTCTCAACATACTTTATTTGCAGGAAAGGAGGAAATAACAAATTAATCAAAATTTTTCATCGAGATGGAAAATATGGTTTTTCTGACCCATTAACTTTCAACTCTGTGGTCGAGCTAATAAACCACTACCGGAATGAATCTCTAGCCCAGTATAATCCTAAACTGGATGTAAAATTACTGTACCCAGTATCTAAGTACCAGCAGGTAATTTAGTCTATTTTCTTTGTGTTTCACTTAAATACAGAGAAATTACTGCAGACTGAGAACTCATTTATCCTGAAGAACTTCAGTTCTGTTAATGTTTGGAAAAATAAAGTGGGTATAAAACCTGATATTTTTGTTTAAAAATAACTCCACACTTTACATGTAAATATTTGAAAATTTAAATACTGCAGATACATTATTAAGAAATAAGCAACTTAATAAATATCCCACTCAATGGTGAAATATATAATTTTCAGTATAAAGCTAAACACTTACAGTGCAAAATTTCTTTTTGCCATTAATTTCTCATTTGCATATTATGCATTTAGTATTATACCTCTGCATTGAAGAAAGAGGAATCACATTTCCATGTAATTATCCAGGCATTTTTAAAGTTTTATCTGAAAATCAGTGTAATATAATTGTTTCATTATGGAATATCTTTTCTTCTGCTCATCATTCCAGGATCAAGTTGTAAAAGAGGATAGCATTGAAGCAGTGGGAAAGAAATTACATGAATATAATACCCAGTTCCAAGAAAAAAGCAGAGAATATGACAGACTCTATGAAGACTACACAAGAACATCTCAGGTGAGCTAGATTTGAACCAAAGGGAGAGTGGAAAATTTTGTAGGTTTTGAAGATATTATTGTGAATTCATACCACCATCTTCCTACTTCTCCTTTTCTCCCACCACTGCCATTGCCCTGATGTGCTTGCTATGAATAGTATAATTGCTTACTTGTATTGGAACAGCCATTGCCTGTTCAGTCTGACAACTCCATCCAGGGCAAGTACCTAACTATCTTTACCAGCACTTCTGCATACTGACCTCATCAAGCTGAGTTACGGTTTTCAAGGCATGTTTGCAAGGAAGCATTGCATTTTTTTATGGGTTTGTGAAAGGTCTGGCTTACCAGTGCAGGAATGAAAAGCTGCCTCTGTCCTTCTTTCAGCTTAGTCAGTTATTAGCCATGTCTTGAAGTGCCAGTGAATTAGTGTGGTTTTACAGACCCAAAATCAAGACCGCTTCTTAAAATGTTTGGGAAATACAACTAAAAATAATTTAAGAAAAGTGGAGAACTGCTGGCAACTTGAACTTGAATGATTTAAGACTTGGCTATCAGCTAGGTATGTAGTTTCAGGATAGGCCAGATGACCTCCTGAGACCTTTCCTGTATCTTACACCTTTATTTCAGAAAGCCAGATGCACCTGTAAGGGCTTTAGTTGGTACAAAGGACAAAGGGCACTGCCATAAGGCTCTAAGCATCACAAATAAAATTTATTTATACAAAGCAAAGATTGTCACTGGTTCTTTTTCTAGCAGTTCTGCTTTCTTGATAAACCTCATTATGGACAGCTTACCATGGTAGCCTTTTGCACAAGCCTGTTGTCTCTGTGCTGTAAGGCTTTGCTGAATGCTTTTTTGGTAAAGGGATATTGAAGTCTTGTTTTACAATATATTGAAGTGCTTCTGTGGTAGAAGCTTATAAATTTTCCCCTTTTTCTCATATCAACTGTAGTAACAATTACTTTATTTTCAGGAAATTCAAATGAAAAGAACAGCTATTGAGGCATTTAATGAAACAATAAAAATATTTGAAGAGCAGTGCCAAACACAAGAAAGATACAGTAAGGAGTATATTGAAAAATTTAAACGGGAAGGAAATGAAAAAGAAATACAAAGGTCAGTATTTTGTTTTGCATGTTAAATTGTATGATTTTTGAAAAAATTAATGCCAAGTATAGGTCTGCCTGAAACTGAAGCAAGATGACAAGTTTGAAGTTGTTCAGTTTTAAGCAAAAAAGCCTCAAAGAGTGTAGATGTGAACTTTCAAAATATATAGCTACATCTAGAGAAGTAATCTGTTCATTTAAGTGTCTATACCTCTAAATATCAGATAATAAAGTTATAAATAAGAGATCAGTGTTTAATCTACCATATCATTCCATGCAGAATCATGCACAACTTTGAAAAATTGAAGTCTCGGATAAGTGAAATTGTGGACAGCAGGCGTAGATTAGAAGAAGATTTGAAGAAACAAGCAGCTGAATATAGAGAGATAGACAAGCGTATGAACAGCATTAAGCCAGACCTCATACAGCTGAGGAAGACAAGAGATCAGTACTTGATGTGAGTATCACGAATTGACAAACGTGCTTTTAAGTTGTTTTTTTTTTAATGGTATCCAACTTTTGTGACTAAAAAATTAATTTTATTTGCAATTATTGTCCAGGTGGCTGACTCAAAAAGGTGTTCGGCAAAAGAAGCTAAATGAATGGCTTGGAAATGAAAATGCAGAAGAGTAAGTATTGAGAGATGTAAATATTTCTGGTATTTCGAATCATCTTACACAAAAGTGAGATATTTAATTCTTATATTTAATTCTATATTATTATATAGAATTCTATATTTAATTCTTAGACCGTGCAGAGGGAATCTCAAGCCTAAGTCTGGAGAAACAATGCACACTGTTAAGGCAACACAACCTACATAATGCAAACATTCAAAAGGGTGCTGCTCACCCCCTACTCTCCATTTTTCAGGGAAGTGTATAATCAAGTTAACTATAGCAAAGCACTGAAGTGTAACCTGTGTCTTTATTCTTAGTAGCAAAACTAAGTTCATGAGGTGTTATCATGAGTATCTTAGAGAGATGTTATATGGATGGTTAAACTCTACAGAAGGTCTCTTAGGCATGAGCAGCCTTTTTCCAAATTTCAATTGTTGGTACCATGTTGTTATCTCCTACAGCGGTACCCACATCAGTATATCACACTGTAGTTGGAGGTGATAAACTTGTATATGCTCAGGAGTGGTTCTTCTCTTGTTTTGTGCTCTATTTAATTCTTCTGGAAACTGGCAAGATAGTATTCTATCATTTCAAGCAATTTAGTTTACTACAGGTTCTGACAGGGGCTAGGCTAATGAATGCATTTCATTTCGTTCCTGGAAAAAATCACAAAAAGCACTTGGGTTGTTTATAGACCAAACTTTAATAAAAGCAAGACACAAAATAATATCTGAAGTGTAGTAACAGTGGAGAATGAACAAACAGAATATCAAAGTTTTCTCAGTAATATTCGTATCAACATTTTCTGCCTATGTAGTTTCTTGTGCGTGCCTTTTATGTTGCCTGTTTGAATATACAGTGAAAGCAGCAGACTGACAATGACTCTTCAGTGGATTTACATTCTAGCCTTGTCCACATCTATTTTAATTTGACTTGGTTTATTGAGTCTCTTACTGTTATCCTGGAAATTGTGCTTATCTGCTGTGCTAGAAGCAGGAGATAAAAATGTTTTAAAGCCATGTTGTTTTCTCAGTCTTAGCACAATTCAAAGATGATACGTAAAATACGTAGGCACCTGTTTCCAGTAGGACTCCTATCACTTAAAAAGTAGACAAAGAATAATGCCATACCATGAGTTTAGTGTAGTATCAAAACAGTAAGCGAAACTATTTAAAAGAAATCTTTCTTTTCTCTTACTCTGTGACTCTCCTTCTCAGTGATCCTGGTAACTGCTGAAAAATTAAACTTTCAGAATAAGACTCTTTTTCTAAAGTTGTAATGCAGGAAAAAAAAAAAAAGACAACCCAGTATAATAAGCAGGATGAAAAACAGGAATCACACTCTCTGGATTGCAAATAGAGCCACTACTGAATATATATGAATATCATGCAGGTCAAAAGTATGATGGGATAAGGGACCTAGAGAGAAGCAAAAAAATCTTTCTATTTTATGAAAAATTGAATTCTGTGTGAGATTGCTGATTTTTATAGATTACTTTGAGTCTCTTCAGAAAGACAGAACCATGGATGAGTGAGAAGTCATCTTTTCTCAGATGGAAAACTGATTAAAAACCTATTACGGAGAGAATAAGTGCATTATCCAAACACAGACTGATTTGAAGCTGAGCAGAAGAGGCAGGGCCCACCAGTGCAGGATGTTAGGGAAGTGGGGAGCTCTGGAGTTGCAGAATACCAAAGTGATGTCCACACAGTAGATTGGATGCATCCTTTTTCATTGTGGGCCTTAGCTCAGAGGGTTCACTGTAAATCTGATTCAGCCATATACTTGGTGGCTGATTTGGTAGAGGCGGCCTTATATTATATGCTCCTCTCATAATCTGTTTATAAGGAGAGAGAGAGAGAGAGAGAAAGCACTCTGCTATTGCACCCTTTCCACAAAACCATCTCCCCTATAAATAATTTATCTGTCTACCTGTACAACAGCTTGCAGCTTCTCCAGGCAGCAGCTGTAGTTTATACATTGCATGATTTTTCACTGCTGACCAAGTGTTCTGATCTTTGGAAATGAAGCTGACTCAGAGGGTATTGATTTTGTTGGACTTGCTATTTACCAAAACAGGGAGCAATGGTAGAAGTACTGGAGTGCTCACAGCAGATTCTGAAAAGTTAGACAGAATCTCTTTGTATTCTTCTTCAGATTTACATTCTTCAGATTTCTTCAAAGATACAGAAAACAGAGCTTGTATTTTAGTTTTATTCACTAGTTTGAATGATGCAGTACTACTTGGTTTAAATCCCTAGTTTTACCAGGGAGGCATCTGACTAACTACTGAGTTTTGGGGTTTTTTTCTCTTGTAATATGAAATGGAGATAGTGAATTTTGCTCTCACAAACACATTTTTTTCCAATTCTCACAGTCAATACTCCACGGTAGAAGATGATGAGGACTTGCCCCATCATGATGAGAGAACATGGAATGTGGGAAATATCAATAGAAGCCAAGCTGAAAATCTGCTACGGGGAAAGCGAGATGGAACATTCCTTGTTCGAGAGAGCAGCAAACAAGGCTGCTATGCCTGTTCTGTTGTGTACGTACTCTAGTTTTTGACTGATGTAACCAACATTTGAGGGGCCTATCTTCAGCTGGGGTCAAATAGACACTTGCATATGCATGATTCCTGTTGGACCTTTGGGTTTAGAAGCAGGCCAGCAAGTCCTGAGGCCATTCTTTTTGCTGCTACATTTCCTACACAGCTCCTGTGCCATTCTCACAGATGGGCCTCACTCAGAAGGGAAACCAAAGCATAGGGGCACTTCTTTCAGTGCAGCTGCTAAGTCTTGCCTATCTCCTGCCTCTCTAAGCATGACATTTGCAAATTTGAACTAAACTCAGGTTTTTACCATTATCTCACCACAGCAGAGAGGAATTCTGTGTACTGACTAGCATCTTAAGATTTATTGCCAATACCTTATTTTCTGTCTTAATTTCACTGTACTCACAAAATAAAAACTCTTTGTTTTTCTTCCTTTTTAGGGTGGATGGAGAAGTAAAGCACTGTGTGATAAACAAAACACCTACTGGGTATGGATTTGCAGAGCCATATAACTTGTACAACTCGCTCAAAGAACTGGTGCTACATTATCAACACACATCACTTGTGCAGCACAATGACTCTCTCAATGTCACATTAGCCTACCCAGTATATGCACAGCAGAGGCGATGAAGGTCTTGATACTGTGGGTTGGGGTTTTTTTCTAAAGAAATGATTTGACAACATTGAGGCCTCTGGAGAGAAAACGCTCCTTTCAGCTTTACTCAAGAATTTGCAGTATCAAAGCTATCTGCCTTCAGATGGGACTGGAGATTTCCTTCATGACTGCAGTGGGAGAGATCACAGTAGGAAGCTGTGAATGTATGTTTGTAATCTGAAGTGCGTTTTTTTTTTTTTTTTGTAATTAAGAAAAGCAAAACACAAGAGAAAAATCCAAACCTGATCTCCCTGCAGGGACATAGAGGCCTTTAAGCATGGTGCTTGTTTACGACCACTTCTGAAGCTTTACCAGCTAGAACATTGGATTATCCAGACACAAGGTATAAGAGGTCTGTGTCATTCAGTTATTGGAATTTTGTGGTCACGACCTGACTCAGAATGGTGTTGCTGCACTCAGTGGATCCAGACACACAGCATTGTGGATTCTTTTGGTTTCTGGTTAATGATATGTAGCAGAATGGCACTTTCATTTCTAAGGGACACTTTAAAAGGACTTCAGTTACAATATGTTGTTCAAAACAATTGTAATAGCAAAGTGCCAGGAAGCGTAGATGATTAAAAATCCTGTTTTAAGAATATATTTAAGACTGAAGAAAACAGGACTTTCAATGGCATACAGTGTATAATAATGTACATAGTACTGGATGACTAACTGTCATTGATGGGAAATGTCAATACCAAACTGCTTCTTTTTTCCCTTTTCTGTTTGCTGAAAGCTCAATTCTTAGACCATGCTATGCAATACTGAATTTTCTTTAGGCTGTAGTCTTCTTTCAAGCATATCTACAGGCTTCTTTCTTGTTTCTTTGTCTTCTTTTCTCCTTATTTCTTTTGCCTGAGAATGTTTTTCCTGGTGATTATTTTTTGTTAATAATTTTCTTGTTTGTTTGTTTTTTGGGCCTTGGGGTTTTTTTGGTTGGGTTTTTTTGTTTTTTAATGTACAGGAAGCCAGCAAGAGTTGGCTTGAGAATTAAAACTATAAAATATTTTACAATTTTCTTTAGAAAAATAGCATATTGAGCTACTTGCTCAAAGTTTAAATAGTTCATAAATTTTTTTGACTAAATATTTTGTTGGGCAGTGCCTGATAAGCTTCAAAGCTGCTTTATTCAATAAAAAATATATGAACATTACAAAATATCACTGAGTCCAACAATACTGTTTCAGAGATATCTTTAGAATACGGTACTATGCTACATTTGCTTCTTGAAGCATTTTGAACTTTTATCACAATTGTCTTTGTATTTGGAAGACAAAAAAAAATAGTGTATCCTTCTTTGATAGTGACTGCAGAAAAAAATGGGGATATTTTGCTACTGCAGTATAGAGTGTAGATAGCTTGGATCTCAGAATGAATCCACCTTCACAGTAAATAAATGACTTCTTGACCTCCTGTGGCAAAATTTTTGTCAGGATGTATTTTCATTTCAGATGAAGGAAGTTTCTCTAATCTGTTGCCTAGGGGTTTTTTTGTATTAGTATTGTGGGGGAAAAAAGCTTTCACCTCTACTGAGAATGTTTGGATACAATATAGAGCTGATTAAGACTGGAAAATGTCTTTTTTTGAAAATTATTCGGTTATGTTACTTACTTTCAGAAGTTTGTAGAATGAGGCAGTATCAAAGTGAACAGTTCCAGAATTTCAGGGCACCAGAGATTTACAGAATTATGGTTCAGTTGAAGAAAACAAATACATAAATTCCAATAAACCAGATTTATTAGTAATTCTGGGTTAATTCACTGTCAGTGGTTTGCAATGGTTATTTATTGTCCTGACCACGGAAGAAATTCACACATTGCAAATTGATAATGAAGTTCAGAGGAATCTTGGAAAAGATTTGACTAAGTGAACATAAATATATTCTTCCCCTGAGATTAAAAAAGGCAATAGCCATTATTATTAAAGAGAGTTGCACACGCAATCAAAAGAGTGAGACCCATGGAATTCTCCCATAATAGCTCTGGTTTAGAGATACTTGTGTTTCATATCTAAGTATGCAGAGCTTTATAAGCTATTGGAAATAAGAGGAAATTTACTGGTCTCCAATGATCTTTATATTATCTTTTCATTTTCACGTTGTTACTTCAGTTCTGAGGCTGTAAGGCTTTTGATTTTATTTTGATTTTGTGGGTTTTTGTTTTGTTTTGGGTTTTTTTTGGGGTGTTGTCTTTACTTTCCTATAGGTGTATTTTCTTACTAGAATTTATATCAGGAAACAAGATTCAACAAATACTAATGTTTTATGATAGTCATCACTTAGAAAATTATTCTGAATATTTTTCCTGAATAGAAGTAGAGTCTTCATTCTTTCCCTTCCTCATTCCACACTCTATTCAGGCCTGTAGGACCATGTAAATTTGGTATACTAATAACTGGTTTTTACTGTGAAAAGCACCAACAATTACTCTAGCATGCCAGTTATACTACTGGGCTTGAAGTTATAAATTAGTTCAATATACAGGAGTTTAATACTTGTAGCAATCCAAGATGTTCTTCAGTCATGTATTAATTTCTGAATGTTAAATATTTTAAGAGTAAAATTGTATTTTTTCTCTGTAGGCAAAATATATGTAATCTGAATTGATGTTTCACATAGCATTTTTCAAGAAATTTCATCATAGTTAAGGCATTTGCGTCTAATTTTCCTCATATTAAGAAAACCCCTGCTATGTCAGTGGGCCGTATCCTTAGCATGCCCAGCCCAGTATGAAATATAATTTGTTCCTGTTTGCTGTGCAACTTCTCTTCATATGTGGCTGTAGCAGAAGAAAAAATAGTGTGTCTGCAGATTTGGCATTTGCTTTTCTTGCACAAGCAACAATGAGAAATAAGCACTGTGTTGTAAGGATGAGTGCTTAGGGCTTCTTAAGGGGATGTTCTGCCTACACAGTGTCTGTGCAATTTGCAGGGGTCACTTACACCCTCAAATTGGCATGAGTGAGTTTTCTTTGTTACTTAGGTATTCTGTGGCCTCTGAATTTCTCTCCCTCCTTAATGCACAGAGCTAAGTCCTGCTAAAGGCCCCATTCACTGCAGAGTTGTTTGTCTTTAATGTACCATATTGTTCACTCCAGTTTTGATCTGATCTCAGACTACTATATACAGAAAAAAAAAGCATGGGGATATAACTGAAGAAACACAGAGATTTTT
>JAWWMO010000096.1:49167395-49187257 GCA_035047845.1 Dendrocincla fuliginosa | reverse complement strand
AGCATGTTTCCAGATACAGTTAGAAAACTGAGTTTCTGTGTTGTTGGATAGTTTCTTAAAAAAAAAAAAAAAAGGAAAAAAAAAAGCAAGCTTGTCTGTATGGTTCCGTTATCCAAGAAATCTTGTCAAGCAATCTGTAAAACCAAATCTTCAGATTTTCTATTTGGTGTCAACTGTTCTGTAGTGAAGAAATGGCTTTGTCTTGTAATTGGCAATGAAATAATAATGCTTGGGAAAACATTCAGACGCTTCTAATGGGGAAAACTTCTGCCAATTTTCACACAGTGCTTTTGCTATGCATGGTATTAAGTTGGGAAAGTGAATCCTGATACTAATTTTTTTCAGGATCACTTTAGAAATGGGCAGCTCAAAGCACGATGCCTCCCATGGGACAAGGTTCCAAAGTGCGACGTTATATGTAGAATGATGTTGTATTTAACTGCAGTTGAGACTAAACTGTAGGAGTAGGTAACATTACATTGCACTTGTCCTGTTGAGATTGCATTAGCTGCCCAAGATGCTGCTATTTTTTTTTTAATTCTTGTTTTTGAAAATAAAGCTCTGTTCTGTTAAATGTCTTTAAAACATTAGGATTACTTTGTTTTAAAATTGTATTTGAGGAGGTAGAGGGTAAAGCAGGTTGTAAATTGCCTTTACAAGGCAACAGTGAAAATATGCCTCCTTGAAATTTTGTTCAAGCTGTAGAGTTGATGGAGCTGTGTCTTGGTTTTGAGTTGCTTTAAAAATTGTAATAAGTCTTCAAGCAGAATAAAGGTTGTTTTGAAACTGCATGTCAGTTGTTGAGGCCTCAGCGGATTGTGATGTCTCTTTACCAGCATCCATGGCTAAATCTTCTTGTCTGTATGTGGCCTTCTTTGACAATGAGACACAAATTCTCATATTATTAGAGGGAACTGGTGAGCAGGTAGTCTCAGCAGACTCTCAGCCATCCTGTCTTGTACTGAGTAGCTCCAAAATAGTCTCATGTCAAAACAGTGCCAAAATGACAGTTCTGCTCATCTTATACTATTTCAAAAGCAGTACAATACTTGTGATCTGCCTTTTACAGTGCATTATTTGCTTCCCCTCATTATTGGTGGATAGTATCTGACTTCTTTGAGCCCATTCATATCTTACCCCAAAAGAAGTCCTCTGGGTAAGTTACCTGGTCACTCTGGAAGCAAAAAGAGTCTTAGTCACATTCTGTCACATTCTGTCCAAGGTTTCCATTCCAAAATTTGTTCCCATTTTGCTCACACTAATCTCTAAATACCCTTGACTGAGGCACTCAGGTAGCACAGACTTAAAATAATTTTTAATAATCACAACATTGTCATTGGCCCTTAGAGATTGTTACAAGAAATTTAGGTTAAGGGCTATTACCATATTTTTACTCTGCTTAGAAGAAAGTGGGGCTAGATCTCCAATGCATGAATCTGTTGCAGTTTTTCTGAGTTAGTAAGCTGATTCTTTTATACAGACACTGAGTTTATCTTGTTCCTGCCCACTGAACCAATGCTGAGGAACACAAAGGCTTATGCAGCCATAGAGTCAACATCTAAAAATAAGGTGAGCTAGGTGGTCAATCTTACTTTGTCTGCCATCATCTCTTTGGGAGAAAGATTTGGTGGATCATAATCTGCAGATATCTATGGACCAGGAGATTTCTTGCCTGTATCCTACACTGTATAGGAATCACTCCTGGCAAACTAGAAATGTAGTTTGCAGAAATGTCATTCTATTTTTGCTGTCTGCAGGCAAACACCCCCCCACTTTCCCTCTCTGCTTTCTGGCTAAGCTTTGATGGTTGTACAATCATGGGGAATATGAAAAACTGCTTCAATCTTTGTTCAGCTACAAGTGGGTGTAATATTTTTAAGGGATTGGAAATGCTCATTGTGGGTTTTGTTTGCTTTTTACCCAAGTTGCTTGACTCATGCAAAGTCACATGTGAGTTCCCTGTCTGAGGTGTGAAGCCAAAAATGGAAGAGGAAATCTTAAAACTGGCTGTCACGTTCTCCATGGCTCTGTGTGGATCAACACCAGTACTCCGAGGGCTGCAGGTGCGGGCAGTTAGGTTTGGAATGGCAGGGCCAGGAGCAGCTCTGCTGAAGCCCTGGGCCAGCTCTTGCTGCCCGTTAAGGCCTGCTGTGGAGCTGGCCCTCCCATCTCCCGTCACAAGAGCCCCTCTTGTTCACATGGGATCCCTTTCGAGATGATTACCTTCAGGATGCACCTACCATTTACCACAGGGTCCCGATTCCATCCTTTAGAGTGCGCAGACTGGGGCAATTGCAAACAACGGGGCCTTGCCACTATCCCTGGCTGGGAAGAAGGCTAAAAATAAGTGGGTTTGCTTTCCCTGCAGGGCAGCGTGAGGGGAGGTGGGGTCAGACATCCGTGCAGACAGAGGTGGTCTGCGTGAGAGGCGCGTGGCCTTTCCCATCACCTCTTAAACAACTGGAAGCAGGAGCTGTGAGGGCAATTGTGAGGACACTGGTCTGGTGTCTCTTTTTTTTTTTAATCCCTTTGAGGGCCTATGTCCTGATATACATAGATCACCAAAAATAGAAATTCTTTAGAGACCTTCTGAGTAAACAGATATTGATTGATCAGCCGCTATTCAGACTCTGGACAGTCTTTGCCAGGACTAGCCTTTTGACCTCTGATCAAGTAATCAGATAACCAAAAATGTCCAGATAGTTCTTTTTAAAAGATTTTTATTCATGGCTGTACCAGGCCTTGGTTTCCTGCCAAAATAGCAATACAAGGACACTGCTTATGCCATTCTGTCCTCTATGAAGAAATTACCTTTGCATAGTAAAAACAGAGGCATTTATTGCTACTAATTTAAATGTGCAAATATTGACACAAGTGAAATTTAACAGGTAACACACAAAAGGATCTAAAGCCTGCCATCCTCAGGTCTTTGAACAAAAAATATTGGCAAAACTGTACACGAGTATAGTTAATTCAGATGATGATTTCAGAGTCGTGTGTCTGATGTTCCTGACTCATTAGAAGACTGTAGCCTGAGACAAATGATAATGAGTTCATACCTGAGAGCATTTTATCTTCTATAAATGTTTTCTACGTGGTTTACTTTATTTTTCCACAAATCTTGCACTTGTTATAAAACAAATATTTTTGTATTAATACTTTTTTTTTTTTTTAATGTTCTAACTACCAGAAGTCTTTCAGCAGGGTTGTCCATGAGGTGTGAGGTGAAACAGTCACACTGAGAGTCAGTGTTTGGTGGTGACCTTCCTGCAGAGAATCACATGTCTGTATGACAGGGTGGTCCATCACACCTGCCTGTCCTGTACCCAAGGCAGTGCTTAATACAGGTGATAGTTTTCATATGCCCTCATGCCTGTCACTGCACTCAGGGTCATGAAATGTAAGCTTTACCTATCTAAAAGGTGGTATAGCAACTCTTAGCAGCTTGTTTGTTGTCAGGCTGAATGGGAGTAGAGACCTTAAAGAGCATGATGAATGCAAATCAGCAGCTGTCAAGACTGTAGCCATACGAGGGAGCAAAAATTGAAAGAAAATCTTCACACCTCTCACCACAGCCTCCAAGCAAGGGCCCAGACTGCACCGTGCTGGGCCTCCAGTCACCTTCCACCTTCCCTGGGAAATCCATGCAGGATTATCACTCTGTTGACTAAAGGCTGCCACTTAAAACCAGCAGCTGTTTGCATGCTCATGCAATTTGCAGCTCTTCCTTCTTTCAGAAAGACAGTGAGGTTGAACATTTTAAGGTGGGATTCATCTTATCTAATTTCAAGTACCTTAAAGAAAGGCTTGTCATCAAAGCCAGCTGGCAAAAATGTCTTCACAGAGAGAGCCAGACAATTCCCCAGGGTGATTCACCCCACCTACCTCAGGCACTATTCTTAGGATGCAGTGAATCACTCTATGGACTCAATCCATTGACTGGAGGGACATACCAGATAAATGCATTATTGTAGGTGTGCAGCTTTAATGTGGCTAGAGTTAGATGAACTCAGTCTCTTCCCTGCTAATAAGCAGCTCAATTTTAATCTTTCCAGTACCAGCTGTGATGTAGCTCTTCAGGCATAATGATAAGGTACAATTAATTTGGTGCTGGAATTAAAATTGGTTTATGGAACTCAAGTCTTTCACAGTAATTGTAAAGGTGGCAGACAGGCTCAAAAAAGATGCTGGACCACATCCTCCTTGAAGCTGTAGTGCTGGACTCCTCACAGAGGAATCCAGATAAGAAGTAATGCCATGATATTGCCTACTTCTCTCCCTGCCCCAGGTTAAAACCTGGCACTGTCTCAGCCCTGGCTTATCCGTGCCTTCCAAGGGTCTGTCTACCTGTCTTTTGAGGCATGATTTGGTCTCTCGCCAGCTATGTGGACAGCTGAGAAGACATGGATGAAGAAGATGCTGCTGTTTTTTCCAAGTGAGGTCAGTTTGTTAGTCACAGCATCCGTATTTCCTTTCTTATCCAGGGGAAATTTAGGGAACTTGACTTTCTTTCCTACCAGCTGGTCCGTGGCCAAGACCACAGGGTGGGGTATTGTGATAGTAAAACTAAGATAGGAAGAACTTCAGTCAAATTACCTCCCAGTCACACTTAGCTCTACCTTAGGGCAAGAGAGCTGCATGAAATTCCTCAGGCATCTACTACGTGGAAAACTTGAGGAGGTGGTAGGTCCTGTGGTGTTTTTTGGGTATGAGAGTATATGCATACCTATGCCAGGTAAACCAAATTATTTAGTGAAGAATGTTCTGAGAAGGGTCTGGAGATTGCAAGGGGAGTTTCCCAATGCACTGGAATGGAAGATCTGACCTTGAATAGTCTCAATGGCTAGAACAGATGCAGCATAGGTCAAAGGCAGGAACATTTTGGGGAGAAGATTCAGGAGTCTTGAGATGAAAGAAGAGAAGCTGTTATGCAAACAGACATTGCTCTACTGATAACAAGCAATGCAAACGAGGAAGCCATGGATTGTCAAACAACCCATGAGGGCCAAGAATCCTTAGGATATGTGAATACGATCCTCAGAATGGGTCCACAGCATTGCACTTCTCTATGGTAGGCCCCGTAGGTTTTTGGACAAAAGCATATTGCTCTTAAGTGAAAACAGTTGGTGAGTAAATGTGTCCAACCACTCTACTGCAGTCCTGTGAGTATTTCAGAGAGGATGACAAGACAAACCAATTTTAAAATAAATTAAAAAGGCCAACTGTATACAAATACACACAGTTAAACAGTGTTGATGTTTCAAAATGTGACAGTCTTCATTACCAATAACAGTGTTACTAAAACTGAAATCTTGTCATGAGCTGTCCATTTCCCACGGTACTCTTGGCAGGCACAGATGGGCCAGGTCTTATCCACTGGTTCTCCAGTGGAGAAAATGCCTCTTATCTGGGTGGGCCACATGTGCTTCCAGCAGGGTGTGGCCAAACACTGGACCTGAGTTGTCACGAGTTAGCACAAGTTGCTTGGGTGTCTGTGTGCGCTTCTGACAGCCGTGAGAGCTACTGGGTAATGCTGCCTCCAGCCAGCCATTTACAGAGGGCAGGAGCAAATGGGAAAGGAAGGGGATTGCTATTAAAGTCTTGATAGGTTTTTTTACAAGAATCTTCCTTTTGGTGTCACAGTAAGAAGAGCACATTGTCTATTAACGGTTGAAGAAAGCTCCATTTACTGAGGAAGTTGGTTAGCTGTAGCAATTAAATGAGCAAGTTTCCCCCCCCAACTTTCACAACTAGAGCAATGTGCGTGCACATGCTCCCTTCAGCACATCTGTGATGGAGACACCATGACTGTAATACCTCTGAGCACCACCTAAGGCTCACCTGACTTTTCTCAGCTGAATACAATCAGTAACATGACCTCAGGTCTGAAGACAAGCTAACTAATCGAAAATGTGTTCAGCTTCTTAGCCAGGCTGTGTCAATGAATAGTCTTCCTTTCTGAATGCCACACTCCCCAAATTTCCAAAATTCATATATCCCTTGAAATTGGTTTGAAATTGGTTTAAAATTGCTGAAAAGCCTCTGGAGAGGTCAGAGAAATCCACGTCAGTACCTCAGTAAAGAAGTAACCATACTGCACAAGTGAAAAATGCTGCTGTAGGGATTTTCCAGAAAAGACACCCTGGAGCTTGAAAAGTGAGTCTACCACAGCACCATCATTGTATCCATCCTTACTGTACATATTTATGATTTCTAGATTGGATTTGACTCCAGCAAAAAACAAGGGCTATGGTCATTTTGACTGTCCTCAAATTGTAGTGTTCTAGCCACTGACTGGGAAACCAGATAAAACAGGCAAAGTTGCTCCCACTCATGCACCTGGGTGTGGCAAGCTGGGGGGTTTGCTCCCCCCTTTCCTGTCCCCTCCCGGGCCATGTGGCCAGCAGCCATGCAGTCTCCAGACGTCCCAGCAAAGAGACACACACACGGTGGGGCAGGAAAGCAGAGAGAGATTTATTCACCTGGCCAGGGGTTTTATAGGGCTTCACAGCCTATAGGATTCAAGGGGAAGGGTTAACAACAGACCAATCAGAGGGGATTTTACATAGCCTGGCCAAGGCTTGCATACTAATTAGGAAGACAAAGGGTCCAGGGAAGGAGGGGAGTAACTCAGGGAAAAAGGCAAACTCCACTTTACAATACACTAACAAAGCCTCAGGTTTAAAAGGCACTTTGGTTGGTTTCTTCATCTTCACAGGCTTACTGTGAAGCCACCTGGGTGGCTTTCTGTGGCAATGGACCTGCAAGGGAAGGTGGTGTCTAGCTTATGCCCTGACATAAAATCAGGATGCACCTGGGAAACATGCCTGATCCCAGAATTTAAACGAAAGTGCTCCCCTATCTGGTAATACATATGTATCCCTTGACTGATGCATGTCCATGCTCAATTCAACATGCATGTTTTCTTCTTTCAGCTGATATCTTCAGACGCTCACAAGAAGCATCAACACGTGTTAGGCAGATGGTTTCTCCTGATTACTTTTTTTAATGTACAGTTTTGAAGCTGAAACTGTGGACTGTATAATTCCTGTGAGAACAATACTGGGTACTTGTGAGTATCACTACCAGAGGATACTTCACATCTGAAATCTCTCTACGCTTTCACCTCAATAGTTTCTGTTGCAAACCTGGAGCTTTGAGAACTGGCTTCCATTGAGAGGGGGGGACTATAAGATGAGGAAAAAAAAGCTTTTCTTCCAATATTTTCCTGAGCTGCCTATATTCAGTGGATTGAATTCCTGGTAGATCTTAAATGCAAAGGGAAGGGTCAACATAGAAAAATATTACCAGGTGTTCAGGACTAGTACTTCTCTTCATATAGTCTTCTAAACCTTTGGATTTTAATTTTGCTCTGCAGATAATTGAGGATAAAATTTTCCAGCCCAACACATCAATTCAAAGTTATTGGTGTATTTGTTAGTGGTGATGCATTTGATAATCCAAGGTTATATTCCTGTGTCATTCCTGTGACATACTCAGCAACAAGATGTCATCGTTCTCCATCCTTTCCTAGAAATTAATTTAGTCATGGACCTTGAAAGAGACTAGGAATGCAAAGCTCATCGTGCTTATATTAGAGTTGATCAAGAATCATTCTGCTAGGGAAATTCTTACTAAAAAACCTTCACTTATTTCATCTGAAACCTTCACAAGAGTTATGTACTCAGCAGAAGTCTTTCAATGTTCAAAATTAAAAGCAGGACTCCATTTTCTATCTAATATGGTTTGTTAACCAACAGTGACCACCCTAGTAGTCACTTGGCATAGGTGAGATCTGGAAGGGTCTTTAGTGAGCAGAGGCTGAAGAGAGAGATAAGATAATCTAGGTGAATGGTTTTCCCACCAACTATAGAGTTTGTTTCAATCCACTGGTACTTTAAATCCATATAAATAAAATTATCTATTGGGATAAAGAAAACTGATTATAATGCCTAGTCATTATGGCAGTCATCAGAAAAAAGGGGAACTGAACTCACATCCCTGCTTCAATGGTTACTCTCTGTCTACAGCATGAAAATAGCTAGACTTAGGCTGAGACAGGTAATTGTATATCTGTAAAGGTGGTGATAATTTTTCTATAAGTGGTTTGAATTCTTTTTCTTTTACTGAGAATTACAGCTCAAGTAGTGACATCTGGATCATAACTAATTTTAAATTAATATTCACATTTTAAGGCCTAATTGGTCTGCAGTGTGAGTTGGGCTTTGAATTCTAAAGAATAAAAGTCTGGGAGGTTTTTCTGCCACGAAAAGCCATCTCATGCAACTGTAGAAATCACAGACCTTCTGCTTTGGACAGATACAACAAAATAGAACAGGAAACCAAACCCAGCCAGATAGATCTATGTATGACACAGAAACCAGGCTAGACTGGTGTTTTCATAACTGCACTTTATCCACCTAGAAATCAGAAGTTTTTCAGATCTTCAGTTTTGGTTTGGTTTTCTCATATTGAAAAAGCTCAACAGTGCTTATTCTTTTGGATCAGAAACATGAACATCTGAACAGATCAGTAAAAAACAAACAAACAAAAAAGCCAGTGAATGTATTAGAAGCTTTTATGGCTCCATAGAAGACTGACTGTGAAGTATAACTATTAGCTGATTGGAAAGTCCATGTTAGAAAAGGCCCTTTCTCTTTTTTCAAATCGTTTCCCCCCAGACTACACCAATCCCAGCAGAAATTGATGTGATCTTAATAGCTTCACTGACTCCATCTAGTCCAAGCACAAAAAATCTCCCCAGAATTACCTTCACACCGTCTAGATGGGTCTTGCCATCCCTATTTTTGCTGTTAAATTAAAGCAATTAGCCCTGCCTACTTGCTTAGCTAAAATATAAAGTAAAAAGTTTTCTTTACCAACATTTTTAAAATGTGACTTAACAAAAATCACCTGTCAGGCCTCCTAGCCTTGAAGACATGCATGTTCTGGTAAAGGAGAAAGTCTTCTGTCATATCAAAGTGCAAAAATTCTCTGTGTGTGATAGAATTGCACCAAGGGTATTAATTTTAAAAAGTTCAGTAGAAGAAAAGTCACATTACCATTTGTATCAGAAAATCCCTTTTGGGGGGGTGTTGAAGGAGCACCTGTTCAAAAGCTGTTCAATGAGTAAAATGGTGAACATATCCAGTAGGCTATTTATTTGACAACTTTTCCAACAATTTATCTATCTCTGATGATACTGCTTTTGTAAGTAAGAAATGTAAATTATCAGTCTCACTTAATTTTGCTGCCACAAGCTCCTGTGGACTGCTTTGATACTAGTGTCATAGACGCTTTTTCCCCTTCCATGCTTGACTGATTGCACAAGTACATCTGAGTAATATTTGTAATGGAAAACAGAACTTGTATTTCCCAATTAGAAAGCTTGCCTATTCTTACAGATGACAAATATTCTTGGTCTCCTTGTTCATTGAATCTGAATGATAAACCTTTTTTTTACATATATTTCTTCTTTTAATGTTCTTTTTATGCATGTTCTTCTCCTTGTCTGAAAAACAAATGGGTGGGAGAGAGAGAGAGAGAGAGAGAGAGGACAAACTAACAGCCTGATCAGATGTTGAGTTACCTGGTCATCAGCAGCCCCACCCTTTCAGGATGCGGCAAACAGTTGATATGAGAGCAAATTCACAGAGGCTGGTGGAAAGATGTTCTCATGGTGGTCACCTTGTTCATGAAGGTTCAACATTTTCTGTCTCTGTTTCTTTGTGGAGATAGCTGAGGCTGGGGGTGGGGAGGAAGTGGTTTTTTCGTTAGTGATTAGGGCAAAGGGAGGTGTACATTTCCTCTTCTAGAAGTGTAATGTATAAAGCTGCTTGCACTGGGGTTTTTTGTGAGTGTGTATTCAGGCATATAGGACAAGTGAATTAGTAAATGTCACTGCTGGAGGACCAGTTTGCACCATAAGCACAGTCAGAAGCCCCACACCTACCTTTTGTTTTTCTCAGGTTCACATTTCAGCATCGTCTTATCAAACCGGAATCTGTGAGAAAGCCCTTATGTAGTACCCAACCCAAAGAGAAATGGTTCCTAAGATGGTAAGCAACTCAGCTGTTTCAAAGAGAGTGAAAATCTTTGACTACATATGGTTGTGGTCTCCTTCATCTAGAAAACAAGATGAAAAATCTGGCAAAAGTACCAGATAGAATGACAAGCATGGTTGACGGTGTGGAGTAGGGTTGCTGAGAGACCACATAAGCTAGACTGGGGTGTTTTAGTTTGAAAAAGAGGCCGATTAGGAGGTGTGATAAGGTACAACCACTTCTGAAAGACAGAGTGCAGATGGAGAAAATTCAGTTACTAGTTCTTGGAACACAAGGTCCAAGGGCATCAAAAAAAAACTTAACAGGTGGTTAATTTAAAAAGCATGAATGCAAATAATACATAGATGAATTGTGAAATTCTTTGACCTGGGAAACTGTGAATACTGAGGAGTGATTGGACAAATTCATGGCAGTCAAATACATCAAGACTACTGAACAAAAAACTGCTGCTACAACTGGCAGGGAATAAAATCCTTAGACTGCAGGTAGAACTAACACAATGATAAACCATGGAAGCTATCATACAGGGACTAATCAATTGTGAAAAATATGTGAAAAAAAGTTATTGAGATAATTCAAATGCAGATTTCTAGGTTTTTAAGTCTTTTGGGATTAGGCTCATTATAACTTCACCTGCAATGTTCACCTCCACATAGTTATTTAAAGTTCTATGTTCCGAAACGTGGTATGTTTCTATGCTTTGGCGCTTTTTTTTCAGAATTTTGGTTCAAACTTGGAATATTACTTTTTGGGTTTTCTGTTTGGTTAGGTTTGGTTTGGTTTTTAATTCTACAAGGACTCATAACTGATTTAACAAAAGTTGTGGAAAAAACCTGTCAGAATGGCATCTCTGTGAGAAACTCACTTTCAAGCTCTGGGTTGTACACTACCGTACCTACACATACTAAAATTACATGAAGTATTTGTTAACATAAACAAATAAGGGGATATTCTTACTTCATTCTTCTGACCCTTTGCTTCAAGGGTAAATGCAATCTTAATTTCTAGTATTTCTCAGCTTTTGCAGAGGCATTCTAAGAGGCTCAGTTTTAAACAAGATAAAACATGTTCACAGCTGAAATCTAAATGGGTAAAAAAGTTCTGCATCTCTGATGAAATGTTCTGCTTAAATGTTTGATCCTTACTGCAGTCTACACTTTGCCCAGTGCAAATGTTCCTCCCAGCTGCTGTTCCTCCCATTAAAAGAAAGGGGAAGAAGAATTAAGGTACTGCACTAATCAAACATGTTGAAGCCAAGCCTTCATTAGCTGCTATCCAATATGGAGTGGATTATAATAGATTTAGTATTTGCCTGCCCATATATTCAGAACTCATATTGCAAGAAAATAACATCACTTGGTTAGAAACATTTTCCTGATAATTTAGTCTTTTAAATTTTCAGTCATTCAAGCAGAGCTTCTTCCTCCTTTTCAGTCTGGAAAACTTTCCCCAGATAGGACAAAAATGAGGATTTTTTCATTATTACCCTGTGTTTAGCCATAAGGGGAAGTTTTGTCTCGGAGTGGAAGGAGGGAAAACAAAAGCCCTAGGATCATGCCAGATTTAGCCCATTAATCCCTGAATTTTCATGGATTAGTCATTGCATTTCCATCTGATGAATTTTGACATTTTTATTCCCTCCTGCCATTTGTCTCCTTTATCATTCTCCATTACTTGTACAAAAAAACCCCACAAACAGACAAAAACCAATCAAAACCACCAAACAAACAAAAAAACTTTGAGATTAAGACAGTGACAAGCCAGTTTTTCCTTCCAGCTCTTTAGATAGTCATAATAGTAAAAAATTATCCCATCCTGAATAATTTGCAAGGCAGATATCGCAGCTCCTCCTGTTCAGTAGAATGAAGATACATATGGAATTCATTTCAGAATATAGGTCTCACACAGTAGCCACATAGCCATTTTACTTCATTTTTGGCCTTGTATGAGAATAGGAGTTAACTGAGAGAAGGCTGTGTCTGTCAGACTGGGATGCTCATGTGATTCCTGCTCTCATCAGTGTGTCTTCTTTGGTGTAGATAACTCTGGGGAGAAGTGGACAGAATTCATCTATAATATTTGTGTATCAAAAATGTATTCCTTCCTCTCTAGAAATATGGATGGGTTCTTCTCACATTCTTTCTTTTTCCTTTTGTTCTGGTTTTTTTTTTTTTTTTTTTTTTTTGGCCATCTGACTACTACACTGACTAATACAGCACATTAGGCAAGCAGGAGTTCGAGTGTATATTAAATTACTCAGTCCAAGCTTGTCACTGCAATTGGTCACATTTCTTCTTTTCCTCTGTTTAAGCAAAGCCTTATCTCTTAGCTTTCTGCCACAAACTTCTTTGAGGTGGTGAGGAAAGGCATGAGAGAACACTCAATATGTACAAAATGAAAAGTAAAAAATTTTACACACACAGAAAAGGAAAAAATCCTCTGAAAGTTAAAAGAAACAATTTCCTCAGCTACAACTCTTAGTGTCAGGGAGAAATGACTAAGGACACTGTACTTCTGGAAGAACATTGTGATGTTATAACCACACACTATGTTCAGCAAAGCAGTATCATTACCAGAATCCATCAATACATCTCTTTTGTAGGAGTTATTCTTCTCTATAGAAATACTTAAACAATCACTGGCCCAGAGCAAGGATAGGCAATTAAGGGGGAAATTATGGTCCAGTAGCTAGATCTCTCACTGGGAGATATAGGAGAACAAGGTTCAAGATCCTACTCTAGCATCTATTTAATTATTTATATGCCCTAGTAGACATTATCTACTATAACACTAACAAGAGTTCTCATTTGGCAAAGTCTTATTTCAAGTATATATTAGCATTGTCCTGAAAGCACTCCACTACATTATGGAAAAGAAGCTTCTTGATTTCTTAAACTGACTCAGAGACAGAGGCCCATTAGCAATTGTAGTGAGAAGAAGACTACTCTCCCTCACCAAAGAACAAAAATATTATTTATATTTCTTTCACTTTCATGAAAAAAAAGCCAACTCTTGCCTGCCACTCATGCAGCAACAAAATTGCATCCAGCTGACAGGTTGCCTTGGCTCATTTAACATCTTTTCAATGATTTCTGGAGTATATAAGAAGCCACAAACTGTCGCAAATGGATTTTGAAGTCCTCTGAAATAAGTTTTGCTTGTGAAGCTGTTCAGTAGTGTGGCATCACCTTGTGTCGTTCAGGCAAAACAACCCCAAGAGGAAATATTCAAGATTTTAAAAGTTCTAGGTCAGGGTGGAGGGACCAAGAGCTCTGGCCCCAGGACTGAGCTTGTGGAATAGACTTTGCTACAAATCAGCTTAGCTGAGAAACAATTTTTTGAGGATTACAGGGGGAACAGCTAACAGCAGGATAATTTGATTAGAGCATGGAATTAGGTGAAGGAGTGGCTTAAAATAAACTGCTTAGATATTTTAAAGCTATGACTAATAGGAAAGACTGGAAGAGTGCTCTAGATATATTCTTGTTAGATTTTCAGAGAAAGCACTCAAGAAGATTTGCTAGTGGCCGAGACTGTGTGGAAGAGGAAGTCATGAGAGTATGAGCATAAGGCATTGGGCACAGGTATCAGACCCAAAAGAGCTGGCGCAAAAGAGTCTCTCCCATGGGAGTGGGTGCTTGACAGGGTATGGTTTAGGAACTGCCCTGTACACATGGGAAGTTATTCCAGTTTGGACCAGGAAATCTTCTTCGTAGTTTCAATAATGTATTGTTATTGCAGGTTGCCTCAAACAGAAACTGAAACGCGGCAACAGCAAACATTATCAGCTGCCAGAAAGCTCTGGGAGTCACAAAATCTGTATCATGCTCTATACTTGGGATGGGCTTGCAGTAGTAACAATACTCCAATTCACCCCTCGCTAGGCTGTCTGCCCCCATTATTTTTACTTTAACTGCACAGCAATTTAAAAATAATAAAAAAGATCAGCCCAAAAAAGGAGCACAAAAACAGCAGTGAAATGGTCCCAGTGCATGATCAGAAATCAGGGAGCCATTATTGTAGTTACCTTTATTGTAACTACAATATTGTCTCATTATTGTGCCCTTGGCCTCAGTAACCCCCTAATAAATATTCAAGTGTTAGTGTAATGAGGCAGGGAGTAAGTTGCATTTTGAGAAAGACTCCTTTGAGTGGTGGAGAAAGTGTTGCCAGAGCAGTCCTGTCACACCATGCAAATCAGGTGTCCAGAACTGATGTTTCCTGGTGGGCACTACCAGGCACTGTTTTCCAGCTCTGTTTTCCAACCTTGAAGGGATAAAACTGGGAAAAAGCACAAGGTCCTGAGACCATTGCCTCTGCCTGCCCTGGCCCTTGCCCTTGGGGGTCTCCACAGACCCATTTTGTTTCCCTGACAATGAAATTCTCTGTGGTAATCATTCTCCTGATTTGTGCATGTAACCAGTTACTTCAATGTGCAAGAGCAAGGTGTGTCTGTGTTCACATGATCGGTACCATCACCAGGCTAGTTGTACCAATTTGAGTTGGTTTTCAGTTGTTCGTTGTATTTTATGCAAAATTCAGGTTACACTGTAGGTGAGGTTTAGGTTTGTAGCAGTCCTCTCCTTTGGAAAATAAAAGCATTAGCAATTCCAACATTTTAAAATGTGATATTTACAGTGGACAGGGGAATCCAACTCAGAATATTTAGAAAGCTAACAGCAACGAAGAAAGGTAAACCGTGCTATATTTGATCTTCTGAGGGGCCTGACCTCTGCTTGGCCTGATGTAAAGCAGCCCTGATGAATACATAGGGCCTGGGTAGTCCCAGCTGAGCTATTTCGAGCTCAAACAAGGAGTGATTAGAGCAGTAAAAAGCCCCCATCCTGTAGTTTATTTTAAACTATATTGGAGGTGTGGGTGGCACCAGCAATCCTATGGTGCAAGAAGTAAGAGCAGTTTATTTCTGTGTCAGGAAAAAGATACAGTCATAATCTTATAAAATTCTGCACTTCAGACACTTTTCTCTTCAAGAAGGACAAAAATTAAGAATATGGCATAAGCCACGATGACCTCATAAGCCATTCTAGCTAAGGAATAGACCTAATTCCTCTCTGTGACATATCTGGAATTGATTTTCCATTTATGTCCTCTTTTTAAAAATGGCAGCATGGTTACAGCTTCAGGGCCATAAAATGATCATTGCATGGAAGGTAATTTTCTTGTTGTTTCTGCACTTAATTTGGTGAGAAGCCAAACCTCACTTCCTTTTTCTCACTTCCTAGAACTCTGTCCTGCACCTTGGATGCTGATACAGAGCGACCAACCACCATGTCCTGCCCCATGGCAGAAGTGCCTGTGGTTTGGGCTAGCTCTAACCACAAACTTCTTGTCCCCTTGTGCTGGGGACACACATTGAATGGGAAGGGGGTTGAGGATGTGACTGCTTTCCACGCTTGAGAGTGTCCATTTGTTGCAGGGATGGGAAGCAGTGCTGTTTCTCCAGTGCAGCAGAAAACCCTCCCTGTGGCTTCTCTAGGCTCCAGCAGCAATGGAGACAAGGCACTGCTGGGACTGAATTTCCAGCTAGCCCACGGAGTGCAGGTGCAGGATGGTGCTCCTGTCCAGCATGACTGCATTTACAGTAGGCGTCCAGAAACCATCCAAGCAACTCATGTTCCTGCAACCAGGTCCAGTACTGACTGGGCTTGGATTTTTGAATCCCTGTGTTACTGATACTGTGTCTGTAAACTAAGGTGACATGTCACCAGAAGTACAGAATCTGGTTTGATTTGGAAGCAAGACCTCCTCATCAGAGTGTGAGAGCTGCATGCCCTTCCTCTTCAGCCTCCTTGCAGCAGGTAGGCTGAGGACACTCTCCCAGGGCACCGGGGCTGGCAGCTCAGAGGAAAGACAGCCCTGCCTTCCCTAATGGGTGTAGGACATCAGAGGCACAGATGCTACATGAGCACCCAAATATGGGCACTAAACAGGATTGTGTTGCTGAACACACCACCCAAGTGCAAAAAAATCCCCAGTTAAAGTGGACACAGAAACGAATACAACTAGAGATAGCTGCAGGAACCAGTGGGAGTGACAAAGTGGCACAGTCAGTTTGTGCAGCTGCAAGAGCTGCAAAATGGGGCTGAAGAGCTCAGTGTTCTTTTTAACATTACAAAGGAAAGTTTTAGTTTAAAGGGTGATTAATGAGCTTTGGGCTTATTGCACCATGCCTGGAAGTGTTCAAAGCCAGACTGGATGGGGTTTTGAGCAACCTGGTCTAACGGAAGGTGTCCCTGCCCATGACAGGGCAGGTTGCAACAAGATAATCTTTAAGGTCCCTTCCAATCCCAACCATTCTATGATTCTATAGTTTGAAAAGATGAGGCTTGATTCTCTGTCTGGGTTTGAAATCACAAACCAGGAAGCAAACCCCTTGACAAATTTACCTGTTTCAAGATGTCATTTGCTTTAAGACCAATAGGAGAATGTATTTTTTTGCAATCTTATTCAAGTAAAACACAACTACCTTGCTGATTTAGCTAGGCTATTCAGTCAGATAAGTCTCATTCATCACAAGGCGGCAACAAAGAAAAGGTATGTTTGATCATGTGTCTTTCATTCTTCTTTAGGAGTAGAAAAAGTGCAGCTAAATTAACTTAAGGTGATTGAAAAGCCTAGTATAGTACACATATGAGACTTGCAAATATTTTAGTATCTCTCTAATAACCAGTAGTTTTTGTGTAGGCTTTCATATCAATCTTTTGAATGCCACTAGAAAGTTGCTAGAGAAGTTAGATCATGAAACTGTATGTATATCTATCTTCATACATATATATCAGTGATGGATATATCTCTTGGAATGCACTTATACCCACATGGTTTCCTGGTTTTATTTATACTATGTTAAGAGCAAAGCAAAGTTTGAAGGTATACAAACCTTCACTGTAGCCTAGACTCATTCCCCCCAGGCCAAATATGAGCAGCTAACAAGTTTTTGAGCATATTAGCCTACTGCATGAGGTAACAGTTTTTGAACTGCAGGAGTTGCATTGCTTGAGCTAATATGAGTGAAATATTATGCCTTTTAGCATGCTGAGATAGGATCTGTGAGGAAGCAGGAACAAAGTTCAGATTTTAAGGATAAAGTTACACTGCGGATAGTTTTTTCTGCCCAGCAAAATAATCAGGCCAAATTCTGAATGGGTGTGAATGTTATCATAACCGTGGTATAGGTGTGGTGCAGACTTAACTTGCTCTTTGCTCTCCCCAGTGATGTTTCTAGTCCCAAACTTAACAATATTTATAGACAACCAGTGAAGTACAGCACACTTTGTAGTGCTGCAGTGCAGAAAAGTATAGAAAACTGGTTTTTTGTAGCTGGCATGCATAGGTTCACCATGGATGTATGGGGCTTCAATCAGACACTCCTCGTCAAGCCAAGTCGAGCTCTCTATTGCACAAAGCCAAACTGCTGCATTGTCCCAGGACTGTATCTGAGCCTACCTGAAGCAATGCTGATCAGGGGGATTTTCAGCCTCTGCCCACCAGAAAATTTGCACTTCCTTACCAGCACAGCCTTCGAACCTGATTTGCAGCAAACCAGTTGACTCAGTCCTTACAAGAAAAGGAATGAACATGTACTGATCCTTTTAACTTAAATTCAAAGACATTCATCACCACTGGGGATTGCACATCTTTGGCAAGCCCTAAAAGAGGAAACACTGAATGGGATATATTTCTCTGTTACATCTCTGCTAAGAGCTGCACATAATGTCAGGCCAAGCTCAGGTTTAATGTACAATTAGTGACTCAAAACCACAGCTAGTTTTCAGGAACCCTTCACTACATAGCTGTCAGCATTCTGCTTCCTCACTTTGGTGAGAAATTATCACCCACTATACAGACAATGCTTCCACTTGGGATTTCATCTCAAAAAAGAAAAAACTTGTCTCTACTAGGCACTTCACAGCTGTATGTCCTTGAGGTTTCTTCACATTTTATATAGAAAAATGCAGATGAAATAAGAAATTATGAAAGTTGCTTCCCAGTTATGACCAATCAGTTCTGTAGCCCTCATTAGGCCTTGAGTATACTGATCCTCACCACAACATCAAGATGAAATGCTTAAACCATTTGCTAGCTACAGACCATTACTCTAGAACTGTGCCAACAAGACTGCTTGGTAGTCTTAGCTTTCTCTTCTCCCATCCAGACTCCAGCTCGACCCCATGGGAATAACACCAGATATCTACACAGAAATGAAACACTGAGAGGCATTTTGAACAATTTTTTAATGCAAGTTCTCGTTTATATGTTATGGAAAAGAACTGTAGTCCTATTATTCATTACTGAACTTAGCCCATTCCTTGTAGCTCTAGAAAAGCAACAGATAGCCAGCCTATGCTACAAAAAATCTGGAGAGAATTGACACTTCCTCATGGGCATTTTGGAGATTGCTAAATGCCCCTCTATGATGTTTGGCAGACTAATAATTAAAATAATAATCCTTCCCTTCATCTTCAGTTTCAAAAATAGCCTCAGAAGCAATAAGGAGTAAGAATTAAGCTATGGGTTAACCTCCCAATAAAGCAAATAATGTAAGTACTGCTCTCTCGCATATTAGCAGCTGGCCTGCACCTATTGCTTTTCCTCTTTTGCCCTCATCCAGTGAGGAAATAATCTGAAGGACTGAAGCCAGATATTAAGAGAACCAGCTCACTGAGGTAGCAGTTTAGGTTTGCAGATTGGGAGCTGAAAAGCCTTCAGAAGTTTTGAAGATGTCTTCTACATACATTTTTGTATGACTATACTTACCTTTTCGTCCACTTAACAATTTTCTCTATAACACACCCTACCAACTTATAGGCTGGACTCTTCATCTTGTAGCTGTAGCAGACCTGAAAGGCCTAGTTCCTCTATACAGAAATTGTTGGGTAGCCCAGAACGTTTATTTCAAGTCCCTCAAGATGACACAGTTCTAACTGCTCCTACAGGTGGTACTTGATATTCCTGAGGATCTTCTTAACCTTCACTGGATATTGGGCTGTGCTGTGCTCTTGAAGGGAAGGAATATTTTATGGCATAACTTCTAAACGGTACTGGGACCCCCCCCACATCTGTCCCCAACCCAAGCTGCTTTGCAGCAACAGAATTATTTTGAGTCTTCTGGAGTGTGAAACTTGGAAATAAGGAAGTTGAAATTTGCTAACTCAGAAAGGTCAGGTTTGGTTTATTTAGGAAGACACACATACTTTTATGCTAGATCTTTCTATAGTAATTTTTATTCATTAATCTCCAGGAAGGTCACCCTACTTTGAGTTTTTCACTGATTTCTTTATGGTACAAATCTACAAGAATGTAGAACAGGATGAAATACAAGCGACAACTGAAGTTCAGCTCTTAGACACATTTTATGCATATATGTAACTAAATGCAATCAACTCTCTTTTGAATATGAACACTTATTAGTAAAAATCAAATGTAGATTTATAAATTTATGATCTAATTTAGATCATACTGTAGTATGAACACTGTCACTGATTCAACAAACCTCCTTTATGCAATTTCACCAAAGTGTAATGTGGCAGAATCATGGCTGCTCCCTAAGAGAGCCAAGACAGTTAGAACCTCTGGGATGGAGTTAGTTACCAGAATAACTGTCTATGCCTTCTATGCAAAACATTGCCATATAGCATACTCAGGTGATCCTGCTTGTCTTTTCTCCCTTGCTTTGCAGGTGTTAATGTGTCAATTTTCAGTGTAGGTGAAAGATGAGAGTTCACAGATCAAACCCCTCACAATTCCAGAACCAGACAGAACTGGAAGGTCAAGCAGTAA
>JAWWMO010000096.1:49150310-49167295 GCA_035047845.1 Dendrocincla fuliginosa | reverse complement strand
TATATTTGTAAGATCATGATCGAATTTATCTTCTGTAGTATAAATACTGTCACTACGTCAACAAATCTCCTTTATGTAGTTTCACCAGACTGCAATGTGACAGAATCTGGGCTGCTTCTTAAAAGAACCAAGAGAGTTAGAAGTCTTTGGGATGGAGTTAGATGCCAGAAGAACCATCTATGCTATATAGGATACTCTGCATGCAGGTGATCCTGATCGTCTTTTCTCCTTTGCTGTGATGGTATGAATGTCTTAATTTGTCATTTAGGGGAAAGATGAGAGTTCACAGATCAAAACCCTCAAATTTCCAGAGCCAGACAGTCAGAACTGGAAGGTCAAACATTAAGCAAAACAGTAAACATTTGTAAGTACAGGGAGTCCACACACACCAGACATGCCAGTTCTGAAATACCTTCTTCCTGTTTAGATTGCATAGAAATACAACTCAGTGCAAATTAGCATTTCCTTCAGATAAGATAACACTCCTTTGAGAGCAAAGATACTGTGTCTGAGGGTTACCTGTTCAGAGTCCAAATGTTCTTTGCAAGACCTACCAAGGATTTCAGCCTTCCAAACCTGTTTGTAGAATATAAGCATTTCATTAGACTTTGCTTGTTCTGCTGAAGATAAAATGTGACCCAGAAAGAAGATAGTTTTGTCCTCAGTTGAGGATTAGGTCATTATCAGGTATCCCTGAGCTCTGTTACTTCCCAAATCCAGGGGTTTCATCATTGTCTGGTTCATTCCTACACCACAGCACCACTTTACATGCTGATCTCCCAGCCATTAGTTAGAGCTGTAGAACTGAGCCTGAAGCAGTCCCATACAGCCTGAGAGATGTTAGACACAGAGATGCAAAAGATAAAGAATCCAGAGAAACATGCATTTGTCCTGTCATGTGTGTAGCAGCCTAGACCAGCCACTAAACTCTGGCATTGGCGAATTTCATGAACTCCAAGACATTGAATGTCTCCTTCTCATGTGCCTTTACTCTTTAGTCAAATGACTTTGTTCAGTAGGTCTAGGAAACTTTCCTCAGAAAGAACCTACTGAAACATTTGCTTCTCGTTCTGCTACTTCATCAAAGTAGCACCTCTTCACCTCTAAAGTTGTGAACTTGGGGCTTTTTTTGTTTTCTGGCATTTTAATTCATGAACTGCAATTCTTGTAGCAAAGTTTCAGATGTAGAATGGGCTATGTTATTCAATTGATGGGCTTTGTCACCCAAACACTTTTACAGTAACTGCTTTCACTGGCATAGTAAAAGCTAAAATAAAAGGTTGTGTTTATAGCTCATTGCATCACCAACCACAACAGCAGGCCCCATTAACAGCCATCTAGCTCAGGGAGAGCTGCAGTCCCAAATGCAAATCAGTTAAATGAGAAGAACTGGCATCTAATGATAGATAAAATTATTTGACATTGTCAAGGTCACAATTGCCTGTCTGTTTTTAAAAGATACTGCTATCAAAATTAAAAGATGTAAAAGGTCAAGTGTATCATTTTAGGAAATACAAGGTTAAGGGGAGAACAAGAGAAGGCTATTTAGCTGCATGATCCTTAGGTTATGATACCCATAGATTATTCCTTCATTAACTCACAGAACAGATGAGAATGAACAACACTTGTTTTGTTGGTTTTTTTCTTTTTTTCCCCTTACAACTGTCTTACTCTCCTGCATAGACTCCATAAACTATAATCCAGGTTCAAGTAACCTGTCATGCTTCTGGTGGGACCAGCAAAGTTTAGAGATCTCTCACTGGAAATGAACCAATTGTGGAAATCTTTTTCATGAGACACCTTTGAAGCTTGGTTTAAACCATTATCAGAGAGCAGGGCCAATGTCATACTTCAAGTGCAAAACCGCAGCTAGTCTTTTATCAGGGAATTTAAGCAGTTAAAAACCAGGGAGCCACCAAGTAGAGACTAGAATGCTTGTCACAAGTAGAGAACCAGAAAATTATTCCCTTGCATATTCTGCTTTTCAGTGTGAAATATGAGGCTGAAAACCTGCCTGTAGATATATTTTCTTTGAATTAGATAAAAACTTAAGCTTCTTTTCAGTGAGTCTCACACAACATGCTTTTTGACACAGGATTTTATCTATGTTCTTTTACTTTCTGTCATAAGTATAAAGATTCGAAATAATTCATGCAGTTCATGTTTGTTCTCTTTTGAGGGAAGTTCAAGTCTTGAACAATGGAACTGTGTAGCTGCATCTGTGGATAAATTAGGTCATTGGGAAAAAAATTTTCATTCCCTTTTCAGAAGTGCCTTTTATTAGGCATTTATTAGGGGCAGTCTGATTAGCTGATTTACAGTGCTGTCTGTAGCAATATATCCTAAACATTTCTCTCTGAATTTGAGTTTGCTAGCATGTTCTATAGCTATCTGGCTGGATCTCTCCTGATTGCTGAAGATGGAGACTGCTGGACTTTCTCAGCACTGCCCATTGCATTCAGGTGCCAGGTGATCAGCTCACTGCTAGCAAACCTGTAAGCCCGAGCTAGTCTTCAATGGTACCTCGAATCCATTCCCACTAGTAAGGGAGATCTTGTCTTTAGAAAGTCATAGCTGTCCTCAGCACAATGCTCATCACAGAGCCTGCATTACTGTGTTTGAGATGTGTTGTGTGCTCACAGGTAGTTGGGAACAAGCTGTCAGAGCACATTAGGCAAAATAATCAGCAGGACACAGTTTAAACACTTTCAAAATATCCTACTCAAAAGCACATGGCCTTTCTTTTTCATAACCACCCTTAAAGTGAAACAGCTAAGTAAAAAGTAATATTAAAAACATCACATTAAAACAGGCAGAGAAAAACTATCTAAAAAACATCTACACACAAACAATAATTAAACAGAGCTACACTCCTAAAAGAAAGAGGTGTCTGAGTTTTGCAATGTTACACAACTACCATTGATTTTATGTGTTAATTTTTCAGCTGATGGATGTCTACAGAAAATTCCAAGACAAAGAGTTATAGATGTATCTCTCAGTGAAGAAATTCTTTGTCCTGAACTCTTGCATTATTTCTCCACATCACAAAACATCAGAGTGTGAAATTACCAAACCCATATATATCTGTAGTGCTATAAAGTGGGCACAGCTTCTCTTAGAAGCATTTACTTGAAGTAGAAATGTCTCCACATGAAGTACAGTAAGGGCTTATGACAGCAGCTCTTTTCCTTCAAAAAATCCAGAGACTCCTTTAAATAACAAATACTTCAGTTTCACTCTGTAAAGCAATTTGCTATGTATTGGCTTCTGTTTTTCTATTACAATAACCAGAAGATCTGCATGAGGCAAAAGAAGGAATTGTTCTGACTTTGTCTTGTTCTAAAGAGATACAAAAAAAATCACCATGAAAATCATCCCTCAGTGGTTGATAAAAATAGAACTGCAATTTATGCTCCCAAATACTACCTTTATCTTAAGGCTCTTAAGGAGCATTTTCAGTAATAATGGCTGATTTAGATGGATTCCCAGGGTGCTGGATCATTGCCGATGACATTAATGGTTTAAGGCTCCCTGAATTTTGATTGATTGCTGTAATCTGCAGAAACTATTTCAGGACATAGATTTATTATTATTAAGCCTATAAAATGGTGTCAGGGTCAAAGCAAGCTGATGATTTGTGTTGTGATGCAAACACTGCACAGGAGAAGATGAAATCTTTTAATAAACGTGAAATTCGGGAGAGAACAATGTTTCATCTTCTTTGAAGAATCTGTGGCCACCCAATACAGATTACAGCAGCAGGGAGGGTGTATTTAGGCTAAGGTTGCACTGCAAAAATTAACCTTCAACAGCATGCTGATTTCATTGAATGCTATTTCACGCAGTGATTGAGATATTTCAAGGTATTTCACTAAGTTAAACCATGCTTGCTTCCCCTTGCTCATTCTCTATCTACATAACCTCATCTGATATTCTTGATTTCATGAAATATTGTGGACCAAAATCAATTTAATATCATGCAATATTTCAAAGATGCTTTTCTTTGTGAAATTTTCCTCCTCAGGAGTAGTAGCTAAATAAGAGAGAGACTGAACTACCCTCTAGCACCATCAAAACATAATGTGAGTGACCACAACTGTATTCGGAGATCACTGAGTCTTTTCTAACTCCATGTGTGCTCACAAGTGGAATCAGAGTAGCTGATTTCATGTAAAGAGGAACAGGACTATAGCACAGTAATTCACAGCATTAATTGAAGAGATGCAAAAATATCCTTGTCTGCTTTTCTCCTTGTGACCATATTAAAAAAGTTGTCAGATTCAGAACTAGTAGTACAGCGAAGAAGAGAAACCCATAATCTCAAAAATGGGGTGTCAAGTGGTTCTTTTGTCTTACCCCAGCCTGCATGCTGATGGGTTAATATGTTCTTTATGCAACTAAATATCTTCAGGCAAAAGTTTATTTCCTGCAGTTGGCAGAATAGATACTGAAGCACTGAGAAGTGCACAAAACCTGTAAAACCTCATTTATTCTGGTAGTTCCTATCAATTAATGACTTGGATGAGACTAACAGGAAGTTTCGAAAATCATGATTTTTTTTCAGGCTGCACAGTTTAACTTTTCTTTATCTTACTATGTACAGAATCAGCTTTTTATGTTATTGTTGAACACAATCCACCATGATCAATAAGATGCAAAACCCAAAGGAAAAAGCCATCTTTGTCTCTAAGTACTTACAAAACTAATTTGAAAAGTTAGAAAGACCTAAAGAAATATGGTACAGGAAAAATCAGTAAAGTGCTTGGACTTTTCAGTTCCATAGTAGATTTCGGGCTTTGTAAATATTTGTAACTTCTATGTTTTCTGTCCTTAGACACAGTTCACTAGAGTTGAGGCAGGATAGTGGAGGACACAAAGAGAAGAGGGATAGGCAGGTCAGTGTGCACAAAGGTAGCTACAATAGGATATATGTGTGAAAAAAGGCCAATGCCTGCACAGCATATAAGCAACCAGTTGAAATATAAGCAGTGCCTGCATACAGGATTTAATAAATGGTCATATTAGAAGGCTGCAAAAACTTGTATTCCTGGAAATATGGATGCGGTGCAAGAAACCCTGGAAGACAGGTTGTATTTGATAATGAGGGTCACAGGTGTGGAGCTGAGAGAGGAAGGGAAGGGAACTCATGTCTCAGTGAGGCTCCAGGAGGAACCTTTTGCACTGGTTCCTGTGGTTGAGAAGCAGCAAGAAATGGGAACTTGTTGAAAATAAGTACTCCCAACCCCTGTTCACTAAAAATTGTTATATAAAATTGACATTTTCATGAATATGTAAACTTTCAAGAGGCTATTTGAAACTATTTATTCCAAAACAAAATGTTTCTCCACTGTTTTGCTTAGTCTAATATCTACTGCATCATGTGTGGAAGTCCAGAGGGTGTCTTTCCTGCGCTGAAAGAAGTCATATTGAACTGCTCCATCCAAAGGCAATGAAGACTTTATTTGGACCAAGCCCTATATACAAGTTGCTGAATTCCTTCAATATTCTCAAATATCACTAGAGTCAGGCTGGAGGTCCTGGAAGGGTAATGTTCAGGAGTACCTGAAGATTGCAAGCAGTCTGTCTATAACAGTTCAGTCCTGCATCTTTGGCCACATTTGGGAGTCCTGCCTATAAGTTTTTCAGTGGAATAGAGAAGTAACGCTACTGAAGCTCTCTTTAGTGAAAATGTTCCCAGACAATGCTGTCAGTCCTATGACCACTGCTGAAAACGTTTGGACAGGATGCGCTAGCAGTCTGGGACTGAAGAGCTGAGGGAATAGCTAATTCCTTTTCACAGAGAGTCTGAGCAAGATTTGGATGAACTTCCTCAGTGACAACAAGGAATGCATCCACATTCCTCTTCAGAATAAGAAAACTTCATTCTCAACATAGATAATAATAGGTTTTGCCCTTTTCTCACATTCTTCATGGTTTCTGAATCTCTCTTGTTGTTTCTGCATGTGCCTAAGTTCTATGGTACTCCGGTACATTTTGGAGACAAGGTAAGGAAAGGAACATGAGCCTTTCTGTCTATTGTATATTGAGATGGAAGATCTTAGAGGTCTTTTCCAACCCTAATAATTCTGTGATTCTTTGTATTGGCTGAAAGACAACTGAGCAGTTGTACATTTAAAGTTGAGTCCTGCATCACACAGGCTTTCCAAAACTGAGATGTCAGTTTTGAGGCCAAAATGCTACAGGCAATGAGTTGGATGCAAGAATGGCTCACGGGCTGAGGACACACATATAGACACAGCAATGGCTGAGGGACTCAGGACACAGACATCTATCAAAACATGGGGAAATGTGTAAAGTCAGCTGGGAAGCTGGACATAATCAGCTCACAGGATGGGTGTAGTTGCTGATCAGCCAGGTGGGCAAGCTTAATTTAAAAATTACTTGTAGACCAAAATAAAGCTGATAATTAGGGAGGAGCTGAACCAATGTATCACTAACCTGAGCCTGAGGCTATGCCGACTTTTGACTGGATCTTTTATAAGCTGTTTTCAACAGTAAAGAAAGGGCTAGGAAATTGGAAGCATGCCTGAAAACCACAGTAAATAAGCTAGTGAAATTAGAGTGTAAAAAAGTAAACAGATTGATAAAACAATTTTTCTGTAAGAACATTTTAAAAAGAATTATTTCTGTTTATTCAAGCGGTAGAGTACGGGCACTATAGAAATCTTTGAAATGTTATGCTTGATTTTTTGCCTGGTTTTCCAAGGCAACAAAAACTATGTTGTTGTCCTGGTGCCTCTCCAATATATTTTTAATAGATTGGTTAATTTCTACCACATTTAGAAAGGCAGGGAGTTAAACTTGAGCTGATTTTGCATTTGGCTTTCTTTTTTTAAGTAGAGACCCTTATTATACTAGGAGTGGTCTTCTTTCTTTCTCTAAAACAGAAAGAAATATACACACCTCTAAGAGTGTGTGTAATTCTCCAGTTATGCATGTGTAGAACTATATATATGTATGCAAACTATTGAATTTTAAACTAACTTTAAATGGTAATTATATTTATGATTACAACTTTATAATTTTACAACTACATTTATAAATGTAGACATATAGACATATATGTGCTTTTTTTTAATAAATAAGCTTAACTATCAGCCTGACCTGATAAATACTAACACATTTCAAGAGGCTCCAGGTAGCTGCAAGACTGGATGGACCTTTCTAGAAGTTTGTTTCTTCCTTTTCTCTGCTTTCAGGTGCTATGCTGAAGCTTTGCAGACCTTATCTGTGCTTTTCACTCACTGCATTACTTCTTAACATGTTATAAGGCCATGATAATTTCTGCATCTGGACAGGCTAAACATTAGCCAATTAAATCCCCCCACTTTGCTGTTAGTTCACCTCACTGCATTATAGCCAGAAGAAGGGATCTGCTTACGGTTGCAGATGATCTTGGTAGCAAAGTATTGAACAGATGCCAGATCTTTTGAGTCATAACCCAACTAAATAGCTATTTTGGCAATTTAGCTCAATGCGAAAATGTTCAGCATTGCTGATAAGATTCCTGAATAACGTTTAAAAGCAAAAGGTAATATTTGCAAAATTTAAGTGCCTTTCCAAGGTTACATTCCCAAGCTTAGGAGCAGGAAAGGCAAACTAAGAGGGCTGTAGTTACATGTCCCTAAGTAGAGAGATGGCCCCACACCCATATTTGTCAGTGTCTGATAGCTGTGATCTCTGAGTGGGACACACCCGAGGCATCCCTGGTGCCGTTTCCCAAGAGCGCCAACCCACACTGCACCACATCAGTCTGAAGGCACTGCGCTGTGGAGGAGTTAGAACTAAGCTGATCTTGGGGACAAAGAGACAGCTCTGAAAATAGCTCCTGAAACACAGGGATGTGCAGGACTGCCTCTGTAAGTAGTCAATTCTCTCCTCAAAAGACCCGAAGGATTTCCAATAAACAAGCCACACAGCTGCAAAAGAGCATCAAGCAAAAATACCTGCAGCTTTACCACACCTCACTCCATTGTATGCCTTCTTTGCTGTTTTGGTTCATTAATTTCAGTTCATTGGAGGAAATCCAGAACTTAGAGAATCTTATAAGGAAGGGACCAGTCTCTGGTTCCAACAATCGTGTATAAGGCACAAATCCAGAGTGGCTCAGTGGGCCAAAAGCAGCCTCACTCTGTGGCACAGGACCCACTTCAGGACACCTCTTTGCCACAGGACTGGCCCCGAGCTGTGCATGGCAAAGAAGTTCACCTTCACCTAAAACAGAGCGGAGGCATCACTGTCTAGGTCTGAAAGTAAGCGTTGCATCCGTGCATTTACCAAGAGTAAGGGGGAAGCAAACCCCTAGGAGAGAACATCAGCCTTCCTCCCTGCAGTGCTGGATCCCTGCACCTTCCCCCTAAGACAGCTGGGGGTCAAGCAACCAGGAAAGAACTGCTACAAAACAAAAGTGTTTAACAGTAATATGGGCACAGAGCAAGGAGTGGGGAGGCTCAGAGACAGAGTAGCTATCATCAGTCACCAACTCTCATCTCCCCTTCAAGAAGACTCTTTGGTACCAAACCCAAAATATTCTGCTAAGCTAATAAAGTATCCAAGCATTATTGGTGGGACCTACACAGTCAATTCTTCATTCAGTGTGGGCTACAGCAAAAAAGCCATGCAGAGGAGAGCTGTGATAACGGAAGGAGGACTAACATGAACTATGCAGGCTAAAAGGCCACATGGACACCCTCAAACACAACCTGGATCTGTTTCTGGGTGAGTTGTGCCCTCACAGAGGCACAGGCAGGTCTAGCAGGCTAGGGACGGCTTACAGGCAAAAAAATGTCCAATTTGCTGTGATCTCACTTTACTGGAAAGTTAGATGGGGCAGGAAGCAAAGCCTTTTTAAACAGTTCAAAGAGGAGCTGAATGTTAATGCTGCACCTTCTTTTTTTTTTTTTCTTTTTTGACCAACCTTGCTCTAACTGTTTCCTAGCACCAGAAAGGTAGTGCTCTCCCCTGACAGCAATTGTCTTTCTGTGCAATAGCTGAAGATAAATAAATTAGACAGTGAGTAAGTCAGTTCCTGCTTTCCTTTGCCGGACTGAAAGGACACCATTACTTAACAGCTCTCTACAGTTCAGATCAATCTTGCCAAAACATCTTAGCTTTATGGATAAAGATACACCTCCTTTGCTTGGTCTAAACTCAGCATTTTTGAAAGTTCAAGGAGAATTGAATTGGCTCTATTCAGGCCAAAATGAGATACAGAGTTTTAATTGTACATGTAAACACTTAACAAGGTTTCTAATAAAGGTTCAGAGCTAGTCATGTGGTTGTTTCAGAGTCACATTTGAATTATTTCTTTGTGCAATGTAATCTGTGGCAAATGCCCTTGGGCAGGAAGCCACTGTAATCAAGTTGACTAGTTTACCTAGTTCCTTTATCAAAATGCCTTACCTAAGAAACCAGTTCTGCATTTACCTATGAGATCTGTGAAGAAATACAGAATGGCTACAAGGATAAACAGGCTTTTTAATCATCCAGGTGGAAAGAATAATTCATGGTTAATAACTTACCCAATTAAGTCAGCCTATTTGTCTGCTTCCAGAATATCCATAAGCAGTCTACCATTCCCTCTCATTTAATCTTTGTTTGCATTTTCCCAATGACTATGTTGCAAGACTGATTATACTCTATGACCTGCTCCCCTCCTCCTTCTCCTGCAGCAGACCCTTCTTTCTAGGAGCCTCAAATGTTTCTTCTTTCCCTGAGTCTCTCCCTGTCTGTTGTTCTTAGCAACTCCACTTTGCTCATTGAAATCCCTGTTTCCTTTTCCGAGCAACATTGGGTATTTTAATAAGAGCCTTCAGAGGTTACTGGCCTCAAGGCATTTTATACTCTATTTTCTGACTGAATGATCCATGGTGAGGACAGAAAAGAGTCTGAAGTTGCTCTGAAACAGCTATAATGAAGAATTACAGCATCTTAAAAAATTTTTTTTAAGGTCACGCAGGCTTCTTGCTCAAAGAGTCTTTCCTGACAGTGAGTTCTGTTTAGTTCAATAAAGTCCTGACAACCCGTGTTTCCCTCTTCCTTCTGTAAAAGATCAAATGCTTTTCTGGTGGATATACTTCATTTAGAAGGGTGCAATTGGAAAATGTCTACTGATTTAATCTGCAAAATGATGCCTACAGACAAACTTCTGAGCTCAGGCAGACATTTGCCACAGTCAAATCATGCAGACATGTCCCCTAATGCACATGCAGGACCACCTCCAGACAGCAAAAAGCTCTGTAAGTATTTTCCTTCCTTTTTTCCTGAAGTCCATTTGATCTGTTTAAAATATTACAGATTGCTCTAGAATTTTTTGTCATTACTTCTGTTAGTAACACAAAATAAAAAAAAGGCTGTGTGAACCCATCATCATCACTTTGTCCTCATCTCTCTTCCAAAGGAGGAACCTGGGAGCCTTCTGCTCCAAGAAAACTAAATCCAAAGCCTGCTGCTTCCTGTGGATGTGTTGATGCATACAAGAATTTTCATTGGAGACAAGTGTGTCAGGCCATTGAATCTGTAGAGGTATAGAGCCTTAGGAGATAGTGGTGCCAGCGAGACACAGGACCGCAGAATCTGTCTGGAACTCTGGAGTCACAGGGGCATGCCAGGAATAGTCTGTATTAAATGCTGAAGTGAGTTTAACAGAGGACAAGTGGGAAAAGCACTCCAGTGTGACAGGCTCAGAGGTTCCTCTTATCCTTGGCATCGGCTACCTCAGAAGAGGGTACTTCAAGTGTCCAAGGGCGTATTGATGAGCTTTTGTTGTAGATAATGTGAACACAGAGAAGATCAAACAATTAGCTACCCTATCTGGCCTCACAGAACATCCCTTCGTCATGGGATTGCTGCAAGTTGAAGACTAGCAAGTGCCAGTTGTTACCAGAACAGCTCACCAACAGCAATGTTGCATCAACCAGGACTTTATAACTCCAGTCTATGAGCTACTGTGTAGACTGGAGAACCAAGGAGTGATCAGCAGAACCTGCTCACCCTTTAACAGCCCAGTATGGCCAGTGCAAAACTCTAATGGAAAGTGGAGGCTGACAGGGAACTGTCGTGGCCTGAATGAAGTCATGCCACTCCTGAGTGCTACAGTACCAGACATGTTGGGACTTCAGCATGAGCTAGATCAAAAGCAGCCAAGTGATGCCACAATTGATATCGCCAATGCATTTTTCTCCATCCCTCTGGCAACAGAGTGCAGGCCACAGTTTGCTTTCACTTGGAGGGGTGTTCAATATATCTGGAATTGATTGCCCAGCCTGACCATCTACCACGGGCTGATCCAGACTGCACTGGAACAGGGGGAAGCTCCAGAACACCTGCAATATGTTGGTGATACCATTTAGTGGGGCAAGACAGCAGCAGAAGTTTTTTAAGAAAGGGAAGAAAATAATCCAAATTCTTCTAAAAACCAAATAATCCAAATTCTTCTAAAAACCAAATAATCCAAATTCTTCTAAAAACCTTCTAAAAATACAGATAGGCTCATGATCAGGGTGTGGACCTGACCATGGAGACCATCACACAGGTTATTCACAAATGTGAAACATGCAGCAGTCAAGCAAGCTATGTGAGCAAAATTTCCCTGCAATAGAGGGCAGTGTTTGGGTTTCCAATATGGTGAGGCCTGGCAAATTGACTACACTGGACCACTGCCATGAACATGCTAAGACAAGAGCTACATATTCGCCACGGTGGAGGCAATGACCGGCTGGCTGGAAACATATCCTTTAAACCAGGTCACTGCTCGAAGCACCATCTTAGCCCTTGAGAGGCACATTCTCTGGAGATATGGGACCCCAGAGAGAACTGAATCACATAATGGGACTCACTTTTGGAATAACCTTATAAAGTCTTGCTCAAAGAAACATGGCATCAAATGGGTCTATAACATCCGGTATCACCCACAAGCCTCCAGAAAGATTAAGAGGTATAATGGACTGCTGAAGACCATGTTAAGAGTATTAGGTAATGGGACATGGAAGCATTGGGAGGCAAATTTGGCCAAAGCCACCTGGGTGGTCAACACTAAGGTAACTGCTAACCAGCTGCAACAAAACCCCTGCACACCGTGGGAGGAGATAAGGTCCCTGTACTACACATAATGAAGTTGCTGGGGAAGTCAACATGGGTTTCTCCTACCATGGAAAAAGACAAACCTATCCATGGGATTGGTTTTGCTCAGGGACTAGATTGTACCTGGTGGGTAATGCAGCAGAATGGTGCAGAAGGACCCAATGTGTGCAAAGGAGATTTAATCTAGGGGGAAAAATAATCTGTGGTGTAAATTGTCTGTTGCAGGAAGTAAAGTAGCAGGACAAAGAAGAACAAATGTTGTGAGGAACAAGGAGAGTGCTATCGTGACCCGAGCCAGGTCAGTATCGGTGCCCAATGATCAGTTGTGTTGCTTCTATTGTCCTGAATATCCATACTCATGGAATGCAGCCCAAGATCTGGAGGCCTGCCTGGAAGAAGTCCATGAAAATGTAAAAGGATGGAGATAGTCAGAAAATATATAAATTATGTGGGATCTAAGTATGATGCAAATATTATAGAATAAGGGATGGAGATTGTATTGGATCTGACTGAGATGGAGTTCATTTCCCCGTAGTACCTCTCACAGTGCTGTGCTTTGCACTGGTAGCTGGAAAGGTGTAGATTACACATCAGTGTTTTGGCTACTGCTGAGCAGGACTGGCACAGTATCAGTACTGTAACATCCCTCCCCCAGTCGAGGGCAGGATCCTGGGAAGGGACATGACCAGGCCAGCTGACCCAAAACAACCAAAGGGACACTCTATAACATATGATATCGGCTCAGATATAAAAGCTAAGGAGGGGACAGGCGTGGAGATTCATAGGTTATAGTGTTTGTCTGCTGAGAAACTGCTATGCAAGCTAAAAGCCTGGCTTCTTGGGAAGTAGACGAACACCGCTTACTAATGGGAAGTAGAGAATAAACCTTGTTATTTTCATCTTTGCTTGTGTACACATGAACTTTCACTTTTGCTTTAGTAAACTCCCTTAGCCTATGAGTCATTTTTCATCTTATCCTCTCTCCTCATCCAACTGGGAAGGGGAGAGATAGAGCAGCTTGGTGAGTACCTGGCATCCAGCTAGGATCAACCCCCTGTAGCAAGCAAAATACCCACAGGAAAAATGTTGTAAAAATGTTGTGTTCCTGTTAGGGTGTGGTACTGTTCAAAATTAATAAGTTCAGTAGTTCATTACAATGTTTTTATCACCCCAGAATGCAAAGAAAATCCTATGGAATTTGGCATTTGAAATCACTGCTACTTGCTTGGGCCAGTGGAAACACAGAACTGCACAGGTGCATGGACACACAGACAGATTTATTTTTAATGTGTCTAGATTTAAGACTGTGGTGTTCATTTATACCTATTCTAATACATTTGTTCTATAGGACTACAAGGCAAAGTTTGGTGCAATCAACAACCGACCTGAAGAGACTTACCAATTACAGAATCAGCAAATAGTTCAAGTTGGAAGGAACCCTGAAGGTCACCTAGGCCAGCCTTCCTGCTCAAATAGGGTCCTCTACACCACATTACTCAGGATTGTGTCCTGGCAACTTTGAATATTTCCAGGGAAGAGAATCCACAGCCTCTTTGGGCAGCTTGTTCAAACGCACAGTCACTCTCACATCAATGCAATAGAGTTTATTGTGATATGAATGATAAAAAAGGATTTGACTAGCTGTCGAAGATTTGTACTGGACAGAGTTCCACCCTTAGATAACTATGAGATTTTAAATTTCCTCTTCCTTAAAATGCACCTAACCTGAAATTGCAGTGAGACCTATTAGTGAGAATGATTACATACACTTGGCATAACTGTCCTCTGTCCCATTGTATTGCATTTTTTCTGCTCTGTTTCCATGGAAATGGGAGAAAGAAGGTCAGGCATATGGTATAGGCAATTGTTTTAAAGGTACTTGAAAGGCTTTGCTATTCCCTGATCTAATTTTTTTTTTTTATCTGAGAATAGTAGTGGGAATGAGAATCAGCCACTCACTTGTTGTTATTTTTAAAGGTATTTAATTTGAATTTGTATTCCCAGGAAGCCAGGAAAAGCCACTTACTTCCTTTTGCACCTAGGAAAAAGATGGTTCTTGGGGGAAAGTGATGTGATGTCATAGGCAGTCCTGGATTCTATTCCTGAGCTTATTAACATAGTTCTGTCATGTCCTGTGTGATATGACTCTGCTGTGCAGTGTCTGAAAGGCCCAGTTTGAAATAAGTACTCCACACCTACCTGGGAAAGGAGCCTAAAAAGCCCATTTGTCTATTAGGAAATAGGTATGCAGTTTACCCCAAGGATATTTTGAGGCTAACTGCAGTTGCATTGCAGTTAATTTTGAGATCCACCACTGGAAATCATTCTAGATAGAAAACATTTGCCTTCTTGGTACTACTAAGCAGAAGATAAAGGTATTCAACTGCTCTCTTTTGATGATTTTCTCCTATTTTATTGTCATCCTGCTAGCTTCCATTTCCATGGAAACAGGGATAGAGAGGCAGTTTGTAGCAATGTGGAAGCTATAGTTGGGAATGACACACGTAGATTTTAGCTGCTGGATGTCTGCTGATAGCTATAAAATGAAGGCACAAATCAAAAGGATTGACTAGAGAGAAAGGATGGATGAAAGAAGGAGATAGGAGATTTCAGAGCCAGTGAGCACTCCTCCTTCCTAGAAAAGGTTGTGGACATTTTGTGCTTTCCTTTTGCATTCCTACTTTCATTTTCCAGGCCTGTCCTTGGACCTGACCTCCTTTCTATTATTTCGGTTACAGTTATGTAATGCTTTGTTGCCATGGTGCCTGAAGGCCTCAGGAAACCTGAGGCTCTCCTGTGCCAGAACCAGTCTGTCATGGTTTAGGAATGGTGCTCCCCAGTTCAGTGCCCCAGCCACTCCCCCTCCTCCATCTAATTAGAGGCACAATACGAAAAGATAATGGGTTGAGATAAGAACAATTTACTGGAAACAGCAATGAGATAAGAGAACAAACAGTAACATCAACTATATTAGTAACCAAGGGTGTAAGGAAAGAAATTATTCACAAACACTCCCAATAACAGAAAATACCAGATAGTTCCCTCCACATTTTTTTGCCAGAAGGAACTCTTTCGCCCCAGAAAAATGAGATCCTTTTCCATACTCCAGCAATGATATGAAGTAATACAGAACAACCTTTGGGTACTGGCCATGAACCTTCCCAGCTACTGCAAAAAAAAATCAACCCTGCCTTGGCTGGAACCAGAACATAGGCAAATCTGGAGCAAGAGATATTGCCATAGTGAGAAGAAGAAAAAAAACACAGGAAAGGTGAAATTAGTTGGCTGTCATCACACTCACAGAGGCTGGTGACAAAGCCAAACATAGTCTTTATTCAGAACTCATTGTACAGATCCTCTCCACTTGATGACTGTTCACTACGCCTGTGCTGCTGGAGATGTGTGGTTTCCTTCCAGAAACTGTCTCTCCTGCTTGCATGTTCATTTGAAGTGGCTTTTCTAAAGACCATTCCTACAGCAGTCTACCGACTACTTCTTCCCTAGCTCTTTCACCTGTGTTACTGTTTTCCAACCACAGCCTTGCTCAGGCAGAAGACAGTCATGACTAAACCTGGTGTGGAAGAAGTACCTTTCCCTCTTCCCAATGTATGCTAAATGATCACCCATCTGCCCAAGCCACCTACAGTCCTTCAGAGGGAAGTTTCGCCTATGAGTTTCTTATTTCTTGGAAACTCCAGATCAGACTATTCCTCCCGTTAAAAGTAGTGAGGTGTTACAAAAAAAGTGTAAATCTCTTAATTGCCAACTCATCAGTTATGAATATTTCACCTTTTAATTTTTCCATCTGATAACACTCAGTCTGCTTCACCTTTCTACTGAATTCTGTGATCAGTCAACCTCTTTGCTATCAAAGGTGTTATTTGGGCTTTCTTGCTGTTGTGTACCCTGATCAGGAGCCCCTAAGAACACCATTCTTTCTGAATGAAATTTCATGACAGAATTATTACATTTAATTACTTAATTTTATAAAAATTAAGTCTTCCATCCATTTTATAAAAATTTAGTCTTCCATCTAAAATGCATGACATTGAATGAATGAATGAATCTTTCACAAGGTAACAAGTGCAACACAACTATTGTTTATTGAAGAAGGTATCCAGTACTGGTTACACCGGCTTACTGAGATATATCATCTTTAACTAATGCACACTGCAGGAAGCAAAGAGTTGTAGCAATGAAAGAGGATACAGGATGAGCAGTTCAAAGATGAATCTCCTACAAGGACTGAGCTAGTCTTTCTGATGATTTGGGAAAGGACTGGATTTGGTCCAAGCAGAAGGGAGGAATTGTGTTTTGGAGGCTTTAGTGCCTGTGCTAAAGGCTTGATCAGGCCCAAGACAGACCAGCTATTAATGACTGGATTACCATAGATGACTAGAGCCTCTGCTACAAAAGCACAGGAACAGTAGAATGAGGGGCACTGATATGAAACCAGTCTCTACTGAAGGTGTATTAAAGACTGTGTTTGTGAGAAACACAAACTCAGTGACTGCAGTCAATATACCTGCACAGCTTTTCTGTTTGGATACTCTCAAGATTTTTTGGGTAAAATCCAAATCTCATTTACAATGTGTGTCTGTCCCCCCACTCTTTATTCTTTCATTGAACTGTGAGGGTCTATGTATGACTCTTTTCAGCTAAGAGTAGGAAGATTGAAGCACCTTAAGAATCCAGCCAAATCCAAAAGCTTGTTGTGTACCTACTCGAACAAGTAGGTAACTAACCTTCATCTGTGTGCTGAGGAAGGATTGGTATTCATAATGTTTATGCAGGCAATATAAAATCTCCTAACACCAGATAAGTTAAGAACCTCACACATCCATTCGTTACACTGAAGAATTAATTTGGTTTATCACAAAACA
>JAWWMO010000096.1:49121169-49132257 GCA_035047845.1 Dendrocincla fuliginosa | reverse complement strand
TGATGGCATTCTATGATAGCACAGCAGGATGGTCAATGAGAGGAAAGCAGTGCTGTGTTGTCTTCCTCGACTTCAGCAAGGCTTTTGACACTGTCTCCCATAACATACTCATAGGTAAGCTCAGGAAATGTGGATTAGATGAATGAACAGTGGCGTGGATCAAGAACTATCTGAGAGGTCATGATCAGAGGAGCAGAATCCAGTTGGAGGCCTGTAGTCAGTGGGGTTCGCCTGGGATCGATACTGAGTCCAGCCATTCAACTTGTTTATCAGTTACCTGGGATAAGGGATCAAATGTACTTTCAGCAAGTTTGCTGATGATACAAAACTAGGGGACATGGCTGATACAGATGATGGGGGTGCTGCCACGGAGCAAGACCTTGGTAGGCTGGAGAGCTGGGTGTGAAGTTCAACAAGACCAAGTGTAGGGTTCTGCACCTGGAGAGGAATAACTCCAAATATCAGTACAGTTTGGGAGCTGATCTACTAGAAAGCAGCTCTGCTGTGAAGGACCTGGGAGTCTTGGTGGGTGACAGGTTGACCATGAGCCAGCAGTGTGCCCTTGTGACCCAGAAGGCCAGTGGTATCCTGGGGTGCACTGGGAAGAGCGTGGCCAGCAGGTGGAGGGAGATGATCCTGCCACTCTACTCCACCCTACTGGGATCACATCTGGAATACCATCTTCATTTCTGGGTTCCTCAGTAGAAGACAAGATGCTACTGGAGAGGGTCCAGCAAAGGGCCACAAAGATGGTGAGGGGTCTGGAGCATCTCTCTTATGAGGAGAGACTGCAGGAGCTGGGCCTAATTAGAGAAGGGAAGAATGAGAGGGGATCTCATTAATGCATATAAATATCTCAAAGGTGGATGCCAAGAGGATGGTGCTAGACCCTTTTCAGTGGTGCCCAGCAACAAACAAGGAGCAATGGCCATAAACTAAAACACAAGAAGTTGCACTCAATATGGGGAAGAGCTTCTTTACATTGAGGGTGGCAGAGCACTGGAACTGCCTGCCCAGGGAAGTCATGGAATCTCCCTCTCTGGTGACATTCAAAACCCAACTTGGCATGTTCCCATGTAGCCTGCTCTAGGTGACCCTGCCTTGGCAGGGAATTTAGACTAGATCTCCTGAGGAACCTGTCAACCCTAACTATTCAGTGGTTCTAGTTTACTCATAGTTTTGTCCCTTCTCTTGCAACTGCTACCACACCAAGTTCTACAGACATCTTCTGCTCATTTGTGTGTTTTGTGGTTGGTGGTTTCCTTTGCACTCCACTGAGCTCATGTGTGTGCAAGTTATCACCCCTTGGATCCCTGCTTGTTGCCGTGGTTTTGTTTGGTTTTTTTTCCTTTTTTGTACTTTTTTTTCCACATGGCATTCAGAGCATTCTCTCTGCAGTTTGTATCCTCTGTATTTGGGCATGCTTCCCCTGTTTATGCCACCACATTTTCTGGCAGTAGTCCCTCTGTGTATCCTATCTTTATTCTGTTTTAATGAAAGATTGTTCTCTAGACTTGCCCAAGTCTTCATGGAGTTACATGGCTGCTTCAGTTATTTTCCTTGCGATTGCCTTTCATTCTGATCACAAATCTAGCAAAAACTGCTTCAACTTTTATAGATGCTACTTGCTCAAATCAGCCTTTTTGACTGAATTATCATTTGGTTGGCCTCTTGTTCTCTCTCTTTGTGAGTATTCCCTCTTAAAAGACAGATTATTGGTTGATGTCTTTGGGGAGTTGAGTGTGCTTTTCAAGTATTTTTCTGGATTTTGGATGGAGCCTCCTAATCTGTCAGTACTGGATATTGGTGATGCAAGTGATCGTCTGCATGATGACTATGCTAATATTGTAGCTAGTTCTTAATTTTGTGGTTTTGGTTTTTTTGTTGTTGTTTGGTTTGTTGGTTGGTTGGGTTTGGGTTTGGGTTTGATTTTTTTTTTCCCACCAGCCCCTTGCAATCTTCTAGTTGTTCCATCCCTTTTCTAAAGCATCTGCTTGGGAACAGGATATTGGTCACAACCACAGGACTGTTTTCTTTGTTTGAGGAAGATTGCTTTCACTGTTAGGAACACTTTGGAGTTTTTTTCTGTCCCTGATTGTGTGCTCCATTGGGAAGCCTTCTGTCATTGTCAGCTGTATTTTTCTGAAAAATGGCTATGCCTGAGTAAAGACCACAGACTGCCTTCTTCCTCAACTGAGGGACTGAGTGCCAAATTGCTATAGCTTTATAAAGAGAATGAATAATGACTGCACCATCTTCTCTTAGGAAAAAATCTACAGGGAAAATTACAGGTGTTATTCCAAACACTACAATATGATCCAACCTGCTCAGATCTGGGTTTTCCTATGCTGTCAATATTAAACAATGTCCCACAAGGAAAGAGTTTTGCCTCTTTGCTACAGAATAGTCCCTGTACCAGCTGTCTGCACTGTCTGTATTACAAATACAGGAGACAATATGACACACCAGATTTATCCATAGTGTTCTGTTAGGAGCACTATGCATTGTGTTTAAAAATACGCTGACCATAATAAAAAACCCAGTAAAAAGTGCATCTATCTGATGGAAGGAGGCAGGGTGGAATAAGTCAGTGAGCCTTCTCTAAGAAATGCTTCCCATGGTTCTATTCCCAGGGCAAAAATATGTTTTACAGAAATTCTTTCCCAAATATCTGTGATAAATAACGTTGTGATCTGAGTGATGTAGTCACATTTACATAATGCAGGGAATTCCTCCTGGCTTTCATCAGAATAACAAAATGTTAAGGTTGCAATGCATGTGTGGTGTGACATTCCTAAACTCAGGGTATGAATAATTATTTAACAACACATAATTCTTCATGTTTTGGCCTTGAACTGTGGTAGGGTGCAGCTGGTCCACTAAAGCAGCAGGCTCAGGTGTGTGAAGAAATCAGAGAAATTCTATGGAATGAACAACTCAAGAGAACCTCTCAGAGAAACACCGCACTTTTGCCTGTCTGAAACGTCCAAGTGCCAGTAAGTCCCCAATATGCTGTGCACACAACTTTTATGATAGCACCCATTTTCTTGTTGGTCTGAACTTCTTGGCTGCTGACAGCAGTCCTAGCCTTTCAGATAAACGTGACTGTAATCTGGTGTAACCTTGCTGGTTGCCAGTGAGCCAACCCCCAAGGGTAGGCTTCCTAAACAGCATCTGAGGCTGGTGAGTAGATAAGCGTGTTTGTGGGACACTGCAGTGTACAGCTACCCACTACAACAGAGAGATTTCCTGGGTTGGTTAGTACTTGGTTTAAGTTAATGTTATTTTGATTATTTATGCCATGACACTGTTAACACAGCTGCTCAGGAAGTAGAAGATAGGACAACAGCTGCCCACCACCTCCATCATCCTTGCCAGAGAAAGAACTACATGATGAGAAAAACTTTACTTAGTCTTCAAACACTGTTCACTCATGCTGGAGACTCTAGACACTGCCCCTGTGCTCAGCATCAGGAAAAAGCACTGTGATATTCAGGACATGTACTCCTATGCCTGAAAAATATTCTATATAATCTATAGTCTAGATTACAATTGCCAGAGAAATTATAATAATATCTCTACTGCTTTTAGATATTGATTCTTCAAACTACTTTGTAAAGAAAATAACAGTTACTGTAAAGAATATTGGAAATTACAGTTAAGCCTAAGGAGCAGTAGCTGGAGACTGGGAGACCGGCTTATCTTGTGACTCATAACCCAAACAAGCTCCTGAATGTGCATTCTACATGGGAATAGATGAGAATGCTCTGGAGGAACAGAGCCAATAAGAACAATACTGAAAGTAGATAAGGTCAGACCAATTCTGGTAATAATGGCTAATTAGTAAATCAGCAATGGAGTGTTTCAATAACACAGGCTGCATTGCATCAGAAAAAGGAAAGACAGAGTGTACCAAGTGCCTGAGGGGTTGGAAAAACCATGAAGGGATGAAGTCAGCACCCTGAGGAACCACCTTTACTTAACCATTGAGGGCCTCTATATGAGACCTACCTAAGAAACTTCCATTTTATTCACTCAGCATTTTTTCACCATAGAAGACCAAAAGACTGGGTGGAAAAGGAGGAGCTGAGTGAAAAGAACACAGCTGGTCTTAGACTAGGGTTTAGATTGAAAGCTAGTGAAAAACTCAAAAGACTTTTCAAGCCAGAATTGGAAGGTCATTTAAGTGTTTGGAAACATAAGTATATACGGGATGTTACAATGGAGAGGAGAAATAATGTCATTGTCTGGACAAAGATGAATTATGAATATGCAAGTCATACTATAGGTCCATATCAGATTTGACATCAAATATTATTAAGAGTAAAAATTTAGTACTATAAGAATATTTTCAACAAAAATAAAAGTGAACAAAGGAATAATTAACAAATGTATATCATTTGTGTTTGCCTTTGCATGTCAACAGGTTCAACTTTTCCCAGTGAGAAAGAGTAGGATTGAAAATAGAAACATTTCTTTTGCTTTAGAGTGCAGTGAAATTTTTATCAAGGCCTCCAATGTAAGTCCTCTTTGTGCGGGCTGAGATGCAGCTTTTTTGATCTGTGGCTGTAAAGTAAAAATGAAAGACAATATTTAGTCTTCTATTTAAAGTGGTGGCTCTTCAGCACCCATGGCATTGACACCTAAGTGAGGACAGGCTGATTGCCTTGTGGTAGGGACTGCTGAAAGCACTTCAGTATTACAGACATGAGGGTGGTACACAGCACCGTGAAGAGCCTCCATGCCATAGGATTGGTAGCCCAGAGACAAAGGAGACTCTTCTCACTCTTCACATCATCGTCACTGGCATGACAGCTGCAGGTCCTGCTTCTGGATCAAGATACCAGTGATCCAGGAAAGCTCTGCCCTACTGAATAGCAAAAGACTGTTCCTTCTCCTGGGAATTTTCATTTCTTTTTCATCAGAAATGCAGGTTAGAAAATCCTTCAGATAAGGGAGAGCAAAATGAGTGAAGAGCTGAGAATGAAATGGTAAGATTACATGGGGCAAAAACAGCTCAGTATGAACAGGTGGGAGTGACAGGATTTCAAGACATCCTTTTTCAAAGCTCTGTCATTGTAGGGGTTGTTTTGCATTAATTAACACCTAGGTGACATCACTTATTAATTAAAAGGTGAAATAAGGAAGCATTTTTTAAAAAATCCAGTCTTCCTTCCATTTCATTCAAACTGCTTCTGAGACTTCCTCTTCTGCCTCATCAAACTCAGAAGACCAGAATGCCGCTTCCAGGACATTTAGTACAGAACCTTTTTGCCTGCCTTCTACTTCGTCTCCTCCTTCCTATAATAATGCTGCAAAATATGGCCTCTCCCCCAAAACTGATAGTGCACTTTGTACCAATCTAAATCAAATAGATGCTATTTACAGCAGTTTTGGTGTGCATTTTTTGTTACAAACTAGGAAATGATCAAGCACATATTTAATAGAAAAACATGAATTTGAAAGGGATTATTTGACAGTATTGACTCAATGTTGATTTATAGCAGTTGGCAAGGAATGGGTTTTTTTTATTAAAGGTTTTCAGGGGAAAATTACTGATTTATTGACCTGTGATCACTGTCCTGATGTTAACAGTCTCAACTTTTCTTTCAAATAACTAGTGTGGAGGAAAGGTGTCATTCCCATATTGCAAGAGAACAAGCCAAGGTCTTGATGAGAAAGGCTTTCTTTCAGAGTACCAGGGATGAGGATATCTATCAAGGCAGCAGTTGACTTAGCCAGCTAGAGGGTCTGGCTGGGATGGGTGGTCCAGCCTGGACCCATAGGTATTCAGTAGTAAGCACACACTGTCCTTAGGCCCTTCTGAGTTGGTGCTCAGCAGCAACGAAAACAGGTGATGTGGTGACCACTCTCAGGAGGATGCAAGTTTTGTGAATGCCAGTAAGACTTAGTCATGAGTTACTCTCTGGACAACACTATCATCTGGATGTTTACTTGCCAGCAAAAAAAAAAGTTCAAATTTAGAATCTTGATTGGAAAATCAGATTCAGAAGAACATACCCTATCAAATGACAAGCTGGGAGCAATAGCAGTGCCTGAGAGTTGAGTTCTGATTCTTAGAAAGACATTTAGGCTACATCTGTGCAGCCTTTATGATCCATGGAGCTTCCCATCAGCTGGTGAGGAATGATTCATGCTCACGCTCTTTGTGATCAGCTCCCATGGAGCAAAGAAACTGCAACAAAACTCAGAACCAACTGTTTTGGGGTCCCAGTCCTAGAGCCCTTCATATTCGTTCATCAGTATGCCCCTGAGCTTCATTCCTCATCATCTCTGTTGTACTCTGCTCTAGGTTACAACAAAGCACACAAAAAAGAGGCAGCACACCTTCATCCTTGCTCTCTGGCAAAGCTGATCCTCTACTGGTTCCTGCCTCACTTTCACTGGCAACTTCTTGGAACATGATGGCAGCAGCCCTTCACTGGGATGGCCTCAGACTGGGACAGCCCAGCTGAGATGAGGCACAGCTGGGTGAGGTGTAACACCAGTTATGGTATAACTAGCTCACACATCTGCAGAGCTCACTTGCTTTTGGCTTTCCTCAACACAGCCCCACTTGCTAAAAAGCCTCTATTTTGATTGCAACCTATGGGGGTCTTTCTCCTGTGAAGGGAAGGTTTGGGGTTATGTACACCAGTATCTGTTACTGTTGAGACTAACCATGTAACATGGCCAACCTAGAATGTAAAATTTAGGAGGACAGAAGGCCACTTCTAAGGTGCCTGGCTGTGAACTGGGAGCCCTATTGAAGCAACATCACCACGTTTAAAAGTCACTGACATAGGAAAAGTGTCAAACCTAAAGGAGTCTTAACGGAGGTAACTTAATGGATACAAAGATTGAAAAATACATTGTCACACCGGTGATAGATGTTTGTGCTTGCACTCTAGCAGTCATGTCTTTTGGGGAGGGACTGATAAACTACATGTCCATGCTGCTGTCAGTGGGACATAGCAGAAGAGTGCTCAATGGTTTATACAAGCTCAGTCACAAGGAAACCTGCCTCTCAGATGGGAGACAAGTGCCTATTGCCATCTGAGTAGGTATAGATGCCCTAACAAAAAACAATGTCCAAGCCTGGCTCACCTAGCATCAGCTCTCATCTGCACCCAGGAGTTTGGTCACACCCTGGAACACCATCTTATTAGAGTCAAGAGTGACAAATGTCCAGTGGTGAGGTGGTCCCTCCTCTGGCTCCTCATTTTTTTGCTGAGGACACGGAGATGGCAGCTGGGCTCCCTGGTCTGTTGGGATCAAGACAGAGCCCCAGGCCCAGACAAAAGCAAAATAAAACATGGTACAGGAAAGGTTGGACAGTGAAGACCTCCTCACCAAAGACTTAGTGCTGCTTGCATAGTCATGTGAAAATGTACCAAGCTTTTTGATGACATCTCTAGCCTTGGAAAATGCTGCATTAAACTTCCAAAACACAACCTGTCACAGCTGAGCACAGTGGTTGTAACTTGTTGTGCCAAGCTGCTCTGTCATCTTTTGGGAGCTGCCTGGATGATGGAGTGGTGAGGGTATCTGGGATGTCTTTGATCTCTTCAGTCTAAACGTGGCCCTCTGTGCCCCCACAACATGCTAACTGTTGTTAGTGTACCAGTTCAAGATAAGACAAAGGTATTTAAAGAAAAAGCCTTGACAACCTGAAAGATAGTGGTTTTGTCTCAGGAAAGCAGCAGTGTGACCTGCATGCATGGGATGTGAGGGAGTCCACAACTTAGGCAGATAGTGTTGAAAGACTGGTGGTCCGAGCCACCTTGTACAGATTTACATCCTAATTGGTTGTGTGGAGCAGATCCTGGAGAGAAGTCCTCACCCTACAAATAAAGGCTGAGAAAGTTGGGGCTGTTAAGCCTGGAGAAAAGAAAGTTTTGTAGAAATGTCATAACAATGTTCCAGTATTGAAGGGAGACTATGGGGAAACCAGAGTGGGTCTCTTTATCAGGAACTATAGTGAAAGGACAAGGAGTAATGGATACAGATTGAAAGAGGGGAAAAAATAGGTTAAGAAGAAATTTTTCACTGTGAGAGTGGTGAGACACTGGAACAGGTTGCTCAGGCAGTTGATGTCCCAGTGCCGGCAGTGTTCAAGTCCAGGCTGGATAAGGCTTTGATCAGTCTGGTCTAGTGGGGGTTGTCCCTTCCAATGGCAGGTGGGGTTGGGACTAGATGATCTTTAAGGTCCATTCCAACCCGTTAGCATTCTATGATTGTATCCATCAGCTCTGAGTTTTCTCTTGAGAGGAATTAGTTGGTTCATGACTGGAAGAGGGTCAGGAGCCAACTAGTATAATGGCAGGGCTGGAGGGACCAAGGTGTATAGGAACCCATGGAGAAGAGCCTTTAGTAGTCTTCATTTCCCTTGAAAATCTAGAGTTCCCAGTCCCTCACAAGCTAACAATGCCTTTATTGGAAAGAAGTTTAGCTGTTCCTGCTCTGAACATACTTGTGTGAGGAGTGGGGTGAAAATAGTCCTTTTAACAATGACCCCAAGGCAATGTACATATATGGTCTCCTTGTCCCGGGGAGTTAGCAAAAGAGCTGCCCTGCTTCATGCGCTGTGTTCAGCTGGGGATTTCCAGGAGGATGAGAGCTTTCCTTCCTGGCTCTCTGAAGAGTCCACCCGGTGTGTTCATGATTTCCTCCCTTACTCAGCTGCATAACTGCGCCACTGGCACCAAGGGCATTCATTAACCTTCTCTGCACCTCCAGGTGTTGCTAGGGTTGTTCAGCAGAACTACTGCTTAACCAGCTAACTGTCCAGGCTTTCTGGATCATAATTAAATTCCCAGAAATCCAGATGGTTGGCATAGCATGACTAAACATGCTACTATCCACAGACCCTCCCTGGGGCCACTTCCCATCCCCTGCTCCTTACCTTCCCGTAATCCCCTATCTAATTTGTTCTCATTGTTTCACTGACAGCATTGAGAGCTGCCGAGTAGCTGTACTTGTACCCATGCTACACAGCAAGCTGCCTTTCTCCCACACTATTTAAAAGAGATTCCTGCACTCTATGAAACATTTTCTGAGACTATACTCATGGCTGTATGTGTTATACTGGAGGATATTATTCAGAACCACATGCTGTATTGCCAATCATTACATTTTAAGACAAAATAAGTACAAGGTGTTCAAATACAAGAGTAACTTCTTTTAAAGAAAAGTCTATCTTGGAAATCTTATTTTCAATTAAGGGTCTTGTAGTAAAACTCAGCTGCTGGGTGGGAAGTGCAGAAGGAATTTTCTGAGTCATTATTGAGTCAGTTTCCCAGAATGATGAGGAGGGGTCATGGCTCTTTATTGTATATAGGAGAGAGAAAACAGAGATCTTGATCACATGCTGCTCATTAGTTTTGATGTATAAATTTTAAATATTTTTCTAGGTGAAATGAGTAGCTTTTTTTAAAGTTCCTTGCCCCTTGTTTCTGGAAGAACTCACATCTTAGCCTAGGTTGATTAAAAGTAAAATAAGGTGAGGTATTGCACGTAACACCATTGCTACCTACAGCAGGCACCTGCACAACTTCCACCACAGGAAGGATAGTAAGGCAGGAATGCTGTTCTCTGGTGCACCAGAGGAGATATAGCATTACTGCAATCTCTGTGGCAAATGTTATTTTAATGACACCCAGCTTAGGAGCCTCCCAAATCAATATCTTGAGGGTTAAACTTATATTACTGAGAACATATGTATGACCTCATAGACAATACTCGGGACATTGAGCTGAGAGACTGTAATCTCCTGTGTTGAAAGGCTGCAGACGTAAAAAATTCATCTGCAATATGGAGAAAACGTGCTCATTTAGATAATGGTAGAAAAAAGCAACAAAGCAGAGATAGCTAAATGTTCTTTATAGGCAAGGTTCCTACTGCTGCTTTTGAGCTTAAGCAGTGAAAGGTCACACTATCTCTAATTGAATTGCTTTGTATTGTTCCAGTCTACAAAGTATGCTGTTTACAAATATAGCATCGTCCTAAGCACTTTGTGCCATGTGGAGAAACATCCAAATCATGCTCTTTATTGTACTTGAACATTTTGTAATTAACCATGGTGTCAGAAAACCGTTGGTCCATTTACAGCTTTACAGTCCTATGAATGGACTGTTTGTTACAGTATCATCATTTTATAATCTTTTATGTCTAAAACATTAAACTTGGATAAAAATTAAACAAACAAAAACCTCAAATAAGGACACACCAAAATCCATAAACAAATCTCAAGCACACACAAACACAAACAACAAATAAAAAACAACCAACCGTCAACTAAACCAGAAAAAATTGGAGTGAGGAGAAGAACTCCAAAATATTCAGACATGAATTTTGCAGCACACAAATCTTGTAGATTTTTAAGAATGAGCATTTTTGTTAGAAAACATGAGAAAGTATAAACAAATATACAGAAAACTGTTTCATAATTGCATTTCTGTATCTTTATTGGCTGAATGGTGACTGGTTGGAAATCATAGCAATGTCATTACAGCTTCAACATACAGGATGCAGCAGGTATTGTGTTTGGCTCACTGAAGTGGGTAATATTTTGTCACAATCCTCTTTTCAACCAGAATCATTCTCTACAGGGTTAAGTTACAAGCAACTGGCAGCAGAATTCAGGGCAGCATCCAGGTGAACTTCTGCAACATTTTTCATATACATTTCTAATCATAAACAATAGTTAAAGTGAGAGGACAGAAGTTGAAAATGGAAATACGAAAAATACATGTAACATTGTTTAAACTCCAACACCATTGATAAAAGACATGGAATATCATTCAAAAAATAATTTTTCAGAACATTTTTCTTCCATGGGACTTTACTGTTGCACCATGCTTAAAATGCATGTTCGTAAATAATTTCCCTTGTCATCTAAAAACCACTGTCTTCTTGACAGCTAAAAATTTGAGATGTGGAAGGCAGCTCAGCCTAATTCAGTGAGACCTGAAAGTGCAAGTCACTCCAGCTCGAAGATAAAAGCACTCCATTTGCAAGTGTGTGTGTGTGTACTTCGTGAACTGCTCATTAAATATAAGTAGCTTCTTAATAGCAATATAAATAATA
>JAWWMO010000096.1:48974589-49030352 GCA_035047845.1 Dendrocincla fuliginosa | reverse complement strand
TTCTTATCTCATTGCTATTTCTAGTAAATTTTTCTTATCTGAACCCACGATGTTCACCTTTTGTGACTCTAATTCTCAAATCCATTCTGCCACAGTGGGAAGGAGGAGGGGAAGGGGAAGCAAGAGAAAAGCATCTGGTTTGGGAGAGTCTCAGTGGGGGCACTGAACTGGGGAGTCCTATTCCTAAAGTACAACACTAACCAAAAGAGACACAATGGAGGGAGGTCTACTTAGTGATGAGACAGTAGTGTGAAACAAAGCTAGGTCAGAAGCGGAGACCCAGACAGCTCATTGTAGTCAAGGCTGCCCCAAACATTCACATCCTCAACTAGTCCTTAGTTTGCTATTGAAACGTCCAGCAGCATTATCCTCATTGACTCCCCCACCACCTGTGCCAAAATGTTATCATCCATGCTCCGCAGGAACCTCCTGGACTGTGTGTGTCTGGCTGTGTTGTCTTTGAGGAGATGTCAGCGTGGTTGAAGACCCTCACAAAAACAGGGCCTTATGACTGTGAGACTAATGCTGGCTGTCTCTAGAAAGCCTCATCGACTTCCTCCTCCTGATAAGACAGCCTGTGGCACCCCCAAAGCAGTGTCACCCATGTTAGACTGCCTTTTAACTCTTACCTGTAAGCTCTTGACTCATTCTTCATCCATCCCTTCACAGAGCTCGATACATTCCACTTTCTGTCTTACATAAGGAGCAGCTCCCTCACCTTGCCTTGCTGGCCTGCCTTTTCTAAAACAGTATGCAGCCATCCCTGAGAGCACCCTGGTAACGTAAGTTATCCCACAGTGTCTCTGTAACTGCAATGAGACCATGGCAGTGAGAGCAATGACAGCAAATTTCCAGCAATTTTTTCCATTTCTGAAATAGTTCTCTAGTGTGCTTGGAATCACCCTTAATGCCCAGAGTCGGTTACTAGTGCCTAAACAATCACTAACATTCATTTCATACACTGCTGTTTAATTAACTGAGTGTATTTCAATGCATTGTATTTACAACTGTACTTTTGCTGCCAACACCCAGCTTTCTCAGCACTGGTCAGGAAAGAAGAAAACCTTACTTTCAATGCTTTATGGTGATAACAGGTTCAGAATGAACAAACTCCTAACATGCTGATCATATTAGTCTTTAGGGGTTTTACACATTCCTGTCAAAACTATTCTTGATTACCTGACATTTTTCTAGAACTTGGCCACCTAACATCTCTGTTGCTAGAGAAAGATCAAGAGGTACTGCTTCATTACTTTATCTTTTTTGTTACCTGCTCAAAATCAGTATAAACTGCTATTACCCACCAGAAGAAATCACATTGCAAAGGTTTACATCACAGTTTAAAGAACCTATAACCGTGAGGTGTTCACGTAAGTATTCTGGGCATGACCAGAAGGACTATGAGGTATGTCTTTACATAAATGTATCTTCCATTCTATGTCACTATCTCTGTATGTGAGTTCAAACATAATCATGCCACTATGCAGTTGATCACAACTAATGGGTGTAAAGCATAAGCACAAAGTTGGATTCTTAACTGACATAAACCACCACTATTCTGTTTTCCCATCATCCCCATCCTACTCACCTCGATTCCAGAGAAGTCTGTAAATTTCAGACCATACCCTTAGAGGGTTGGAGCAATGCAGACAGTGGATAGTGACCAGGCATATCACTTCTAGCAAGTGTTAGGTGACACTGCCCTCAGATGGTCAAGATGGAGTAAGTAAATACTTCCTAATTCTTAAAATAAACTTAAAGGCAGGGCTTAACAGCTGGCTATATACATTTCAAGTAATGCACTGCGAAGAAATTTCTCCAATACCCTGGACTCTGGAAAAATTGTTTATTTCTTTGTCTACAGCCACCAGTAACCTGGAGTGAGAATATTCTGAATTAGAAGAATTACAGACTTGCCAGAAGAGTCAAGCTGAAGACAGGAGGCCCTATTGCTCTTTCAGCTTCTTGCTGGTTTTGCTGAATTCAGCCCAGCAAGGAGACCAATGTGCACTACAGAATAAGACCTACAGATGAAAAGAGAGAACAGGAACGAAATTAAAAGGAAAAGTCCTGCTCCACATAAAACCTTTGTACCATAGCTAAATTTGTCTAGAAAGTTAATATTAGGGAAAATGTAATGGGCATTGCAAAAGTCCTCCATTAGCTGAAAGAATATGATATTAACATCAGATAGAGAACATAATTACATTTTTATAGCTTCTTTTATGGTCAAGGTGTGACAGTTCTCTGCACAGTGTGATATTGGGGATGTAGTAATAGATTATACCACAGCTCAACAAGAATGAGGGGCACTGGGGAAGTAGTTTAAGTAGGCAGGGCTACAGGAGAAGATGAAGGTTCCTTTTCAGATTAGGTATTTACAGGTTTTCTGTGGAATCTATATTGTCATGTCATGCCAGGAATAGTAATGCAGTCCTTTTGAGGTGCAGCAGCTCAGGTGTCTACTCTCTGGCTGTCTTGAAAGCTACAGCCTCAGGGTCAGGCTCCTGCTATCACCCTGAGGAGTGCTGGCAGCACTGCCTGCAGGCGAAAGAAAGATCCTCACCACTGCAGCTCAGTCACTGGCTGTACTGTCAGGACAACTGCACCTGACCGCAGGATGAGCCATGACACCACTTGTCTTCCAGCTCCCAGCAGGTGACTTGCCAGTTTCTGTGTCACCCCAACCCCTGCTCTCACCAGAGAGGATGGCCAGATCCCCTTTCTCACCCTAAGGGGGCTGAAATTATGAACTGGGCTGTGGGGTGTGGGGAGAGACACTGAGCCCAGGTCCCCAGGGACATCAGGGCTGTGGACACCCTCAGAGGACTTATGTGCTGTGACACATTTGGACCAAACATCTGAAGTGGCCAGTGTGGCCTAAGCAGAGACTCAGGCTGTGATTCATCTGAGGTAACCAGTGCTTATGATTCAAGTCAGGAAGAGCTGCATTCCTGAAGTCCCACTCACCTCCTCTGGTCATTAGTGAGCCATGAGTGAGCCACACAGACAGGGGAATCTGCACTGGGGTATCAAAGTTTGGTAAACTGTAGACAGCTGAGAAGTTTCTGACTCTCTTTACTCAATGTAGGACAGTCTTAATTAGAAAGTTAATTCACATTGCCTAAGATAGGGTCCAGAAACTCCTTCAGACAGGTAAAAATTCAAAGGGACTCTCCTGAAAACCTGGGGTTATTAATATGGAGTGGGAGAAGTCTGAACTGAGCTAAGAGGCCACATTTTGCTATAGTAAGAAACCACCATTTCCCCCTCCTTACTGGCAAAGTGACCCTTGCTACCTTCCTGCTTGTTCAGGCTAAGCCCAAAAGATGTCTTTGTCCAATCCTCTAAACCTCTGTGAAGGTTTTAATATAAACTCAAGGAAAACCAAGTTCTAAAATCCTTTTTACGTATCTTCTGAGAAAACAAGTAAATAAAATCTCATCTTCTGGTTAAGCAGATTAATGGTGGAAAACATGACTGATGGCAGGAAAAACGTGCCTCTGTCGAATCCTCTGTATAACATCATTCCCATAATCAAAAGAAAACTAATCCATTTCCACGAGACAACAAGCTTAGCTAACTACTGAGTTTACTACCTCAGACAAAGGTTCTCTGAATTCAAAAATCAAAAGTGCCAGAGATTTCAAAATGCTTGAACAGTATTGAGCAGAAAATACTTAGGGAAAAGGAAAAAAAGGGGGAAAAAAAAACCTAAACAAACAAACAAAAAAAAACCACCACAACCACATTTCTCCCTCTCTCTCTCTCTCCCTCTCTCTTTTTTTTTTCCCAAAAAAAGAAAGTAGGAAGGACACTTTTCCACTTGGACTTCGTTTATCACCCATTATACAGTGTTCTGTCAGTTGGGGATTGAACAGACTGACAGGCCTGTAGTTCCCCAGATCCTCCTTCTGACCCTTTTTGTGGATGGACATCACACTGGCCAACCTCCAGTTATGTGGAACCTCCCTGGTGAACCAAGACTGAAGATACATGACAGAGAGCAGCTTGGTGAGCTCTTCCACCACCTCCCTCAGTACCCTTGGATGAATCCCCGCCCCGCATCATACATCTGTGTGGCACAGCAGGTCACTAACTACCTCCTCCTTTATTTCAGGGGGTTTCCTCTGCTCCCCATTCCTGTCTGCCAGCTCAAGGGACTGGTTGCTCTTGAGGGTATTTGGTCTTTCTATTAAAGACTGGGGCAAAGAAGGCATTAGACACTTCAGCCTTTTCCTCTTTCTTGGTGACAATGATCCCCTCATGTCCAATAAAGGATGGAGATTTTCTTTGGCCCTCCTGTTGTTGTTAATATACTTATAAAAACATATTTTATCTTTCACAACAGAGGACAGATTGAGCTGAGCTTTCACCTTCCTAACTTTCTCTCTACATGATCCAATACAGACATCCTTGTACCCTTCCTGATTTGCCTGCCCTTTTTCCAAAGGTCATAAACTCTCTTTAGTTCACAGAATTCCTGCAAAACTCCCTGTTCAGCCAGGCCAGCCTTCTTCCCCAGTGTCTTGTCTTCTGCCACACAGGGATGACCTGCTCCTGTGCCTTTAAGATTTCCTTCTTAAACTAGGTCCAGCCTTGCTAGACCCTTTTATTATTAAGGCCTGCTTCCCAGGGGATTCTCTGAACCAGTGTCCTGAACAGGCCAAAACCTGTTCACTTACTTGTGTAAGTACAGCTTTCTGTACTGGCCATATGTTGATTTTCACTAGTTCCCCAGATATCATTGTAGTGTGACTAGGAAATGGGGAGCCAGATTGTAGATGGTTCCTGCCTAGTAACTCTGATTCCCAGATATTTATGCAACCCAGAGACACCACTATTACTAATGACATTGTACCAGAGCCATGGTCATGAAGATCAAAGCAGAATCTGGCCTGTGTTAACTGCTTCTTAACAAATGTATTATTCTCAAAATTTGGAATAATGTATTACACAGACTCCAGTGAATTTATTCCAGCTCTAACAAAAGCTAGGATCAGTGCCTAGGACTCCTTTCTCGCAAACTGTTTCAATTCTCTTCAGAAAGCTATTATCCAATGTGTTAATATTTTCTTTCTTATCTTTTCTTACACTGATGAGAAATTAGAATGTTTTCTCACTCTCCTATTTTTTACAAGTTAACAGCCTGCAATATGGTTTTGTATAGATAGAACACCCAATATATAGGCAGTAAATTATTCTGAAGCAAATGTTGAAATGTGGAAAGCTAGTGAAATATATCATGGTTTAGCTTGTAAATTAGTTGAAGGTCTTTTATTTAACCTGTGACAAAATTTGCTCTTTGTTGGACTGTGATTGAGGCATGGTTCTACAGCCCACAGGCTGATGGACTTGAAATGCAAACAGCATCAGTGGGGAAGGTATTGTGTTTTCCAGTATATCCATTAATTTCTATATGTTATCCTTCCACCTTATGCTAGTAACGATTTTTTATTTTCTTTGTCTTTTTCTACTCAACTAAGATGTAGCAATTATGTGGGAAGGAAAATTTCTTGCATTTTGAAAAGGGGTCAGCTGGCAATTAAAAAAGCCTGATAAAGATCCTGATAAAGATTTATTGAACAAGCTCTTTAAAACAAACATGCACCAGTGCAATCTTGTCAGCTAGCAGGGGGACTGGTATTGAATTTATGATTAATGATAGGTAGGTGAACAGGTAGATTAACAAACATGAGGAAAGAGTGAGGAAACATAAAATAGCAGGCTGTTGCTTGGCTTGGTTAACACCAAACTGCTGACTAGCAACAGATTGAATCACAGGTTGTACCTCTCTGCTCAAGCCTTAAACAAGCAGACATTTTCACCGTGGCTCCTATAAAAACCAGTCTTAGTATATTAAGGGCTTCTAGGAGCAGTCTGCAGATTCCAAAATGTAGGGTGCTAACTAGGTCTGCTATAGGTAATACTCAAGAGCTCCCCTGGTGACTCCAAACTTGCTGTTCCCTCCTGCCATGGATGCAGTTTTAAAGCAATTTCCTAAATGCCTCTGCTGGGTACTGCAATCAAGAGTTGCAGCTACAGACAGCTGTAGCTGAAGTAGACACCACCACAGGCTGTCTCTGAGCCAGATCATGTAACCTATGCACATCTGTTTGAGAAGCCTCGCCCTGAAGTAAACTCATAAGTTTTAATTGACCTTTTAATTTTTCATTATATTCACAGTGAAGACTGCTGTCAAAGTAGCTGCTCTCCCTAAGATTGTGCTGGGATATCTGATCCATTGATCTTCACTGAACATAAGTAGGACTGACAGAGAAAGACAGTCCTAAGCCAAGATCTTTCATCCTTCATGCTACCTCAGTGGGATCTTTCATCAAGATTTTTGCCCTTAACAAATGCAGAGTCTCAGAGAGGGCAAGGCAAGATGTCTTGGCAGATGAGGAGGCTGCCCACTGAGGGCTAAGATTTTGCATTCTTCTCTAACTAGGGAAGGAGGGCAGAGAAATCATCAAAATGTCTTGCTCACCCCCTTACCTTACTGCATCACCCAGAAAGTTTTTTTCCACATGAAAGCATAGCCTAGAGCCTGCCCTCAGACTGTTGTGGCATCCAAGGTTTTCCCTACACCTCAAAGCATGAAAAGAGTTACCTGTCAGGCTGTGCTCAGTAGAGCTTTAAGTTAGTTGTAATTACCTTATTTTGGTGCCCTTGCGTCTGGGAGTTTTAATTAGGCTTGTCAGAAATTTGTCCCAAGTGTCCAGACAACTGTTGCATGCTACGTCTCTGGAGCTGTACTCTTGATTTCAGTGTAGTGACAATGTGCATTCTCTAACCTAAGGACTTTGCAGGTTAGGGATTTTTTTTAGGGAATTTTTTCAGAATTTCAGGCAGCACTGGAGCCCTGGTACCTGAGCAAACTAAGAAGTACTTCAGCAGGCATGTACCTAAAATACAATTTTAAAAGAGAACTTCCCTATTTCAAAGCCACAAGCTTTAAGTACAGACTTAAGTAAGTACAGACTTTAGTAAGTACTTAAGTAAGACTACAGCAAATGCTTGTAGTCTGATCCTTGAAACCAAGTAGACCACCACTATCTCTCACTAGCTTGCAACATGAGACAGCATGCTGATGGGCAATATAATATATATGAAAATGAGAGAACAAAATATATGGAAGGCTTCAGTGGTGGTACAAAGGGCAGGAAAATACCTTGCATAGTACATCATTTCATTGGAATTTCTGATTTTCAGGACATTGGTTCTAATATTACTGCAGTCATAATGTTTAATGTCTCCATAGAGGAATTCCAACATTAAAAAAATATGAAAATCTGTGCTTCTAACAAGGAAAGTGTACCTCACTGCTTTTGGCCATGCTGACTGTCAGGAGCTACATCTATCCGTGTCAGCAATAGACCCTCCAGGCTCCGGCACAGCAACTACCTAGTAAGAAAACCTATCATAAGCATGAGTCCTCTCCATACAAATTCACACTTAGGAACAGTGTTACAGATAACAAAAACTCTTAGAGTACATTTTATTTTAAAATTCTGGCTCTATCCCTTCCTCTTGTTCTATTTAGCAACTGTGAAGTTCTGATGTCTGCAGGAAAGGGACTGTTTGTTTTTTTCCTTAAATGAGAGGCCAACCACTTGGTAGTTCCATTCTTTTTATTTAGGACCATCTGTGCCTGTGCTGTCTTCTTTATGCAGTTCCTTATCTGGCCAATATTAATTGATGTTGCTCTGTTGTGCTGAGGCTGGTGCTATACGTCTTTTATATAAAATTAAAATTTGATAGGGGGACGCTTCGAAGAGATTCAAATTACACAGTCATTCTGATTATACCATTTTCACCATTGTAAATGGCCTCTCTTCAGATAACTAGGCACTGTTATCTGCTCCACGAAGGACACCATTCCCACAGTCACTGTTTTAGCCAGTACAGAACATTACAAAGGTTTTGTGAGCCTGATGGGGTGAAGGAGTGCAAAACTGAAAGGCAGAAATAACTCTTCCTGAGGACTCCTGTGGGTGTGCCTCCCCACTCCTCATGAATGCATGAGGAGGCAGGTAGGAAATGTATGGATGGACATTTCAGCTCCACCAATAAACTGTTGGATTGAGAAAATCCAGTGTTTTTCTCCAAGTTCCAGTGCTCCCATGTGTTTACCTCAGACCTACGGCTATGTATCAGCAGCTTATGAGCATATATCCTGAGGCCAGGACTGATTCCTGCCCAGAAGATGCCTAGCAGAGCTACAGAGCTACTGCCAGACTCCTAGGGAAGCTCACACCTACTCTGACAAGCAGGTCGGTGGGACAGGTATCTCTGAGACTTCTCATTCAGTTTTCCTCTCTCTGGACTTGGGAACTGCCTTCATATAAATAAAATTATCCTATTCAAAAGACAGAAGAAGATTAGCTTTGCTCTGCCTTCTGCTGCCAGACAACAGATGCTGAGGAAATGAAGCAAAAAGTCAGGATATGGCAGAGGTATCTCTAGACTACTCCTAGCTGTTCTTCTGTGCTGGGAACACCCTTTACTATGTGGTAAACTTACTAGAGGAGCAGAGCTGACTGTAGTACCACTGCCAGGACTGCCTAACACAGCACACAGTATGGGTCCTGAAACACTGTCAGACTGCTGGGTAGATCCATCCCTAAAACTGCAGAAAAGACATATGCATCCTTCCCAGCCCCTATCCACCTGCCAGCTCTTGTACTAAGGAAACCTTTGTGTTCTTTCTCAAATTTTTAAGCCACCTTCCTGAGCTAGCTTTGAAAGTTTATGTTTGACATAAGCAGTTTCTACTTTGGTCATTGCCTGTAAAACCCTTTGTATAACTTGATCCTGAGCAGGGACACCTTCTCCTAAGCAAATCCAGGGATCCCTAGAGGCTCCCCCTGCTTATAACAAAACCAATGCAAAAAGCTTTTCTCTCCAATTTTGGGAGTTCTAAAATAGAGAGAACAACTTTACCTGTTCAAAAAGCTAATGAAAAATCTATATGATTTGGAGTAAAATGCTTCTTTATCTGTTGGATTGAAGAAACAATGTCACAAGATGCAACAAATACTCAGATGCCAAAATATCCAAGGGAATGGTTGTGTCATGCTTTTGCAATACACTTTAAGCCATCTAACAGAACACAGAGTTTGACACAAAATATCTCTGTTTTGGCAGTATCACTATATATCATATTTAGCTTCAAATTCACCTTCACCTAAAACAGAGAAGGCCTGGCAGTTACAGAAAGGAAGGCACTTAGGATCAGAGGCATTTCATGTTAGTGGACATCAAGGATCTAAGTATCTTTAGTCTGAGATTCAAACTGTCCATATCAATTTTTGAAAGAAAAAAAAAAACCCAACCATCCTGCTGTAGCAGGTAAAGGAAAGACTCACAGGTTTATGCTGGGATTAATGACAGGTGTTTGGGTCCCCTGTCCAGAGCCTGGCCATACCCCATGCAGCCCCAGAGCCACAACAGGCTGCAGGAGGAAACCTCTGTAAAGCACCAACTCCTCAGACACAGAAGCCAGTCTCAGGCTTTCTTATCTCAAGGTCACTATTGTACCTGTTATCACCAAATGAGAGGTGTGGATCTGTGCAGGAAAGGAGCTATGCAGAATTTTAGCCAATTAATTTCAGAATTGATTCTCTGTTCGCCGGCATCCTCTACCACCAGCAGGGTTCTTCACTGCAATCTAGTGCAATGCACACATCTCTGAAAAATGATGCTTTCAAGCTTGCCCTGTGGTGCAGTAAATTGGAAAGTGCTCTTAATAATAATAAGGACCAACATTGACTTTAATGGTCTTCAAACCCTTCACATAATTTCATTAGCTACACAACACAGATGCAAGCAGGGGTGATGTCATACTTTTTACTTTGCTCTGAAACCTGAGTCAGGCGCCAGAGATAGACCCCAATTTTATTGCTTGTAATCAGATTAAAGTTTCTGGCAGCTGGTGATCGATAGGTGATTGCCAGAATAATCCAGAAATACAAAAGGTTCTTGTGAAGATACAGCTCAGACTGGGGCAAAAGGACTGGGGCTGTGGATGCCATCAGATGCCTATTAGCAGGCTAATCATCATGAACAACTTGTCATTTAATAGTATTCCTGTCAATGCAAGCACCAGAAGACAGTGCAGTTTCAAAGCATGGCACAACCTGTTTTCACACTGGTGACTCCCAGAACTCCCATTTTAGTTGCAAAGTCCATTGGCATAAATACCTCATGCAGGTACCATACCACTTCACATCTGTGGAGTCCAAGTGTCTGTGTGTGCAAGTTCTCTCCTAAGCCAAACTTCTGTTGTCTTCCTCTGCCTGATATGGTGAGCACCACTGAAGGTCCAAGTTTGTCAGCACCTCATCACAGACTGACATCATTCCCGAGAACAGAAAACAATTGTGGTAACTTGTGATATCTGCAGATGTAGAACAATGCTATGAACCTCTACCTCACCTTTCAGAACTCTGATGCAATGGATAAAAAAAAAAATCCTGACAAACAAACAAAAAAAAAACAGGAAGAAAAAAAAACAGAACAGCAACCAAAGGGAAATGAGAATGCTAGACAAGTCCATGGTCACTGACTGCTTTAACAAGACTTTTTCAATAAGCTGATAAGATGCAATTACCTCATCATCTGAATATTGCAGCAGTAAAATCAATGCTGCTTAAGGAGTCTGACAGTTAGGCACTCTCTCGAAATTTGTGACAGTCAAAGCAATTCTGTATAAAACATTGACTCCACCACAATACTAGTTCCTTAATGAGTACTGAGAAAATTAAGTTATTCCAGCTATGGAATTACGATAAAATCAGACTTCTGAATCTTCAGTTTTAGCTGGATAAAAGTGCTTTTTTTCCTCAATGAGAGTTCTTCAGTGATATGATCAGTGTCAGGTAAGAGGCATTCACCCAAGACCCAGTATACATATCTCCTAACAAGAAGTTAGGATCCAGAGCAAACCTCTGGCTATATATTGTTGTATATTAACATCATAACATCATTATCCAGAGCATAATGCTAGACCTGAATGTATCTGATTTTAGCTTTACCTGAATGTATCTGATTGGCAAATAGATCTGCAAACATGTAACAAATAAAAATCAAGGTCACAAATGCACAAATCTTCAAAATTATCTAAGTCCCTGAAACATTTTGATTGTTAAAAGAGGCAAGCATCTACCTTCCTTTCAGCACCTCTGAATGTGCTGTGATTTATGTACATCACAGATGTCAAGCAGGGGAATAGATTGCTGTTAAAGGTTGTGGAATCTCCATCACTCAAGATTTGTTCAGAGCAGATTACACAAACATCTGCCAGGAATAACCCAGGCATCATTGCTTCTGTGTTCCAGACAAGAAGTGATCTGCACAACATCTTGAAGCCCTCTAGCTCTACAAAGAACTCTAAAAGAGACCTTGATACTCATTTCATCGCTTTCTGATTGTATAGGAATTCTGTCTGGGCTTTATCAGATATTTAAATAGTAAATCAGGATTAATTTAGTCATAACAATTATACCTAAAATAATATGGATCAATTTTATTTCTGGCATGATGTTACTTCCCTGGAATTATATAAAGGATTAATTTAGTTCAGCATTTGGTAATTAATAATCTATCAATGTGTTACATTAATGTGCATATTGAGTTATTCTACCATCATTTAGTAGAATAACTATTAGTAGCATCACTAATGAGACTATAAACTATAGGGATCCTCAAGTCACATTGGATTCATGTTTTCATTATTTCTATCTAAGGCTAGTTTTCAGCTCAGCCAGTTAATAAACACCAGGGTGATGCTGGCACAGGAAATATGCATCTCTTAATTATCATAGTAAAGACAGATGTGACTGTTCTCTATCACAGGGTCCTGCCACACAAAGAAAGCTTAAAAGTGTATTCTTGTTCAGAACATGGTACACAGCTGCTTTCTGCTTATTAGTTCTGAAATTATTTGAACTGCATCACATTTAGAAACTAATTATGATCTAGTTCTGGAAAATTCATCATCTTCTGCTGAACTTCAAATACCCAAGTAGCTTTACTGGAAACAACAGCTAAACATAAGCTCATACCTGAGCATTTCCAGGACAGATTTCCATGGCTCCTCAAGTGTGATTACAAAGACAAATCTTATCCTGGCTCTGTGACAAATTAACCGAGCTATACAAGCTTTTGAACTTGAATTGGGTTGTGAGCAAGTCTGAGGTCAAACAAAGGAGTCTGCACTGGAAGCTCCATTTTAGACTAGTCAAACAGCAGATCAGATCATTAAAATGTTTTTCAACACTCAACTTCTTCAAAATCAAACTTTAAGACTGTCAATGTGAGCTGGAATGCAGAAAAAGAAATACAATTTACTGAGGCAAGAGCCTCAGTAAAGTGGAATTTTGGGGGACGGTTTTAGAATTATATCATTTGGCAATATTTTTGCTTCTATTTCTCTAGCAAAAATTAAGTAGACTTTGAAAGATGCAAACAATATCTCAGCGCATCATACCATGTGCCAGACTGGCAATGTAGAGTCAGATTATAACTAACTGGGCACTAGACCTATTCTTTGTTGACACTCATAAAGAATAAATGTTAAGAGATCATGAACACAGCAGCAGTTAAGATGAAGAACAATCTGATCCCTGCTGCACAGGGTGATTCTTTAAATATTCAAAATATATCCCAGCAGTGATATCAGCCACACAAAATGAAGTATTCTCTTGGGTCCACTTAAGAAAGAAAAAAATTACCTCAGCTAAAAATACAAATAAAAACAGAAATAGGATGCTCCACAGGAATTTTTCCTTCCATTCCTCTTTTTTCATTCTCATCTCCTTTTCATGACCTCAACTGGTAATGAATCAGCAGCATGAGCTCTACCAACTGATATCAGGCATATAGGCAGAGACTGTGGAAAGAATCACATTTCTTATTTTCCTTGCCCTGTCATAATTTCTTAGAGCAAGGCACAAGTTGTTTGTTTCCCTCAAGCCCCATCCCCAGAGGTATTTCTCAGTGGCATGAAGCAGCAGCAGGAAATCCCACCAAAGACCATGAAAATTCCTTGCTATTCCTTCTGTATGCTGTACCATAAGTCTACATAGAGTTTCAGAGACCACTAAAACAAGAGATAAACTGGCCTCTTCTAATATTTTCCATATTGCTTCACAGATGCAGTAGAAGCTGTATCCAGGGGAGGTGACATAGCCAACCCTGCACTTCCCCAGCCCTGCTCCCAGCAGCAGAACAAGAAGATCGGAGGTAAGGCACTCCTCTTTGGTGTTCCTAAGATAGAAAGAAACCCTACATAACACAGATCAGAAGTGGGTGACCTGTACTCTCACCTCATCATTCCCCTTCACTGATAGCACTGCAGGAACAGGACTTCAGCATGCAATACATATTTCCATTATTCCACTTCGTTAAGTATTTTCAGCAAGGCATTGGGAAAAGCCCTGTTGCAAGCCAGAAGAGAGCCCCATGCTTGTGTCCCAAGGATTTCCCACTCTACTCTGGCCTCTGTTAGAGGTTCCTCAGCAACAAGAAACTGAGGATCTTTTAGCGAACCCTCTACAGGCTAAGTTCTTCTATTTAGCATTACACAGTGAAAAAAAATGAGGCCATACATGAAATCCCACTATTTTCAGATGCCACTGAAATTATAATTCTCTAGGTCCTGACTTGGCAAGGTTTTAAATCTTAAACCCTTGAGGAGGGAGAGGGAGTAGACATTTATATGCAACGGATCATTCTTGTCTTTTGCTATTAAGAGACTTTGCTGCTGAGAAATACACTCCAGGTTTTCGTGGAATCCTGATTAATAACTTTTAGGCTTAATTTAAAGGTGCAGGGAGCAACTGTGTTACTAGTTACACTGTTCACACTGTAAAGTGAAACACTCCAAGTGTCAGTATATTGCATAAAATTAATTGGCTTGTTAACCTCAAACAAGGTAAAACAGTAGGACCTAGGTGCATACATTTTCCTTCTTTGATACTACAGAAAAGTCACTCTTTTTGACATTGGGAGAGTTTTAAGGGGGAAAAAATATACATGACAAAAGAAAAATATCAGTACCTAAAGCCAAGTGAGAAAACATGAGAAAGTGCAATGACTGTATTAGGGATGGCAGGTTGATTCCCTGACTGTGCTGGTGGGAATGATGAGGGCACTTCGAACACCGGGCTCTGCTATTCCAAAACAGGTGCATATAAACCTTAGAAAATCCTTCTAGGGAAGACTGCTGAAATCACAATTTGTTCTCTTTCATGTGCCTGGATCTCACCTTCAAACCCCGGGATACTTACTAGAGCCTGTAAGAGCTCAAGATTCTTTTTCTTGTGCTTTTCTTGGGAAGACAATAAATAGTCAAACTGAAAATCTACAGCAGAACTGTGAAGCCACTCTTTATTCTTAGTAGCTTTAAGAAAATAAGCCTGTGTAGAAGATGCACCCAGGCATACCTTTTATGCCAGGATCTTCCCCACATATAACACGAAAGTTACTATGAAATCTGTCAGCAAATAGGTTATCCCACTGCTTGTGTAGTTATTCCTGGGTTCACCTCCTGATCTATCAACAGGGAAGAAGCAATTGGCTCTTAGTGTAAGCAATTTCAACGATGGAACAAAGAAGCATTTAAAAACTAAGTCTTTAAATAAGGAATTACTGTAATGAGGTAATTTGTGTGTTGACAATGCTCAGACTTCATCCTGGTGCTTTTAGGTGCACAAAAAGTGGTCTGACTCAGATTTCGGTACACTCTTTGTAACAGGGCTCATTTCTCCTGGGTGTGGATTGCATTGTAACATATCTCACCACATGCATGAAAAGATAAGGCAAGAGATAAAAAAGCCTGTTTTACAATTCCTGGACAAACTGGAACAAAATGCAATAGCTGACCCTCAATAGTAACAGTAATGTCCAACAGGGAGTGATAACTAGACCATAAATAGCCGTTTTGGACAGGATTAGTGGCCGTGTGTTCAGATGATGGATAAAAGGACAAGTGCAGGCTTGTGTGGGGCGCTAGTTGGGCAGCAGTACAAAGAAGAGCCACACTTAGCATCATTACAGCAGCCCAGACAGGTTCATAGTTGGTTGTTCTCATGCATGCAGGAAAAAGTCTCTGTGCTGAAGGGGCTTTCCATTTCTGACATTTCACAGCATGTGCCATCAGACAGCTCCAGGCAGAGAGTGGGAAGGTTATTAGCAGTGACTGGAAGAGTTTAGACAGCTGTTGCTTTCTGCTGCCTTTCTGAAAGATCCACTCTTGTAGAGAATATTATCTCGTAAGCACTGACCAAGAATGCATCTGCAGGGAATTGAACTTCAAATATACAAAAGGTTACAGCAGAAAGGAAACAAACGGGCTGTCCTCATGTCCATTATGGAACAGACCAGACTGAGTGGGCTTACTGCAGCAAGCTAGCTGGATACAAGCTGGACATCATGAGAAGCTCTTCAGGAGCAAACATAGTGAACTTCTGGAACAACTCACCTGCAAATGCTGCCTGCAACGCCTTGTGTGGAGGGATGGTAACAAAAGTTAACCCAGCTTGTCACAGTGAGAGGAGATGGACACAGTGACCTCTTGAGGATCTTTCCAGACTTTCACGTTTTCAGACATTTTACAGGCAGTAAAACCCTGCAGAGATTAGAATTATACACTGTTAATAGTTACACACATCTTCAAGTCAAATCAGAAACAGTTCACCTCAGGGAAGTTTCCCAGAATGTGCATGCTTGACTTCTGCATACCTCAAATGGCTGCATACTTGGAAGGATTGTGTTGTACCTCAACCTCCTCACAATATGTTGAAATAATTCTTTTCTCTGGTCTCTATGGAGATACCAGGTCTTTCCTATGTTCTCTACTTTGTCCACAAAGGCATCAGCTAGCTTGCATGCCCAAGGAAAGTAACTTCAGACCTTTGGCAGGTATTCAAGATAACTGGCAAATGTTTTGCCTGGACTATGTACTCCTCTACAATTTAACAGAGACAATTTAACTAGCATTTCTTCTTGGTGAGAAATTTTCATCTTTTGATAAATAGTCATTATCAAAGCAGATCAAGTGGCAAGTTTTTGGAAAGTACATAGCAAAAATCATTTTGGGGAAGAACATTTTTGATTTTATAAGCAGCTAAAGCTAAGCAAAGAGTATGAAGGGAATGCTGTTCCCTACCATAAGCAGGAGAAAATGATAAATTTAAAGCTTGAACTTCCAGGGAAAGACCAGAGACATTGCTGGAACATTGATAGGAATACTCTAAGGGGTCAGGACCAGAATATGGCACAGAAACCTCACTGAGATTATCACATGCATTTCAGTTTTCTTGATAATTTGAAACAATCCTTGACCAGATACTTTTTTAAAGAAAGCTTTTTTAATTGAGACACTTTTTTCCAGTGCCAATGAAAATGCCTTCATGATTAATTCAATATCCTGATGTTTGAAGAGCACTGCTGTTGTGGTATTACATAGCTATCACAGAAAATTACCACTTCAGGACAGATGGTTCAGTGGTGTTGATGAGTAACAATTAAGCCCAGTCATTAAGGGCTCTTCTGACCATCAAAGTCGTCCACTGAAGACATGTATATGAAAAGTCAGTATGACTTTTTTTCTGCTAACAATATCTTCACAGAGTTTCTAGAGGACCTTTTCTATCTTTAGAAGGCCTAATTTAAGGGGCCATATTTGAATTATGATTTTTGATTCTCTTTCCAAAGCGTTAAATAATTTTAGAAAAAGTTTCCTCTCTTAATCTAGAGATGCAAAGTACTGTTCATCATTGAAGACTGTTCCATTCTATCTCACTGTTAAGTTTCTAATTTTGAATAACCAGATGAACCAGGCCTTTAAAATTTTGTATCATAGGAACTCCACAAAGTCACACGGAAAAGTGTCCCAACTCCATCTTCAAAAGGTACAAATGTGTTGCTATTTCAGTTTTGGGTAATCTGTGAAGAAAGGTGACTAACATGGATGGTTTAATGAACAAAGTTGTTTGGTATTTTCTCAGTAGAAGAAGAGAAGGATGATTGAAACATCACATTAAACAGATGACAGTGATTTGATATACAGCAAGATCCGTCAGATTCTAAGAGTGATTGGGTGACATCACAACTGCCTCCTATGAAGAGGAAACTAGTTGGTGACAGGCCTGACACTAGCCTGCTTGAAAATGTTGCATGCCCGTGCAAGACTTCATTTACCTTCTGTAATACACACCTCAGGTTCTACCCTCAAACCACATATGGAGGATAAACAGATCATCCCACTTGCAGTCTGTAGTAGAAATCCCTCCATGTGTTGGATGCATTGCCTGTCTGTGGTTCTTTGAAAGAAAGGCCTCTTGGGAGCAGGGAGAAGGTCATGCATGGCCAGGGTGTTATGTCCCTTGTGCAAAACCCACAAATTACACTGGGGGAAATGATGGAGCTGAACCAAACCCTTAGAGGGTCATTACAGTCATAAAAATCATAGAATGGTTTGGGTTGGAAGGGACTTTTAAAAGTCATCTAGTCCAGTCTGCCTGCAGTGAGCAGGGTCACCTTCCACTAGACCAGGTTACCCTAACCTGAGTTTGAATGTATCCAGAGGTGGGGCATCCACCACCACTTTGAGCAGCTGGACACTGGTGTTCCAGAGTCTTGCTGCCCTCAGCATAAAAAAGTTTCTTCCTTCTATGTAGTCTGAATCTACTCTCTTCTTGTTTAAAACGATTACTCATTGTGCTATCACAACAGGTCCAACTAAAAAAGTCTGTCCCCATCTTACTTCTAGGCCCCCTTTAGATACTGGAAGGTACTATAAGATCTTCCTGGAGCCTTCTTTTTTCCATACGGAGCAACCCCTGCTCTTTCAACCTGTCCTTATAGGAGAGGTGCTTTATCTCATTATTTCTGTGTCCCTAACTTGACTCCCTGTAACAGCCTTGTAACAGGCCAATGTCCTTCCTGTGCCAGGGACCCCAGAGCTGGATGTTCCATTTCAGGTGGGGTCTCAACAGAGTGGAGTGGAAGGGTAGCAATACCTCTCTGGAACAGCTGTCCATGCTCCTTTTGATGCAGCCCAGGATTCTGAGCGGCAAGCTCACCTTGCTGGGTCATGTCCAGCCTCCTATCTACCAATACCAGGAGTGCTTTTCTGCAGGACAGCTCTCAATCCCTTCATTCCCCAGTCTGTATTGATAGCAGCGTTTGTCTCAACCTTGCACTTGGCCTTATTAAACTTCCTGAGGTTCCCATGGGCACAATTACTGAGCTTGGCCAGTCCCTCTGGATCACATCCTGTCCCTTAGGTTTGTCAACCTTACTGCTCATCTTGGTGGTTTCTACAAACTTGTTGAGGATGCAATTGATTCGACTGCCCATTCCCTTCACCAAGATCTGCAATAAGCCAGCCAGCTGGAGGGTACAGCCAAGGCAGCGATCACAGCATTTACGTCTCGAAAATGTATACAGAGAAAGGAATCACTTAATTTGGTTGTGGTAGCAGGCTTGAAGTGCAATAAATGGGTTGAGCACTGAGGCCTTTGGAGAAACAGTCTTCAAACAAGACACAGCCAGGAGTCCCCTGCAAGCCAAACACTGCTGCATAATGGCAGTATGTTAAAGAGACATGCTGAAACAAATCTGCATCAGAGACATGCCCTGCTCACACTCTCTGTCAAATGAGGAAAAGCAGAGAATTGCTTGTAGCTGCTTGCACAGCTCATGGAGAGAACAGTAGAATTACGAGGTCTTGAGCAGAGATGGTGGTGGTAAGACCAGGTTGAACTGCATGCTCTCTAGCAGGCCCCTTGCTGGAAGATGGAAGTTTAAACTCAGGGGTTCCTCTGTGCCATGTGTGCTGGAAATGATGCAAAAATCTGCTGAAGGAAGACATGTGAGTACAAAGCTGAGTGAAATATCCATTCAGATATTTACAGAGATAGAGCAGAACCACAATTGCTTCACAGATGATAATGACTATTCATTCCTAACTTTCTGCTGAGAGTCTGTAGCCTACAACAGGGTCACATTAACCCATTGCTCTCCTCTCCCCACATAAAAGAATACCGGATACAGAGAGAACAAAAAGCACATGTTAAATATCTGACTTGTGCTTAGCTATTATCCTCCTTCCTACATAATAACCACCTCTATTTATATTCACATCTATATTTAATGCTCACTGAAGACTACAGACTTGTGTTTGATGTTCAGCTGAAGACATGATTCATCACAATCCTCATTTTTAGTAATGGAAAAAGACTGTGGTAGGAAAAAAACAGATGAGTGCTTTTCATCCTCGTAGCCATGTAACCTTTTTTTGAACTTGAAAAGTTGTACAAAGAATGGTAGTCTTAGCCTATCGTGGGTGATTCACAAAGTCTTCTGAATGCTGCATGATCTCTCCTAGCAGTATTTGATCTCTCCTTCTTCAAAGAATGTTCATTAAAAATAGACAGCAAATCACCCATTCCTTGACCTACCATGTCTGTTGTTGTTTTTAACATGAGATGTAAAAACCATTCTATTTATTATAAGAAGTCTTTGAAAAAACAGATGTTATCATTTCTATGTCTGTAGTCCCAAGAATGAAAAACAAGGATCACACGTCAATTATTAACTTGTTTTTCATGCTCTACCCTGCAGCCAGAGCCATCAGTGCTGATTCCCAGACAGGTGGTCAGAGGAGAGCATGGCACTCCCTTCCCAGCTATCAACATGAGCTGTTTAAGAGCAACCTATTCCAGGGTCACTGAATGCAAACAACTGCAGAACCTCTGATATTGCCTCACCACAAAATAAACTCCTGTTCTTTTTCACAGTACAACTGGAGCACCAGACTGTTTTCTGTCATGGAACATACATGCTAGGTCTCCTATACATACTGACAAGAGAATGTGAATGTACTTGGGGTAAAAATATTTCTACATGCAGAGCTAGTTGTTAGACATTATTCAGCTACAACTTTATAAATATCTTTGCACAAAAAATAAATTTACCTCTCTCTTTTTCAAACTAGCTGACTTCCCCTAAAATAACTAACATCAGCCTATTAGAGATCAGACATAGCTGGATTAGATGATACTATAATTTAAGAATATAACTTAACGTGAACTCGTAATTCCAATGTGAAAGATTGAGATTCCACTGGGAACTCTGAATTCATTAAACTGAAGTTATTTTCACTCATCAGAATATGTTCTTCACAGAAATAGGAAACTGACCTCTAAATTTACAGGTTTGTTTGAATTAAAAACTCTTTTAATTTCTGGAAAAGGAAAAGCATGGAACTTCATCTCTCTCATCCTGCCTTCCCCAAAGGAGCTTTAGTCAAAGGGCTGAGCAAGGAACCCAAAGACTTGGCTGAAACTGCACCTCCACGGGGGTGAAGCCAAACCAGAAGGAGTGGTTTGGATGCCTGAAGCACTACCTCTGAAAGAGGCAGGTGACAGAGACAGGTCTATCTGATAACCCCAATCACTCCCGGGCACCTTTTGCTTCTGCAAAATCACTCCTCAGGTCGAAAACATCCTGGAGCTGCCCAGGCTCTGACACCAAGCTTTCAAATGCATCTCCTCCTGAGAGGAAAATGGAGCAGAGCCTCACTCCTGAATGACTGATGTGGTGATGGGCAGGGCAGATGGCACACACACAGGCATATCGTCCTGGTGCTGGAAAGCTGTGCCCAGGAGCACAGCGACCTGAGCACTCAACCTGCTGTCTCCACCACCTGGGAGCATTTTGAAAAGTCCGCCCACATAGCCGACCCCTTAGACTGCATCATGTGTCCCCCTCTTCATATCAATTCCCAATTTTGCAACATCTGCAAATGTGCAAGTCTCCCAGAGAGTCAGTTTGTGACCTCTGTCTGATCCAGGCATCACTCCCTGTTTTCCACTTGTAGTGAGCAGTAAAAGTCATTTCTGCCTAACATGTCAGCTGCAGCTCAGTGCTAGTCCTGGTCCCCCCTTTGTCCTCCCTCCCTCTTCTTCCTCCCATCAGGGACCACATTTCTCACACAGCCCCTCAGCTGCAACAAGTTGGCTGGTTGGGATGGGTGCAACTGGATTCTGGGACCAACCTGAGTTAAGCTGGTTTGTTCTGCTGAGCTGGCTTTTGAGCAGCTTGTTTTGTGACCACTTGCTGGCCAACAGATCCAGAAAAAGGAGAGCAGGAGGTCAGTGCTGCTATCTCTGGCTCTGCTGCCAAAAAAGAGCCTTATCCACATCTAGCCCCAGTGACACCATTACCTGAGACATCTGGGACTAGGTGCCTCATGCAATATTTCAGTTTTGTCTGTCACTTTACATAGATCCTTATGCAACACAGTGGAGGGGGGCTGGCACAGTGTCCCATTTGCATGCATACACTGTGCCTCTGGACTTCTTACCAAAAAGTATGCCATTTTTTATATACTTTCTCCTCTTTCCAGCAGCCTTACTTACCTCCTCCCTTTCTCTTGCCATCACTGCCTGCATTCCTGACTTGTGGGGCAGAGGACCCAGTATCCAAGTGCTTTAGAAAGGCTCAGGAGGGGATCCAGCTGATGCAGCACAACACTGGATGGCTGTGCCAAAAATCAAGGAGGTAACAGGCTCTCCCTTCCATGACCGTGAGTATGACAGTACTGCATAAAGGAAAATCTGGTCCACGCAACCCAGAAAATCTTTCCCTAGATACACAAAGAGACTAAAACCAGAATGGCAGATCAGGTGCAGCCATGTTTTCCTGCTATCACCAGTCTTCCCCACATCCCTATTTAAAAATGATGATTGAAACATTTCCCTCCTTGTTATTCCTGCATTATAATTGTTTGTAAATGTCATTTTTTCTTTAATTACCCCTTCCTACACATGCATGAGAACGATAGGATAAAGAACAATACAACATTACAATTGAATTACAAAAGCATTGCACACAGCTATTCTATTAACTTCGTAGTTGTGATGTGTTATAAAATGCAAAGTGAAGAAAAGAGGGTAGTAATTTGTTTATAAATATCTTAGTTAGGTGGAGCAAATGCCATATTGCCTGAGAAAAGAAAACAACTGATTGCAAAGCATACCTTCTAGCATGGATTTCATAGGGCAAAATGTAGTTAATAAAACTACCTTTATGATTTTTATAACAGCCTTTTAGCATAAACAGCTAATAACCAATTTGCATTAATGGTATTGGCACAAATGTAAATTAGTGTCTTTGTGTTTGTATTGCTGAAGTGCAGTTCTATTGCCAGACAATTGTATTTGGCCATTTCATTAACTGGAGAGATCTAAGGAACAGATACAGTCCCAGAGCCTGCTCAAGGAATATTAATTCAGAAAAGAAATTGCACTGCACACCTCCTTACCAGCTGGGGCCTCAAAAAGAGCACATGTTCTTTTCTCACCCAGGCCTGTTCCTCCATCATGCATGTTGGCATTAGAGGGACCACACTTCACGCAAGCTGGCGCTGCCTCAAATCAGGTTTAGAAACAAGGCTTTCCAGCCTCATGCAGCATTTCAAGATTTCATCTGCTTTCCTGTTCTAAGTCACGAGCAGCAAGGCCTTGGGGAACAGTCTGCCACTGACCATAACAAGGAGCCCCCAGCAGTACGAGGTCTTTCACTTACAAGAGGGGACTTGTGCTTGCAGAGACACAGCAGCTCCACTAGGAATGAGGCCAGTCAACACTCAGAAAAAAGACTGCCCCTTCCATAATAGGGTTCAGATCTCCTCCTCTAGCAAATACTTTCCCACTCCTGACTATTTAGAACACCCTTCTCCTCTCCATGGTGAAATGGTTCTCCTGCAGCTGAGAGACACACATCATATTTTCTTTAGCACTGTAAGTGATGGAGAACCTTGTACGGGATTTACACCACCACTTTTCCCCTTCTCCCAAGTGATGGTTTTCCTACTTCACACCAACAAAAAGAGATGACTGTAACGTAATAATCTTTATTGGGGTAAATGGCAGGTGGACAAAGGAGCCTTTATAACCTATTCTACCAATGTTTCTGCAATTCAAAGATCACATGTAAATGTTGGCAAATTACTGGCAAGGCACTTGAAAGACACACAATCTGGTCTGCAGTAGAAATAGAGGTTTTGCATTTCAGGCCTCATTCATCTGGGACCTTTCATATTCAGAGGGTCTCTCTTTCGTCATGCTATGTAGGCAGCTACTGTATATACTGAAAGCCAATTTTCCCATATAGTGAAGAGTGCTGCTGGAAGAACAATAAATCATTAGTCTATTTCTGATTTCATTACCCTTTATGTTATATTGATACAAAAGTATCCATTCCTTTCATCTGCTTGTTTCTTAGATGAAGACTAGAAGAAAGGCTTCTTCTCTTCATACAAATTGGCAGTAAGCTGTTTTCCTTTCATCAATACAAAAGGCAACGGCCATTTTCTACAGCATGAGGACTCTGAAAGAGGAATGCATATATTGGTTGTATATTGTTTTGCTTCCAAGCATGCAATACACTGGGTTAAATTTTGCTGCTGTTAACACCAGTATAATATCTCCAGAAGATCCTTGATGAATACAGAGTAGATTTTTACCTTTTGAACATGACAAGCCATTTTAAAGAATCATTATGTAAATACACATACATACATGTCAACCACAGCTCCCTCTTAACCCCATCATGAGTGATGTCATTTTAGCAGATCAACAGAATTACAGTAGTTCTCACACTTGTACTCATACTGCACTACTATATAACAGAATAACTTCATTAGAAGTTTGTCAAATTCTGTTCATGCAACACTAATGTAAATAAAGTCAGAAACAGGCTTTGTGACCTCTGGGTTCTCTTGTCCACTACATGCAGAGAACATAATGAACTAAGCAAACATAGTAGATGAGACATAGCACACAAATACTAATGCAATTAACAACATGAACATTACTAGATGAGTGTTATGAATTACCAGGACTTAAGAGCAGTAAAAGAGGAGAATCGCTTCTCTGGAGATCTGGCACCAGGAGACAGAACCCATCAAGAGAGATCAGGGTCCAAACTTGTTCTTGTTTCGTAATTAATTACTGTCTGATTGCAATTTGGTGGACTAAGTGAAATACTTGGTGGTTTTACTTCCATGCTTCAATTCCTACACAACAAGACCAATGCTACAGCTGGCTCATGTGACTCTCTTGCATATTACGACCCATAAAAATACCAAATTGAGATAATTATGATTCATGTTAAACTTATACCATCCCATCCAAATCCCATTATCGGAATATAAAGATTCCCAAGGGATTCTACAGGGTTTGGATCACAGCTACAGTGACAAATGCCAAGTTCATAAGGCCAAAATTAGCTTTCACCAGCGCGATTTTGGCATGACTCTATTGAATTCTGTGGGGCTACTCTGACTTATGAGAATCTGAGAGAAGAATTTAACCATTAGTGATTTGCGCTGGAATACAGTGTGCTTCTCATTTTACAGCAGCCCAAAAGATTTTGGCTTTCTTTTTGGTTTTTTATCAAACCCTAATTAATTTTTCTTTCAACTTTAGCTGTTACATGCTCTCCTGATAATTTTTCAGAGGTAAGATACCCCATTTAATTACTTCATGAATTCTTCAACTAAAAATATTGGGTGCAATCTATAATGTGACAGGAAAGCTAGCATATTCTTTGAGCCAAATTCGGGTCTTACTCACACTTCAGGGGGATTCTGTACTCACTTGACATCAATAATGTTGCCTAAGAGGAAATGAGAGAGGGATTTGGTCAATTATACAAGTATAATTTTTACAGAACCAGCTTGAAAGTGACAGATATAATCATTAATTAAGATTAATGGGTACATTCTAGTGTACAGAAATAATTATTTACTATATCCCTTTAGAGGCAAGAATGGGAGTACAAAAAATGAAGGATCACAAGAGCTACAAGCTGGTATGAAGTAGTGTGTTTAGGAGTATGTGGCTATTAATAAACTCATAGCCAGTATTTCAGTATGAATAATATCTCAAAGCTTCCTGCGGCTGCCACAGCTTTGGCTTAGATTTATTGAGAAGGCACCAGCTGGCTGCTGCTCTGCAGCACTGAACAGGTTAAAAAACTGGTAAAATGGTGTTTGTTTCTCCTGGACCTGGCTGGTTGAGGCAGCTCCCACAACTGGGCAGCTGCCCTGTGCTTCCCTGCTGTCGTTGTCAACATTCCCCCCAGGCAGAGATATGCAGGAACAGGGGGGCATGAACAGCCACCTGCATGATGCCCATGTATGCAGGAGGCCCAGTATCTTACAGGTAAATAAAGATATTTTCAAGGCAAGAAAGTTGGGGTTTTTTTTCAAAAAGTTACCTCCTGCAAGGAAAAAGCCTTTTTCTTTATCACTGAGAACAGAACTTTTTACAAAGAAAGGACACCAAATCAGTACAGTCTTCCCAGAGAAGCCAAATAGACAAAGCTCCGGAGAGTCTGGCTGCTGATTTGATGTTTCTTACAATCCCTTTGAATATTTGAATGCCATGGCATTGTTAATAGGCAATAAAACTGTATATTCCATAATCCTGCCCTAATATGGCAACTTTTTCAAATACTAAACACCATTTTTAGAAGGTATTTTAAAGAAACACTGAGGCACAGATTTAATAGCTTGGATTTAGTCAGTCAAAATCAAGGGCAGGTACCGAATAGCTACTAAAAAATCAAATGGCATGCACATAACATCCAGCAGAGATGGGTGCTGTGATATACGGTGTAGTTCAGACTGCTCCATTTGCCCGAAGTCAGTGCATTACCAGCACTATAGCCTAACTTAACTGCTCTGTAAAAGTGCTTTAGAATATGGAAGTGTGAGAGGAGCCATATAAAACCAACTTCTCTTCTGTTCTATTTAAAAGCTAAAGGCACTAGTAAAAAAGAATAAATAACACTTCTTGCTTTATGCAGATGGGAATATCCATCATTAAATGATTGATAAGCCTAACTCAAAAGGCAGCCATCCCTCAGGGTGCTGCTCTATGCTGCCCACTGAGGGATGTGGTACCATATCCATGGGGCATGTCTGTAAAGCTGATAAGAAGCTTCCTGACAGCCTCTGTGCCCTGGGCAAGAGCAGCCACTTCTAGGGCAGCCTGTGGAGATGGCAAACTTGCTGTCATATTTTGGCTGGGGGCCTGAACAGGAACATGTACCCCATGAGTGGTCCTGCACTACACCATGCCACTAGACCATGCCACTTGCCACCTGGATTGTTTCGCTTCAGAGAAAGAAAAGCTTTCTGCTTTCTTCTCTTCAGAGAAGAAAGCAGGAATGCTCCAGGCTATCCGTAGCATCAGAAAAGATGTGTCAATAACTGTCCTATCTCTGAGTAAGTCATTCATTGGAGAACTTCTCAAGGAGAGAAAAAACTTTCACCTGTGATCCTTACAAACCCAGAGGGTGTGCAGGAACAAATAAATCATCTACAGCAATTTCACATGCCTGGAGACCATTTCGGTGCCCATTTGCAATACCTGCTGGGAGTAGTGGGAGAAACATTCATCAGAGAGCAATCAGTCACTGACAAAGCCAAATTCACCTCAGAAGGAGGGCAGGACAGGATAGAGAAAGGTGAGCAAGAGGATGAAGTTGCCATGTCAATCCAAAACCAAATATCATCTTGTGATCCAGAAAACTGCCAGCACTAGACATTGTTGAACTCCTGGGAAAGGGATTGCTAAATAAAACTTCTCACCAAGGAAAAATTACATCACAGAGAAAGGTGCTTCAGGAGCACAGGAACCTCCTCCCAGCACTCAGCTGGCTACCATCACAGTCTGCTGACATGACAGCAGGGCAGGATGATTTGGCAGGAATGAAGGCCCAGTCAGTGCTCCCCACAGCCATCACAGCTGGGACCCCTGCAACCCCGAGCCTATGGCACCTCCTGCCCTCTTACTTGGATAGCTCCACTTTTACCTGCCAGAACCTCTGATCTGCACTCAAAACACAAAAAGGCAGGTGTCTTGCAGTGCCCTCGAGGCACTGTCAGCCTTGGGTACAGCCCCAGGTGACCAACAGCATCACGCATAATTGCAAAAAGTGAATTACTTAGGTAAATACCAGGCTGAAATAGGGTTGAATTATGTGTCTGTCTTATCTCTAGCTCCTGTCAAATGCAGTGACATTTCCCCTGTGCTAGCCTCAACAGTCAGTGTTAATACATGCTGGCAATCTTCCTCCTCACAGAGGGCAAGGAGCCTGTCAGACCTGCACACCAAGCCACCTCACACCTGCACACACTGGGCACAGCCACCTGCCCTCACCAGAGGCTCCATTCAAATTTCCATTTGTTCCTTTCAGGAAGAAATTTCTAGAAAGTCTTGCTGATTGCCAGCTGATGAACTGCCCCCTGCTGCCTGCTTATTAATCTTCTCTAATTGCTAGGCAGTCGAACATTTAAAACAGCTCCTTTCCTTGCCTGCAGTGTAAATTTGTTTACATTGTCTATATGGGGATGTTTATTTCTAAACTTTATTGTTTTCTACCCATCTGTGTATAAGGATAGCTGTAAAAAAAATCTTACTTGGTGTTACTTATGGATATGTTTCTTAGGAAAAAAGGCAAGTAAAGAAAGCGACCTTATACATGCCAGTCTCAAAATGGGCTTCATTAAGCTACAGAGGATGCTGGGAAGGATTCTTTTCATTATCTAACGAGTCCCTGAGGTCCTCAAGGTAAACAGATCCTGCACTTCACTTCGTTGTCCCACGGAGCCCCACAACTGCATGTAGCCAAAGAACAGCTGATTTTGGTCTGACTGAGACATTTTGGACTGTCTGGACATGCCATTTTGTTATGAAAACACCAGGAAATAGAAACTCCATCTTCTGCCTCCATGGTTTACTGTAGAGATATCACCCTCCCTGCACTACAGCTCCAGCCAGTTAAGTCTTTCTCTGATGCATTAAATGCTCTACTACTCTCTCCCCATAGAAGTGTTTCTCACCACAAATAAATCACCTCGCTGGTAGATAACAAAGGTAGCAAACACTTTGATCCCAGATTCTGCAAGCACTAAAGTGAAGTGAGCCTGGTGAGCGCAGTTTTTCCACAACATTCTTCTGTGAGGATAAAACACCTTGAGTGGGAATCACAACCTTAACTTTGCCCAGGTCAAAGCTGGTGTCTGAGGTGTCCCACTTTCTAAGAAAGGACAGCAGCCCTGCTGTTTTTGGTGTAACACTTGGTTTTAATAAACTAAAGCTTACTTGATTCGAGTGGATGTCCTTCTGGGTGTGCTGTCCCAGCGATAATTATTAATCAGTGTGTGGCCTTCAGTAATCCTTGTGGTGGCACAAAATTATAAACAGAAACTGTTTTGTCTTTGCAAAAAGCGTTTCTCATAACAATGTTGAATAACACAAGGTTTAGGGCTTATCTCAGCGTTACATGACCAATCTCTTTCAGACCTGTCAGTACATTCCCATTCCAAGGACTTTCTAAATAGTAAAATTTGGGGGGAAAAGGCACACGGATTAGAGATTTTTATAAAGTGTGAAGTGAACTGGCTATATGTGCTACATCTTCACTGCCAGGCCACACAGAAATCCCTCTCCTTTAATCCAAGGAGAGTCTCAGAAAACCTTCATTAGAGCTAAGTTATCTGAAGCCTGCTCTAGAAATCAAATGTTTGTGACTATTCAAATCACTGACCACTTTCTCTGCTTCCCAAAAAGAGAGGGATGAAAAAGTGCACCTTTCTTTGCTACTTCAGGTTATCAGGAGACAATAAAAGTCCAGGCCACAAATTAGGATGCAATGCACAGAAAATGCCTACATGCCACTACTATGTCTACACATAGTCGGGTGAACACACACCGAAGCCCTTTTTGCTGCATGTTGCCTCAAACCACATTTTCTCAGGAGTAGAAACCAGAAGAAAATACAGGTTCCCTTCCCCAAATGGTTCTGTTCAAGAGCAAAGCTTCCAAAGGCAGAAGTCCTTCTATGCTTGCTGGAAGCAATGCCCAAGGGCTCAGACAACACATACTAGGCCCACATGGCAAAAATATTCAGCCTTTTGGTAAGGCTGTCCCCTATGGCTAGAAAGAGTGTCTTTATACAGTCTTGGAGGAATGATGGTATAATTGTTACCATATGAGTTTTGGATTTAGAGTTTCCTGACCTGCAATAGTTCTGTGATCTTCATCAAGTCACTTACTAACTTCCTGGCAATTTTTCACTCTTAAAAAGTGCAAGGATAAGAATGCTGCATTAGTCACAGCAGGTTGTAAGGATAAACACAACTCAGATACTGAAGTGCTGAGATTCTATGATAGCATATGTACCACAAAAAGGGGATGCCTTTTGAACACAGAAAACAGGTAAGTCTTCAAGGAACAACATATGTCAGTCTAGCAATGGACAGTCATACATTTCTACAGTTTTCTCTGTTTCTGCTGTTAACATACTAAAACCACAGCATCTGCTTGCCATCAAGGCAACAATGCCCAGTCAAGAGCACCAAAAGCCTCAGAAAAGATCTTAACTAAAAATCAGTACTAAAACCAGCCTGGTGCCTGTAGCCTATTACACAGAAGCAATGGTCCACAGGGAACTATTCACCACACAACTAACTGTATGTCCTAACTTCTGACGAGACCTCAAAGTCAGCAGGACTTTGTTGTAGAGGAGAGAATTACCCAGATTTTCCATGAAGGTCTTTGTGGCAAGTCATATCTGCTTACCAAAATGGCTGGGTCCATGTTTGTCTTAGCTACATGGAAAAGTTTAGGCCCTGTTTTGAAAGATAAGAGATGCTGGAAGGCCACCAAGTTCTTGGCAGACTGAATGATACTCAAGTAAAATTGGTAATACTGGTCAAAAGCAACCTCAGGTGCACCACCTTGGACCTTTGTGTCCAAAAATTACTTCTGGATGTAGTTTGTTATTCATTAACTTGGGTTGTTCTACAGTGCTGTACATCATTCATCCAGTGCAGTACCTATGGGTTTGACCTTTGCAGTGGAGCTACTCTACACTTCTCAGATTGCCCTTTTTGCTATGACATTCACAGGATTGTAATACTGATGGCAAAATTGTTGTCATGGTTGGGTGTAAGAGTCATGTTCTCAAATAAAATAGTCTGTGACAGCACATACTACCAAAAGATAAATTAAAAGTATGTAGATAAGGAAAGGCAAAATTCCATGAGCCTGTAGCAGAACTTCACAGAATACCAGAATATGCTGAGTTGGAAGGGACCCACAGGCATTATTGTGTCCAAGTCCTGGCCATGCACAGAACCGTGCCCAAGAGTCACACCATATGTCCAAGCATGTTCTCCAAACACTTCTTGAACTCTATCAGGTTTAGTGCTGTGACCACTTCCCTGGGGAACCTGTTCCAGTGCCATGATGGAGAGTGGCTTGTAAACCTTCAGTGGGGTTACAGAAAATAAGTTCTTGAAAGTTTCCAGGATAAATCCATGAAAACAGACAAAACCAAGGAATTTTGGGATAAACATAGTTTAAAATGTTAAAAGAATTTAAAAAAGCATAAAGTTAAAAGAATTTAATATACAACCAGTATTAAAATTAGAGTATATCATCAGGAAGAAAAAGGTAAAAATCAGGACCATAACTGGTATCCCACTGGTACAAGAATGTCCTTCCAGAGACAACATTAAGCTATCAGAATTTTATTTAAATGGAGCAAATCTGTATGTCTGTTGTTGTGAAAAACAAGAGGAAGAAACACAAGGAAAACTAGCACAGAATGTTAGACTGGACATAGTCAGGCACAAACACCTATATCCAGGCCACTTCTGAAGCTTGAGACTCCTCTGGGTACACTGATCCCACGTTATAGATTGTGTAGAAAAATACTTTTGTTTGTCTTCTGTTTTTATCAGAAAAATACAAAAATGTATCAGCCACAGAACAACACTTCTGGAATAAACCAAAATATTTTCTTCTGATTTTCTACTCTGCACACAAGAAGACAAGATCATAGTCTCTTGGGAAGCAGATCTATTTGGATCACATTTTTTTCCTTTCTCTTAGAAAGGAGAGGCATTTAAGACAATTTAGCATCATTTAAAAATGTATTTATCATCTGTTTTTTCAGTTTCCCTTAGGCTTTTTTACCTGTGAAACTATGAGCATAGTAGGGTTGCTCTGTCCTGTATAAAGAAGGTGCCTCATTAAGGACCCAGGCATGACCACCTCTCCTGCCCATGCCTTGAGATCATGGCTTCTGCCTACCAGAGTACTTCAAAAACACACAGTCTGGGTTGCTTTTGTCCCTTAATTTTTAAAACAAAGGCTGATACATGCGAACAAATGACCCCCAACCATCATTCACATAATGGTCTGGAATTTTAAGGGATCTTTCAAGGGAGTTGGTATTTAACATTCACTACCTTCCCAGCACACATTGCTATCTGGAGTCTTAAAAAGACTCATTATTTCTCCATAAGGATGTCTTTCTAGATAAGCTTTCTGATCTTGTTTGTGTTTGTGATTGAAAGTGTAATGTCTCCAGATTGCCAATGTAAATCATTAGACTTTAATTATCAAAACTGTTTTCTTCTCCTAATAGTCTTTGTCTAAACAAGTTAATGTGACAAGTGAAGATGACAGTAGTTTTTACAGACAGCTTGTGCATACCCAGGTAATGTGGACAGCAAGTGCACATGTAAAGTTTTTATTTCAGGAACACCTCCGGGATCAGATCACATCCTTCATACTGGAATAGGCAAAACCTGGTGCATAAGCCCAAACACCACTACTGTATGTATTGGTTGTCCCAATACAGAACTAACGAGATCTCACCAAAACACATTTCATGAGGAAACTGTTTTGTGGTTCCTACAGGCATACTCAGGGGTCAACTGGATGCAGATCCCCCTGTCTGTGTTGGAACAGATGATGACAAATCTAGCACTGTATGCATGTCTTTCAAAAGGTAATATGGCCCTGTAAGAAAGTCAGCAGTTATATCTGTGACCTTGACAGCCTGAAGTGCTGAATCTATCTATTCAGGTGGTCCAAAACCAAAAAGGTGTACGTTTGCTAGAACTGTTAGAATGTTTCCAGTTAGTAGGCTGCATTAATGTCTAAAAGTTGAATTACAGTCTTTACACTCTCTCTGCCTTTTCTCTGAATTAGCTCCATTTGTGCATGTACAGACAAGAGAGATTTTGAGCTAATAAATGTTGTATTATGGCATGATCCTTTAAGCAACTGAGAGATGAAAGCCTGATTTTTGCTCCAATCCCAAGCACACTGACATCAGGCGTAAATTTGGAGCTTGATGCAAGAGATTCAGCTGTGCAACTGACATTAAAGCTAATAGAAGCCACAAGAAAAACAAAATGACATTCTCTTCCTTGGACAAGAAATTAAATACAGATTGCAACTTATTCAAAGAGTTCAAAGTCAATTACTTTTCCCAGTGAAATCAATGAGAAGGACTTTCCATTTCAGTTCATCAGACTTTCAACCTACTGAGAAGAGTGACTTTATCTGCGATCTTTATCACCATTTGCCTTCCTGGGTTGTTGGATTTTCTTCTTTCTTTTTTCACTTGATTGATGATTGATCTCATAAATACAACATGCCTTTTCTTTTTCTTTCAAAGGCAACTCAACTGCTTTCAATAACTGGCTAGAATTTTGCAAAATCACTAGAATTTTCCTTTAAGACACTGTAAATGCCACAACAAAGACCAATATTAGCCGGATGAAACATTCCAAGCCCATATACCATTCCCCAACAGGCCTGCAAAGTGCAACTGCAGATCTATGGAGGCACTCTGACCAGGATCAACTTTCAAGCAGTGACCTCTCTAAAAACACTGTGATTTGGTCTCCATTTGTCACTGTTTGTTTAAGGAAGGTGTCACTTGAAAGGATGTGATCTTTCCCCATCAGCAGTAGCAGTATGCACAACAGCAGACAGTCACTTATAAACTCACTACAGAACATAAAGTAGATGTGCTTGAGAGAGATTGAGGCGATGTCTACATTCAATTCATTTAAAGATGTCGACTCTACCTTGTGACGGCTAAAAATCTAGACATTCCCAGTTAGGGAGCAATAACTGAAAACCTTTATTGAAAGCATGCTTCACAATATATAGGCATAGTAGGTGTAACAAGATGACATTTGTGCTGGGTAAGGAGGGGAGCTCTGGCTGGTTACATATCATAGTGTTCAGGCAGGAGGAAAAGCAAAGGAATTCTTACAGATAACTACAACCTAATTACAAACCTGACACAATTAGGGTTTTTAAACTAAGCGAGTGATTTACTTCTGGGGATTCTCAAGGCCTGGGGAGAAGACCTTCTTTCCTCCCTTCACAGCTCCGAGGCTGGCTGGATAGTCCTGTTAACATCTTTCTTGTTGATAGACAGTTTCCAGATGTTCCGAACACGACCTGTTTACACATACTGATCCTAAATTTTGTTCTGGGGTATTTGTTTTGGCATTGCCTTCTTCAAGATCTGGGCTCATTCCCATCCTGAAAACTGTCATTCATTCTTAAAACCATATGTCCACACATCTAAACTGGAACTAATAAAAAATTAGTACACCTCCCAGCTCAGGTATAGTTACACCAGACAAGCTGCAGATCCTGCAGCCAAACCTTAGGACCCAGTTTTGAGTATTATTTAATAACCATCATAATAATTAGCTGCTAAGTAGCCATGGTAATCATATTGTTCTCAGATTCTCATGCCCTGTTGTAATCCCACTCCCTGTTCTGCTCTGCACTCCACCTGGTGAGCACGCAGTGACTGGTGAGTGATGTGCCAGCCCATGCAAAGGCTCTGTCCTCTGGTATCACTCCCTAATTACCTGCACCCCAAGTCTGTGCTTGTAACAATGGGCGTTCAAGATGCAGAGGGGATGTACTGGTAGGGCAGGAGTGGGAGCAGAAGCTGATGGTGCAGCTAACACTGCTGAAGCTGTGGTGGCAGGGTGTACCTTGCCACACTGTCTCCAAGGGAAAGAGACATGGGGAAAAGGAGGGATTAGCTGAACACCAATGAATACAACTGCATATAAGTACTAAATACATATAGTCTATGCAGGGTTTGCTGTCATGTAGCTAAAGGACACTATTATTGTAAAGACTGTACTTTTCATGATAGATTTGTTTTATTCTTAAAATTATAGCAATTGCTAGTTTAAGAGAGAAAATCAGATTCATACTTCCAATAAAAATCTTGCAGACTAAACAAAGAGGAGAGGCATAGCACTTTGGACAAAAAGCACAAAATATTCCAAGCAGACAGATAGCAGGTTTATCGCTGTGACCAAGAGGCTGCACAGTAACACCTGGGTCAGCCACTCAAAAGTACACAAAACACTTTCTTAGAGCCAACATTGTGATAAGAGGCAGAGTCTACTGATTAGCAAATACCCATGCGGGACACACACTGAGTGCCAGTATCAGATTCCAGCAAGGCTAAAAAGAGAAATTTATCTTGAGCTATGAGCCACACGCAGCCTTGACTGAGCTCCCTGCTCTTGTCGGGTATCTATTCACTAACAGTCGACTCAGCCTGTTGCCAGCTCAGCTGTGCTTACACTTACACAGGCAACACTTAGACTCCACTGTGGCATTTTTTATAAGGCATTGAAGGTAGGAAATTTCGCCCCAAATGAGATGAGACCTTCCTGAAAAAGGAGCTGTCACCATGTTTTAGCAAAGGTGATGGGAATTTGTTTGTCCAGTGCTGTTGCCCCCAGGGCTCCTCTTACCCCAGGGGAAGGAGGAAATTTTCCATCACAGAAACTCACTGCTTCTGGTGTGGTGTGCACCCAAAATACTAGGATGTATCAAATAGCCATGAAGGTACTTTATTTTGATCATATTGTCCATGGAAATATGTTGTTTCCAGGAAACAGTGGTGATTATATAGGCTGTAGGCTTTGTTAGTAGTGGTTTTAACACTACATAGATATCCAAGACAGCCTAGTGGCTTCAAAACAGTTTTGAAGCATTAGTGACATGAGTTCAGCTCAACCACAAACTTCTCGGAGATAAACTGCTTAGTCTGTTCTGTGTCTCATCCTCTATCTGTGCAAACATAGCTGCTCTCACACAGATGTCTAGAGAACAAAATAGCCCAGAGATTATGGCACTCTCACCTACACCAATGATGAAGGCCAGAAAAGACCCCAGAGCGCCCACTGTCACCATTCAGCTAGAATTGAACACCACTACCAAAATTCCAGAACATTTAGGCCTAGTTACATGTGTTATGTATAGTTATGTATGTGTTACACTAGTTGCGTGTGCTTACAGAGTTGATGTTATAACACAGACTTTGAGATCATCAGGGCAAGTTATAATATCATAAGAAAAATCCAGTGAAACACATTGCTTCCCACATTTCATAAATAAAAATAATGTAGCAAGATTTTTACCCCTGAAATATCAACTTAATTGCTAAACAAAAGTCTTATTGTATGCCTCCACAGAGGGGATAGTTCTATGTGTACCAAAAGGCTAAAGAGGACAGAAGTGAATTTCTGTCTACACTGTGAAGATCAAAAAATAGACATTTTGATCAGTGCAAACTGTCTGAAAACTCAACTTCTGCCCTTTATTTTATTTTTGTCCTGCATTTTAATAACTCGGTTGAAATAATAAATATCCCACCTTATACCACTAGAACAATTACTGTGTTTTGTAAGACATAAAGCAGATGTTTATATAGAGAGTTTATACACCTTATTTTCAAACACATTCAGATATATTCACAGAGATTATTAACCCTGTAATCATTTGGAATCACATTCATGTATATGTGCCTGTAATCAAAAATTTCTTTCACTATACGCATTGTTAGCAAATGGAAATGACTAAGTTCAAAAAGGACAACAGCTGGATGACAACAGGATCCCAGTGGCCATGAACTCATGACATTTGTATAGAGTACCACTGGAGTAGAATCACTTGAAGTGCTTTATACACCATAAACAGCATATCTCAACAGCAGAAGAGAGCATGAAGAGTAGTCAAAAGCAGGTAAGGCAAGGCAAACAGCCTTCCCGCCACATCAGCAAGGGGCAAAAATATTATTACTCCAGTAATAAAAGATGGTCACAACATAACATTCCTCTGTGACAATATGTAGTGTGTGCTGCATGTTAGCATTAGTATTTACTGTGACAGTGAAAGTGTTGCAACCAAGCATTTCAATAAAGGGCTGGACGCACTGCATGTTGGGTTTCCATCAAAAGGCTCAGGGTGGCAAAGAGAGAGGATGCCAACCCCATGCCAACCTCAGTATCCTGCCTACTGTGAAGTGTGAAGGCTCAGGAGCACTGGGGCCAAGGCATCTTCCCCAGTGGGCTGCAGGGGACACCCCTGCTCCCACTACCCCTCAAGGAGCCCCTTGCTGCTCACTGAGTTACTAGACTCCAGTGGATGAGCTGTTGAAAGCAGCCACCTATCTCCCTCTGTCTTCCTTCAATGTCCAAGGACCTGTGCTTTGCAGCCCTCTCTCCAAGACACTGGCTGGAGCCAAGATCAGGTTTGAAAATATTTCCCCCAAAATGAGTTTTCCAAACTCCTGCTCTCTATCCCAACAGCAATCTCCAGAGCTGTTCATCCCAGGCATGCAAAGCACCAAGAGAGTACAGGTACCATGCCCCATCCCTCCCCGAGCTGCCCTACAAGGAACTGCACCCTCAGCAACTCAGAGAGCCAAAGTCCACCTCAAGCCCACCTCTGTCTTAAACTCTGGGCAAAGGTACAGCTTCATACCGTCTCTGTCCTTTATTTTAAGCCTCATAATAACATTGGCAAAAGAAAAAACCCAGCCATAATCATGAGAGAGCCCTCTACTGGTAAATTAATTTCTGGCTGAAGAAGTAATAAAATTTGGCTCATGTTGGGTTTCTTCTCTACCCTGTCAGCAGATGTGTAAGGTCGTACAAAACAGTGCCCTTCATAACTGCATTAAGGGAACAATGACATCAGAAAATCTATGTGCTGGGAAAACCGTGGTGAATCAGGTTCCCAGGTTAGGAAAATCAAGTTAGGACAGTTTGCTGCAGATTTCCTGCAGCAGATTTAACTACTGAGTTAAAACCCATCAACATCAGAGGTGACATTACAATGTAAGTCACATGAAGGTGCTGCAGGAGGCTGGGAAACAGAGAAGTAAAGGACATGTTCCCCATATCTTGCCCACACACTGGTTTTCCAAGTGCATTGTGCACATGAACAGCAAGTTCATCAAGGCACGAATCTGGCCTACTATTTGTGCCACACAGACTGTCACACAAGTTTTGGGTATCAACACTGCTTTCCCCAGTGTCTACATTTCAGTTCTACTACAGCACATGTAGCAATATGCTAATTTTGTTAGGCCAATAATACCCCCAGGATTCAAATAAACCCAGGGAAGAGCAGACAGACAATTAGGTGTAAGTTGGCAATGGTGTGTTGCTGGAAGGCAGTCAGCATGGTGTCCCTCTGTGAGGAAGGAGAATCATACTCCAGGGCAGGAAGCCAATCCTTACTTCTCTACACAGCTTTATCATAACCCTTTCTGGGATTTTGCCATCAGTTTGCCCATCCAGTTATCCACAATGTACAACACAGAAAGCATGAAAAAGGGTGAGGGATACTGTACTTCAGACGTTTCTATTATCTTTCTTCATCAATACCATTTAAATTAAAAGATGTCCCAAACAGTCTATGTCCCACCACTGCTGTTGGCCATGGCTGTGGTGGGTGTTCCCTTGTCTTTGGTCACTGGCCACACAAGGGAGAGAGCAGCATGTCTGTATGGGACTACAATCTCTGAGAGGGATTCCTCCAAACCATGACTTTGTGTGTCCCTTCCGTATTTATAAGCTGCATTAACCCCAAGTTCCACGTTAGGGCATTGATGTAAAAGTTGTTTGATAACACACACAGACACACTACGTTGATGATACATGGCAAGGGGGAATACATACATGTGGGAGATAATGACAACATGTTGCAGCTTGAAACTGTGACAAAATGTGATTATCTGAGGTAAAAACATGTTACTAATCATCTGGCAAGAAGTCTAACACACTACAGCTTCATGGTTCCCCTGCAACATGTGACAATAAAAAAGCTGAGAGAACACACTGGGTGAAGGCTTTTTTTCTAATACTATATTTTTTATGTTCATATATTGAATTTTAAAACAGCTAATTTGGAGAGGGAGCCCTAATAAACTGACCTGTTCTCTGCAATACTTGTTTCCTATTTTTCTTCTTTTCTAATACAATCAATAGTAAAATTGCTCATGTCATTGAAGTCAATAGACTGAGCGAATGTTTTAAACACCTTAATAATAATTAACATCTCAGAGACAGTGTTGTAGCCATGAGTGGGGCTAGTTTAGTGCAGTGTCAGCAGGAGCTGCTTCGGTTAGACCACACACCTCTGCCACGCCACAAACCTCATTTTTTGGAAAAGTGTGGTGCAACTGGTACAAACTCAGCAGTGGTTAAATTCTTCTTACCTTCTCAGGCATCCTGAGACATCTCTGGCTTACTCCAGAGAGAGGAGTTAAGCCATGCTGTAGGCATGCAGGGCAAAAGAGGTAAGAGTATCAGAGGACCCCAAACCACCCATGTCATAAGCATTCATTGTCAAAAGGACCCAGCCTGGGTCATCCTCCATCAACCACACCTTCCCTTTGAATGGATTTCTGAAGGAATCACCAAACCATCAGAAATAATCCCCTGACCACCAAAAATCCCAGGCATGGACCAGCACACAGGATTCTTTGATCCTTCAGTTGAGTCTGAGATTACTTCATACCTCCCAGGAATGTCTGCCACACCTAACTGGATTTGTGTTGCAGGAAAAATCCCTCAAGCCTCTTTTTAATTGTCTGTACTGGGAGCCCAAACATTCATCTAAGTGCCATTTGCAAGTAGTGGACTACGTATTTTTTAAGTAGTCATGTTCCTAGAATTACAGAACAGACCTCAAAATGGATTTTATTATTATTCTTTAATGTATTTATTAAAATGTAATGTTTGCACTTAAAACAGAGAATGCTTTCCAACTGTCAACCATCTTCTGCCAATTTTTTATGCATAATCCTGATATTAATTTTTCAAATATTAAGCTATTGTCCAATAGCTGGTTGTGACATTTTGGGAGGGTGGGGAATGGAAAAGAAAGGGTTTGAAACACACAAGAGTCATTGCACAAGAATTGCAATTCCAAGAATGCCTCAGTGCTTCACTACCAACTGACTCCTCTTTTGCAATGGGATTTCTTGGATGCAGTCATGCACCCCAACAATGTCCTTGGCACACATTTGTCTGCTAGAGTGTGCAAAGGGGAAAGAACTTACAAAAGGGTTACTTGGTCTCTGCTGTGGAAGGTGGGAAGAGTTACCAAATGACATCACACTGGAATAGATTACTTCCACAACCTTTTAACACTGCCCTGAGTCATCCACTTATGATGGAATTTTCATCACTAAGTCACAGTCAGAGCTCAGTGACATGCAAGGAGTTAGCGGAACTGTGGTTTACCTATGCCCCAAGTGCTGAAGAACTAGAAGGGTTTCACACAAGCTCCCCTGGGACCAATGGTACTACAGTCCTGTTCACACAGAAGGTTGCTGCACTGTGCTCCATCCCACAGCTTGGAGAACTCAGTTCTTTGCCTGAATCAATTTAATCTGAGCTTTCTTTTTCCCTTTCACGGTATGTTCTTGATCTTATTTTCTTAGCCAGCTTGTTCCAAGCTACCCGTTGCTCTGCATGATCAAGAATTACCACTGAAATGCCCACACAAGAACAAAGGAGGAGATAGTCGAGTCTCATTTGTGTTTTTGAATATTCTCCTCATTAATACTACAAGCATATCTTGAGCAGGATGCCCCATAGTGGTAGCACATATGGTGAAAAGAAAGAACACCATTCAAATTAGTAAGAGACACATTTGCCAAAAGCCAGTGCAGATGCATCATCACACTACATCCCAGGTGTTAGGTGCATTCCTCCAGGCACTCTCAGCTAGTACATTTTTGCCAGACCTTTACTCAGCACCTTCTTCAAAGAGGAGAAATGAAACCTCTTAGAAAGTCTGGAGAGACACCCAGGATCAGTGTTGCAACACAGCATTCCCTTGCACTGCCTCTAAATCCACCAAGCAAAAGGCCATATTCTTTTTGCTTACTCATTCGGGTTTCCACTTGTTCTGTGAAACTAAAATCTCATCTCTACACATGCTTTGCTCTATAATTCACTCTCTGGCCACTGCTTAAAATGCACCAGATTCCAGTTAAAAACTGCTTCAAATATCCTGAGAACCTCTGTAAAGCACAATGCAAATTTGAAAAGTTCAAGCCTGGTGCTAATGCAATAAAAGAAGGCAAATATGACTCCAGATATACAGTTGGTGTAATGCCTTTAGGAAGCGCTCCATCAGTTTGATTTAAAAAATGATTGCATTATGTTAAAACAACTAAATTGGGTAAGAGGGAGAGGGATTTGTTGGCATAAATCTTGTCTCTGGGTTTCAAGTACCTCCAAGTCAATGCAAATAAGAAATACGCACAGAAAGAACTGCAAATTTTGCATGAGAAGATCTGTTTTCAAGGAAGTAAAAGTCCATACTGGAAATCAATCCAGTGGTTTATAAAGCAAGAAACCTCTAATGGAAGTCAGCAGGAAGGAATATTGGAAGCAAACCATCAAATAGCAGAGAGAAGTGAAAAAAATACCAAACTATATATCACAAACTTATTGTTTTCAAACAATGATCTGATTCTGACCTCATCTGCAATAAATTTGGAATAACTTGGAATGTGTCAGATGAAGACCACGAGCTCATAGGAAAAAAAACCACAATGTAAGGGCAATCAGGAATCGTCCAATAGTTTTACTAAAGGTTGCCATGAGTAACCAGCACAGGGAAGAAACAAGGCAGGAACAACCTTAGGAAGCAAAAATTCTTTGAATATTTTGCATGACAGGGTGTGTGGGTGGTAATCTTCAGTCTAAAAATGGACCAAGCTATCTATTCACCTTAATACTTCTCCTGCCAGAAGAGTCTTGCCAAACAGTATCAATCTAGTGGGAACACCGAGAATCGGCACAGGCCAGGGAAAGAGATAACAGTTTTGTCTCCCTTCTGCTTTTCCCTGTCCCTACAGCTCCACAAGATCAGGAGGAAGGGAAGCAGGGAACAGAATCTGATGGAGGCACCTTTCCACAGTCAGTCATGATTTTACCAATCAATTCGTCTTGCAGACCAGTCTTCTTTGTCCACAATCTCCTGTTTAAATAGGTAATTGAATATTGCCTGGCTGAATTAAACAGAAGATCTGGGAAATAAGTGCAGCTTCCTGATGTAGAAATGATGGGGGAAATTATCACTGCATACATCTATGTAACACTAAATAGCTATCAAAAAGTGAAAGGAAACAAATCTGAAATGACACTGTTATGCATCCCCACACAAAATCCATTCCCCGTAACCATTACTGATCCTTTATGTTACACCAGCTGGGTGTAGATTTGCTAGGTGGTGAATTAACTCATCAAGATTATTCAAGGCTTTGATTGCTGAGCAATGGCCAAAGGCTAACAGGTTACTGTCCCTGCGCCCTCAGGCTGGTGTGGCCACAGTGTTTAGTCGCAGCCCTCTGCCCAGGCAGACAGCAGTAGCAGTGATGGTGATAACTGCTCATGCTCAGTGTAAGTACTGACGCAGATGAGGGGGACCTCTAGCCATGGACCTTGAAGAGTGGGATCCATTTTAAGGGTTATCAGCCCAGAGGTGCCTGGATCCTATCATCAACTTACCTATAATTTGAACTAAGTCATCACGCAAGCAAACATGAATAAGGTAGTCATAAATCCCAACTGGCGGCACAGTTGCAAAGCTTACTACTGACAGAGGCTGATAGAAATGGAAAAAACCATGCTTTGTCTACTCCTACACAGAGTGAAATCACAAGGGCATCTTGCCCTTGCGGTGAAGTCACAGGACATTGGTGATTGTGGGGGATGGGAATTTGTTACTGGGTCAAGCAGAAACATACAGGAGTGAACAGTCTTTGGCACCTCTGGCCACCCAGGCACCACTGTTACTTGGCCCATTTCACCTCTTTTCCCCCTGAGTGAGTGCCTTCATTTCTCCAGAATTGCTGGAGTCCCAGTTGTATGTATTAGCACCTGCCCTACTGCTTGACTAAATCTTGAGCACATTACTGATCCATGAGGAAATAAAATGGTCTCTCCTGATCAGCACAGTAATGGACTGCCTGAGAGCCTTGCCATACACTGAATTAGACATGGTCTTTGACCATGTAGGCTAGTGCCTACATACTGTTTAGGTGGCTAGAGCAATCCATTTGGAAGAGGCTGATACAACATTAGATTTTGAGGAAGGCAGAAGCAATTATTCTGACAGCAACAGTTCCTCACCACTTCATGCCTTTGCCATGGGCAAATTAAAGAACCGCAAGAGAGAGGGTCTCTTCATTCTCTTTTCCTAACATACAGCTCAGTCTTAGACACACAGGTACACCTTAATACTGGGGCTCTGATCCCATGAGGGCAGGGATGAAGCTAAGGGCCAGAGTTCCTGCTGAATGAACCACTCGAGGAATGACTATGTACAGAAGAGAAAGAAGGCTGCCTGCCTTTCCTTGGACTTCTTAGCCCAGGAGAGGACTCAAGTTTCCCCACAGACAGAGCTGCAGAAATGAAAGCAACCAGAGATTAAAAAAAAATATCGTCTTCCATTCAGACAAAATTTTATCAAATTACTCTTCTTTTCTCCTTGAGAGCCAGTTCTCACTGATGGTCATATATATTCCTGCACTGTCAGCTCATACTCTTGTGATCCTTCCCAGGGGACTGGAAGAACCCTATTAGCATGACATAATCTAGTCCTCTGTTTAAATTGTGGCTCTTACACAGCGTGAGGGGCACGGGTACAAACTGTAAATGCCAGGGAAACACTAAACTCACCAGAGGCCTCACTTGGTGTCTCACAGAAAGATCTCTGGGGAGACATTATGTCACTACAAAGGTCCATCATTCAAGCCACACCAATTAATTTTTCGTTACAGGAGAATCGCCTCAAGATGATGCATCTACCAATGCTTGCCCTTAAACCCTACCCCACCCCTCCCCAGTACCACTCTGATGCAACAGTCTGCTTCCACTCCTGCAATGCCCAGGATCAAAAATGTCACAGGCATGCCTCTGAGATGTAAAAAATATTTCTCTTTGCCCTTGGAAATCCATAGGTCATTGGTACATTTCCATGACATTTTCCCATAAGGGGAAAATATGTTTATCCAAAGCCTTCAGGTGCTGTATGGAGGGATTTCAATCCTAAACCATCCCACTGTTGCCTCTGCTGTATATAAGAATAATTGTGGCCCTGCACATAGCCAGTTTTCACCCCGATAGGGATTTCTTCTTCACCTGTAGGAAAATAAGAAAAAGGAATAAGATATCCTGACTTCAAAATTTACACTTCAATCATGTGGCCATTGCCTCCCTCTTCTGCCTTGCCAGTTTTACACAGTCCTATTTACAACAACATTCATGCTCTTCAGCACCTCTCTCCTCCAAATAAAAATCAATAGAAGTCACTGCTGGTTTAAAAAAATGAAAGAAACAATATTTTCAGTAACTCTAACAATTTCTCAGAAAGGAAAAAAGCACTCCAGACACCTGTGTTTCATTGGGTTTCTAGTAACTGCTCTACTGGGACTGGTCCTCTCCCCCTGGCCATTTACACCATGAAAAAACAAACTCACATTTCCCATTTTACTCTACAGTGTATCAAGATCTGTACCAACCTTGAGAAAATATGGAGTGGAATTAAAATAGCTATAACAACTAGCTCTATGTATGTATCAGCCAGACCTATACTGCTGGATAAATATACCATATGAGAATCCCTGGGAGAAAAGCAAATACAGTAACTGCGGCTTATCTGTGTGTTATTTGAATAACTGAAAAGGAAGTAAATAAACAGTGATTTCTCTTTGACAACCTGTCTCTTTCCTTCTTGAAGAGTATAGTACTGAAATCAAGAAAGCAAATAGCTTATCTTTAGATGAAGCAAGTTCTTGTTAATGCCCTACTCCCACTTTCTGGGCAGCTGCCACCCACCAAAAGTTTGGGGAAGGAATGGGTCTCAGATGCTGGGAGGACTGCAGACTGCATCCCTGAATCCTGTTGCACAGCACCACCACCACTGGAGCAGGACCTCCAAGGGAGCTTCAGACACCACAGATGCAAGGCAAGTGCCAAGTCCCCTAGAAGTTAACCGTATGATTTCTACTGAATTCAGCCAGGTCAGTGTGCATCCTAGTTACAGCAGTCAGGACCAGCTTATAAATGTGCAGGTGTAACCAAAACTGTGTATTCTACACCCTCTGTGTCATTTCTGATGGACCATCAGTTTGCAGCAGCTGCAGGGCACACCTGACTCCTCACGCTACAAGCTGGGTGTTAAAGAACCCTGTGAGGCATGGGAATGTTCCTGTCTTCACACCAATGACTCACCCATGATAACTCCCCTCCAGGGAGGCAACAGCACCTTCACACCCAGCCTGAGGGGTCATGTCTGCTAATGGGTCATCAGAGATTCAAAAAATATCCCATGACTCACAGAGTTAAATCACCTATTGTGAAACTCCCCACTCTGGAGGGAGGCATTGGGCATTTCCACCTGAACCTGAGCATACATAATCTTTGGGTTTTGAGACTTCTGGCCCCACTCATTGGATCCAGAGGAGGACCAGAATCTCAACAGGACTGCAACTGCCACTCTTGACAAGACTGCAACCATCATCCTCACCAAAGGTTTCCCTTTCCTTTTACTTTGCAAATCATGTTGCCCTGTCTGGAACCCCAGGTGAACCAGGGCAGGGCAATTCACCCTGGGGATGAGGAAGACTCTGATGGCAGCCTGGGATCCAGGAGTCTACACTAAAGTAGTACCTATGTGTCTATGTGAGACAAGACCAGGAGTCCACAATAAAGATAATTCAATTCTCCTTTGAAAAAACAAGACCTCTGTTAAAAACAGTCAAATACATAAAATACACACCTGTTGTTTTTGCTGTAAATCTGGTCCCAGGGTACATATAATGATGTAAATTACAAAAACTCTTATTTGGGTAAATTACCCATGCAATCTCAAAAAATCCCCTTCATATTAAAGATAGATTTCTCTTAGAAAACTAAAAAAAGCTTCTGGGATGTTCTATTTTGTATGCACCTCAGTCATTATATTATTTGCAACAAGTGGGGCATGGCAGAACTTCTCAGGGGGAAACTCACATGGGTATTTTAAGGATTTTCTTGTGTTTGTTTTTTCTTTCCAGTTTTCTATGTGCAAAACCTAAAGGCTTGTTTTTCTCTTTTCTCAGAGAGAAAAACTGGTCCTGATTCAAAGCAGCACTGAAATACAAGGCTCTGCCAGATGTTATATAAAGGATGATGTAATGCTGAAGTATTTCATTGTACATTCAGCTCTGTGCTTCAGCCCAGCAGTGATTTATTACATTTTGTCAATCCCATTTTATGTGCCCACATCATTTTTCTTCATGACATTGTTACATTCTCACAGAAGCACACAGAGATAACATCATAACAAGTGCAGCCAATGAAGTTAGCATTTTACAAATGATGTTACTAATAAATGAGTACTAGAGGGGGAAATGGTGTTTCTGAGAGGGTAGAAAGCAAATTTACCTTTGAATAATCTGATGGGGGGAAGAGGCCATAGGTCCAATAAGAAAACTGAGTTTGTACCTCTCGGAACATCTTCTGCCTTCATGCAGAACAGCAGGAAATGCTGTTCTTGCCTCTTTTCAGTTTAATCTCACATTCTCTTTGTTTTCCTAATGTGTTCTGTGTGCTGCCAGTTAGATCTCATACACCAGCTGCTTGGTCAAACAGATGCATCAGCAAGTGAAATATCAATGCATAAAATCTGTTTTGACCCTGAAATTACCAGGCCATGGAACGTATCAGCTCTTTTTTCCTGATCATCCATCAAGGTTTGTTAGAAAAAGCACACCCAGCAATGTTGGTTTTTATAGTGAGAAAAAGAATTCCAGAAACTATAAGCTCAAAAGATATGAAGGTCATGTCAAAATAATGCAGCAGGATATTTAAAAGATGCGTTCCTACAGCAATATTGTTAAAGAAAATAATCCTTCTAACAAGCAGGTTGCCAGAAATCCCATTAGACAACTGAAACAGAAGTCCTCTTTCTTAGCAGTCAGCCATTAGCCTGCATCAAGCAAAATGTTTCAGTGAGAAGATGCAGATGAAAATAATTTAAAATTTCCTTCCCTCAAGGAGCACAGGGTCAGACTTTTCTTTAGCTATGACATTAGAAAATCAAAGAAATCTGGTACTTTAAGTGATGTGTCACCCTTGGGCATATGAAAGGCAAATCCCTTCTGAGGGGAACTGAGACGCCCCTGTGCCAAGTGGACCCATCCCACAGAGAAGTCTGCTGCCTCCCTGGGGCCTGGGTAAGAGATTTTACTAGAAGACTACATGAACTGATTCAGCACCCTGATTAGTATTCACTACTGTTGTCCAAGTTGGCAGTAACAACACTAAGGAGAGAAGTCCTAGGGCAATCAGAAAGGACTTCAGGGCACCAAGATGACTAACTGTAAGGACAGGAGCACAGGTGGTGTTTTCCTCAACTACATTGGTAGCAAGAAAGAATGCCAAAAGGAACAGGAGAACTCTCATGTTCAACATATGACTTAAAGACTGGTGCTGTCCTTGGAATTTTGGCTTTTTTGATCATGGAGCAGTTTATGCGGCAACAAACCTGCTGGAGAAAAACGGGGCTCACCTGTCTAAAAGGCAGGGAAAAGTTTCTAGCCTGTGAGTTGTCAGGGCTGATTGAGAGGGCTTTAAACTAGGTCTGAAGAGGGAAGAGGATAAGACCATGCTCAGCAGAGATGAGGCTAGGGTCACCAATGCTGGGGGTGAAACTGAAGGCCCAGCTGAAGTGCATTCACACTAATGCACACAGCATTGGGTAACAAACAGAAGGAAGCCATCATACAGCAGGAAAACGATGACGTTGTTGCCATCATGGAAACGTGGTGGGATGACTTATATGACTGGATTGTAGCAATGATGGTTATAAGCTCTTCATGAGGGACAGGCAAGGAAGGTGTACGAGGACAGTGAAGGACTCAAGGACAGTGATGATAAGGTTGAGTGCCTATGGGTGAGAATCAGGAGGAAGTCTTGTGAGGCAGATATCCCGGTGGGAGTCTGTTATAGACCATTCAACCAGGATGAGGAGACAGATGAAGTATTCTGTGAGTGGCTGACTGATGTTTCATGATCACTAGCCCTTGTTCTTGAGAGATACTTTGACTAGACAGATGTCTGATGGAAACTCAGCATAGCAGAGAAGAGCCAGTCCAGGAGATTCCTGGAGCATGTGAAAGATAACTTCCTAACACAGATGGGAAGTAAGCCTACCAGGGGCAGTGCCCTACTAGACCTGCTTTTTACAAAGAAGGGCTGGTGGGAGATGTGGTAGTCTGAGGCTGTCTTGGGCACAGTGATCATGAAATGACAGTTTTCGGTTCTTGGTGAAGTAATGAAGGGAGTTAACAAATATTCTACCTTGGGCTTCCAGAGGACAGACTTCGGCCAGTTCAGGACACTGACTCAGAGAATCCCCTGGGAAGCAGGCCTTGATAACAAAAGGGTCCAGGAGGGCTGGACCTACTTTAGGAAGGAAATCTTAAAGGCATAGGAGCAGGTCACCCCTGTGTGGCAGAAGACAAGACACTGGGGAGGAAGTTTGGCCTGACTGAACAGGGGATCATTGTCACCAAGAAAGAGGAAAAGGCTGAGGTATCTAATGCTTTCTTTGCCTCAGTCTTTAATAGAAAGACCAAATACCCTCAGGGTAACCAATACCTTGAGCTGGCAGACAGGAATGGGGAGCAGAGGAAACCCTCTGAAATAAAGGAGGAGGTAGTTAGTGACCTGCTGTGCCATTTAGATGCTCACAAGTCTGTGGGACCAGACGGGATTCACCTAAGGGTACTGAGGGAGGTGGCGGAAGAGCTCACCAAGACGGTCTCCAATATTTATCAACAGTCCTGTCTAGCTGGAAAGGTCCCAGGTAACTGGACATTGGCCAGTGTGATGCCCATCCATAAGAAGGCCTGGAAGGAGGATCTGGGGAACTCAGGGCAAGGGAAGGTCATAGAACAGATCATTTTGAGTGCAATCACAAGGCATGTATGGGACAACCAGGGGATCAGACTCAGCCCCCACAGGTTTGTGAATGACAGGTCCTGCCTGACCAACCTGATCTCCATTTATGACCATGTGACCCACCTAGTGGATGAGTGAAAGGCTGTGGATGTTGTCTACCTGGAGCCCAGCAAAGCCTTGGATACTGTCTCCCACAGCATTCTCCTGGAAAAGCTGACAGCCTTGATGGATGCTTTTACCTTCTCATGAGAGTTTTGGGAAAAAAAAAAAAAAAAAAAAAAAAGTAGAGTTTATTATACAACCAGACATGAGATTTAAACTGGACAAATTCGAGTTTGATTTCTCTTCAGGTAAAGAAGATGTTATAAATAAGAATTTTATCTTGTATGGAGGCATGACAAAGTATGAGACAGAATCCTTCTTGATTACAATCTTCCATCATTTTGATTTTATAATTACTGAATGAAATCAATCAGCTTTCAATTGTTACCTTGGTGAAAGATTAAAACATCATTACTTGTCATACATATTTCACACTTTAGCAAATTTTAATAAACTGAATGCATGAGAATTGTTCGTATTATCTTTCATGGTACTGGGATACTAATGACACTTCTATTGATTTTAATTCACATTTGTTGGTCAAAATAACTGAGATTCAGGCAAGGCCTGGACTTCCATAATCAACACTAACAAATAAAGACTGCTAATCACTGAAACACCTAAACTGAATGGCTAAATCATTAATCAGAACTATCATAAAATAATTGGCAATGAGCTAGCGAGGTCTTATCTTTGTAACGATCATCCTTTTTGCCCTATTGATCTGTTTATAAGGGTTACTTGTTGGTGATCTCTCCATGACAGCACTAGGGAGGAGGTAAAGGAGAGCACCACAAAGCAAGAAACACAAGACAAGCAGGGGAGCTATCTTGGACACAGCTGCCCATCAGCCGTAAGAGCCTTTTCACTGCCATACTTTGGTAGGAAGATGGATGCCTTCTTGGGGATCTGACCTTTGCTTGCTGTGACAGAGACCTTTTCTTCATGGTGCTCATCACCCAGGCCAGTCAAGACAAACCCTTTGGACCCACCATCAGTGTGCCTGTACAGCTGGTGCCAGCCTTAGCCTCTACAGTTGTGGCAATCAATCCCACTACACCATGTATACGCCAGGTCTCATTCCTGCTGTTCCAACCTGGTACATGCAAGGTAGAAAAGCCTGTTCTATGAGTAAAGAGCTGGAGAGCAGCTTTGGGAGGTTTTAGGGAGGTTCTGAATACAAAAAATACAAATTGCAGGACGGTCTGCTTCTTTACCATATATACTGTGAGTAAGTCAAGGCTCCAAGTTATGCATTTAACCTAAATAATCCCTTTTTTTAAGACAAGCAGAGATGCTCAGTACTCAATATAGCTGAAAGTTTCAGAAATCTAGTGCAACTGGCATTTTTTGCTGAATCATATTTTGTTGTTTGAACTTATATTGCTGTTTTCTTCTACTTCTAAGCACAACTTAACAGCAAGATGATGTAATTAGATCTTGAATTACTCAGACTTCATTACTATTATGATTACATTACAGAACAGTTACTAATATACTCTGAAATGTTATATATAATTAAAACTTCAATACATTTGTTGAATTAATACTGCACACTTTGGCATACCCTTTTTTTTCTTCTCCTGTGGTTCAATACTGGGATGCTATTAGTCTACAGACCTGCAAGCTTTTAAAATCAACTCATCTCTGAGCCCTTGAGGAGTGCCATAAACAGCAATAGAGGTAGACACAGCCTTAAAGCTGAGAATATGCAGAAGTGTTGGCAAGACCAAAATTAACTTTCCTGCCTTCTACTGATCTTGAGCTCCCATGTCAGTCAGTGAAGGAAGTAGGTTTACCATCCTTCAGGGCAACCCAATAACACTGTTTATTGTTTTAATGAATGCATTCACAGATGTAAACAATTCACTAATTTACAGCAGAATTTTGTCAGTCACAGAGCACATTAGCAAAACTCCAACTTAGCTGAATTACCAGCTGATGTGTACAATTACCACCAGAAACTTTAATTGTATGTCTCTCTCTTTATCACCAAACATAAACATGAGCGGATAGGAGTACTATATGTCATGGTTCTAATATGGGTACTACAAAACAATGCATTTGTTAATGAACTCACTTCACTCTAGAGATGCTGTGTTCTTTGTTTCTGAAGGCTCCAACACAAAAGTATTGATGTAGTGTTGTATCTTTACACTGTTATTCGAGACCCAGCTTTACCAGAAGTAAAGAATGCATACCCTCTGTAGTAACCCTTGGAAGCCATGAATCATCCCATTTCAGTGTATGTGCATACGTAACTGTTCAACAGTCTCTTCCCTAAAAATTGCTAACTCATTTGCAATGCATCACCCAATAGTAGATAGCAGGGATTACACATCTCGTTCACTGCAAATTATTTATCTCCATAAAGGAAGTGTGAATAGGTACTTAGAAAGCAAAATGCAAATTTCTGTATAGTCCTGCTGGAAATAAAGGACAAATTCCCTGCATTCCCTCTGTTGTAGAGATTATCAGTTATCCCACAAATCTGGCTCTTCCAAATGTTGTGCTGTGAACACAGGAAAGCCAGGGTTTGAGGCTCACATCTATACTGTAAATACTGAATGAAATCCAAAGATTTCAGGATGGATGGAAGCGACTTCTTCAGATTTTGGCATGGATGAGTAGATATTTATGGAATAAATAATGGAAACACAAGAAAGAAGTGCACAAAGATTCACTGGCTGAGAGTTTGACTTCCAAGTGTTTTAAAAATATATGAGCAGTTGCATGTATGTCATTGAGTCATATTTCAGATTTGGGCACCACATTTCAAGACTTTTCAAATCAAGTTTTCCTAATATTATCCCTCTTCTGTCAACCAGAACTGCTGTGCTAACTAAAGCATTCTCAGGAGCAGCATGTCCTTCATTAGAAACATTGCAAAAGCCCATGCTTATTTCAGCATCTAATTCTGCTAAAGGTAAAATATAGATGGCAGGAAAATTGAACCGAGCTTGGAGCCATATTGAAGGGAATCACTGATACAGTCAGTGCTCTGGACCAGCAACACCAGAAAACAGTGAATTGTAAATCATATTTTAGGATCATAGAATCATAGAATAACCTGACTTGGAAGGCCCTGCACAGAAGACCCCCAAGAGTCAGATCACATGCCTGACAGTGTTGTCCAAATGCTTCTTGAACTCTGTCTGGCTTTGTTTCATGACTTCTTCCCTGGGGAGCCTGTTCCAGTGCCCAACCACCCTCTGGGGGAAGCACCTTTGCCTAAACATCCACTCTAAACCTCCCCTGACAAAGCTTCATTTCCTCAGGTCCTATCTCCCATGATGACACATGGTTCCCTAGTCCACTACACCTCTTTAGAATGGGAGATATGATAACACTTAAAGGCTTTTGCAGAAGCACACACTAAGTTGGGGGTTTTGTGTTTCTTCATGCTTAAAAATCAGTGTTCCAAGCAAAGCCGATTGTGCACTTGCCTTCAGTTCAAGACTCCAGGCAAGCTCTCCCAAAATACTATTTGCTCACATCCATAAAAACAAGAAATTCCAGTCTCTGGATTTCCTTGGCAATGAGTGAGCAGTCAGCAAAACATTCCTCAGTATCAGCCCAGAGGATTTCACATGCTTACCAGAAAAACATGGTACCAGGAAAACTAAGCTGCACTAACTCATAAGGAAATCAGCAGCATTTTTCTTCTGATTTTATTGGCTCAGGAACAATCAGGCACTGTCCTTCATGTTCAAAGGCACAAAAAGGGACAGTAAGTTATATCTTGTTGACGATTTGTTGACTAATGGCTTCCAAACAGTTGAGGGCATTTACTGCATATCCAGCATGACTGATGCAACCTACTGTGGTTATAATGGCAGATCAGAGGGACATCAAAAATGAACCTCAAGGACAGAATTCTCCCTTTCTTATTCCCACACAAGGGCCATTTATAAAGCTACAACAAGCCTCAAAATGCACCTTGGAACACCAAATTTAAACACTGGGGGCTGACTTGCAAAGTGAAATGAATGTAGATTTTACTCACTATATGTTTTGGCTTTAGAGGCCCCTTATGGTATCACTGTTAAAAGAAAAAAATCAATAAAATTATGGCAGTGACACAAAACCAATAAAGCAGACAAATTTGGAATTGAGAAATCGCTGTTACACTGCATCACTCCCTACGAGAACAAAATGTGTTGCTGAACTAAAGCTTCATTAAGATGTCATGTATTCTTCCTGTTTTTCCATGGTCACCAGTTGCTAAGGTTTCTCCCTTTTAATCAGTTCCTTTTTAATATCTTGCTTGTACCATGTGAAATATTGGCTTTAGAGCCTGTGTGAGATTTTTCCCTTCACTTCAGGGGGATCAAGACCTGATACTTGGATTTTATCGGGTCTGTGGCTTGGCATAACCCTGCAGGGGCCCTGCAGGAGCCCAACACCTGTGCCCACTATCTGCCCTTCCCAACCCTTTGTCTACCAGATATCTCCACAGCTCCAACAGCAACAAGAAATTCCTACCTCTTAGTGAGCATATGGCTCATAACATATATGTGAATGGAAACAGATGCAGAAGCATATACATACATATGCATGTATGTATATCTATGATTCCAAGGAGAGAAATATGAAGGCTATATACCTAAACTAAGTATTTCAAGTATGTACAGGTCCCAGTGCCATGTCAGCTCACACAGTTATCTTGCCCAGGGATCCAGCTTCACAGCCCAGGCTATATTGGAGCAACACTACACTGGAGAGACGTCATCTCCTGGTACTCAAGTTTTTCTCCCCTCTGCTCTAAATTAGGTGGGACTTGGACTGTGGTTCCTGCAGACCTGATATGTGGTAAGGATCAGGGATGTTCCTGTCCTCCCTACACTGTAACTCATGGCTCTCTTTGGGCTTGTCTGGTTGTGAACTGACTAGGTGAATCCCTGCCATGGGGAAGAGAGAGACTTGGGTTTCAGTGCTGAGGAAGGGCTGCAGGTCATTGGGATTCTCTCCTGTAACCTGTTGATTTTGCTCTTTTCTGTTATAACATAGTAAGTTTTCAACATCTTTATAGATATATGTGGAAGTGTCAATTATGTTGCTGGTTTGTATTGTTAAAGAAACTATAAATGCCTTATGACTCAGGGATCTCCAGCCAGAAGAGAAGAGTTTAAGAATGGAACAAAATTTCTATTGATAACTTAAATGGGCAGATATCCCACTGAAAAATGCTTTTCAATTTAAACTCTATTAACAAGAAATTAGAAGATCTCACATCACAGTGTTTTTGTTTATTTTAAAATGAAAAAATTGCTACCAGCACAACTGTTTGATAGATCCAGAAATAAATTAAATCATTTTATTACACTTTTTCACCCTCAGTGTTGATCTTATAGTCACCAGCAATTTAAATTTAATAGAGATAACTATTAAGAAGATGGTGTAAATTGAAATTTTGGGCCAACTTCTCATTGCTCTGGAATTAGTGACAGAACTGCTACTGATTGCCATATGATCAGAATTTAGAGCAGGATGTTTGTATTAACAGTACACGAACCACAAAAAGCGCCTGGACCCTGGCTTTTCACATAACCAATCTTCCATTGGTGTCAAGAGGAGAACACCACGATCACCATGTGTAACACAGAAGTTTCATACTTGCTGTCTGGATTCACTTGTAAAAAATATAACAGATGTAATATATATGCATTTTAGGAATAAATGCACATGTACATTTGTGTGTAGCTGTGGATGCATTTCTGTGTCCATATGTACATCAATGTAAGTATTGCACTGCATTGTCCAGGTGGCAAAGAGGCTGTTGTGTAAATGGGAAGTTGGCTCTGGGAACTTAGTCCCCATTTAGTCACATGTGCAATGTATGTTTCAGCCAAACAGGTAACAAAATATTCCAGCATATAGAGTCCTGCGTTTTAATTTGCAGAGCAACCAGTAGCCTGAGGCATAGTTTTCAAGTGTCCCAAATTACCTGATCTAGAAAACTGACAACATCACATGCCTTCCCTTCCAGGAAAGACTCTGAAAATACATTTCAGCCTGGCTAGAAATATAGTAACACCAATCTTTCTCAGAACATGTGGCTTCTCCTGTGGTGATGTCTAAAACCAAGAAGCACAAGGAAATACAAAAAAGCAGAACAAAAAGCGTACCAAGAATTTTGCAAACCTCAGTAAAAACACAACTTGTAACTGCACTCACAATTAAAATGTTTCAAATCACTGCATGACAGCCAAGAAAGTTCCTGGGTTTCCTTAGCTGAGTACTTTTTATTTTCCTATGAACTGTATTGCCTCAGTCATTCCTTGATCTAGTTTTCATCAAAGTTTGTTTTTCCATACTGTGTTTTTAGCAAAGAATTTCCAAATGTTTACAGTAAAGAAATGTGACTTCTTGCAGTACAAGGCTGCTTGCCTTTCTAGTTCATATGCCTTGTCATATGTCCTCAGGGCTTGGTCTCTGTGAACCAATGAAACCACAAAGAGCACCAATAAAACCTGGTGACAACTAACAGTGTCAACATGTATGCAAATGGAACAATGCCCTTCTGTAAGCTACACTTTACAGGTGCACCCCTAAAGAATGAAGAATGGTGTAAGCTCTTCCATGCCTTCAGCAGTGAAACCTGCTTCATCACCCACAGTCACTCCTACTCCCCTCTCTCATGGCCAGCACCTCCAAGCAATGCTCAGAGCACACCTCTGGCATGGCAAATTTTGTGGGGAAAAAAGAGACAAAAAAGATGAGTCTTGGCTATTATTGGTAACAACACCAAAGTTTCTGACAGGAACACATGCAGTGGAAGGCATGTTGCTGCCTCAGTGCTGCTGAGGATACGAAGCTAAAACGGTGTAAGTCGTCCTAGTTACACTCCCAGGCTTTTCCTCAGATCCTCATCCAGCAATGCTGCTGCCATCAGACCTCTCTCCTGGCAGCTCAGATGCCCATGCTGCTCTGAGACCTGACACCCTCCTTGCTCCATTCCCTCTGCAGCTTCAGGTTTCTCCAGCAGCTGCATCTCCAGAGTCTATGGCATCAACATATCTCCCTGGTAAGGTTGCATTACTCCTCTAATGTCCCCACCTTCACGGGGAAATGTGCAGCAGCTGGCTGAGCTGAAGCGAGTTTTGTACCAGTATTATCCCAGACACATTAGACATTTCTACAGGGTAGATCAAATGGAGGAACAGGCCTGCTTGCCTCCCTGGCAGGACACGGGCCATACAATTTTGGGAAGTGTATGGCCACATTAGCCTGATGCTGAGCTGAGTAATGATCCTTCTACATGCATGTAACATGCACTCACTATGGCTGAGCCTCTGACCACAGCATGCTTGGGCTGAGCTGCTTGTTCAACCAGCTCTGAGCACAGGTAGGGCTAGCACCATCCCTCCAGCCTGCCCTGTGGCTGTTTTAGTAGCTATGAGACTCAAGCTCCCCATGTCATGGCATATTTTAAGTGCTTCCAGCTGCTCCAGACATG